>OZ012669.1:49199759-49885208 GCA_963942505.1 Lordithon lunulatus
GTATTATTGTAAATAAAATAGAACTTTAAATAACGGATAGTTTCGCTTAAAATGTCTAGTATTAAAAACAAACAAAAAAACAGATAAGATTAGGACAAAATATTAAATCTTTTACATTATAATTTGTTTTTCGACGATCGTGGTGGAGAGCTCTAAGAGTGTTAAAGTAAGTTATTGAAGACTCTGTATAGAACATTATATATTTATAATATGATGTCAAGTAATCAGATACATTTCAATTACAACTGCATTTATTTAGACCTACCATAGCTTGATTTGTGCCTAGACTAACTAAACCTCACCTATTTATAAATATGCTTTTAAATATGATAAAAATGTGACTAATGTAATCTAAACATAGTAAATTCCTATTGATAACTAAATGACTCCACGCACTGTTATTGCATAACATGATAAATATTTTTCTGTTTGATTATTTATCAGTTCGCACTATTCACACTCATTTCCTACTAATTGCGCAGGTATAGCAACAGATTAAATTATCGTAAATTTTATTCCAAAATTAAAACCTTACATAATTGCACACCATTACAAGAATCACGGAATTCTTACAGTATTAGTAATCGATTAGTTCGTGCACCGTTTATCTTGGCGAGTGCATTATTAGAACTGCGCCGATAAAAAGGTTAAGTAATCAAAAGATTGGCCAACACGGTTCGCCCAGCTGATCCTAAAATCAGACATTTGGACGATGATCTAAACGGCTGCCCATTTTATTTATATATGCTAATCAGTTTTGATAAATAGTTATAGAGTTTCCATTCGCTAATATATATTATGATAATAATGTAACAATTAGGTGACTAGGTTTACAGCTAACTCAATAATGTATTTATTTTTATTGGTCTTTATACAATTTACTCTATCAACAAATAAAACACCGCTTACGAGGTGAAAAATATAGAATACCTCAACTTATCCTCCAAGGAAAGATAGAAGGCAAACGTGGTCCTGGCTGCGCAACATCCGGCAGTGGACTGGCCTCAATAATGTCCGAGGGCTATATCAAGCTGCAAAAGATAGACTACATACAATAAGATAATCGCCGACTCACTATAGGTGTATGACACTTCAAGAAGAAGAGCTGATGAGCTTGTATTCACTGCATTTCCTGGCATTATTCTTCTTTGGCAAGTCGATCTCAACCAGTCAGTCCGATATGTAACCTTGTCAAAGATTTTGTTGAATATTACCCTTTAAGTTTAATATGCTATCATCATCTAGTAGCTTGATTATCTCCACTGGTATCTCGTCCGGTCTAGCTGATCTGTTATTTTTGGTAGATTTGATGGCTTTTTTGATCTCTTCTTTAGTGATTTCTGGTCCCGTGACACAGGTTCCGTGTAGTCTGTGATATGCTGACCTACTGTCTTCGAATAGCTCGTGTTATATAGGTTTTCCATGCCGCTTTCTTTTGCGATGGTTCTATCTATATCAGTATTTGTGTTCTTGCTTCATGTCGTATTCCTGCTGTCTCCTTTAACTTTTTATGTAAGTTAAGTTGTCGTGTATGATTTGAAGTTTTTCCAATTCTTGGCATTTTTGTTTCAACCAGTTGTCTTTGTTACTCTTAATTTGAACCTGATTTGATTCTGTAGTCTCCAGTATTCCTTTATTTCTGTTGTATTCCTGAGATGGCGTCGTTGTTTATTATTGTAAGGATTTCGGCTGCCATGCATTCTTCCCTTGATTCTCGTTTAAGTCCTGGTTTCCTAGCAAGCGGTGTCGATAAATACGGCCGTTTTTGACGTCGTTTATACATTACAAGATATGTTTTAAGTACATGTAATTGAAGAACTTACCAGATTTTAGTGAAAGCATGATATTTTCCCAATACTTTGAAGTATACCGCTGTCTGGATTACCAGATTTATTTAAATATACGTAAAAGAAATGTGTGACGTCAAAATGACGTGAAATACGGCCGCTTTTGTCGACACCGTTTCCTAAGAAACCAAGGCTTTAGCGAAACCTACGGTTCTTCTAGCCGTTTATAACATGACTTCTTCATTTGTTCCCATATGTCTTCTGTGCCTTCTTTGTTCTCTGCGTTCTTTGATCTTTATAGCCTCAAGGTTTGTGTATCATTCGTCTAGTGTGTTTTCTTTGACGTTTTTGTTTTTTAGCTTACTTACATCTATTATTTGTTGTATTGGATTTTTGTATATCTTAACCTGGATTTTGATTGTTGCTCAGAGTAAATTATAATCTGTCAAGGATATCTACCCCTGGATAAGTAAGTACACACGTTTATTTCCTGGAACAAACACGTCTATTTATTAGGATGTTGTCAATTTGGTTTGACAGTCTGCTCGATATTTCCAAATATATAGTCTTCGGTGGTAGATCGAACCATGGCAGAATTGAATGACGTGACCTCCCCGTTCGTTTCAAATACCCAGTCTATGTCAACCAACGATGTTTTCAAATGTACAGTTACTTTTGAGTTAATGTCACCCATTATTATATTGACTTCGTGCTACTTTGTCATTTCTTTCATTTTCCCGTACATGGTGCTTGATTCTTAGTCACTTTTATAAGACAATTGTCGCGTAAATTTGTATGAGGTTATTATAACTTAGTCCTGATTATCTTTTCGTGGGAATCTGAAAAAAATCCATGAAATTTTGTACTGAAATCTCATTAATTCGAGTTTTTATTATTATGGAGAAAATCTGTAACAGAAATGACACTTATACTCGTTCCATTTTGGGAAGAGCTAAGTCATATTTGGAGTAATTGGCCGCGCCGCGGGGGCAATAAACACAAAGCTTCTTAATGCAGGTATAATACCAGACCGATCTGAACAGGGTCGTACTCCGGTATAAATGCACTTCATTACAGCTTTAATACACATACAATTATACATATAGAAATTGAGTCTGTTTTATAAGCCCTTCAATATAGTGTCCATAGAAAGTTGTAAAATCGACTAAAGTAAGTGTTATTTCTGTTACTAATTAATGAGATTTCAGGATAAAATATCATGTTTTAAAAATCAGTATATTATAATAAGTATATAGAAAGGTTAAAAAATAAATAATTCAGAATTAAAATGTATACATATTTTCATAAAAATTAATAAAATTTATAATAAAAAATAATGGAAAATTGATGAGCATTGTAGCTTGAAATATGTATTGATAACATGCATTTGATTGGCTTAAACGTATTAATATATATATAATATACTAATGATCCTATTATCAATAATTTCAAAAAAATTCATATATGTAATGTACCCTTTTCCTTTACAGATTCCGATCTAGAAAAGTTAATAACGGAGATCGTCAAAGCTAGCAACCGGGGCGTTTCTGCAATGCAGAACGTATCTGGTGAGCCAAACTGGAGTTTTGGGCAATCTCTATTCTTCTCAGGAACTGTAGTCACCACTATAGGTATGTTTGTATGCTAATAGAAGTAAAATAAAACTTACAACATTTATATTCTATAGTCAAAAACAGATGCAAATAAAGGGGTATCTATGGCTATGAAACTCCTATTTTAAAATAATAAGAATAATAGGAATACGAATATGTTAGTAGCGTCTATATATACTATATCAACATGTTTACATTACACCACTAGTTTCGACTATTACAGGCAGGGCCGGTCCTAGGTAGTCGGCCGCCCGCATGCTAACTTGGCCGCCCACATGCTGTACTTAATTTATAATTACCATTATATAGGATATTAGAGTAAGGACATATGTGAAGAAATTAATAAAGCATTTATAAACGCTAATATAGGAAAATACTGAGAAGGTTATGTTATAACCTAGGCGAGTTTTATGTTTAGAACTCTTTCGATAGCTAACTTTGGTCGCCCGCGTGCGCCGCACCTCTTACACGCCCGCTAGGTCCGGCCCTGCTTACAGGTAATTCTCAAGTATATGTTAACTTCAAACTAACGTTTCAGTTTCAGTTTAAAACTAACTTACATTTGAGAATACTTCGTTGAAACTAGTAGTGTAATTTAAAAAAATGATAGAATTAACCCCCTAGAAGGAAAGTTAAACGCCATCTGGCAGCACTAGATCAATTAGCAATGTACACCCATATAGTAATAACCGTCAACATTCTCATGCCATCAGGATCACCGGGTAGTGCCCTCTATGGAATAATATTCTAACAGAGTGCTTGAGATATCAGCACAAGTCCAATCTTATAAAACATATATAAACATATATGTTGACGGTTATTACCATATGGTTGTGCATTGCTAATTGATGTGGTGCCCTCAAATGGCGTTTAACTTTCCTCCTAGGGTTTTAGTTGTATCATTTTTGTATATAACCACTCGAGATATTGTGTGAATAATAAGATCGAAATCTAGATATGTAGATTGCTAAGACACTTATATATTGTTTTTTCTTTATCCTCTTGCACAGTAATATTCAAGAATAAATCTTTAACGGTATAAAACCAACAGGTTTTCCTATATTTTAAGAACACAATTATTTTTATCAAAATTGACACTTTTACAGAGCCGAACATATTTGCATTTATTTTTATTAAAAAATATGTAGAAAAATGTATTATGTATAAAACAATCGCGCGAAAATGTGAAATCTTAATGTTTTTAACATTTTCACGCAATTGTTTTATAAAAATACATTTTTCTATATACTTTTTAATAAAAAAATGCAAAATTGTTACTTTTTAACTATGTTAAAATGTCAAATATGTCATAAAAAAATTGTTTTCTTAAAATATAGGAAAAGTAAAACCTTTAGAAAATCTTCAAATCTATATAGATACTGTTAGGATACATTTATGAAACGAACCATGCATTAATAATAATTAACGATAACAAAGATTAAGAAAAATATATATTTTATTTTATTTAGGTCATAAAACGTTAGCGGTATAAAACAACCGCTAACGTTTTATGACCTAAATAAAATAAAATATATATTTTTTCTTAATCTTTGTTATCGTTAATTATTATTAATGCATGGTTCGTTTCATAAATGTATCCTAACAGTATCTATATAGATTTGAAGATTTTCTAATTTATTCCACCATTATAATAGCAGAGACAGTTGATGGTTACATTCTGGGGCACTTAGAATGTTATTATAAAATCGAAATTGTGTAAACAGTATATTTTGTTGGTTTATTAAGGCATCTACTTTGTGATATTCATTATAAAGGATAAAAACAGATGTTAATTTTAATGCTTTCCACACTTTAGTTACACTTTCAAACTAGTTTCGGCTAAGCTCTATCCATTTTCAAGCTCCTTCTATGACTTGGAGGAGCTTGAAAATGGCTCGAGTTTATTCGCCAAAGTGTAACTAAAGTGTGATAAAAAAACAAAGTAAAAACCATTTTATTAATCTCTTATTGATCTTATTAGATATAAAAAGAGCGATTTACATGAAAATTATGAAAAAGAGTATATACAACCTATGAACAATTTTATTACTTCCATAAAATTGCTAGTACATCTCGGAATTTATGACAAGAATATAAAGAAAATGTTATGGGTTTTATAATATTTAAAAATGTATAGGTACTTCGAAATTTTTACTTTGCATCTTCTCGATTACAGCGTAAAATATTATATGGACGGACCAAAACTTAATTGATGTTATCTTTCTCTTTAAAAATACACTTTGAACTTTAAAATTATATTAATGTATATATATATATATATATATATATATATATATATATATATATATATATATATATATATATATATATATATATATATATATATATATATATAACATACGATTGTTGTAAAGAAAGTACCTAGTGGCAACATAGTTTGAAATCAATATAGTTGAACTTACAAGTAAAATTAAATTTAAATACAATCACCAGCAAACAAGGTTTATTACCTTTAAAATAGTCGTTTCAGTTAGAGGGGGTTGTAAAGTGTAAAGATAAAGAAGGCGAAGGGAAATGGTGAATTGCAGTCGAAAGGGTTAATCAGGCGAAAAGGGAGTTCGAGAGTACGTGCGAGAGGAAAAAAATAGAGGAGTTGCAGAAAGTGGAAAAGAGGTTGAGGTAGTGTGTAGTGGAGAAACGGATGTGGGAGATCTTAAAGGGAAGGGTGAATCAGGGCAAAGTGAACATAGAGCTAGCAGAGTGGGAGAGGAGTTGAAAACAGATGGCGGGGTCTGAGGTGGAGCTGGGCAGTTCGAGTGCGAGACAGGTGGTGCGAGACAGGGAGGCGTTTTCCCGGAAAGAGGTGGAGGTGCCCTGGCACAGTTAACACTAGGAAAGGCGGGGAAAGATAGGTTGAAGGCAGAGGCTTTCAAAAAGCTACCGGAGGAAGGAAGGGAGAAGGTGCGGCAGAGTATTAACAAGGTGTGGAGTGGAGAGGAGGAAGTGCCGGAAAAGTGGCGTGTGGGGTGGTGGTCCCGGTTCATAAAGGTGGAGAGGCCTCGGACGTTAAAAACTATAGGGGGATCACCATTATGAGTGCCGGTTATAAATTGATGATGACTATGGTGAAAAATATAATGGATAGGGAAGTGGAGCAAAAGGGGCTGCTACCGGAACGCCAGTGTGGGTTCAGAAGGGGAAGAGGGACGAGGGAGCAGATTTTCACGCTGGCGAGAATGGTGGAGGAAGCGCTGGAATGCAAAGGGAGAGTGTATGCGGTATTTGTGGATTTAAAAGCGGCGTATGACTAGGGGGAAACTGGTGGAATGTATGGATAGATTGGGTATGAAAGAGGAATGAGTGGAGTGGGCGAGAAGGATGTATAAAGAGACATGGGCGAAAGCAAGAGTGAATGGAGAAATATCTGAGAAATTAGGGTGAATGTAGGAGGCCCGCTGAGCCCCCTCCTGTTTAATCTGTACACGAACGAGTTGGAAAAGGTGCTGAAGAGAGGACAGGCAGGAGGGGTCGTGGTGGGTAGATCCAAGGTGTAGATTTTAGCCTATGCAGATGACGTGGTGCTGGTGGCCAGGAAAGTGGAAGAGATGCAAGACATGTTGGAAATAATGGGTAGGTACTTGGATAAGAGGGGGCTAGTGGTGAATGTGGAAAAGACCAAATGGATGTTGTTTAGGAATAGGAGTAGGAGGGGTAAGGACGAAGGGCTGAAATGGAAGGACAGGCTGATTGAGAGAGTGAATGGCTTTAAATATTTGGGCTTTTGGTTTGACTGTGGAGGAGGGCTTAGGATGCAAGTGGAGTGTATGCAGACGAAAGCAAGAATGGCTTGGGGGATTGCGTGCAGAAAAAGGGGGAGCTTGTGGGGTGGTAACCTCGTAATGGCGTTCAAGATCTGGGATGCGTGTGTAAAACATATATTGTTGTATGGAGTGGAAGTGTGGGGACTGCGTGAATGGGAGGTAATAGAAAGGGAGCAAGGTTGGTTTCTGAAGAATCTACTAGGGCTCGAAAGGTCGACACCGAGAGCAGTGCTGTTGCAGGAGACAAGTAGTATAAGTATGTGGTGGGAGTCGTGTGTGAGGGTTGTGAAGTTTGAGGAAAGATTGCAGGATTTGGGCGAGGAAAGACTGGTACGGGAGGTATGGATGAGGTGTAAGAGTAGAACAGAGAGTAGATGGAGGAAGGATAGAGAAAGGATGTATGAAAGAGTGGGTATGTCCGAGGTGTGGGTAGAGGAGAAGCTAAGAGAAAGAGGTAGCCTAGGAACTGAGAAAAGGGAGAGTCTGAGGGATATTGAGTGGCAAGAAAGGCAAGTGAAAATGGCTGAGAGCTCATACAACCCTGGCTACGTAGAGTGGCAAGTGCAGGGGAAACTCCCGAGCTACTTAGCCAGAGGAGAGTGGAGCAGAGAGGACAAAATATGCAGCATGGCAAGAGCGAGGTGTGGGTCAGAAGAGCGAGGAAGAAAAGTGTGGATGGGGCTGGGGTACACCGCGTGTGCGCTGTGTAGAAAGGGGAGTGACACATGGTGGCAACTTAGCAAATAATGTGAGGGACTGAAAGCAGAGTGGGTGCGAGAGTGCAGAAAGCTGAACGAATGGTTAGGAGAGGATGGGAAAGGCGTGAAAATCTGCAGGAGGCTGACGTGGGAAAGGAAATTGGCGAGGGCAGAGGAGGTTTAGTTTATTTTAGTGGGTAGAAAATGTTAATTTGTATTCTTTTTTTATTTATTTTTTAGTTCTTTCTGTGAAAGCATTGTTTTATTTTGCGGGTGGAATTTGTAAAGGGAAGGGTTGGGCTGATATGCCAAATAAAGGTCTTTTTTTATATATACCAACAACATTAAGAAACCGTTTAAAATGCATGCAATATTTGCTAGCCGAACAAATTACGTGACAAATTAACGGAGAGCCACGGCCAAAAAACGATACTACAGAGGCAACAAAATAAACTCCACAACAAATGAAATGCACAAAGAATCAAATGAAGTATAAATCACAAATAAAATTAAACTGAAAATCTAACCTTCCTACAACAAATACTAACCAAACAAACAAAAATGTCTATCTATTGTTACTACTTTCTTTACAACCCTCATATAATAAATATATCATGAAATAGAAGTAGAAAGCAACATTGATTGATTCGCATACAAAAAAATATATACTCGTCTTTCAACCAACAAATTAATAATACATATCGTGGATTCATAATTAGTATAAAATTTTCATCTCTATATTTAAATAATTGTGTAAAAATATAAAAAGCGTTTTCAATGCGAATACCTTAGTAAACTGCCCGAAAAAAACTGTACTGTCAATAACTGTCATAATAACTCTAACATTTGATTTCGCACATTACTTATTTGAATAATTTTTTCATAATAGTCATAAATATTGATTTCTAGTTGTAATAAAATAGACCATTACGTAACTGTGGGCGTCATATACATACAAACTCCTCTAATTATTGATGAAATATTTCCCTCGGGATTCGTAGCAGTATTCACATGATGGCTTTTCAGCGTTATGCAATCAGGACGCAATTATTCAAATGCTTTACAGTGATTTATGCATTACGTATTTACGCAATACATAACATTGTAACATATTTTTACTGTGCCTAAAACCCGATTTTCGAATGTCGGTAATTCGATAACTAAACAAAAATCATCAACTTTCTTATTTCGGAACGGCAGCTCTTATAGCTGCGGAAACCGAAAATGTGTGAAATATTAAGAAAATATCAATATCAATAAACTTGTTGTGGATCAATAACTATTACATTAATATGTTTAATCGCCAAATTCATCATCTGCAGTTATTATACATATTAATCGCAAATTGTCGTTAAATTATTACAATTTTCATATAATCGACATGGCATGACAGGCATAGATATTACAGTTGTGATGTATTTCGTATATATCTGAAAATAATAGTAATTTATTTAGCAGGGATATAAAGTATAATTGATAACGTATACACTCAATTATACTTCATGCCATTCATGGTCGTAGGTTCCAAAACCCTGTAGAACATGACAAAACATTTAAAAGCAGATTTTAAAACAGACGCACTCAGTTAACAAAGTTGAGGTTATTAAATAGAATTAGTATTATAAGAAAACCTAAATATTTAACAATTTATAAGTAGAAGTGATTGTTGCTGTGAAAATATATTGCAAACTTATCATAGAATTCCAAATTTAGAAACACATTTTACCTTAAATCATAAAAATATTTAAATATTTTCTTCAAAATCAATTAGATCTCATTAAGTTTTAATTGCAAGCCTGGAATAGAACATCAATTTTATATATATATATATATATATATATATATATATATATATATATATATATATATATATGCTTTATACGTGAAACAATCCCGTCTGTCACCACGTAGCAGAGCAATCCGAAAGCGAAACAATCTCCCCACGCTATGCAAACGAGACGAGCTCCGCTGTTCCGTCTGTTAATCCGTGCACGAAATTGATATGCGCCTCCATTTACATTTTTTTCGTCCTGCAGGATATGGCCACGTTACGCCGCTCAGCAGGGAGGGGAAAGCGTTCTGCATAATTTATGCCGTGTTCGGCATACCGTTCACGCTGGTGCTGCTCTCCGCGTTCGTTGAACGCCTTCTGGTTCCCACCATCTGGTTCCTGCAGTGGCTCAACTCCCGCCTGGGACATCTTTATCAACCCTTCAATATCAGACTGTTGCACCTTACTGTCGTAGGTAAGAATAAACAACACAAAGTGAATTCGCAAAAACAAATAATTTACTTTGCTTTGATTTAATGTTGGTTACATTTCTTAATTGATAATCCGGGGTAACTAACTTAATATCTAAAGTGATTCAAATACTATTGATAAGTAAATAATGGAAGGTGGAAGGCGCATACGGCGGCGATATGTTCATAAAAACGTCTAAAGGTCGTTTTAGACAAGACAATTTCTTAGATCAAAATTTGTTCAAGAAATGAATTCATATATCCTACTCCCATACAATTTGTCCTTGACAAATACAACGCGTTATATTTTTCCATTAGATATACCATCCAATTCCATATTTTAAATAATTTGCTGTATGATACGAGACAATTTAGATTGTCTCGCATCTTGATAAACTTATGAGTCAAGAAATTGTCTTGTCTAAAACGACCCTTAAACACGACTAAATAGAAGCAAGAACAAAGCACAATGTGTAAGATTTTAGTTAAATCGCGGCGCTGCAGGTTTACTTATCAATAATAGTTTATAATAAATATATATATATATATATATATATATATATATATATATATATATATATATATATATATAATACTTTGAAGTATAAAAACAGCACTCATTTGTTATTATTAAGGTGTTGTCATGCCGGCTATACGTACCGTCTGCCTCGGTTTGAATATTCCTGATTAGTGAGTAATAAGGATGGAATCACATATATACTTTTCTTATGACGTGAATTGTAATTGTAATATTGTACTGATCTTTTAGACAAAAAAATAGCGGATAAACATACAATTTTTACTAGTTGTTTTAAACACTATAAAATTTATTTGGCATATCAGCCCAACCATTCCCTTTTACACACATTCCAGCCGAAAAAAAAACAGTACTTTCACAGACAGAAATCAAAAAAGACACAAAAAAAGAATACAAATTAACATAAAATACATCATTTTCTATCCACTAAAATAAACCCCCTCGGCCCTCGCCAATTTCCTTTCCCACGTCAGCCTCCTGCAGATCTTCACGCGTTTCCCATCCTCTCCAAACCATTCGTTCAGCTTTCTGCACTCTCCAACCCACTCTGCTTTCACTCCCTCACATTCTTTGCTGAGGTGCTACCACGTGTAACTCCCCTTCCTACACAGCGCACACGCGGTGTATCCCAGTCCCATCCACACTTTTCTTCCTCGCTCTTGTCATGCATACTTTCTCCTCTCTGCTCCACTCTCCCCTGGCTAAGTAGCTCGGGAGTTTCCCCTGCACTTACCACACTACGTAGCCATGAGCTCTCAGCCATTCTCACTTGCCTTTCTTGCCACTCAATATCCCTCAATCTCTCCCTTATCTCAGTTCCTAGGCTACCCCTTTCTCTTAGCTTCTTCTCTACTGACACCTCAGACATACCCACTCTTTCTTTCATCCTTTCTCTATCCTTCCTCCATCTACTCTCTGTTCTACTCTTACACCTCATCCATACCTCTCGTACCAGTCTTTCCTCGCCCAAATCCTGCAATCTTTCCTCAAACTTCACAACCCTCACACACGACTCCCACCACATACTCATACGACTTGTTTACGGCAACAGCACTGCCCTCGGTGTCGACCTTTCGAGCCCTAGCAGATTCTTCAGAAACCAACCTTGCTCCCTTTCTACTACCTCCCATTCACGCAATCCCCACACTTCCAATCCATACAACAATATAGGTTTTACACACGCATCCCAGATCTTGCACGCCATTACGAGGTTACCACCCCACAAACTCCCCCATTTTCTGCACGCAATCCCCCAAGCCATTCTTGCTTTCGCCTGCATACACTCCACATGCATCCTAAGCCCTCCTCCACAGTCAAACCAAAAGCCCAAATATTTAAAGCCATTCACTCTCTCAATCAGCATTTCCTTCCATTTCAGCCCTTCGTCCTTACCCCTCCTGCCCCTATTCCTAAACAACATCCATTTGGTCTTTTCCACATTCACCACTAGCCCCCTCTTATCCAGGAACCTACCCATTCTTTCCAACATCACATAAACACTATAGTCTTGACTTTGTAAGATTAGATGACCATAATTTGTAGTTATAGAACGTAGAGAGTTATCAAATCTTACAAAATAAGAGCCAACAATATAATGCCTAAAGCAACTAGTTAAACTTGTATTTCATTCTGTAGAGTAGTTTTTGCTAAAAGCTCAATACAATTTGCGCCATAACAACAGTATGGAACTGACCGCACCCTTAAGGGTGATGACCATAATTTATAGTTATAGAACGTAGAAGGTCATCAAATCTTACAAAATAAGTTTCAGAGCGAACAATATAATGCTTAAAGCAACTAGTTAAACCTGTATTCCATTCTGCAGAGTAGTTTTTGCTAAAATCTCAATACAATTTGCGCCATAACAATAGTATAGAACTGACCGCACCCTTAAGGGTGCGATCACGTCTATACTTTTCTTATGCCCAGAATTGTGAAGTTATATTGAGCTTTTGGGACAAATACTCAATGGAATAACATAAAATATATGTAGCTTATTAAAAACACATTGTTTTTGTCCCTGAAAGTTATTATTTTTAAATCAATTACCATATTTCGCGAATAAAGGACGTCGAAGATAGTCTAGAAGAAACGATAATATGGCAGTATCTTCTACGTTCTATGACTATGAATTTTGCTGATCATATCTTAAACATAAGTTTCAGAGAGAATAAGAAAGCGTTTTATAACTTGGATACATTTAATTGCCTAGATTTTAATAAAAGTTCAATACAGTTTCTCAATTCGCGCTATATTAAAGGTATATATGTGATTCTACTTTTAAGGCTCGGTTATATAAATATATCTAACTCGTCTAGTTAATTTCCAATCCAATCCAATTGGAAATTATCTAGTTTCCAATCCGTGATTCAAACTTCACTTTTGAAGACTTTGACACATAATGCGACGTTACAATATATAAACAGATATACATGAAAGTTAACCACAATTTATGCAACATCTAACAATATAATCATTAATATATAATATATATATATATTATCTATTGCCTTCTACCTTTCGGTTCAAATATAACAAAATTTAACTGTGAAACTCAATACATCAAGTAAATCATACCTAAATTTTCGATTCAATAAATTTTCAACAATGTTTATTATGCTTCGCCATAATACGCTCTCAAAGCCTTTCGAGATCCAATTTTAGATCAATTGTAAACTTTGTAAGCCATCAATGCGATACTTTACGATAAGAATGGCAATTGACGTCAATTCGATTTACGCATTGGTATTACGAGTACTCTCGAGAGGTTTACCTGATAATACGTGCACGTCAATTATAATTTATAAAAATATTCCGCTGAATGCAGGCTATTATATGCAAAAATAATAATAATACAAATAACATGACCATTGTAAAAACTACTAGCTAATTATTAGCGTGCAAAATTATATATTTTTCAAATGTATGAAAAAGTGATAGTATAGCCCATTACTTAAGGTCGTTTTAGACAAGACAATTTCTTGACTCAAAAGTTGTCAAGTCAAGTCAAGATGCGAGACAATCTAAATTGTCTCGTATCATACAGCAAATTATTTGAAATATTGAATTGGATGATAGATCGAATGGAAAAATATAACGAGTTCTATTTGTCAAGAAAAAATTGTATGGGAGGAGGATATATGAATTCATTTAATGAACAACTTTTGAGCTAAGAAATTGTCTTGTCTAAAACGACCTTTAAATAGTAAAAAACCTCAAAAAGCAGATAATATATCGCGCTTATATTCATTTATGTTAGAAATCATTTACGAATACTTTATAATGAATAAGAATATATATATATATATATATATATATATATATATATATATATATATATAATCAATCTTTATTTTGGCCATCGATCCATACATGGGTCTTTCCGCCTTATAAAGTTATATTACAGGATAAATAAAATTAGTTAATATTTTTATGACACTTCATCAATATACAAATTTATAAAATAATATAACTTTGTAAATATTGGATTCTTACGGCGTCAACTTTGTGATAATTCATTGCTATACTTTAACATCCTTAATAAATTATTATTATCCTTACAGGATAAATAAAATTATTTTGACTTTGTTGTTGATCACACTTTAGTCACATTTTGTATAGTAAAAGCAACATTTGAAATATGAATGGTAAAACCGGAGAATACAGCTAATACCAAGGACACACTTGACACAATGACTACTACCTGCGCGTATTCAATTTATAGATGGATCATATGATTTATTTTTATTTTTCATGTTTTAGTCACTGTCAGATTTCCGTTTTGCTCAATATTTCACGAAATCACCCAGCTCGCTATATCAGCCAATTTCCACATTTGGAATGTTTTCTTGCAATATTTACATCATTTTGATACGTCTGATAAAGTAATGTGTAGCCTACATCAGATTTTTTTACCAAGATTCAGTTACAATGATTTATATATATATATATATATATATATATATATATATATATGATTTGCAAATAAATAAAATATTGTACCAAATGATTTTTATTTATGATGTATCACAACAAAAAATTTGTTATAAATGTACGAAATTAAATTCTACACTTTACAACATTATTTGTAGAAATCAAGGACTAAACCTAATAGATAGTATTGTACATTTGTAGCAACAGTATTAGTTTAATGTCTCTTTTCGAATCTATATCATTTTATATTTATATATTAAATATCATTTTTAAGTAAATCTGAATTTAACGCCAGTGAAACTAATTAGTTAGATTTCATTAGAAATTGTTGATATGTAATAAATTAAAAACTATTTAGGATATTGTTTTTTTGCAAAGAAAACTTAATACACAACATTCTAACTAATTCACGATTTAAATTTAAATCGTGAATTAGTTAGAATGTTGTGTATTAAGTTGTCTTTGCAAAAAAAAATATCCCAAATAGTTTTTAATTTATTACATATCAACAATTTATAATGAAATCTGATATTAACGCCCGTATAAACAATTTAAATTAGTTCCCAAAACTATTCCGCTCCTGGCCAAACAATCTCCCCCAATTTCCGTGTGTACGCAACCACTCTCGATTTCATCAAGCCGATGCCCTTTTACAATGGGATTACGAACTAATGGGAAAACGGGTCGCCCACGCGCCTAACGCCGCCCGTCGACCCGGCGCCTCCACCATATATACATCGCAGCGCCCTGCGGGAATTGGCTCCAATTATAACTTGCTGAATTGGCTGCGCCGCGACAAAAATTAAAGCCCGCAATTCGGTACGCAAACATTTACTCTCGAAAATAATTCAACCGTTCGCCGAGGGCAAATAATTATTGCGATTGTGTGGTGGACGCAATTAACGCTCTAATCGTGTTGCAGTGCTGCTGCTGGTCGTGTTGTTTCTGCTGCTGCCGGCCGGCGTGTTCGCATGGATTGAGCCTGAGTGGGACTATTTGGACTCGTTCTACTACTGTTTCATCTCATTAACTACTATTGGGCTCGGGGATTATATTCCCGGGGACTCGCCTGAACAACCGTATAGGCCCCTATATAAGATACTCACTACAGGTAAGTTTTCACTTACATAAAAGTCTCGTTCTTAATTATACAGGATGAAAATTAAACAGCGAATAAATTAAATAAATCCTTTATTTAGAGTTTTACCAAAAAAAAAGCTCGGACACTGCGATTTTCTATTTTAAATTGGCAATTTTTGAATGAACAATGTCATTAACAATTTTTTCAAATGACAACCCTATATGTTTATTATGGATTCTGAAAGGGATTTAACTTTTCATTGTTTAAATGAATATTAAACATATATAAGTGTGAATCCACCTCTTAGCAATCTACATATCTAGATTTCGATCTTGTTAGATCTCATTAGTGTAGCTCAGCTAGTGAGGATGAATTCACACAATATCTCGAGTGGTTATATACAAAAATGATACAACTAACCCCCTAAGAGGAAAGTTAAACGCCATCTGGCGGCACCACATCAATTAGCAATGGTAAACTGATGAGATCTTAGCACTAATTGCTAATTGATGTGGCGCCGCTAGATAGCGTTTAACTTTCCTCTTAGGGGGTTAGTTGTATCATTTTTGTATATAAGCACTCGAGTTATTGTGTGAATTTATCCACACTAGCTGAGCTACACTGATGAGATCTAATAAGATCGAAATCTAGATATGTAGATTGCTAAGAGGTGGGTTCACACATATATGTTTTATAAGATTGGCCTTGTGCTGATATCTCATGCACTCTGTTGAAATATTATTCCATAGAGGGCACTACCCGGTGATCCTGATGGCATGAGTATGTTGACGGTTATTACCATATGGGTATGCATTTCTAATTGATATGGTGGCCCCAGATGGTGTTTAACATTCCTCCTAGGGGGTTAGTTGTATCATAATTGAATATTGTTTCATGTTTTTCTTCACTCTGACATTTGAAATGATGTTTCTCGGAAATTTTGTCTGTGATGTATGATGTATGTGACCTATATCATAACATACATCACTGATTCCAGAAAAATAATTCCTTTCAGAATCCGCAATAAAATTTAAATTAAACATTGGGCTGACCTGGGGGTCTATTCTGTAAGTTCACACCGGTCTGATCTCTTACCAGGCAGGTCTGAACTTACAGAATAAACCCCTGATCTTTCAAATTTGCTAGAAGACCTACTGTGAATTGATTTTGATATACTATTAAGGTTATGTAGGAATATGTATGTCTTATAACAGATATTGCTAGTTGGTACCACTATTCAAAATTTGAAGGTGATACAATTTTTTACCATTGAAAACTGTTATGATTTTTGTTTTCATAACTAACTTTTAGTAATTTTATAATTCGTAGGTTATCTTCTAATGGGTATAACCTTCATGATGTTAACCCTCGCCGTGTTTTACGACATCCCGCAACTAAACCTAGGCCTGCTCTTCTCCCAAACCGAGGAAGTGAACACGGAGAAGATGCATTTGGCAGGTACTGGTTACGGCATGCACTACGGCATCGACTCTGGCATGAGTCCTCCGATTGAGGACAACACGCACAGGCAGGTGGTGAGGGTGCGCAGCAGGCACCGGGATGACAGTCCCAGCCCGGAAGAGCCGGGCCCAAAGGAACTCAGAGTGCCCTAAGCAGCCACTCCACTCAATCGAATTTTATTTATACACAAACACACATACATACATCTATCCAGTTTTTTTAACCGGTAATTAACAGCACACAGAGCGAGTGTCAATCGGAACCATTAACGTTTCTCGTTTAATCTTTTCGGGGGCTCGGGGATGGTTAAATGGAGGCAACAATTAAAACTCACTTAAAAGCAGCCGAACTACACATGATTTATTACTCCGTTTGTTGCAATGTCGAATGGAGTTTTATTAACTAAATTATAGCTGATGTGAGCAGGTTTACTCATGCATGCATTATGATAGATAATATGATATATATTTATATATATATATATATATATATATATATATATATATATATATATATATATATATTTATAATATATATTATATATAATAGATCTAAAGTCAAATTACTCCGTTTATTGCAATGTTTCTCATGCAGATTTATTAAACAAATAATAGCTGAGCAGGTTTACTCATGCGTTATAACATACATATTTTTCAAAGTCAACAATAAAGACTTTCAATGAACTTACATAAATTGTATGCAATTCCATTACCTAATTATTACAAAAAGTTTAATGCAATTTCATAATTTGCGACATAATAAAATATTTTAATCATTGGTTAATCACTAAATCTCGGGTAAAAATTGTTTCTGCCAATTTCAACCCGTTCAAGATTTAAACGGCTACAACCGAAAAATCAGTCAAAATTTTATTGATGGGAGCTTTATCGTTAACAGAGATTTATGAATCTTAGCACTAGATTTTAATTAGTTGCTAGTTAAATTTTTTAAACTTTCTTACGCTCTAGTTTACCAGGAGTGCGGCCGCTTAAAATCGGCCCGTTTTGACGTCACTTTACACATCAACAAAAATAATTTTCAGTATATGTAATTGAATAACTCAAAATTTTTCAACGAAATTCATTGCGTTTTTACAGTACGTTGAGGTATTACTCTATATGGGAAACCATATTCGTTTATATATACGTAAACTTATATTTGTGACGTAAAAATGACGTCAAACGGCCGCGTTTAAGCGAACGCTCTCCTAGGAAACCCTCAAATTATAAAATGATAAAATCTATTTTTATGTTAGTATTATTTATAATAATAATAATAATAATAATAATAATACGCCTCATTAAAAGTATAAGTTATTATTATTTATAACAATAATATTAATAATAATAATACGCCTCATTAAAAGTATAAGTTATTATTATTTATAACAATAATAATATTGATAATAATAACATAAAACTAGATTTTTTAAATTTAATGATTAGTCCACTATTGCCTCAATTATTAATCTGGAATTAAAAAGTAATTATTTTGATTTAAATGATTTTTTGAAATATAATATATTGTTAATATTCTACAAGAAATTTATTATTATATTATTATATTATTTCCAGATTATTAAAATTTTTGTTTGAAAATCTAAAAATATAAAGCAACTATCGTGATTGAAATTTCTTTTCTATATAATAATTTGTTAATTCTTTATGACAAAAAACATTTAAAATGTCTCTGTTTAAAAATTGGAAATATATATATAAGCAATTGTCGTGATTTAAATGTTTTTTTTAAATATAATGTTTTATAAATATTATATAACAAAACATTCTTTAACAAAACTTCATTTAATTAAATGTCTGAGAGTGTTTAAAAGTCTGGGATTGTACTTGCTACAGTACATTTATTTTGTTAATTTTCAAAATCAATTATTATGATTTTGAAATATAAAATTTTGTTAATATTATATAAGAAAATATCATTTATTATCAGCGACATTTTCAAAATCAATTATTATGATTTTTATATATAATATTTCCTTAATATTATATAAGAAAATATCATTTACTATCAGTGACATTTTCAAAATCAATTATTATGATTTTTATATATAATATTTTGTTAATATTATATAATAAAACATCATTTATATTATTTCCAAACTCAGAAATGTTTGGTTTAAAAATCTGTAAATATAAGAGATGTATGTATATATACATAGTATATTTATTTGAATAAACATATGTAAAGATAATTTAAGACTACGCCTCATTAAAAGTATAAGAATTTAAACTTAAGTCTATCTCTATCTATATAGTTTAACTCATTATTATTCTTAAATTATTTATTTATACGTACAAAATAACAACGTCGGTATTTACTTACAGCTTAACATTTGCGATTATTTGACTTAAGTTACGCTAAATTATTTTTATTGTGATTTTAATTAGGTTATTTTAGTTTTAGTTCAATTTTATTGGCATTATTATTTTGTATTTATAAAGTTATGTTTAATTACTATGTAATTATATTTTATGTTTTATAATTACTGGCAAATTTGTTTTATTTCTTTTTTTTACTTACACGTATACACGGTAATTATTTGCGAAGTATATATGCCGGCTGGTAGTAAGGAATCATAAGTGACTTACACGATTGTACTTAATGCTTTACGCATTATGTTACTGGAGGCCAGGAGGAGTCCTTTCTGCATCGTTACATAGATTTCTTTGTCGACGCCTAAGATTTGAAGCACGTCAAACAACTTCTTAGGTATCTCTCCAGTAGCACCAATTATCAAAGATATAACGCGGACACTTTCAACCTTCCAGACAGATTTTACCTAAGAAGATAAAGGTGCATATTTATCGATTGTTTTCCCCTCATATTTCCTCACTGAGTTTGCTAGGATTGGAATGGCTATATCGATTAGAAGGACCTTGTTTTTTCTTATCGTGTAACATAATAACTGGGCGATTGTGATTGATGGTGTGGTCAGCCTGTATTTATCTGTCCCAATAAATTTAGAATTTTTCATTTTCCAATATGCTCTCTGGGATATATCTATATCAGGGGTGGCCAAAGCGTCGACCGCGGTCGACCAGTCGCCCGCCTAACTGTTTCTAGTCGCCCGTCTGCCTAAGGCCCAATTCACACATAAGCGGCGTCGGGAACAGGCGCGGTGTAGGCGAGGCGCAGGCGCGACGTCGCACAGGCGATTGTGATGTCCATATGCAGTGAAGGGGTGGACATTGCACTTTATGTTTACATAGAGGCGGCGTGGAAGAATATCGCCTCTTCGCCTACCGTGTCTTATGCGAAGAGGCGAAGACGCGGTGCCGACGCGGCGAGAGACCCGAGGCAAATGCCCGCGCCTCGTCACCTAAGTAAGCAGTGCACCACATGTTTATATAGAGGGGGCTTGAAGCGTCGTGCCTCTCGCAGCGCCGGTACGGCGTCTTCGCCTCTTCGCCTAAGACACGGTAGGCGAAGAGGCGAGAGGCATAACTCTTCCACGCCGTCTCTATGTAAGCATAACGTGCAATGTCCTTCCCTTCACTGCATATGAACATCATAATCACCTGTGCGACGTCGCGCCTGCGCGGTGTAGGCGAGGCACGTTATGCTTACATAGAGACGTGATGTCCATATGCGGCGAAGGAGTGGACATTGCACCTTATGTTTACATAGAGACGGCGTGGAAGGGTTTCGCCTTTTCGCCTACCGTGTCTTAGACGAAGAGGCGAAGACGCGATGAGAGGCACGACGCTTCAAGCCCCCTCTACATAAACATGTGGTGCAATGCCTGCTTAGGTCACGAAGCGCGGGCATTTGCATCGTGCCTCTCGCCGCGCCGGCACCGCGTCTTCGCCTCTTCGCCTAAGACACGGTAGGCGAAGAGGCGAAACTCTTCCAAGCCGCCTCTATGTAAACATAAGGTGCAATGACCATCCATTCACTGCATATGAACATCACAATCGCCTGTGCGACGTCGCGCCTGCGCCTCGCCTGCACCGCGCCTACGCCCGACGCCGCTTATGTGTGAATTGGGCCTAATAAGTACACATATTCCAGATTATTTTATTAATAAACAATAAAATAATTAGTCAGTGAGAAAATTTCATTAAATTCTCTTCTTAAAAAACTAGATATTGAATATTTATTACTATTATCTACGTTTATTTTAAATTTAAACTTATTTTTGGCCAAAAATAACTTCTTTTCCCATGATCACTTAATACATAAGAAATTGGTAGACTGCTGCATATAATTTAAAAAACAGGTCGCCCATAGGAATCATCTAAAGTTTGTCCACCCCTGATCTATAATAAGGTATATGGTTATTACTTATTCCTGATTGGATGGAAAGTTCTTGATGTGCGATTTTTACCACATTTTATATCTACCGGTATATTCCTAGGATGCTAAAAATTTTACATGCTATTATCAGATATACTTTCATTTCATGTTGTTCTCCACAGAAGCGACATGGTGTGTTCATAATGCTGGGATCTTTCATGATATATTTTCGATAGAATTTAGTGGTTACAACCTGATCCTGCATTGCGGCCAATAACCCGTTCTGTTTCAGGAAATATATTGATATTTCCCTGTTTTAGCAAAGCTATTGATACTTGTTTATCAATTCCATATTGGTTAAGTAAATTAATATATCTGCCATCAAGTTCTTTGGCCGCCATTCCTGTATTCTGAGATCTCTTGTATTCTGGAGAAAACATCTGCGAACGTCTGTGTCGTTCATGTTTAGTGCAGTGAGATGCTTTGTGAAGTCGTAAGTGCATTCAAAAAAATTCTTTCGTAGAGTTTCCACCTGATGTTTATGCTGGAGTAGTAACTCTAGAACTCCTCTTCCTCCCATAGATCTAGGTAAATGCAAGCGCAGTTTACAGGTTATAGGGTGCTCTGTATCTTGTAAAGAAGGTGCGTAATATTTTCCAGATCAGTTTCTATCCAACTTTTTTTCTTTTTTTTCGGGGTGGAGGATGGGAAATCTTCTAAAGACTGCGTGCCGGATTCACCGGGGCTTTCTGCCCTGGCGCCTACCGGCTAAAACCCACCTCCAGGTTCTCTCAAGCTAGGGCGCGGTATTCGCCTCTCGGCATTGCATCACGCCCTAGCCCACCCCTGTCTTACCCCTCTGATCTGGGACTCTTCCTTTTTCTCTCCTCGGCTTCCTTTATCTTCATGATGTCTGTGATGAAACCCCCTATCGCTTCCGATCCTTCCTTGCTCTCTGGCATTTTTTTCGGTGATGTTGTTTGTGCGCAGCTCCCCAACGTGTAAAGTTAGTTGTAGCCTGCGCGCCTCCCAGCGAGGGCACCTGAAAATCGTATGTGCCGGTGTGTCTTCTTCCTGGCAGTATGGACACCCATCTGAGGGGCTTAGGCCCATTCTGAACAGGTACGCTTCGTAGCAACCGTGGCCCGTGAGGAATTGCGTCAGGTGGTAGTTTACTTTCCCGTGGGTTCTGCTGTACCAGCTTCTTACTGACGGTATCAGCGCCTTTGTCCATTTGCCTTTGGCGTTGTCCTCGTCCCATTCCTTTTCCCATGCTGTAATTGTTTTTTCCCTGGCCGCTTGTTTGGATACAGTCCTAGATGCCGCTCTTTCTTTTGCCATGAGGTGGATCGGTATTGTCGAGGCTACAACTTGAATGGCTCTCGTGGACACTGTCCGACAACTGCAAGCAGCCCTGATCGCCGCATTGTGTTGGGGTCTTTCGAGTAAAGTCCTATACCTGGCTGTTTCCATTTGAGCGTGCCAGTTGGGCGCAGCGTATAGGAGGATGGAGTTAACTACCGACAGCAGGGTGAGCCTGCGTGCCTGTCGTGCCCCTCCTAGGTTGGGTAGAATTCTGTTTAGACTTCGTACTGCCTCGCTTGCTCTTTCCGCCGTCCTCTTGAAATGGGCGCCGAAGTTTAGGTTTCTACCTAGGGTGATCCCTAGGTAGCGTAATTCGCTTTTGCTGGACACTTCTGTGTACCCCACCTGTATATCCATCTGCTTGAGGGTGTTTCTCCCCACTAGGACTACTATCTCTGTTTTGTGGGAGGCCAGTTTGAGGCCGTTTCTGGCAATCCATAGGCCCACCTCGTCCACTGCTTGCTGAGCTCAGTTTCTATCCAACTAATCACACCAAACTATGTCAAGGCTATTGCATAGCTATTTATCGCTGTAACTTTATTAGAACCGGATAGTCGGGTCCATTACTAATTTTACTCAATTCATCTTGTTTATGAGATCTAGCCTGAAAGATGAATTGTTTTACTGGTTACTGGTTACTCGTCGAATACTAGAGTTTTTAGTTTGAAAATAAATTTGTTTCGATTTGGCCATTAGACGATATTATTATATAGTATTATATTTCGGTTTTGTACATGCTCTTCAACTCAAATAAGAGGTCTTGGTATTTTGCTAAATGATCTTTCGGGGGGGGGAGGAACATCATTCTATCCCTAAAAATTGTTATACGCTGTGACACGTCTGTAGTATCATAGCTTTCTAGATCGTATATATTAGCTTCTCCTGCATGCCAAGTTCTTCTAGATGTAGTGGGAAACAACCTCCCACTACATCTAGAAGACCTTGGCATGCAGGCGAAGCTAATATATACTACACCGGTTGCGGATATAATTGTCGGTATACATATATACATGTGCAATTCCCAAGATGTGCTTAAGTTCAATCGACAAATTTTCAAATTTGGTAAATTTTATCGATTCAGTTCTGGCAGTGTCCACTCTGCCAGAACTAAATAGGTAAAAATCGAAAATATCTATTGCTTCCTTTGATACTTTCCTCATGAGTACAATAGCTGGCCTATTGTGGTCTACAGTATGGTCTGTTATGATTAGGGTATCCTAGTATAAAAGGTAGCTAGGTCTGATTCCAATACCAGCGTAGGATCATATTTGTAATAAGAGACAAAATTTTCGATGTGGTGGTGGTTTTGTGCAAGCCAGCTGTGGATTACTTTTGCCATTTAGTTATGTATGCCCAGGTACGCCGAGAAAGATAATGCTAGACATCCGGCTATAATATGGTCTATGGTGCGCCTTGCTGTCGGCATTCTCTGAATATAAATATACATATATATATATATATATATATATATATATATCTTCTACCGCTACCTTCTTGTTGTATTTATCATGGTTTCTGGTATTGACTAGAGTCCTGTATGACAATTCTTTCGTCTTTGGGCATAAATATCCATCCTACAACAACCATAACGATTTCTTCTTATCAATATTCTTCTTCTCCAGTATTGATGGCTACCTTCCGTGTAAAACTTTTGCTCTCCAGCTATCTCTCCATTCCTGTTGTTGGATCTTTGCAACAATATGTTTCCGACCTCCTAAATTTAGTGGAGTATAGCCATTATCTGCAGTTACTATTTGTATGAGGTGTTCGGGTTTTCAAATCTAGAAAGTAGTAATTGGTCCCTACACAGTTTGTGAATGTTAAGAAGGCCCCGCCCTCCTTCTTTTCTAGGGAGGTAGACTCTCTCTACTACCGATTTTGGGTGGTGTGTTCCGAATTTTGTTAATAGCCTTCGAATGAGTCTATCCAGCTCCCGAAGATTTGTGTCAGAGTACTTGAGAATCCCAAAAGAATATATGAGTGTTGGTACCATTCACGCATTAATTGCAGTTGTTAGAATTCTCAGTCATTCAAATTTGTATTGAGTAGCATCGTTAGACGGTATCTGTATTTTTTTAACTCTTTATTTTGAGTTTGTGTTATCTACTGACCGATGTTGTGATATGCCAAGACATTTATATATCTGTCCTAGGGACAATGATCTTATTTCTTTAGTAATTTCTTCGCTAAAACATAACTTTTCATTATAGTTCCTGTGGCACACTTGTCTAAACCGAATTCCATGCGAATATCCCTGCTATGATGTGAGAAGCTTTTATGAGTGACTGCATTTATGTTTTGCTTTCCGCGAAGATCTTGATAACATTCACAAATAAAAGGTGGTTTGATCTTACTTCTGCGCTGAGAGAGAGAGAGAGAGAGAGAGAGAGAATTCTGTACCCACATGATGGTATTTTGTAATTCGGCTTAGTATTACTAGGAGTGTCAGTTACCTCTTAGAAGTATCAGCTATCAACCATTTGTCCATTCTTATAAAGTAGGATGGACTAAAAATTAACGTTGGACAGGAGACGGAACAAACACCCGCGATGCATCGCCATGATTTAGATTTAATTTACATTTTTGACAATGAAGCTCTATGTAAGAAATTTCTTGAAATTTCATTTGGATCCCGTGAAACAACGTAATGTACCAAAGACCCGCGATGCATCGCCATGACTTAGATTTAATTTACATTTTTGACAATGAAGCTCTATGTAAGAAATTTCTTGAAATTTCATTTGTATCCCCTGAAACAACGTAATGTACCACCAGTGGTACATGTACCCCAGTTTGAGAACCTATGGTCTAGCTTATTGACTTCTTGTATTTTGTGTTTTTTTATGGAGAAGTTTTGGGATCGCTAGCCTGCTTAGAGGATTGCTGTTTTCCATTATTCTTAGGTTTTTTCTATAGCTCTGTGTTATTAGATTCTCGACTTCCATTTCATTCTCCGGTTGTTGTGTATCTTTCTTGGTATTCCTCCTGTTCCTCGGTTTGTTGGTTGTGGAGCGCTTTTCCTACTGCTCATCTAATTTCGTTTGGGTTAAGACATTTTTCACCTTAATTGATCTGCTGCCCTTTGGCAGTTACAGTTTGGAATATCCTGTATGTAGTGTATACCTCCATCCCGTGATAATCTCTGCAATCATTTATTTGGACAAATCTTTTAACCGTGTGGTAACTCATTTCATTATTTTATGCGACTTCCGATATTTGGCCTCCTAAATCCTGCTGTCTCCGCCCGTATGAATATCTTTATCTACGAGTACTGACAACTATATAAATCTCATCTAGAAGACCTACAGATGGTAATGGGGAAGGCATCCGTCTATACCCCGTAACTAGGGTCCGCGGGTTCGTTAGGCCCGTTATCTCCGTAATAGTAACGTAGATACCCTTGCGGGTTATTATTATTATTAAAAATATAGTACAAACCAAAAATTTTCATGATAACTTCTGTAAACTATAATTTTTCATATTATCACATAACAGAAAAACAAAAATAATAGATGGTATGTGACTAGAATTCATTAATAATAAAAAAATATATCTTTATAGCTTATTAGCTATTATTATTTTCCACTTTCACATTTTTTTAAAGAAAACGTTTAAGGTAAATACCGGTTGATTACACTCCTTTTAGTTTCTCGCTTTACAGAAGCTAAAAGGAGTGTAATCACCCGGTATTTACCTCAAATGTTTTCTTTAAAAAATTGTGAAAAACAAAATATTCTCCACTTGTTATTCGAGAAAATTATATATTTATACACTGTCAGGTATCTTAATTATTAGTAAATTTTGAAATTACACAAAATTTATCGCCGATGCCGTATTTATTGATTAATATTGAATATTATATAAATATTTAATTTTTAATTGATGTTACTATACTTATAGAAAATTGTTTAATAAGTAGATTAGATTTTACTTATACCAAATATGTACAAAAAATTAGGTAGTGACCGTAAATGGGTTAACTTCACAGAACCTGTGAAAAACTATGGAAGGTGATTCGCTAAATTTCGCTCAAAACGGGGTGTGAACTTTCGCTCACCAATGTTCAGTAACCAAAAAGTATATTCACAATTATTTTTATAATAAATGCTAGGAAGATGATTTATATGACAAAATGTGAAGAATCTCAAGGCCGACAAATTGAGATGTTGAATTTTTCATTACAAATTACTGTTTTTCGCAATCACTCTACGAAAATGTGTTTTAAGTGAAACTTGTTAATTTGACTTTGTTTTTGACCAAATCTATTTATTAAGTGATGTAGAGGTTTAGAAGTTTTTCGATAGAAATTATTCTTTTCTCGCAAAAACTGCACGAAGCAGTGATTTAAGGGAAACTTTTTTTCCACAACATAACATTTTGGTTATAAATGCCAGTACTATGACTCACATGGAAAGAATGATATTTAGACAGTTTTAAGACCGACAAATCGTCTCGTTTGGAAGGAACGTTATGCATTAACGTATAAAATGAAACATAAGATATTGGATTAAAAAGACTGTTAAAGTCTACAACAAAATACTATTTTTTATGATATAACATAAAGCATTGTTATTTTTATTGTAACATAAAAACTACATCCGGTGTGTGTAAAGCCTTTGCACATTGTATATTTTCAATGCCTCTTACACACCACTTAAGCCAATGCTCAACCTGATCTGTTCTAGTTGCATCCTGACCTACATTTCAATGTGTATCATTGTACTCTAAATTATGGTTATAAATGCCAGTACTATGATTCACATGGAAAGAACGATATTTAGAAAGTTTTAAGACTGACAAATCGTCTCGTTTGAAAATTTCTCGTTAGCTATCACCGCTCTTCTGCAAAAACTGTACGAAAATGTGATTTAAGGGTAAAGGTTTTTTATTTGTTTTTTCGAGGAATATTTTCCTACCTCTTGGACATTTTCGACGTTAAGTTGCTCCGTAGTTTTTAGAGACACTGGAAGGCGGACCATCACTCCCCGTTCTTCTTTGAAGCTTTTCGAATCGGTTTTCCTGTTTACTAATATAAGATAACTCCTTTTCTATTATTTCTCTATTATTTCATCACTGATTGTTAGAAGAATTGGTAAATGGTAGGAGTTCATATCAATTACTTCATCTATTTTCAGATAATTTGTCGTAATATTCTTGTAAATGAAGACGTCGATTAAGTTTGGTACTTAGTTCACGTCAGTTGGCCAGTGCGTTGGTTTCCTAGTAGATACCACTTTGCAGTTATTTGCATGCTTTCAGTAATTCTCTACTTTTTGTAGTTATTAGTCTTGATCCCCGTCTATATGTTTCTTTTCATCTATCCTGATTCTATTACCAGTGGAACTCAAGATTTCTTGATATTGTCTGCTTTCTTATTGTATCATGTACTATCGCTACTATCATGTTATTATTTATTATTATTATTTATTTTGCTGTGGCTTGTATTTCTTCACACTGCCAGCCTATTTCTTGGGGGTGTTTATTTAGTCTGGTTTATTATTATTACCCTGCCTCCTTTTGCTTCATTTTCTGGGTGAATTGTGTGGATCACTGAGTATCCACTGTCTATTATCTTTCTAAAGCCTAAAATAAAAAGCTAAAAGGGGTAACACTGAAATGAGCCAAAAATCATCATAGATGAAAAACTATTCGAAAATTAATTTTGGAAGGAATAATAAGAAATAGGGGATGTTGCATAGGGCTTGTAATTCAACAACTTTACGTTCTAATTTGTTTAGTGTGCAAAATAAAGTCGTTATGGCGGAAAAACCGTGTTAAAAATCGCATTTTTTGCGGGAAAACTAGCAGAAACTGTGAAACGGGATGGATTGAACATTTTTACATTTTGCGGGAAACAGTAAACAATAGCGGAAAATATCCAATAGGCGACCGCAGGTCCAAATATTTCCAACACCTGTTTTTTTTAAATATTTATTCATAATTCAATACAATTATTATATACAGTTTTACATCCTTCCTTTTGAACAAGAGAGCAAAAAAATGCGCCGTTGTTGTTAGTTGTCGTGCCCCCTCTTAGAATGTTGAATCCTCTATCTTCATCATGGGAATTATGAACGCGTTCCCCATCTCTGGCAATGATGGTTTCTGATGGATTTTTTAAAAATTTATTATTTATTTGAGTTTATTAGTTAGTAAAAGATTTTTTATTTAAAGGTGGCATATTTAAGTGTTTTTATATGTTGCGGTAGTCGGTTGTAGTGATGTATAGCCTCTGTCGTTATTTTTTACATTCCTGTAGATTTTCTTCTGGTTTGGTGTATGTGTATATTTTTGCTCTTGTTTAACTTCCTGTAGTCTGATTTTCCTCTGGTTTAGTGTAGGTGTATATGTTTGCTCTTGTTTAACTTTGTTTTTGTTCTATATATTTAGTTCTTATATTTCGGTATACGGGTCGTTTGTTTTTGTTCTTTCTTTTAGTTTGTATAGTATGTTTAAGACATTATTTTGTTGTATTTGTAGTTGTGTTAAGTTATTTTTGGTTGTATGTCGCCATGTTTAATATGTCTCTTTTGTTTAGTTTGTATAGTATGTTTAAGACTTTATTTTGTTGTATATGTAGTTGTGTTAAGTTCTTTTTGGTTGTATGTCCCCATGTTTAATATGTTTCGCACACTCCGGGCTATTGTAGACATTATAAAATGGTTTCGATTGTCACAAACTCAAACTTCTTATATTGATGTATCAAAACAAACTGAAACATAAAAACACCAATTTTTGATCTATCGTAAATTAACTAACTATAAGATGAATGTCAATTATAAAATATTAACGGTAAGCTATATATCACAATGTCAACTGCTCAGGTGGATCTTCATGGAAGCTTTAAATGTAATACATTGTAATGGCCTATATAGTAATGATAAATGATAATGAATGGTCTATAGTTAGAAAAGTGTGATTTTTAGCAGAAACCATCAGAATTTTTTTTTTTAATATTCTATTGTACGATACGATGATTATTTATTAAGATTAACCCATTTTTTCATACATTTCTCAACTATTTCCAACAACAAAAATAATTATCGTATCTATTCTATTCTATAAATATTGAAATAATGTGGCAACCCGTAATAACAAAAGTTGGTTTTTAAAGTCCTCAACAAAAATTTATCTTTATAGGGCTATAAGCCGTGAGGCTTTTCTACCTGTCAAGGCAGAAGCTTTAATCGCCCGGTATTAACATAAACTTTAGAAAAAAATTAATGTTTCTCTAGCTGTAAATCTTTTGCCCTAACGCCATTCTAAGTTATAAAGTGCGTTAAAACTTTAAGACTGGGCTGTATAAAACTTTTATAACTCCGAGTCAATATTTAATCCGTCATTCAAATATCATTTTTGACAACTTTCGCCTGTATAGCAACATTATCATTAACAATGTATGCAACATCTATCAGTAGATTTCGTGCTATCACTGGCTACCATTAACTCAGCTTTATAAATCCCAATCTGAATGAACTAATAAATGTTGGTTATGATTTTTAACCATTTTAATAATCATAATAACCAATAAGGCATATATCATTATTGAATTTTATTTTATATCCAACTATAACTATATTTAAAGTGGGTTTATGCTGACATTTATTTATTTAAACAAAAATCTACGTTTATGGCTATCAACCCGAGGGCGTTTCCGCTAGTAAAGGGAGAAGCTCAGAGGAGTATTCTGGATAGTTCTGGATAGTTGACTGGAGGGTATCTACAGATACTTAGGCCTCAAAATGGGCCCATTGTGGCCTTTAAGGCTACTCACTCGTCCCGCGAGTCAATTTTGCGTGCGAGCTGCAAAACTCTGGCGGGTGAGGAGTTGCCAATGCTGGCCATACTAGCCCAGCACTCCCCTAGTAAGAGGAGTGTAATCACATGGTAGTTACCTTTAACTTCTTATAAACCTCCAATAAACTTTAAGGTATTTCGCAAAATTTCGCCGACAACGGGGTTTGAATTCTCGCTCAGTACGAGATGGACTAACCACTAGGCCACCGAACTGGATTTTATTTATTATTTTATTGGTTATACATAAATTATTCCTCATATATAAATATGTAAAAAATATAATAAATAAAATTCACTCCAATAAAACAGCTAAAGGGAGAAGCTCAGAGGACAGTAATCACCCGGTATTTACTACTGTTATTTATTTTCCAAACAAAATGGTTTGTTATAAATTATATAAAGAAATAAATAAATTATATTATACCGAACCAATAAAGTTTGAATAAAATATTAGGAGTAATATATAATTTACAATAAAAAGTTTCTGAGCGGACTATTGTACGAAAAGATATCAAGATTGGTATTTATCAATATTTCGGCAGTTTTATTAATTTTTTCGAGTTTTATTATTTTAATATGTTGTATCTTAGACATGTTGTATCTGAAGAAAATAATTGTGTAAACAGATAGAAAATTAATATTATAAAATATATTATATTGTTTATAATATTGAAATTATATTTACCTCATTCAATCTCAGCAGTATTTCTATATCTAACATAAACTATTCGCTATTATTATTTAATTATGTTTTTTATAACTGTGTTCAATTTTTCTAATCTAACGGACTGCACTAATAAATGTGAATATTTTTCGATGTATGTATATGATAGATAGATTACTATATATATATTATATTTATATCCCACGTTTTGGTAGGCGTGGGAATAATATCTGTAAAATATTGACTGTTAGCACCAAAATTGTATAATACCACTATTTACTTACTTCCTGTAGTGCTCTATGGAAGTGTTTATTTTTGAAGATAACTCGAAAACCTATCATGTCCAAATAGAGAATATCAATGACCAATAAATTAAATGTATGTGATCGTTGATAATTTTATTAGCCCCCAATTATGTTAATTACTTGTTATTAATTGGCAGGAATTAAATTATGGGATTTATACATATGTAAATATTCGTCTCGCTTATAAAACGGGAGGCTCTGGTTCGAATGTCCGCCTAGGAAGAATTTGTCGTTGATGCCATTAGCAACACTAACTGAAGCGTGAATTATAGTGTACTAGATTCGTCAAGACACTTACAATTATGCATGTGGTATGGTCAACTCGTACTATACATGTCTTATATTTAAGACGTGTTTGGTCATAGTTCGTGCCACAAGGACCCGAAAGTAGAAAACCAATTACTAATCTAAAAAATACAGAAAACTAAAGACCTTTATTTGGCATAACCACTCAATTAATCCCTTCTGCAAAATTCCCCCAAAAACAATACAATAAAATAAAATATACAGATAAAAATAAACAACACAATATCTTATATGAGATTGAATGTCCTCCTCCACCACAAACTCTCTGCCAGTTTCCAATCTCACGTCAGCCTCCTGCAGAATTTCACGCCTTTCCTATCCCCTCCTAAGCATTTATTCACCTTTCTGCAATCTCCAACCCACTCTGCAATCACTCTCTCACATTATTTGATAATCCCCTTACTATACAGAGAACACGCGGTGTACTCCAGCCCCATCCACACTTTCCTTCTTCTCACTTCTGACCCACACCTCGCTCGTGACATGCATACTTGTCCTACCTGCTCCACTCTCCCATGGTTAAGTATCTCGGAAATTCCCCGCGCTTTACACGTAGCCAGGGATGTACGAGCCCTGAACCATTCTCATTCGCTTTTTTTGCCACTAAATATACCTAAATATAGTAACTAATACTATGTATTTTCAGAATTATATTGATTCGTTTAATAATAAATCAAAACTAAATTTTAGATTGTATCATTTAAATAACCTGTAAAGGATTGTATAATTAAAAATTGGTTTGGTCTTACCTTTATACGGCTGAAATCGATTTAAATATGATCACAACTAAAAAGTATTCACTCCGCTTCATCCGCCGATGGTTAGAATGGAAAGATCATACTATAATTCTATAATTGCCTGAAACCAACCTGGCCAGTTTAAACCTAACAAACACAAAAGTGTTGGCCAACGCACCTGACAACAGTTATTCGTCGATAATTGAAGTATCGGTGATCGGACTAGAATAAATGTATCTAGATAACACGATATTTTATATAGTCTTGTGATTTGTTTAATTTTATCAATAAATTTTATTCTAAAAACTCTGGAGAGGCTATGTGATCAACATATAAGAGATGAACCGATAGTTAATGTATCCGCTTCATGGCAAGCAACATGCATATCTCCCAGGAAAATAGACGAGTTCGCACTCACTGAAGTTGTGAGTCAGATCGAGAGATCTATGGGGCCCCCACTTTCTGCACTGGGAGTATTCATAGACATCGAAGGAAGTTTCGACAAGGCTACTGTTGATACCATCGAGAACGCCCTAACTACGAATGGTGTCTAACAGACGTGGAATGGAAACGAAACATGCTCATGTTGAGAACCGTTAACGTTAATGTAGGAAGCACCACCGTCAGACGATGGTAACTAGGAGCTGCCCACAAGGGAGAATTCTATCTCTATGGAATATCGTCGGCAGCCTTATAGACTTTCTAAATGCGGCAGGATACTACACGCTGGGGTACGCGGATATCACATCATTCTAAGATTGAACTACGAATGTATACTAGGTAATATTATGCAGAGTGCACTAAACTAGTACAAAAATGTTGCACAGAACTCCCTAAGAAGACTGACATGATTCTGTTCACACAGAAATTAAAGCCAAACACAAACACACAAAGATGCCTGTCTGATTTGGGACAACTATTAAGCTGGCATCACAAAGTAAAATATCTATGAATAGTTTGAGATAAAAAAAAACTAAACTGTAGACAGCACTTATATAAAGTATAAAGACAAAGTCAGCAATCAAGGCCTTCTGGCAGTATCGCAGGGCAATTGGGCGCACCTGGGGATTATCACCTCGTGTCATCCTGTGGATTAACACAGCCATAATTAGACTCCTGCTAGCTTATGGAGTTATATTTTGGTGCGAACTAACTACAGCAACGCCAAAACTACAGCAAGTACAACATATGGTATGTTGTGATGTAACTGGTGCTATTATAACAACTGCCGTCGCAACAATGGAAGCAATGCTAGGTCTCCCACCTTTAGATATATTTGTTTGGGGGGAGGCGATGAAGGCTGCCATCGGACTTCAGGCGGTATATGTATGGAGGTGTAGAGGTAGTATAGGAAAACATAAGCAGATTTTAATAGGGGCGTGTAAAGTTTTCCCCTGTTAAATCTGCGGTCAGACAAAATGATGTCAGTCCATATATTTAACAAACACTTCCGCATCTGTTCGAAAAATCAAAGTCAGTCTGTCGTCTCAACTAATTCCAATATATTTATATATACAGATGGCTCGAAAAAAGATAGTTAAAATTACAAATTTCTACTAACACGGGCAGCTTTAGTACAGTCCTACAAACGGAGGTGCTTGTAATTATCACTTGTGAAAGAGATCCCTTCTCGAAAAATCGAAAGGTAAAAGGATACGTATGTGCACGGACAGCAGAACGGCATTACAAGCACTAGAGTAAGTAAAACTGACATCTAGGCTTATACACGAAAGCCACCACGCCTTGGAGAAAGTTGCCATCCGGAACCGATTAAAACCTAGTGAAAATGAGGGAAATGCAATTGCCGATGGGCTTCCACGAGCAACTTTCGCTAGTGCCTACCTCGGCCCTGAACCGGCGATTCAACTCCCACTCAAACAACACTTATGCCTCATTAGCGAATATGTCACCAAAAGAGATAGCGAAGCCTTAAGACTTGCCAACATGCAAGATAATTCATATCAGGTCCAAATACTGCACTAGCACGTTTTTGTGGTCTCTTGAGAGATGACTTAAGGAAGCTTATAGGATTTGTAACGGGTCAATGTACGTAAAGAAGCATCTCACCAAAGTGGGATACGCTGTCCACTATTTAGAGGATTTGGAGGCTTGGTAGCAGAAGAGGAGTGAGGGCAAGTGAGAAGCAATATGCCGGCAGGACGGCATTGGGAGCCCACAGGGGAGGGTGGCCATCATTGTCAAGGCCACGGAGGACACATATGCGGACCTCTTGACGAGGGCAGGCGAGGCCAGCATAGCTCGCATCGCGAGAACGACCGCGAGCGACCTCAAGGTGGAGGTACGGGGTCAGGGCGCCAAGGTAGACACCCTCAACAGGTGCCGGGCAGCCCACGACCTCCTGTGGGTCACAACCGCCGACGGGCGCTACGACGACATATTGGCCAAAGGAAACGGATGGAGGAGTCATCATGGCTGGCCGCCCTAGAAGAAAGGGCAGCGATCTGAACTGCGAAGAGCATGTGGGTGAAGCTGGTGGCCAGGACCGAGGAGTCTGTGGCGACCAGATAGGAGACACGACCCTAACCAGCGATCAGGAGATAATAGACCGATGCTTGGACGGGATGCAACGCGCCAAGAGCACCACCGTCTACGGCAGTCCGACTGAGAACTACCCCGGCAGAGCACTCGCCAATCTCATCGCTGATGATCCTAAATGACGGGTCCCCAACCGTCAGCAGGCGGTCCTCTGCCTAACTATATGCTCTGGGAACACGGCAACCACAGTGTCGCAATGGAAAGTATTAGAATCGCAATCACACAGCGACCACCTATACGTGAGTCTATACATACAGCGCGTTCGCATAGAGAAAAGGAACCCTAAATCAGTAGAGCTGGGTGGTTATAACGTTCAAACGTTTGATGTAGCCGCTTTCACCGAGGCCACGACACGGGGAACCGAAGTTGTCCGCTACAGGGAAGACCTGTCGACCCTGTTGGAAGAGGCGGGCGATGCCTCTATGTCGGCGTACTGGTAGTCCGGAAATTTCGCAACCAGCGAAGGGCCTCTGTGGCGGCGCGACGGTCCTTCACCCGGCGCAGGGACGCAACCGACAATCAGAAGATAATGCGGAAGACAAATCTAGCGATAAAGGAATCAACGAAAGCAGGTTGGGCAGAGATCCTCGACTCTATAGAGAAGGAAGTATGGGGACAGGGCCCTGTGCCGCCTAAAGTCAGACCGCCCATTCCAAGGCTGGACAATGAGGAACTCGAGGACATTATCCAGGGGCAACCGATACCGACCCTGATAACTTCACCACCCACAATGCCGAACACGAAGAATCGTAGATCATTTCACCGCAGGGGAGCTGGATGTAACTATGGGGAGGCTCACGAATAGGAGGGCGCTAGGCCCAGAGACGGTGAAATTAGCAGAGAAGCTGGCCCCAAAGATGGTTCTCAGGCCCATGAACCAGGCGCAAAAACTGGACGTCTTCCCGCAGATTTGGACGAAGGCCAGGCTCCTGCTCCTTCCCAAGCCAGGAAAACCACTGGACAGGCCGTTATGTATGCTAGACACTACGGGCAAGATACGCGAGTATCTGATGCTGGGACGCGTCAACCCATGCACCGAGGCAACAGGACTGTCGCCACAGCAGCACGGCTTCCGCCCAATAAGATCGACGGTGGGGGCTCTAGAGGAGGTAACACAGGCAGCCAGAGATGCCAAGAAGGGCACATGGCAGACGAGGATGTTCTGCGCACTCATCGCCATCGACGTTAAGAATGCCTTCAATTCAACACACTAGGGGTGCACATTAGAGAGGTGCGAGGCCCTGAACATCACGAGGGACATTCAAATACCGGAGTCCGCAATAGGCCCCACCCTATGGAACGTCATGTACGACGGCGATCTCAAGATCGCCCTGCCAGACGGGGCCAAGCTGATAGGGTACGCAGACGATGTCGCCCTGGTTGCTAGCGGCAGAGAGTCAACACCAGCCTGGAGAGAATAAGGACGTGGCTGGATGAAAACCAGATCATCTAGGCGGAGGTGGCTACGAAAGAAAGCCTAAAGTACCTGGGGGGTGCGGCTGGACAAGGGCCTCACCTGCCACCGACACATACATGAGGTTATAGGGAGAGCGAACAAACGCGTAACAGCCCTGGCAAAAAGCATGCCAAACACCAGGGGACCAGGGCAAAGAAAACGCATGATGTTGGATGGCTAGGGTGGCCGAAAGTATAATACTCTACAGAGCACTGAAATGGGCACGGGCGATGGTGGTCCTTTAGTTTTGCTAGCAGGAGTATAGCGGAGGTGTACGTTGAGGGTGGCAAGCGGATACCGGCCTGTATCCAGGAAATCAGCCCTAATCATTGCTGGTGTTCCCCCATTGAGCCAAGAAGGGGCCCTACGATACCAGGAGGCGGTGAGCGCCCAGAAAGCCAGAGAAAGGACCAAGGTACGGTGGCAGCTGGCATGGTCAGAGACCAAGGATACGGACGAGTGGGCTAGTAGACTAATCCCAGATATCAAACAGTGGTAAATCGAGCCCATGGAGAAGTGGGATAAGCCCTCACACAAGTTCTGGCTTTTTCAGGATATACCTCAAACGTATATCCATGGAGCAGTCGGAGAACTGGCCCCTATGTGAAGCTACGGACGATACCGCCAAGCACGCCATCTTTATGTGCGCAAGGTGGACGGCGACGAGGGCGGCCTTGGAGACGCAATTGGGAGCAACAAGGCGCTGGGGTCAGATGGAGTTGCCCCAGAAGCCGTCAAGTTGGCGGCGGAAGACTTCCCAGAGGTCCTCCTAGTGGTAATCAATATGGCACTTGGCCAGGAGGACATCCCAACTCGATCGAAGAGGGCGACGTTGGTCCTAATTCCTAAGCCAGAACTACCTATCGGCGTAGACTCCTGTAATGCTGGACAAGGCGGGGAAGGTCCTGGAGTGCCTGATTCTGTGGCGGATTACAGCGCACACTATGGTGTCAGGGGGACTGCAGGTCACTAACATGGCTTCAGGCCGGGCAAATCCCCGAACAAAGCCCTGAACGAAGTCATAGACGCAGCAAGGGAAGTGTCGAATAGGAAGAGGCAGCTGTGTGCTCTCGTAACTATACACGCTGCACATAAGGGACTCACATTGGAAAGGTGCAGGGAGATGGGGTTCCTCGACGACACGATGAGGCTCATAGAGTTATCTCGGGAACCGGAGACTCCTAGTGGAGTCTGCGCTGGGACCCATCCTGTGGAACGTCATGTACAACGCCATCATTCGGATCCCCCTGGCCAAAATGTGGGCTAGGCAGATGACGTAGCTCTGGTTGGGACAGGCACCAATTAAGAGGAACTACAAGAGAGAATGGACGCCAGTCAGGAAGAGCTGAAATGCTAGTTAGCCGATAACTTCCTCCAGGTCGCAATTGGAAAGACGGAGGTGGTGCTCCTCATTGGCAAGAAGCGATGTTCGGACCGCATCGGGACCACGAAAGTGCTCCCGAACAGAGAGGTCAAGATCCTGGGGATTGTCATTGACCAGGACTTCACATTACGCAAATATGTGGAGCTGGCAGAGGCAAGAGCTGCCATATGTACGGAGGCCCTAGCAGCTATCAAGCCCAACTGGCGAAGAGCCGGACATACTAAGTGGACGATGTTTGCAAGGGTGGCTGAGAGTGCTCTAAAGCGCCCCGGTGTGGATCCACAGGTTGGTGTACCAGCGCACCAGGCAGATACTTGCATAGGTCCAGAGGAAAAATACGCTATGGATAGCAAGATCTAGTCATTGCTGGGATACCTTCAGTCGAGTTCTTGGTGCAGGAGCGTGTGGACCGCTACCTAGAAGGGCTGAACGCCACGGCCGCTAGAGGAAAAATGTTCCTAAAATGGCAGAGGGAGAATAAAGCTGACAGGACAAGACAGCTCATCCCTATGAGCCTTGGGTAACATAATCGCATGGGGAGGTGGAATACGAGCTCACGCAGGTTCTCTCGGGGCACGGGGGTATCTCAAATGAATGAGCCTGGAACAGACGGAGGAGTGCCCCTTGTGCGCGACTTCCGGGGACACAGCTGAGCACGCCATTTTCACGTGACCCAGATGGATGGCCCAGCGGTCGGGCTTGGAACTTATCACCGGCTGGTCTGACGCCACAGAATATAGTAAACTCCATTCTAAAGAACCCGGAAGTGATCAAATAACACTGATGGAAGAACGTATGAAGGAGAAGGAAGAGCGAACGTCAGGAACGGCTAGCCCGGGTCGATGGAGAAACGGATTGCGACGCAAAGGCGTGAGATAAGCACAGAAGGCGCAGTGACCCAGTCTGAAGGCTGCAATCAGCGATAGTTTCGGGCTGGGGGCAGACGAAGAGTTTAGGGGGTATTCCTTGAACTGAATGGCAAGGAGAGTCCCACACTACCCGGCGAGAAGCGCCGGGTGTGCTTAAATCCTAAGCAAAAATAGGATGAGGCTGGGAAATGCAGTGGGCGAAGAAAGAAGCGAGCATAGGGGAGGAACAAAGGACGAATTATGGGCGGGGAGTAAATAGTTGGAGGATGGAATCGAGTCATTGACCAAATCGTTTGCTATAGAGTATACACTATGTATAGTTTTAAGTACAGATTAAAATTGTTTGACTGTTTTTTTCTTTTTTTAATAGGGATAGCCGATATGTCGAAGCCAATTTTGGTCGATCGTTGGCAATGTATTAACTAAACCGAATTCCCGACTACTTGCTAAATTGAGCACTAGTGACAATAAGTCAACCGCGCTACAATATTAACGTACAAAGTCGATGTTATGTACACAAAAGTTGGCCACTTCTGGCATATAGAAACGTTGACGTTACGTCGAAAAAAAAACGTCCGAGTTTTATGCTGAAAAGTGCGGCATTTTAAAGCGCTTGTCCTTGGTTAGAAATTTCACAGATTGCAACCCTAGATATCCCGCTCCTAATTCAAGTAATAAACAAAGTATATATGTAATCTTTAACGCATTGAAATTTAGTATTTTACAAGTTTCATAAACTGCGTAAAATTGTATGGCATTCCATTGCATATTTTTTTACTAAACACTCAATCGAACGTGATTCAACCCTTATAGCCTTACAACATTTTATTATTGTATATTTAGTATATTTTGGAAAGGAAAATATAATACTTTATGATTTTATTTGAAAACCATTTATAATGTTATTATAAATAATTATAATCTTGAATGTAGTTAAACTTATCAGATCAAGACAATATGCACAAGACTACATCATAACAATCACCCACATAACTGATAAGCATACACATATATTTATATATAGAATATCTACTACATACTAAACTTATAACTGTGCTGTTAATCCTCTTAATTTTTATTACCACTTTTATTCATTAGTTTTCTTTAATCAAGTATTTCCCAACTTATTCAAATATATCTTGGTCATAATATATAGAACAAACATTTGTCATATATCCCGTATATATTTAAATCGATTTTAAAATTTCAATATTATTTTAATACAACTCCGCCGCAAGGTTCACAACCATACAACGCTACCTCTCTTTACAACTCCAGTCACAGTGTTATTTTTTACATATACTAGGCATTTCTTATTGTTAAAAAAATATACAAAAATACCTAAGAATATAATACTATATGCTAATAAATTGAAAATCAAAAAAATCCCCTAATTGAAATGCACATGTCACAAAGAAACCTGTGTGGACTTTTATTTAAATAAACAAAATCCCATGTCCACCATATATTGACAATTAGTTTCTTTTTTTTATTAAAAATGAATATAGTCAATTCGTAAACATATATAACCTACTAAAAATCTACATTTTAAACCAAGAGCGGTGCGACAGCTGTGTGGGGGGGGGAGAAATGAACAATCGCAAGTCCCTAGCGCAGCTGTTAACATTCAAGAAGGAAAATATAATGGCACTAATTTTTCTGATATGGGCCGTGACCGGCGCCAAGGGGGCCCCTCGAGTAAATTAATGCGATGGGAGCGGAAAGAAATCGGAAAAGATTTTGTACGTTTTGTTTTGTATGTCCTCGCTGGGACCCCCCGTGCGACGTGCAGCTTTGACGGCCGAGACTTGCGATCGGCGGTGTGAGAGCATATTTTAGTTTTATGCACAATTTATTATTTACAATAACTCGGATCGGCGAGTGCCGGTCCATCAAAATGTCATGCGCCTCCAAAAGGCTTTCCGTCCACTCAAACCTTAAGATACAAACAAATACCTTTTTTTGTTTATGCCGATAAACTTAATTAATTAGGGAGAGGTGGTTGTGGGGGTGCACTACTTCTTTGTTCTCTTGGTTCTACGTGCGGACGGTGGTGGGGTCGTTTTGGCTGCGGGCTTAGCTTTAGACGTGGAGGCGACCGGCTGTTTCGATGATGATTTCGCCGGAGCTGAAAATATAAAATTATGTAACAATTAGTGGCTGGTGAATGAGGTATGGGGATTCCGGTTAATTGCAACACTTGTCCCGATTTGATTCAACTATTAACTGTAGATATATTTTGCAGACGTTTTTTTTAGTACAGTCCCTGTCTCTGCAGCCTCAGGGATCTATTGAGCCTCATATAACATCCACATTATGCTAATTGGGACAAAATTTTATTAGGCCCAATGGGCTGATTGTCTCATATTCGTTTATCCGTGCGAGCCGCTCCTGGAACGCACGATGTTATCTTTCAATCTTTGAGAAAGCAGTTTGACACGATAAACTAAAGCAGCTCTAATAACATGAAATCTACTGTATATGGTGTTACAAGGAGAAATGAGCAAATGCCTACAAATTTCAGCCGTTATGCAAATTTTAGTTTGGGCGTACTTATAGTTAATTAGTTAATCATTTCAGGCACATAATAAATAGTATCGAAAATAATAATAATATTAAAATTTCCGAATATTATAATGAAAATCTAACAAATCAACAAGGATTAATGTAATTTACAGTTAGGAGCCAACAAATGGCACCCAAATAATGGGTGATTTATTTGTGAAACCACTAAGAACGAAAGGGTTAACTTACTTTTACTTGTAGTAGGTGTTTTCGGTACCGCAACAATCGCTGTCCTTTTGGCAACCTTAGCTATAACCTTAGCTTTCTTTTGGTCAACAACAGGGCTGCTCTTTATGTTAACAGGCGTGTCTGCGCCCCCTCTCCTCTTGGCGCGCTCTGCCCGTCCGACTGTGGGTGGGGTGCGTTTCGGTTCCGAAACTGCTACTGCTATTTTCCTCACTGGTGTTCTCTTGGGTGTTTTCGATGGTTTTGCCCTTTTTGGAGTCACTTTGGCCACCTTGGCATGTTCCGGCGACTTACTTGCACTTGAAGTCCTCGTGCTGGATCTAGCTGGGGTCGCCTTGCGTTTGGTTCCTTTCCGCTTCTTCAGTTGCTCCTCGTCTTTGTATAAGGATACATCCACTAAAAAGAAATAAATAGCAATATTATTCCCCAGTACCTACGTAACATATGCCATAACTGTTATCAAAAAGACAACAATATTATTACAAGTAACATCATCAATACACTTATATCTTAGCATGATTAAAATAACAGCTTCACAGACAATCTTAGAATGTATGGGAGCTATCAAGTACAATAGCTAATGAAACTACTAGTTCTGGGGTGAGACCATTCGTTCCGAACGTATTCCTTAAATGTCAAGGTCGCTCCACAAAATACGAACAATGTTACGAGTCTATACAATTCTGGAATTTCGGTTTAGCATCCTAAAAAAAAACACTAATTCGCCGAAATTCCGTAACTGAACGAATCCAACATCGTGAATTGTCGCTATGTTGCGGCGCGACAGTTAATCGAATACGTTCGGAACGAGTGGTAGCAAGGATCGACCCCTGAACGTGTACGCGTTATATCAAAGTCGATAAGGAAAATACGGAGAATTCAGAAGTTGAATTCGTTCAATACTAGAATTTCCATTTACCAATATTTTTTAATACCAGTAAACCTAAATTCCATGATTTTGCAAACTCAAATCGTGAATTATTCGTTTGAGGAGCAACTAGGAAAGAGTGGTGAGCAACTAGGGAAGAGTGGCGAGCAACTAGAAAAGAGTGGCGAGCAACTAGGAAAGAGTGGCGAGCAACTAGGAAAGAGTGGCGAGCAACTAGGAAAGAGTGGCGAGCAACTAGGAAAGAGTGGCGAGCAACTAGGAAAGAGTGGCGACCAACTAGGAAAGTGTGGCGAGCAACTACGAAATAGTGGTGAGCAACTAGGAAAGAGTGGTGAGCAACTAGGAAAGAGTGGTGAGCAACTAGGAAAGAGTGATGAGCAACTAGGAAAGAGTGGTGAGCAACTAGGAAAGAGTGGTGAGCAACTAGGAAAGAGTGGTGAGCAACTAGGAAAGAGTAGTGAGCAACTAGGAAAGAGTGGTGAGCAACTAGGAAAGAGTGGTGAGCAACTAGGAAAGAGTGGTGAGCAACTAGGAAAGAGTGGTGAGCAACTAGGAAAGAGTGGTGAGCAACTAGGAAAGAGTGGTGTCAAAAATCGCACCCTTATGGAGGTCCTATGAGAAAAATTGTGTATATAAGAAAGTAGAGCAAAAATTCTACAATAATTATTCTGATTACATTACCAGCTAAAATTTTCAAAAAGATTTATATTTCACCTACAAATACTATGAATTTTAGATACTAATTAGTTTTATGTTTCAAAGAATATAATAAAAACAAAATTTCTACTTACAACCATCAGGATTGTCCTCGGTTAGCGAATCATCCAGGCTAGTAGCTTCACCCTTTTCAACGGCAATAGCCCTCTTGAGAATATTGTCTGTGCGATCCTTTTCCTTAGCCGGCAACTTGTATTTACCCTTATCCACGCGTTCCATATTTAAATTCGTCAATATACAATCGAAATCTGAAAAAGAAATTATAATATTGTCGTTACTTGGTCCAAAAAGCTAAGTAACTATCTCAAATTCAGGAACAAAAGGTGCTTTCGTTTAACCGCCCCGTGGCGTGCTGTATCGCTTCAAGTTTGTCGTGCACCGGTTGTAACGGACGAGGTAGAAGTTTGCGCATGGGGAGCGACACAGAACAAAAGACAATATGCCCGGAGCAGCAAATAGTGGTAATCGAAAACAGCTAAATATTATGAAACTCAATTTTGGTACTTTGAGGGGCAGTTGTTCAATACTCGGTTAAACTAGCTTCAACTGAGTTTAACTCTACCCCCAGTTTCAAGCGGCATTTGTTGATGTGCAGTGAGTCCCCAAACCGATTCTAGAACCTCGTCCCAACCTGAGGAACCTACCCCTCCTCCTTGACCTGCTTTCGCCTGTCAGAGGAGGAGGTTCCAGAATCGCTTTTCAAGGCCATGTGAGAGGTGATAGGATCGGCCCTACAGTACAGAAGTGAGGATGGAAAGTGTGGATGAGGCAGGGATACACCACTTGTGTATTAAGGGTACTGACACATGGTGGCATCTAGGCAATAAATGTGAGGATGTGATTACAGAGTTGGTGGGGGATTGCAGAAAGGTGAGTGAATGGTTAAGAGAGGATAGGAAAGACGTTGAAATCTATAAAAGGCTGGCGTTGAAGAGAAGATGGGCGAGGGAATAGTGGGCGGATGGGTATATTTCAAGTTTGAGGATTATACTTTTTTGATATGTTGAGTTAGATTTATTATTCTTTGTGCGTATGGTGGCTATACCCAATGAAGGTTTTATTTTTGGTTGATAACTGAAGTGAAAATGTGGCGTTAATTCTAAACTATAATCTCTGTGATTCTATAAATGTATTTCATTCATATATTTGTATCAATCTAGAGCAGATAGTACACCTATTTAACCCTTTAGCTCCTGATATATTCATAGATAGCAGTTTTTTTCTTTCTCTGGGGTAACTCTTTTTTCTATTTCACCCTGAAAACCTGGGCTTGAGAGATCTCTAACTCTGTGGTATTTTTTATTATTTGTTTTTAGTGTTTAAAAATTTAATACATTATGGCACGTAGATCCATGATGGTTGCCAATCATTAGATAAAACCATATTAGGGTTCCTAGTTATACAACTTAATTATAGTATACATAGATGTGATTGATTGATCACTCCACCTTTATTTTGAGGATAATAGAAGAAAATTATCTTTGTATCAAAATCAGTAGAATTATTACTAGTTTTAACATCCCAGGCTATTCAGTCATTCTATTGTTAGAATAGTTGTTAGTGACTTAAATTATGTATAAGTGGGGATCATGGATTCGAATCCCATCGAGGGTGCTAAGTTTTTTATTCAATATTTAATTGTATTAATTGTTTTTAATTAGTAGCAATCTTTTACGAAGGGTTGTCGTTTTTTATATATAAAAATAATTTATAAATTATCCCATGCAATTAGCATTACACCAATTGACAATGGATTCATTACAGCCCCCTGAACAACCTTAATATAATTTTTAAATAAAATCTCTCCACCTACCTGTATAATCATAAAAATCGGGCGTGTAGATCTCTCCAGTTTTTTCACTCTTCTCCTGGGAGAGCCACCTGATCCTAATCTTCGGTGAACTCTTGTAAACATTTTGTACTGCCTGGCAGATGTAGAATCCGCCTTCTGAATTCCTCACAGCAAGGAATTCATTTCTGAAGAAGAAGAAAATAAAGCTCTATAAAATTTGCATTGTACAACATCAATAGCATGTAAAAAAAAAAGGTTGGGGCAAAATATTAGGAACACAATCTTAAACCAAAACTATTTTGTTTTGGTTTAAGATTCTGTTCCTAATATTTTGCACCAACCTTTTTTTAATAATTAAATCTTTTTTTTATTCTCCCAGTTATAAAGTTAAAAAAAATTAGCAAAAATATTAATTGTTCAGCTGTTATTTTTTAAGCTTTATAACTACTATAAAGAAAAAACGGAAATGAAAAAAGTTTATTTCAATATTTGGCTTCCAAATGATGTCTCACTGGTTGCTCCAACCTTTGTTACAATATGTATAAATGTTACATGCACAAGACATTTTAGATTAGTCTATTATTTAGCTCAGTTATTTTTATTGATTTACATGATCAATTTGGAAATAAATTGTTGGTGTTAAGACCATTGGCACCGCAGGAGAAGGGGGCATGCTATAGTGGCTCCCAGTCACACATTTTGTGTGTATTTTAAAAAGAAAAAATAAATACATAGTATTATATAGAAGTATTTTAACTACAATCCCATTATATTTGCATTGTAGTTAAAAACTACATAAAACAGAATATGTTATCTATTTGTAAATTTGTCTGTAAATGTGTCTTACTTGTAAAATATGATCAGCTTCTCATCGTTATTCTTCGACCTCGGCGTCGACGTGCTCGTCATCTTGGTGATGATTTCCAGCTCGGGCAGTGGGCTCTGATATGGCTGGGTACGGATACGCATCCTTTTAACCTTGCCGCCAGCGGGAGATTTGCTAGAAGAAGGTTTCGGCTCGGCCGAAGAAGTAGAGGCACGCGACGATTTTGGGGACTCCTCCGGCTTGGGTGCTTTTGATTTACGCGTAGGCGTTCTCGGAGTGGTGGCCACCTTAATTGGAGACTTTGTTGGTGTCGACTAGAAACAAAAAAAAAACAATGCTAATTATAGAAATAGTGCATAAACTTATGGTAATTTTTCATTGTGCCAGGACCACACCAAACAAAACCAAAATACAAATGTTTTCAAGAATGTAGCAACAAATCAGAACCATTTTAACTGACATACACTCATACCCAACTAAATCAATACACCATGTAAATACATTTAAATTTAAAAACAAACAAGAGATAAATTAAATGAATAAATAAACATAGGGAAACAGATAACACCTAGTGATCTTCAATATATTAAAACCTTAATTAAATTAAATACTAGATGTGGACACAACAGGAATTACCGGATTAATTAATAAATATTAAATCAAAATTAAAGAAATTTCTCAAAAATTTGATATCATTTTATTCAATTCCGCTTAATTTCGGAACGCATTCGTTAACTGTCAGAGCCGCTCCGTAAAATAAGGATAATTTGCGATTTGAGCTCCTTATGGAATTTCGGTTTATAAGTGTTTTATAGGTCTAGTAAACCAAAATTCCATTATTTTACGAACTCACATCGTTTTTTGTCCGTATTTTGCGAAGCGACTTTGACGGTTAAAAGAGTACGTTCCGGAGGAATGAAGTCAGGAATCGCACCCCTAGTTTTGCGCATGTCTACTAGCTCTTTCGCACTCAGGAGATCTACTAAGGCCATCCCCGCGATGGTGCCAGGGATCGTAGCCCAGGAAATAGGGAGACCATGGATAAGTGCAATTTTTTGCGTCTCAATGGAAATATAAAAAAGGTAGAGAGTAGAGAGTATTTTTTATTCTATACCTTTTTTATATACTTTTTATATTCTTTTGACTATAAACTACTATCAATAATACGTTTCATTCAATAGTGTTCATCAATAATAATTGTTGATTCCTCCTATAATACTGGTTTTATAATTGCCTTAGCCGTACTAAAATAAACTAACCTGTTCTTTTGGTTTGGGTGGACTTGCCGGTACATCAGCAGTGGTACTCTGCGCCTCTTGCGGCTCATCAGGTTTCTCTGTTGTGGGTGTGGTGGCCGGGGCCAGATCGGCGGCGGCTGGGACCTCCGCAGGCTTTACGGTGGGCGATGGAGTGGAGCTGGGCGTGGCCGAGCTGGTCGGAGAGCTCGCACTGCCAGGAGTGCTGCTCTCGACGGTCGGCGCAACCGGGGGCTCGCTCTTTTGCGGCGAGGATGAGGATGCTGGCGGTAAACACGATGTGCTGGTCGGGAGGTTCGTGCTAGTCGCCGCGGTAGCTGTGGGATCCTTTGCAGAAGTTGTGGTCGCCGCGCTTGTAGGCGCGGATGGGGAGCTTGAGGTGGTCGCACTGGAAAGTACATAAACAATGCATCAATAATGATAATTTATTGATTTTCAAAACTTTATGTACAATGAAAAACGTATTCACATTTAAATTACCAAAATATGATACAATTATATATATATATATTATCTATTTGCCTTTTACCTTTCGGTGTAGGCTACAATATGTATGATACAATTAACCGAATTTATTTTTTAACAGCATTTTTGATACAATTGACAAAATGTATTGTTTAACAGCATTTTTAAATTTATTAACAGCTTGAAAATGAGTTCATTAGCTGCTTTCGTCTGTTGTATCTAGCTGCCCCGAACAGTTCCCACCGGAGCTACTCGTCGCGGAACGATAAAAGAACGCACAAAACCGTTCTAAAACGCAAAATTCCCGGTTAGACTTTTATGACCATGCAACCGATGCGCACTTAAAAGAGCAATAAATATTTTTGAATAATTAGGCAAAGGACGATTTGGGTTACGTTGCCCACACGCTGTGTGGGGTCGTAACAATAAACACATAAAAGGCGCTTTCGTTTAGCATGGTTTATCATTGCTAGTTGCCCCCGTGGCGTGCAGTATCAATCAAGTCTTGCGGTAGTGCGTTGCTGGTTGTAAGGGCCGAGGTAAAATTATGCGCATCGGAAGCGGCAAATAGAACAAGAAACAATAAGCCCGTACCAGCCCAGAGTGATAAATGAAAGTCACTATAGAATCCAGCGGTCCCGTCTTACACAATGGTAGATTAACAGAGCCTATAACAACTACGTCGAGGGTTAATCAAAGATGTCTGCTCTTCATTTCGTTGTAAAGCCATAGCGTGCAGAGGCATTGTTTGGAATCTGAAGAGGCAGTTAGAAGACCTGGACTACGCCGATGATATATGCTTTTCATCAGCAGTAACCGCGAAATATGATTGGCAAACATCGTAGTCTAGCGCAGACAATGTAAACATAAACCACGACAAAAAAAAAGTGATGCGCATTGGAACCAAGCAAAACAACAGCATCAATATAGACGACAACACTGTTGAACAGTTTCTGCCAATTAGGTAGCTTCATCTCTGAAGATGGACGCGCATGCGCCGATATAAACAGCCGCATCAATAAGACAAACGGAGTTTTCGCTTATCACTTACATCATTATGGAATTCATCACAACTATATAACAAATTAAAAATTCGAACCCAGCTCAGTGGCCGAGTGGTTAGAGGCGTCGTCCGTCTCGTACCGAGCATTGGGGAGCCTGAGTTCGATCCCCAGCGGGGAGCGAATTTTCGCGAATCACCTTTGGCAGTTTTCAGAGGTTTTCTGTGTAGTTGAGGAAAATACTGGATGATTAAACTCCTCTGAGCTTCTCCCTTGGCCGGCGGAAAAGCGTCACGGCTTTGTTTTCTTTAAATTTGAATTTTTACTTTCCGAATACAGCACTGCTGAAGAAGGAAGGTATTGGCTTAGCGAAAACGTCTTCACGTTTTCTAACTAAGATTGTCGAAATATAAGATAACTTTCCGGGGGGGAAACTACTGTATACGGAAGGTATTGTTGTCGTGAACAATTTAGAAACAAAAAAACAATTTTCTTTATGTTTTATGACTAAAATAGTCGAAATAAACCCGATTTTTGCGATGCATGTGTGTGTGTGTACAAATTTCCGGGAAAACGGCACAACGGATTGCTATGAAATTAAGCTGAGAACCCTATCTGAAATTTGGAGCAAAATCGGTCGCCTAAGGCCCAGTTCACACATAGGAGGCGAAGGTGCGAAGGTCACACTCCTTCTATATAAACATGTGGTACAATGCCCACTTAGGAGACGAGGCATTTGCCTCGTGCCTCTCGCCGCGAGGCACCGCGTCTTAGCCTCTTCGCCTGACACACGGTGGCTGCGAGGCGATAGGCACAACTCTTCCTCGCCCCTCTATGTAAACATATGGTGCAATGTCCACCCCTTCACTGTATATGGACATCAAAATCACCTGGGCGACGTCGCGCCTGGTCCTCGCCTACACCGCGCCTCCGCCCGACGCCGCTCATGTGTGAATTGGGCCTTACAGAGAAGAAAACTCGACAAAACCGATTTCCTGCGTACAATTGGGCGGGGTCTCTACAAAAAAGGAACGCACTGTGCAGCAACTACAAGTGACGTCATCGGCGTTTACTGCACTATACGTAAAACACGCGGGGAATAGGAGAAAATGGTCGCAGGTTAAATGTAATAATGAAAATGTGTAAATGTGAGAAAATATGGGAAAATGAGACAAGCCAGAAACAACAGTATTTGATTAATAGAGGCCTACGCCGGATATTAAAGATAAGATGGCTTGCGGTAGTAACCAACATAGAGCTTTGGAAGCTAGCCTACCAGAAACAAATAGCCCTGGAAATTAATTGCCCATGTAATAAGGAGACCAATCAACTAATATATTGGAACACAAACCATAAAGACTCAAATCAACATAGCGAAGTACAGTGAATAAAGAACCTTCCGAAAATGGCTTGAATTGGAAGCAAACGGTAGTTGCGAAAAATCGCATATGGTCCAAAAGAGTCGTAGAGGTCCTATGGTCCTGAGTAGGAGTTACAGGATCCAAGAAGAATAGCCGATACAGATACAAGATTCTATTTACCGCATTACCACCACCGTATCGATTTGGTGATATCTAAAGATATTAGCTATCGAGCGCGATACCACGGTATTTAGTATATGGAAGAGTGCAAAAGACTGCGCTTATAGTACAATTCTTTTAATAGTGTTCATCATGAGTTTGGTATGTAGTATCCTCCCGGCCACAAACATAATATATGATGATCGAAAGTACATTTTTGTTCATTTTAGTCTTAATTAATCATATATCATTATAATTCAATTTGATAGCCTTTAGCAATCATAAAAGAAAGTAATTTACTTTTAACAGTAACATCCTAATACTATTAACGTAATACTGGAAATTTAATTATGATTGCATATTAATAATTACCTAGCAACAGCTGGAGTGGAGACGTTAACATTCTGCGGCACCTCGGCCGGTTCGATGGTCTGCTTGACTTCCACTGGCTTGCTCTCAGCGGCGGATGTGCTCGCAGATAAGGCGGGTTTTTCGGGCGAGATCTTCGCTTTCTCTGGACTCTGCAGCGTCTCCTTCTTCGGCGTAGTCACGTGGTTCGGCTCGGCCTTCGGCGGCGTCTTCGCCTCGGCCGTGCCGTTGCTCTGCGGCTTCTCCGGCTCCGAGCCCGAGTGCGCCTGGGTGGCGGGCAGGCTCTGCGAGGCGGGGATGTTGCTGTGCAGTTGATATGATTGCGCGTAGACCTGGGGCTTGGGCGGGCTATACGAGACTGGCTGCGCGTGCGCTTGGTTCGCCACTGGGTGGTTGCTGGCGACGGGCTGCGGGTTGCCCGGGTACGAGCTGGGGATGTTCAGCGAGTAGTGGTTCTGGTGCGAATTCTGGCTGTGGGAGAGGTTGTGCGCGGGACTGGGGTTGGCATGCGGGATGTTCATCAGGTTCTGGGGCATTTGTTGGCCGTAGGGGCCGGGCCCGCCCTGCGGGTGCATCGGCTTGTTCATCTGTGCCGCGATTGGTGGGTTTTGGGAACCCGTCGGAGTCAGCACGGGTTTTATTGCAGAACTCATCGCCTAGCTAAGTCTCAAAAAGAGAAGCCTGTAAAATAAAAACAAAAGTAAATAAGGTGCTCTCGTTTAACCGCTTCTTGGCGTGCTGTATCACTTCAAGTTTTGCGGTAGTGTACCGGTTGTAAGGTACGAGATAGTATTGTGTCCATCGGGAACGACAAAATAGAACAAGAGACAATACGCACGGAGCAGCAAATAGTGACAAACGAAAACAGCTATACTAACGAAAGACTAAAACTCAATTATCAATTTGTAAATAATTCCATGTCCGAGGATATTGGAATTTTTGCGCTAGCCCTTGTTTACCCGCATAAAAATTAGAGAGCTGTAGCTATGATAATTCTTGCTATTTATCATAATATTAAAAAAATGAACGTGCTGGGTTAAGAGTGGAAGAAGAAATACTACAAAATAGTATTGAATGAATTTAAAATGGAAGATCCAGTATAGTTTAGAAATTCATTCAAATGTCTGCATCAGAGCTTGATGAAATTTAATTATAATTGGCCCAAATATTCAAAAACAAGACACTGTTATTCGTAAAGAATTTAAAGAGTATTATACTATCAACATTTTGAATGAATTTAAAATAAATTTTAGTATTTATACTCGACAACTAAACTCGAAACCGTTTCAATGTTTTGCAAGTTATCGCGCAAGTGTATATTTTCAGGTGTATAAACTAGCAAGTGATGCTGTCTGGAAAAAGTTCGGAAAGTCTATCGCAAGTCTTGATAAGCAGACTTGCTTTGGTGTTTACATACTTGAAAGCAGTATCAGACAGCAACTCGCGCGAGAATTCTCGCCAGTCTAAACCTAGCATAAGTAACTATAAAAAAATATTAAGAAAACGATATAATGCTAAACTATAAAGGCGGAAAGGCCAAGGGACGATAACTAATAAAGATTGATTTCTCTCTGCTAAACTATAAAACTGTGCAAAATGAAATTTCACGCAATATAAAATTCACGAATAAAAAGTAAATGTAATTAATACATTACAAATAAATATCCAATTAACAAAACATAAAAGTTGTATTCAATCCCATACAATTCATTAAAGAATTACATAAATATATATAATGATTACTCATACTTTTAATATAACTACATAATCGCTGATTCAAGGTTGGCTGCTCATTAATTATAACACAATATAAAAACGATTTAATAAAATTATATCCATGAAATATGTTGACAATGCGTGATTTTATTTCAGTAACACTTTTTTAAATCGTTTTCGTTCATAACCTTGTACTGTGTCTCAGGTACTTTTACTTAGTAATTTGGCTATTTTGTCGATAGCCCCATATTAATATCAATATATCTATAGTTATTATTCGATCACTTTTATTATTACACAGTAATAATTGATAATAGTTGTGTTGAGCACTATCGAATAAAAAATATAGAACTATGGAAATTATCGTACTATCGACAGGTGGGAAACTATCAGACTATAGTTTAAAAATCATTTCCTAATGTCCATATTTATTACATATAGTACAATTCACTCGATAATCGCTAATTAAAATAAACGAATGGCGAAGGTAGATTTTTATTCTCTTTTTGTGGGTAGAGAGAAATTACACCTGATAAGAAGTGGAATGACGATAATGGAAAGATTGAAATAATGACTATTGAATGGAACGATACATTCGAACATTTGGGGGCGAATGAATTTTATATTAACCTCTTTCAACATTTGTTTTTCCATATTAATATGCGAGGATTCATTAATGTATAAACAATAAAAGAAAGAAATATTAAAATGAGCATATTGTCGCCTAATCAGCAACACCACATATCTAAAATTGTATTCGAGGTTGACAGAAGAGAGAAAATCTGATTATAAAATGTTTATTGGACTTATTTTACTCTGACAAGTTATTAATTTTTTATTTAATTGCTTATATTATATTGTTGCAGAAATCCTCTTTTGTTTCAAGGTAAAATTGTATCTAGATTTTTTATTTGGTTCCAAATTGTCTAACAGGTTTAAGTTTATTTTGATAGGCCAATGTTTTTTTTTAATAAAAGGTCTACAAAATGAGACTAAAACACGACATTCTAGCATGAAATAAAATTTACCAAGCTTTGTAGCTTTTTCGGATCTTTTGAAACTCGACATTTTTCCCGCCATCTAGCCTATATATCAAATGACATCGAAATCGAAAGAAAATGTCGGTGAGACTATTAGTTGTGGAAAGTTTAGCTACTATTACAATGCGCATAATAGTCTACATATTATATATTTGTAATAAAAATATAGAACTGTTCAGCTGGTAACAGATTAAATGTAATCACGTCTAAATTTAAATTGATATTTTTGTATCACAATGTTTATGTACTGGCTCTGATCAAATTTTATTGCGGACGCGTGTCGTCATTCCACGTCAGTTGGTAGGTAAATAAAATGATAAAATTGCATGAACATATTTCTGATGGTTTGATATCCATATCCCATAAGCCGGCTACTGCAAGATTATAATCTATATAATGCGGGTATATAACAATGATATAATATATTGTTGTATTTAATGTTCTTGTTTATTCGCGATATCCATCTCATGGAAATTTCTAATCAACAAAAATGTAATGTGACATATATTTGAGTAAGTTACTATTTTATATGGATGGTACAAATTTGATAACAACCAAATTACATGCGACATTTGAGTAAACTTATTATAGTTACAAAATTTCATACAACATTTATTTGAGTAAATTATTATTACAAGTATTATACGAGCCCCTAGCAATTATATGTTATATGACGTGGCTGGATTAAGGCTACCAAACTATTCAATATTTCAAGAGACTTTACATTACACTGCTTGCCGACATTGTCAATTATTACATCAATTTAATTGATAAATCAAGTCTTGATGTATAGAAAAATGTGAGAAACAGCGCATAGCTCAGGTCGATTGAAATCATGAATGGGAATAGTTTAGACGGACTTAAAACACCCGCCCTCCACACCTTTAGGTAATCGATTACACACATATTGTAGTTGTTGAAATAACCCTGTATTCTACATAAAGTTAGTAGATAAAAGTTATGTAAAAACAAAATCTAATAGGCAGTAAATATCTTAAAATACTTAAAATTATATCAATTTGCAATTATAAAAATTCTCAAAAAATGAGGTACTGTTTTCGAAATTTGTAAGTTATACTGTAAACATATGATATGCACTCTAAATTTAATAAATTTAGATGTACTACCACTCGAATTATGATGCTCTCAAGTCGTAATTGTGTTAATGAAATTGTCGATAAGTTAGTAGTTTTGTAAAAACAAATCCCTACTAAATCTCCGCGGAGGACAGTTATGACCAAAATAAGGAATGCAACCGACACGAAGAACACCCTGCTACAAAATGAAATAAGGATTGGATCATGGAATGTGCAAAGCATGTACCACCTAGGGAAAAACCACAACATAATCTTGGAAATTAATAGACTGAACATCAAAATAATGAGAATCAGTGAAGCTCACTGGATAAACTACGGACAGAGTTGCGGTTATACTAACTCTTCAGAGATCAGTGAAGAACTTCATACCCGTATTTCCTCGTGTTTCGTTTTTACAACTCGAGGCACACTGTGGAACACTCAACCTAATTCAAGTATACGCTCCAACAGCGGATAGAAACAAAGAAGAAGCGGAAGCTTTCTACACGGACATTGATGAGGTCATGAAATTGACTAAGAAATAAGATGTCACTTTACTCCTGGGGGACATAAATGCAAAGAATGGATAAAGTTCATATGAAAAGTGGATTGGGCGAAAGTAATGAGATCGTCTCCTAGAATTCTGTCAAGAAAAATGCCTGGTAATAACTAATACCTTTTTCAAATTACCAAAATGTCGCCTGTATACTTGGAAATCACCACAAGACAATCCAGAAGGTATAGCCCGGAATCTAATCGATTATATTCTCGTCAATTAGAGATACAGGAATACAGTGAAAAGTGCCAAAACATACCCAGGAGCAGATATAGGTTCAGATCATAATCTTCTTGTGGCGGAGATTATGGTGAAACTCAAGAAGCTCATCAAACCAAAGACCTATTGTTACCAGCCTACTAAGAAGTAATATCGTGAAAGCGAATATGCACCAGGATAGAAATAAAAACCTAAATAAATTAATAAACACCCGTTCGGCAACTGAATCAACCTAAAGACATATGGCAAAATTTAAAATCAACCATTATAAGAAGCATCTGAAACCTGAGAAAAGAACAAACCGAAAAGATTGGATGACTGACAAAATATTAAGGCTTATGGAAGAAAAAAGAAACCTGAAAAATTCAGACACACAGAAGTATGAAGAAGTACAGAAGGATATCAAATATAAATGTTACCAAGCTAAGAAAGAGGAATGTACTGAGTAAATAACTTAATAAACACCCGTTCGGCAACTCAGAATCAACCTGAAGATATGTGGCAAGGTTTAAAATCAGCCATCATAGACCCTTGTAAGAAGCATCTGAAACCGGAGAAAAGAACAAACCGAAAAGATTGGATGACTGATAAAATATAAGGCGTATGGAAGAAGAAAAAAACTGAAAAAACAGACACAGAGCAGTATAAAGAAGTACAGAAGGATATCAAATATAAATGTCACCAAGCTAAGAGAAATGTACTGAGATAGAAAATCTGCAGAAAATGCACGACTCCCACAGTGTGCATAAGAAAATAAACTGGAATTGGTCTGAAACAGGGATCATACATCCTTACAAATGAGGAAGGAAACATTGTGTTGAATATTGGAAGACCAATTGACACTATGGGAAGAAAACAACAAATACCTTTTCAATTATCAAAGAGAGGAAATGACTACCAACGGTAACAATTAAACTGGACCATCTATTTTAAAAGAAGAAGTACAAGCAGATGTCCTCAAGTTAATTGAAGAGCAACATTTAGGTACTGTAACTTCCCTATTTAATAAGATCTATGAAACAGAAATAATACCAAAAGAATGGCTTCAGTTAACGTTTGTCACAAATCTTAAGAAGAATAATGCAAAAAAAAATTCGAAATCATCGCACGATTAGATTAATGAGCCACACTCTAAGCACTGGAACAAAAAAAGTAGACACAACTATCCTACTTTCGTGTTATTTTGTCAACATTTAACAAACCAAACTGGCAGTAATAAAAATATTGATCACGACATTTGCACTGGCAGCACAAACATCATAAATAACAGGTCGGTCCTCCTCAAAACATTGTCTTCGTGTTTATATTACAGGGATAATAGAGTTGTGATGTGGGAATTTCGAGACCCGAGAACAGCTGTTCTCAATTCTTATCAAGAGTCGATGTTCTCGATTCTTAAAAGTTCTCGAAAACTTGAACGAGAACAGAAAATCGAGAATTCGAATTTACCGAGAACCGAGAACAGAAAATCGTGAACTTTTAATTAACCGAGAAGCGACTTCCGAGAACTTTAAACGTTTAAAATAAATTCTAGTCGGCGTACAGATACGTTTAATCTGTACGCAAATATATTATGAATTGAATGTCTTTGTATACTCACAAAAGCTCTCGGTTCTTGGTACTCGGTATCTTAGAAAACGGGTCTCGTTTTTTAGTACTCGATTCCAAGTTCCAATCAAAATAATTAACAATATCCCCCATAAATATATTGGGTAATATTCAAACACCATCCAAGTGTGATAAATATAGTACAGAGTAACTGTCATGGTTATGTTATAGTTTTGTACTTAAGTATTAATATTAGGATTCAGCTACGCAGGATAAAGTGTAATCAATGTATATGTGCAATACATATAAATACACAGATGTAATCAATATACACGTGTTAAATATACCCGTGATATAAATATCAACGTGAAATAAACACATACTTGTGCACAATATACACGTGCAAGAAACATGCACGTGTAATAAATATACACGTGTAATCAATATGCACGTGTAATAAATATGCACGTGTAATAAATATGCACGTGTAATAAATATACACGTGTAATAAATATGCACGTGTAATAAATATACACGTGTAATAAAAATGCACGTTTTGGTAACAAATATCTTCTCACGCTCACAGTAATCGATTTAACAATTGATTATTGTCCATCCCATGATGTGAGTTATAAAATAAAGAAGCAACAATTCTTTTTCTTAAATTCTTCAAACTTTGACCTTCAATATCTTTTAATTGGTTAAAAAACGAAAGACCTTTTTGTAGAGCGTTCAATTTCCTACAAGAATGTGTCGAAAATTGCTGTACGCTCAATGAAAAATTGATCTTTTCGTTTAGGACTGACGCACAGTGGGGCCGATTCCCGAAAACGTGTCCAAACATAGGAAAACCGACACGTCCCCAGGTGGCAGATAGGGGAATGCTCGACAGATATGCGGGGTAGGGGGTATATAAAATAACTCCGGCGGACTAAACAGCTAATTATATAGCGTCTGACCCAGAGTGGGCGGCTAGATAATTAGAACTGATGGAGGGCAGCGCCAGTCTAAGAACAGATGAAATTATTAATCTCAGAAACTGGTCTACAACTATCGAAAGCATGAAGTGGTTCCGATACTGCGAAATGCACCAACCCGTCTGGCCAGCGTCGTGGAACATGACTAGAAATTACCCCCTATTAATGATGTGTCGAATTCTAAAACAACAATACCCCAGATGGGTAGGACACACCGTCTAAATTCTCACATTGACTCGTCAATCAGCCTCTGCAATAAGACATACCCAGATTAAGAAACTCAAAATCGCTACATATAACAACAGAACGCTATCCGCAGATGAGAATATGGAAGAACTAGCTGAAGCAATTTAACTGGGACATCATATAACTTAGCAAAGTAAGAAGAAAGGGAGAACTAATGACACTTCCATCCGGTCATACCATCCACCACAACGGAGACCCCGATAGAGCACTCGGAGGTGAAGGATTCCTATTCAACAACTCACAAGTCAAAAACATAGTCGATTTAAGGGAGGCGTTTTCGCGGGAAGAGGTCGACGTGGCCATAGGCCAGCTGAAACTGGGAAAGGCGGCGGGGGAAGATGGGCTGAAGGCAGAGGCCTTCAAAAGATTAACAGAGGAAGGAAAAGATAAGTTACTGCAGGTTTTGAATAGAGTCTGGAGCGGTGAGGAAGAACTGCCGGAAGAGTGGCGTGTGGGGGTGGTGGTCCCGGTACACAAAGGGGGAGCAGCATCGGTCGTAAATAATTATAGGGGTATTACCGTTATGAATGCGGGATACAAAGCGATGATGACAATTGTGAAAAATAGACTAGCGAGGGAAGTGGATAGAAAAGGGCTGCTGCCGGAATGCCAGGGGGGTTTCAGAAAGGAAAGAGGGACGAGGGAGCAGATTTTCACGCGAGAATGGTGGAGGAAGCGTTGGAGTGCAAAGGAAGAGTGTATGCGGTGTTTGTGGATTTGAAAGCGGCGTATGATTCAGTTCCTAGAGGAAAGCTCGTGGAGTGTATGGATAGATTGGGGATGGAAGATGAAAGTGTGGAGTGGGTGAGAAGTATATATAAAGAGACGTGGGCAAAATCGAGAGTGAATGGAGAAGTGTCTGAAAAGTTTAGGGTGAATGTGGGTGTAAGGCAAGGATGTCCGCTAAGCCCCCTCCTGTTCAATCTATACACAAGCGAGTTGGAAGCGGTGCGGAGGAGAGGACAGGCTGGAGGTGTCGTGGTGGGGAGAACCAAGGTGTGGATGCTGGCATATGCGGATGACATAGTATTAGTAGCCAAGAGAGTGGAAGAGATGCAAGAGATGTTCGAAAGAATGGGAAGGTACATGGATAGGAGAGGGCTAGTAGTGAATGTGGAGAAGACTAAATGGATGATGTTTAGGAATAGGGGTAGAAGGGGTAGAGTGGAAGAGCTGAAATGGAAGGGAAGGATGATTGAGAGAGTGAATGTCTTTAAATATTTGGGTTTCTGGTTTGACAGTGGAGGAGGATTTAGGGTGCATGTGGAAAGTATGCAAGCGAAAGCGAGAATGGCCTGGGGAATAGCGAGAAGGAAATGGGAGAGGTTGTGGGGCGGTAACCTCGTAATGGCGTGCAAGATCTGGGATGCGTGTGTTAAACCTATTCTGTTGTATGGAGTGGAAGTGTGGGGATTGCGTGAGTGGGATGTAATAGAGAGAGAGCAAGGTGTGCACCTGAAGAGTCTGCTGGGTCGGAGACGAATCGTATGAGTATGTGGTGGGAATCGTGTGTAAGGGTTGTGAAGTTTGAAGAAAGATTGCAGGAATTGGGTGAGGAAAGACTGGTGCGGGAGGTATGGATGAGGTGTAAGAGTAGAACGGAGAGTGGTTGGAGAAAGGATAGAGGAAGGATGTATGAAAGAGTGGGTATGTCTGAGGTGTGGGTAGAGGAGAAGCTGAGAGAAATGGGAAGCCTAGGAACTGAGGTAAGAGAGAGATTGAGAGATATTGAGTGGCAAGAACGGCAGACTAGAATGAATGAGAGCTCTTACAACCCTGGCTACGTAGAGTGGCAAGTGAGTGGGAGACTCCCGAGTTACTTAGTCAGGGGTGAGTGGAGCAGGGAGGACAAATTATGCATGGCAAGAGAGAGAGGAGGAAAGTGTGGATGGGTCTAGGGTACACCGCGTGTGCGCTGTGTAGTAAGGGAAGCGACGCGTGGTGGCACCTTAGCGAAGAATGTGAGGGTGTGAAAGCAGAGTGGGTGGGAGACTGCAGAAAGCTGAATGAATGGTTATGCGAGGATGGGGAAGGCGTGAAAATCTGCAGGAGGCTGACGTGGGAGAGGAAAGTGGCAAGGACAAAGGGAGCGGCGATAGATGGGGGTAATTTGTAATTTTTGGCGGAGTAGTACATTTATTTATATTGTATTTTTATTTTTGTATATTTTTGTTGAGGTTTGTGATGTGGAGGGGCAGTGAAGGAAATGCCAATAAATGTCTTTTTTTTTAGTCGATTTAAGAAACATTTCTACCAGGTATGCATCCTAATCATACGAATATGGAAAAGGTATACAGTCAAAGTGATCCAGATCTACGCAACCACCTAGAGCTACGACGATGCTTCTACTTGTTCATCGTCGTAGCTCTAGGTGGTTGCGTAGATCTGGATCACTTTGACTATATACCTTTTCCATATCCGTATGATTAGGATGCCTACCCTGTTTTTTTACGAGGTTGTGACCAAAGCTATACAAGAAATACCCAAGGCGATGCATGCTTCCAATGTGCGATTTCAATGCAAAGCTCCGAAGGAATGAAAATGACACAGAAAACATCTTGTGACCCTACGACTTGGGCAATAGAATCAAGCGGAGGAAAACCTTTTTAAACTATCTGCAAGGCCAACTCCTATATGTAATAAAGTCCTTAAAAAAAGACACAGCGGAAATGGACTTGGATCATCCCGGATGGCATTTGTAAAAGCGAAATAGATTACATTATTAGTAATAAGACGATTCGATTTCGTTCATGAAGTATCTGTACTTAGTAGATTCTCAACAGAAGTGGTCGCTTCCTGTATGGTAAAAGCTTCTGTCTGTTTCAACATCGGCAAAGAACGACTAAAACTACTAAAGAGTATAAACCAACAAACTGACATCCATAATATCGAGAATAAAAACACATACGCATATCAAAAAACAACACTATCTAGAGAACTACGATATAACATCTAAAACGGTTGACGAAATAACAGCTAAAGTCACCGACATCATAAAGACGACTTGAACTCCAACTGTATCAAAGGATACCCAAATAGTGGAAGTCTGGGGCCAACAACAAAACAACCCATGGAGAAAAGAAGAGAAAACGCCAATGCCCAAGAATGTAGAATTCTAAACAAAGAGATATCTAGACATATCTGAAATGATATAAGACACTGACACGAACATGATCAAGGGAACAATAGAAAATAACAACAACATGAGAAAGGATAAATAAAACGATTTTTTACTTTATATTTTATCACACTTCAGTTACACTTTGCAACTAGTTTCGGCTAAGCTCTAGCCATTTTCGAGTTCCTCCGATGAGTGGAGCTTAGCCGAAACTAGTTGCAAAGTGTAACTGAAGTGTGATAAAAAAAATTGTTTTATTTATCCTTTAAAATGAATTATCACAAAATAGACGCCTTATAATCCAATATTTAAAAACATGACGAGTTCTACAATCTAAACTGAAACACCATGAGAAGAAATACTGAAACTTTAAGACACAAACGGCACCTTGTGCACCAATAGGTCAGATATTACAAAACTGGTCGAACGTTTTTACACCCTCCTCTATTCAAGTAAAAGCGCCAACACAGGCGCAATCTCGTTAGATAACATATAACTTGTAGATCAAGGATCAGTGCACCTTTCAGAAATAAATACAGCAGAGATAGCACCGGCTTGCAAACATATGAAAAATAGGCTTGCACCAGGAAAATACGGCACTGCAATAGAGACAATAAAACAAGCAAGAGAAGCTCTCATGAAAATATTAAAATCTCTTTTCATCCTGTGCTTAGAAACGGGCATAACACCAACCCAGTGGCATACAGGGGTCATCGTAATAATCCATAAAAGGGGAGACAAACTAAGCTACAGAACTAGAGACCCATCAGTCTACTATCTCACGTGAAAATTATTCACGAAAATAATTACAAACCGGCTTACAAATAAGTTAGACTTTGCCCAATCCGTTGAACAAACAATTTCGAAGCGGCTTTAGCACAAACGATCACCTTCTTGTCATGAGGTGACCGAAAAAGGTAATCGAAAAAGTAGTGGTATATAACAAACAGCTGGCGTTAGCGACTACGAGAAAGCCTTCGACTCTGTGGAGATGTGGGCAATAACAAAAGTATTAAACGAAAGCTGGATTGATCACAGATATACCCGCATACTTTAATATGTCTACCGGAACGATACAGAAGCACCACGAAAAAAACGGAAAGTTTAATATAGCCCGAGGTATTCTCCAGAGAGATACTATCTCTGCAAAGCTTTTTACTGCGGCACTAGAACATATCTTCGAAAAACTAAACTGGGCCGCGAAAGGAATGAACATAAACTGCGAAAGACTCACCCACCTAAGCTTTTTACTGCGACACTAGAACATATCTTTGAAAAACTAAACTGGGACACGAAAGGAATGAACATAAACTGCGAAAGACTCACCCACCTATTGGCATAATACTGCAGGACCTACACTCAGAATCACGGATTAAAAATGAACCTCGAAAAATCAAAAGATATGACTAACCTGGTTACCTCAGATCCATCACTGGCTACTCACTTGCAGATCGAAAAACCAACAAGGGAATACGGGAAAAATGCAACACACCGGACATTATAAGATGGGTGCGGAGCAGAAAGACAGTGGAACGAGCACGTAACACGCATGCAGGACGATAGAATCGCCAAGATAGCCCGAGACGGTAAAACATACACCAAACGCCCTCTCGGCAGGCCACCGAAGAGGTGGAAGGACAGCTGGTCGTCGATATCACAGGAGCAGGACCCGGGATAAGAGTTTGGTCAAAACAAGCCACATGGCTTCCGAAAAGAAGAAGAAGAGATAATACTCCTATAGAGTCAAGTCAAGTCAGGTGCTACAAATGCCTAAGGCATGAACTAAAGATTGGACGAGATAACCAAACCAGCGAAATTCAACGACGCATTGGACTTGGCTCGGCAGCCTTTAGAAATATTTGATCTGTCGTAAACAACAACATACCCATACGTCTAAAGAAAAAGGTCCAGGAACAGTGCGTCCTGTCAAATCATCACAAGGGGAGCCGAAACATTAACTCGTGACACACAGATCTTGTGCAAAGCTAAGTCTGCCAAAGAGCAATGGATCCATGCTTGGTATAAGTAGGAGGGACCGAAAAACAAATGACTGGATTAGGCAACAAAAGAAATTATGTGATGTTATACATAGATATGCAAACATAAAGTGGCAGTGGGCTGGACATGAGGTCAGATAAAAGGACCATAAATGGTCAAATAAGATTCTAGAATGGAAGCCTTGAAATACTGCGAGAAACGGGTGAAGACCACCAACCAGATGGACGGACATCAATGTATGCGCGGGAAACTGTCCCTCAGTCGCACAAGACAGAAGACGATGGAGAGAAATAGGGGAGGCCTACATTCGCAGTAGACAGGAAACAGCCGAGGATAAGAATGAGAATGATGATGAGGGTGACGATGATGATGTTGATAATGATGATGATGATGATGATGATGAGATGGACAGTGGGGCACGGGGTCGAGGATGATGATGATGAGATGGACAGAGTAGGGCACGGGGTCAAGGATGCATCTATATTGCGAGAGACAGCTACTTCAGAATGTAGAATTATTGTATTAAGAGCATCTTGTGTCATAGGGTTTTATATTGTATTGTAAAGTATTGTATTGGGGTGTAAGGGGTGAAGGTTAACCTCTTGGTAAAGCCAGCCCAAATGACAACCTCACCTGCTCGTGGTGCACCCTGCTACACTACTAACGAGGCTCTGTCGACCGAATATCTGCCGGAATAAGCAGACCTCTCCTACCAGCCAACAGCTTCGGGTGGAAGAGCTGACAGGAGAAAGGGCACCCTCTTGTCCATGGGATGAGAAATCATCCCAAAAGGCGGAAGAACCAAGAATTGGTCAACGGCATAAGGATGCAGCAAGCAAGAGGAAACTACTGCATTAATGATCTACGGATATCCTTAGTATAAATCATTATGGCGACGTTCAAAACTAAATTTTCCGGAGTAATAAGTTCCCCAATCGGATCTCCGGGGGGAACAGCTATGAACAAAACTATAAAACTAAACAAACTAAAACCAAACAAACTAAAAATTGGCACATGGAACGTGAGATCCATGTATGAATCTGGAAAGATGCACAATGTGGTACACGAAATGCAAAGACTGGAACTCAACATCTTAGGAATCAGTGAAACCAGATGGCCAGGTCACGGCCAAGTCTCAATAGAGAACGGTATGCTATACTTCTCTGGAAACGAAGATAGTCATCACAGACACGGTGTCGCAATTATCGTGTCGAAAGATATTATGGCGTCCATCACAAACTTTATTCCTATATCAGACCGAGTCATGCTCCTACAAATACAGACCAACTCAAGGAAGCTAAACATACTACAAATATATGCTCCTACTGCAGACAAACCTGAAGAAGAAATCGAGCTATTCTACGAACTAATCAAACAGACGCTTCAATCACTAAACTCAAGAGATATCACTATAATACTTGGGGACTTGAACGCGAAGGTTGGTAAAGGAAGATGTGACAAATACATAGGTGAATATGGGCTGGGCACAAGAAACGAAAGAGGCGATAGATTAGTACAATTTTGCCAAGAGGAGGAACTGATAATAACAAATACTTTCTACAAGCTTCCAAAGCGACGGCTCTACACATGGAAGTCACCACAGGACAAGGATCAAAAACCAATAAGAAATCAAATAGACTACGTCTTAATAAACGCGAGATATAGAAATTGCATCAAGTCAGTTAAGGCGTATCCGGGCGCTGATGTCTCCTCGGACCACAATCCGTTAATAGCCCAAATGAACATCAGACTTAAAAGAACACCGAAGAAGAGAGACAGTCAGATAAATGTAGAGTACTTAAAGGAACAAGAAGTACGAAATGAGTTACAAACAAAAATAAATGAAAATTTGAAAACACTTGAAAATAAAGAAGAATACCGACAATGCAGGGACGTAAACGAAAAATGGTGCGGCATCAAATCAGCCCTATTGGAACCATCGACAGCCATTCTAAAGAAAGAAAAATCCCGAGGAAGGAAAAAATGGATAACGAATGAAATACTTAATCTCATGGATAAGAGAAGAAGCTTTAAAGGAAAAAGTTCTCAACAATATAAGGAAATTCATCGAATACTCCGCACAAAGATCAGAGAAGCAAAGGAAGAGTACTACAAACAACAATGTGAAGAAATTGAGGAGTTGCAAGCAAAACACGACAGCTTTAACATGCACAAAAAAGTCAAAGAACTCGCAGGCTTCAGTACACACAAACAACTCAATATATTGTATGACAACAACGGGAAAATAGTCTCAGAGATAGGACAAAAACTTGAAGTATGGAAGAACTACATAGCACAGCTCTTCGATGATGAGAGACGGAAAACTATTCTCGAAAATACAGAAGGAGAGGTGGGCCCGGACATAATTAAAGAAGAAGTAATATATGCACTGAATACACTAAAGAACAAAAAAGCGCCAGGTCCAGACCAACTGCCAGCAGAAATTCTTAAACTGATAGAAGAGGACCAGATTCATATTCTAGTAGAAATAATTAATACCATATACACAACAGGAGTGATACCAAATGAATGGTTGCTATCAACTTTTATAACCCTCCCAAAAAAGAAAAGTGCCAAGTATTGCTCCGACTACCGTACGATTAGCCTAATGGCACACACATTGAAAATCCTGTTGAAGGTGATCCATAATAGAATATACAGGAAACTAGATGCAGACATCAGCGACACACAATTTGGATTCCGCAAAGGCCTAGGAACAAGGGAGGCACTGTTTGCACTTAATGTCCTGTCGCAAAGATGCCTAGATATGAATCAAGACCTACACGTTTGCTTCATAGACTATAACAAAGCCTTTGACAAAGTTAGACATGACAAACTAATAGATACGCTAATAAAGAGAAAGATAGACCTTAGAGACATAAGAATAATCTCAAACCTCTACTACAACCAGAAGGCAGCAATAAGAGTAGAAGACACAACATCCGAAGAAATAGAAATACAGAGAGGTGTCCGTCAAGGGTGTATTCTCTCACCAACCCTCTTTAATCTCTACTCAGAGGACATAGTAAATAAAGCACTCGATGATCAAGGCATTAAAATTAACGGCATGTCAATAAATAATCTGAGGTACGCCGACGATACGGTTCTTTTAGCTGAAACGCTCGAAGACCTACAGACGCTAATTAATAAAATAGTCACAGAAAGTGAAGAATATGGGCTATCACTGAACATAAACAAAACAAAATACATGCTAATAACTAAAACGACTCAGGACAACCATCGAGTATATGTAAAGAACCAGCCTATTGAAAGGGTAAGAGAATACAAATACCTAGGCACAACCGTTAATGAAAATAATGATAGCTCCCAAGAAATTCGAATCAGAATCGAACAGGCAAGAAGCTCCTTTTCTAAAATGAAGAGCCTGTTCAGTTGCCGAGATCTAAACCTCGATCTAAAAATTCGAATGATGAGATGCTACGTACTATCAATACTATATTACGGAATGGAATCCTGGACATTGAAAGCAATCGACATAAAGAGACTGGAGGCATTCGAGATATGGATATATCGAAGAATACTGAGGATCTCGTGGGTAGAGAAAACAACCAATGTAGAAGTGATGAGACGTATGAATAAAGAAAAAGAAGTAATTCTGACGACTAAGCAAAGAAAACTGGAATATATAGGACATATCATGAGAGGAGAAAAATATCAAATACTACAAGTAATTATGCAGGGGAAAATTAGAGGAAAGAGGTCCATAGGAAGGAGACGAAACTCATGGATGAAAAACCTTAGAGAGTGGTTTGGCTGTACTAGCAACCAATTATTTAGAAATGCGGTCTCAAAAGTGAAGATCGCCTTGATGATTGCCGACCTTCGTATCGGAGATGGCACCTAAAGAAGAAGTAAAGTGAGAATTGTATTGTAAATTGAGATAATTAAGGCTTCGAATGCCATGCCCACAACTTACATTTGTTTGAAAAATCAAGATACGCATATGTTAGAGTTAGATACAATTTGATCTTGCGGGTCCAAAGTTCAACTTAATGCGCAAAGACACAGCTGTAAATAAGAAAGTGAAACCTAAAAACATCACCTGTGTTATCCTGAGGCGACACGCCGTCGTACGCGTGAACGGCGGAACGCGTACGACGGCGTGTCGCCTCATATTTCACATTTCTGAGCTGTTGTGTTTAGGATGAACAGTAATTCTCGTTTTTCACGTTCTGCGCATAGGAGGCGTAACCGCAACTTTAAAATGTATCTACTCTATCTATTTTCTCGTCAACTTAAAGTTAAGGCGATGTCGGTAAGATGAAACACGGTTCAATGTAGACCTAATCGCGCAGTCTTTTCTAGTCAACATTTTATAATTTTCTGAAAATATGTTTGGATATTTCTCCAGTCTAAGGATGATTTGATACTCTTGTTATGACGAAAAAGTTATGTTATTGTCTCGAAAAATATGCACAAGTAGTCAATATTTGCATCAGAAAAGTATATATTTACTCCAATTTGTAATCAAAATTCAACAGAAATTCCTCTAAGAGATTGCAGTTTCATATTTCAAGTTTTGATAAATACAATCTGATAATGCTTAAGTACAGTAGTATAGTTTATAGACATCCGTGCAATTATCACAAAATCCTTCATTATTTCGAAATATATTTATTTCTCGGTGCGCACCCCTCCAGTTTTTCCTGGGGCCACGGTTTGTACACTCCGCAAAAGAAGTAGCAGCAGTTCCGTTAGTCTCACAACGTGTTTTTCGAATAGATTTTCAGCTCGAATCCTCGAACGAGATTTTCGAAGATTCGCTTTAAGAGGTGTGAGCCAAATACGCAAATATTGGCGTCAAAAACAACAAAAAAACGATGATTTGCTTTATATAACCGAGCACAAGTGTTTACATGTTCACGTTTCATTCATCCATGATGAATGATGATCTACAATTACCTACTTGGTAAGAAAACTAACAGATTAAATAAAATAGACAAGGAGATATCTTCAGGAATCCTTAATCATTTTTAATAGTGTACAGATAGACAAAAACAACAAAAAAAAAACGATTATTTGCTTTATATAACCGAGCACAAGTGTTTACATGTTCACATTTCATTCATCCATGATGAATGATAATCTACAATTACCTACTTGGTAAGAAAACAAACAGATAAAATAAAATAGACAAGGAGATATCTTCAGGAATCCTTAATCATGTTTAATAGTGTACAGATAGACAGGCTGACCTGAATAACCAACACACTCACTTTAGCTGTTTGGGGATGTATAAGAGTTTGTGGAATGTGGTATGGATTTTCAATAGCTAAAAATGTGTATAGAAAAGTAAAGGATAACCTGTAGCACCACATGTTCTTTTAAGACTCCTTCATTTATCATTCAGAAGCTGTTCTGGGCTGGTTTTTACTGCCTTAGACCAGCCTAGAACAGCCCCCAAACAATATAAGAAAGCAGTTTTATGCCCATATTCACCAACATCCCATAAACTTTATAGGTCCCATAAGCTATTGAATGGATAAATTAACCACATCATTGTGACAGAATATGCCAAAACAAATGTCAAACACCTTGAATAGTGCTTGCAATTGGAGCTTTGATGACACCTTTTGTTTTATTATTCTATTATACTTTGTGTACATATATCTAGTTTAACAAAGCCAGTGCATTAAGGAGAATAGTCAGTTCCTCAGTATCTTAGCTTGAAGATCAGTTACATATATCTTTTTATGTGGGATGATACATAATTGGAGGATAAAAATTATGTTATATACAGCTCTGAATTCTAAGCTGAAAACTTTAAATAACTATTTTTCACATGTTCTTCATTTAGGACAATATTTGATGGTAATTAAGTTTCCCCCTTGTGGAAAAGCTGTTGGGCTGATAAGACTAATAAAGATGGATTTTTTAAAGCTAAGTATTCTAATATTAATTATTTTCTTATGTTGAAGAGCATTTTTTTGTGAGGGATATGCCAAATAAAGGTCTTTTTTATTCTAATATTATTGTATTATAACTGCCATCAAGCCGATTGAAAAGACACTTGTACCTTATCAAAACACACAACTGTTGACGTTTACACCCAAAAATGTATCTTGGCTATATGTAAATAAAGATTATTATTATCTTTTAATTCAACAATAACATACTTTTATATATTTATGTCCTACATATATAGATACTTGTGGAATTATAATTAAAAATTTAGTCATTCATCATATCAGATAATTATTTTCACTGTATTGAGAAATCTAATGGCCATGGATAAACAAATAGTTAATTTTTATTACTTTCAATGCAGCACTGCTGTATAAGGAAGATATTGTTTATTAATCACTTAAAATTTATGGACATTAGAGGTATATGGAGATTGCATAAGTGCTGTAGAGAGTGCTGGGCCTTGATGTCGAAACGTGGCAAGAATGTGATGGAACCAAAAGACTAAAGCCTATTTACAGAGAGATATATGGCTATTTGAAAATCCTCACACAGTTAGGATACCATTTTCAATTAATATTTGGTGTAATGTTTTGAATGAGGGACTACTTACATAAATTGCCACTTTGTATAATGTTGAAGTTATGTATAAATAAAACAATTTTTTACTTTGGTTTTTATCACACTTCAGTTACACTTTGCAACTAGTTTTGGAAAAGCTCTAGCCGTTCTCAAAAATGGCTAGATCTTAGCCGAAACTAATTGCAAAGTGTAACTGAAATGTAATAAAACAAAGTAAAAATCGTTTTATTTATCCTTTAAAATGAATTATCACAAAGTAGATGCCTTAACAATCCAATATTTGGGGTTATGTGTCTCATTTTTAGGCTCAATTGTATTAAAAAGATAACTCTAAAAGGCACCTTACACGATCAATATCACTGTCAATATTTTAGAATAATGACAGTATTACTGTACGATAATATGTTTAAAATGTTCCTTATTCTAACATGTTGCCAGTATTACTCATTGTTTAAGGTGTAGTAATGATGTAATGAAGAGAATACTGATCTTTATCTGGTTAATTGATTACTTGATAAATATAAAAGGAGGATTGAAGCAAATATTGACAGTACTAGGATTGACAGTATTCTAGATATTGACCATATAAGGTGCCTTTTAGAGTTCTGTCACTATTGACAACATTGATAATAATATGATGTCTATAAGGCACCTTACACGGTCAATAATACTGTCAATCCTAGTACTGTCAATATTTGCTTCAATCCTCGTTTTATATTTATCAAGTAATCAATTATCCAGATAAAGATCAGTATTCTCTTCATTACATCATTAATATACATTACATGATAAGTAATATTGGCAATATTTTAGAATAATGAACATTTTAAACATATTATTGTACAGTACTACTGTCATTATTCTAAAATATTGACAGTAATATTGATCGTGTAAGGTGCTTTATATATAAACTGAAGTAGATGAGGCAATAAAATGGAAACTTAACAACAATTTATGCAACATCTAACAATATAATCACAGGATATTATTAACTAGGTTTTATATAAGAAATATGGGTTTTATTGCACCAAGAATTAGAAAATTTTAAACTTATAAAAAATATTTTATATGCTGTTTGTTTACATATCTGTTATTTTTTTTTGTTAATATTAAATAGCGAAGCTCATACAATGAACATATTATTTCATATTATCAAGCTAATATTGGATGCTATGACATTTAATTCTTGTCCTTCAGTTATGTACCATCCTGTATATTGCACCTAATCATTCTTGATTTGTTTAGAAAAATATGGGATTGATTTTATTTACAGTTTTAAAATAAAATGAATCCCAATCACATAATTTCGTTAATAATAACAAAATAACACAAGAAATAAATAAATAATCCATGTCACTGATAAAACAAAAAATGTTTGCAACATGGCAATAATAATGCTTGAAGTGCACTAGTGTTTTATAATAAAAATCAAACAACGTACAAATATATTTAGCCCCCCTAGCGACTTTGTATTGATAGAAATGATTATCGAGCCATCAAGCCGATTGAAAAGACGCTTAACAGTGCGGGTACTAACAGCACCTTATCAAAACACAAACAAAACTGATGTGCAATACGACACGGAATAACGATCCGAAAATATGAATCAGTTATTAATGCAACGCGTGGTACGAAAGCGAGCGTGATAAACAGTACGTAACATGCAATCAATGAACGTTAGCGCTAATCCGACAACGGGCAGTTGTCTGAATCAAAAACAACGCCGACAACAGATGCGGCGCATTTTTCGGTGGCATCGTTCGGGCTAAATTTAATTACCGGTCGGTGTTAACGCACTCCCAAGTTCAATGTTTGCCCGCGTTGCGGAAATTTCCGCACGTGCCGCCGCCGGGGCCGCGAAAAGCCGCCGGACGCGTATTTTGTTTACGGTCACGGCGGACAGCTTGGGGGAGCGCTCGGAAAAAATGAGGGAACGCGTCGCCGAGCCGCCACGCGTCCCCGCCGCGGATCCACGCCATAGAAATAGTTTAGTAATTACCTATCAGCATAATTCACGCTGGTCGCGCTCCACAACGTTATAACAAACAGCACAAACACTCGGTACACTTCTTCACTAGTATGGCGTCTATCGCTTGCCACTGTTGTCGCTCGTTCATTACACTGCCTCTTCTCGCGGTCTCTCTCGCACTTAGGAACACTGTGCGCGGAGAAACGCGCCGCTGCCACGCAGCTAGCTTCGCGCAGCATCTGCGAGTGGCTCCACTGGCGGGGCAGCGGGAGATTTAAAACTAACTTTCTAGACTAATTTTTACAAGAATATTAATTTATCATAGTTGAAATACTTACTTCATTCCGTAAAGGACACAGGGCGTCCACTGTGGTTCTCATGATGTCATATATTGGGCTTTTGTTTTCATTTCCGTCCAACGTTATCTATCTCCTACATTACTGTCTTCTTCCACGTTTGTGCTGAACTACCTTGTTTTATTTTTCCCACTGGTTGGTATTCTAGGATCTGTATCTGGCTTCCGTAATGTGGGGCCAATCTAAGTTATAGGCTCTTGTTGGGTTCTATTCCAAAATTCATTTGAAATCTTATTTGGTCAGAATTTATTAAAATTTTCTACAAATTACAAAGATATTGGAACTGGGAATGTATTTTTTATCTCTTTTGGTTCCTGAGCTGGTATGGTAGATACCATAGACAACTACTACAACTGGTAGGTACTTCACTAAACCTACTAATGCTAGATGAATTAGGTAACCCCGTACCTTTAATTACATTTAAAAGGGGTAAAATCATTGATTGAGAAGTCTACACTCTGTAATTAATGGTAAAATACACATGCACATTACTACAATTTTAATATGTACCGTAAAAACCAATAAATCATGTTTTATCAATGTGCACTGCATACCCTTTGGCATATACACTGTATTTTTTATATGCATATTAGAGGTGTAACATGTATATATATATAATACATTGTATATGCCAAAGGACATGTGCAAATTGATAGAACATGATATTTTTCGGAGTGTATTAAAATTAATATAGCCTACACTGAAAAGTAAAAGGCAAATTGATATAATTAAAAATGTTATAAATATACAATCTCTGTTTATTAACTAACATGTAGAAGTGCATGTACAGCTTATATTCTAAAATACACAGCACATCGTACATTTAATGCAATTTGTATATTTATTAGTGTAATTGGTATTTGAAATGTTTTTCTTTTACCATTACACAGAAATTAATTTTCTTTCTTGACATTTAATGGCATTTTTTGATAACAACTGTTGCGCAACCTCTGTAGTTAATTATCGTGTTCGGTGTTGATTACGTGTAAACTTATCGCGGGTAAAATTATTAATTCAGGCATGAAATTATATTTGGTTTATGTTTGTGTTGTTTTGTTATAGAGGTGGGATGGGGATATGATTAGGGTGTGGTGTGGAGTGAGAAGGACGCGGGAATTGATGTGGAGTTAGTTTAGCACCAGTCGAGGTTAAAGTGCGTATTCGTGCTTTCCGTTTCTACGTCTGCATTCAGGGCCGGCATAATACGGTAAACAAAATAAAGAAACCATACCAAAACGAATTTATTGTAGAAATAACCCCACGCTCGACGGGGATCATTTTTAACTACAAATCCTTATGTTTAATACAATGAATAAATGAAGCTGATATCTATTTGCAACAACTAAATTAAAAAAGTAGAGGAAATAGTAAAATAGTATATGAATGCAGACCAACTATAGAATTATCCAAAAAATACTATAAACGAAACTGTTCACAAATTTGTGGAATAAGTAAATATCTGGTGTGGACACCACAGGACTTTCCGTATGACTAAATTGCTAGTTCAGTTCGGGTCTGTTCGCTACATGTCTTCTTCTTCTTCCACTAGGCGAGGTCGCCTGTTCTGCCTGGGAGCGTTACCCTGCATGTTGTTCTTGTTGTGTTGACTGCCAGTTGTCGCGCTATCTTTTTGGTGGTCGAGGAAATAGTAAAAGAGTATATGAATGCAGACCAACTATAGAATTATCTAAAAAATACTATAAACGAAACTGTTCACAAATTTGTGGAATAAGTAAATATCTGTGGACACCACAGGATTTTCCGTATGACTAAATTGCTAGTTCAGTTCGGGTCTGTTCGCTACATGTCTTCTTCTTCTTCCAGTAGGCGAGGTCGCCTGTTCTGTCTGGGAGCGTTACCCTGCATGTTGTTCTTGTTGTGTTGACTGCCAGCTGTCGCGCCATCTTTTTGGTGGTCGCTCTGGGAGCCTTCTTCCGACGGGTTTGCTGTTGCTGACTATTTTTGCTATTCTGTCGTCGGTCATTCTGGTTACATGGCTGTTCCATTCACCGAACTACGTCTTCTATCTTGCATTTGTCTCTTATCTGGATGTTTTGTTGTCTGTCCCACATCGTGTATCCGGCAATAGTTCTCAGAGCTCTCATTTTCGTCGTTCTTAATTGCCGTTTGGTTGGCGCTGTATCTGCTCTGGTTCCGCTCGGTACGTTAGGATAGGCCGAACGCAAGTTTTATAGATTCTGGATTTGCATTCGGTAGTGTAGGTGTTTGTTCCTCCATATGTTTTGTTTCAGGTGACCTGAGATGGTGGCGGCTTTGTTTGACATCGTCCGTCAGGTTTCCATTGCTGGATATTTTGTAGCCCAGCTAGTGGAACGACATTACTTGTTCGATCGGTAAGTTGTCGATTGCTAGCTTACATCGCACGGGCTCTCTTGAGATGGTCATTGACTTAGTTTTTGAGGTTGCAATTGTCATGTTGTAATTTTCAGCCGTGGTTTTGAATAAGTGTAGTATCCTCTGCAGGTCGTCTTCTGTTTCAGCTATTAGGGCTGCGCCGCCAGCATAGCACAGTATATTTACTTTGTTGCTGCCCAGTCTGTATCCGTGGTCGTTTGTCTTTATGGTCTTTATGGTCCATGATGAGGTTGAACAGCAGAGGGCTGAGACTATCTCCTTGACAAATTCCCGAGTTGGTGTTTATCGCTTTAATTATTTTTTTTGGCGACTCTTATCTTTGTGGTGTTTTTGGTTATTATAGCTCTCTGATTATACGTATGTATTCTTTGGGATCTGGATAGTTCGTGAGGGCTGGAGGTAGCCCTTTACAGACACTTAGGCCTCAAAATGGGCCCATTGTGAAACCTCCCTTTAAGGCTGCTCACTCGTCCCACCAGTCAATTTTGCGTGCGAGCTGTAAAATCAGGCGGGTGAGGAGTTGCCAATGCTGACCATACTAGGCCAGCACTCCCCTAGTATTAGATGCCTAGTGCTCACTAGAGCTGGGCAGAGGCATATTACATGCTCTGCTGTTTTTTTTTTTAAATTAAATTTATTTATTCATTTTTTTTCCCTTACCATACATATACAGTATAATATTTAACTATTTATATAATTGTAAAAATTAAAATGAATTGCATATCTACAAATAAAAGAAAAAAAAAATAAAATTGTAATTTTCTTCCCTCGGTCCTTGCCTCGAGGTTTGTGGTGGTGAATCCTCCTCGGGCTGCGGGTATTGAGGGTTTGTGTTAGGTATTTTTTTGTGTCCGTGTCCATCTCTGTTTGTTGCGCTATGTTTAGTATTATTATATTTTGTTGTTCAGCAGTAGATTTTTAATTTTCAATTTGAAAGGAACGTATGCCAGTGCTTTGATTTCCTTGGGTAGTTCGTTGTATTTTTGTATTATTTCGGTTGTTAGTATTGGTAAGTATTTTGTTTTTCTGTATTTGCTTGTTCTCAGTTTCGATTTTCTTCTTGTTTGGTGTTTATGAATTTCTTTGTTTTGTTTTAGTGTTATGTTTTTATTTTGTTGTTTTGTATTTTGTATAGTAGTAGTAATTTATTTAGTGTTATCATGTTTTTTATGGTTAGTTCCTGTGTCTGTTGATATAGTTATCTGGTGTTGGTTTTCTTGTCGAGTTTGTATAGTATTTTCAGTATTTTGTTTTGTTGTATTTGTAGTTTATTTAAATTTTTTATGCTTGTGTTTCCCCAGATGTGGTTTAGGTAATTATTTTGTGGTGTGAAAAGGGCGTGGTATATTTGTTTTTTTGCCTGTTCAGGTATATATTTTTTAATTTTCTGTATTGACGCGATTGTTTTGCTATTTCTTTGTTTGTTGATGTGGTTGTCCCATTTAAGGGTGTCATGTATTTTCAGACCTAAGTAGATGGTTTCGTTTATTTGTTTTAGTGCTGTTCCATTTATGTGTATGTATATTTCTTTTCTCTGTTGTTTACTGTTGAATATCATGAATTCTGTTTTTGTTTCATTGATAGTTAATAGGTTGTTATTGTACCAGGTTTGGAGAAGTTTTAAGTCTGAGTTTATGTTTTCTTGCAAGCTTTTATAGTCTTTTCCTATATGAATTATGCAGGTGTCATCTGCGTATATGAATGCGTTTCCTTTTAATTTGAGCTCTAATAGATCGTTGGTGTATATGATGTACAATGTGGGTGGTAAATTTCCTCCTTGCGGCATTCCATATTCTGCTACAAGTGGTTTGCTTTCTGTGTTATTTATTTTTGTTGTTTGTGGTCTGTCTTTTAAATATGTGGCCATTAGGTTTCGTGATTTTTCTCTTATTCCTATAGCCTCTAGCTTGTCTATTAAAAATTCCTTCGAGATGGTGTCGAATGCTTTCTTCATATCGATGTATAATGCTGTTACCAGGTAATTTTTGTCTAATTTGGTCTTTATGTAGCTTATCAGGTCACATGTTGCTGATGTTGTTCCTGATTGTTGTTGGAACGCGTATTGTGCGTGGTGTATGATATTGTTTTTGTTTAGATGTTTAGTGATTTGGGTTTGTAGGTTTTTTTCTAGTATTTTATTTAGTGTTGATAGTAGTGCTATGGGTCTGTAGTTGGCTGGGTTAGTAGTGTCTCCCTTTTTGTGTATTGGGATGATGTTGGTTTTCTTCATGTAGCTGGTATATATGCCTTCTTGGATTGTGTTGTTTGTGATGTTTACTAATATTGGAACTAGTGTCTTCTTGTTTTGTTTAATAATGTTATTTGTAATTTTGTCAAAGCCTGGTGCTTTGTGGTTTTTTATCTTGATCTTTTTATTTTACTTGTTTTCCGGCTATTTTCTATTATTTTTTGTAAGTTATTAGATAATTCTTCAAAATTATTTATTTTGTTTATATCAATTTGTTTTATGTCGTTTATTATTTGTTCCTGATTTGTTGTGGATTTTTCAAAGTATTTATAAATTGGTTTTATTTTTCTTTTTTCTTTTATTTTCGTTATTATTGCATTGTGGTCAGATATAGGGGATTGTTCAATTTCTATCTTCTCTATTTGGTCTATGTTGTTGGTTATGACGTGGTCAAGTATGGAGTTGTTTCCGTTTGGGTTGCATCTTGTATATGATTGTTTATTTATGTGGTTTATTATTTTGTAGTTGTATTCTGTTAGTGTGTTTTGGTATTCTTTTGTTGTATTGCTGTTTTCTAAGAAGTTTATGTTTATATCTCCTAATATAATTTGTGGTTTTCTTTTATTTAGTATATGATTTTTAAGCGTGTGTTTCAGATTTTTTAGTGTTACGTTTGGTGGTTTGTATAGGAGGGTTATTGTACTATTTTCCTTTTTTATTAGTATTGATAGTATTTGTATGTTGTTTATTGTTTTGTTTGTTAGTGCTTTGTATTCAATGTAATTTCTGATGTATAATGCAATTCCCCCTCCTCTTGTTTCTCTTGAGACTTCCGTTTGGTAGTTGTCTATTTTATATAGATGTTCATTATTTGGTGTTAGCCATGTTTCTGTTATTGCTATAATTTGTGGATCATTTTGTGTTGTTGGTATTAATTCGAGCTCGTGGTGTTTGTTTTGTAGGCTTCTAATATTGTGTAAGTATATAGTGTACATTGTTTGCTAGTATATTTTTGTGGTTGTTGTTTATTTACTTTTTATGTAAGTTTATTTAGGGCGGAGGGTGTGTTTATTTTAATTTTCATGCTCGTGTCTGTTTTTCTTATATATATGTTTCCTTCTCTGGTCCATACATATCTGTATTTTAGTTCTTTTTTTATTTCTCTTGTTTTGTAGAAGAGCATGTTTTTCAGAGTTGTTAATTGCTCATTTATGTATATCTCTCCATGTTTTCCTTTTAGTGCACACTCTGCCGTTGTTATGGATCCGATCGTTTTTCTGGCGTTTAAGATTTTTGTTATTGTTTCTATTGTTTTGAGTTCCACTATAGATAATATATTATCGGATTGTTGCTATTTTCCTTGTTATTTTCTTTTCTGTATGCGTTTACTATATCGTCTGCATCGATATTTGTGTTTAGGTTTTTTATTATTTTTTTTACTACTTCTTCTGTTTTCTCATTTTTGTCTTGTTTTTCTACTCCCATTATTATTATATTGTTTTTGATTTTTTCTTTTTCGTTTTTGTTCTAGTATATGTTCTATTAATTCTATTCTTTCCGTTAGTTGCTCATTTTCTTTTTTATATTCTTTTAATATTTTTTTTAGTTCTTTGTTTTCTTTTTGGATTTCGTCGAATATATCGCTCATGAATTCCATTGATTTCTTTCTTTTATGATTTCTTTATTTGTTATATCTTCTTCGCTGTCGCTTGTGTCTTTGTTCTTTTTGTGGTTTTTACGTGTGGTTGGCATTTTGGTGTTTTGTGTTGCTACTTGTTGTTTCTAGTTCTTCATTGCACCCTCTACATAACGGGCTGTCCACCAGACCCATCGTGTGTAGGTGTTTGTTTAGCCGGCAGTGGACCGTTAGGATGTTTGTCAATAATTTCAGATTAGTTCTAGATAAGTTAAGGCGGGCCGTGGCTATAATTTTACAGGGTTGCTTAATTGCTATCTTTGATTGCTTGTAGCCCGGCGTTTCTCGCCATCTTACCATGTGAAGAGCATGTGTACTATGCTCTATTTTTTTTCAGAGTACCTGCAGAAAGTATTTCATTCTCTTGGGTTGTTAGAGGATGTAAGAATCCCTTCCTGGCAAGTTCATCTGCTATTTCGTTCCCCTTGATGCCACTATGTCCTTTGATCCAGCAGAGATCTAGTTTGTTATGTTTAGCTAGCTCCTCCAGGCTGTGTAGACATAAATATAGCTCTTTCGACACAAATTTGCCAATATTTAGTGCATTTAGAGCTGCTTTGCTGTTAGTGAGTATTTGGATATGTTTATCCTTAATATTCCGTTCAGCTAAAATTTGAACACACTTAACAATATTCCTGTTAATCCAGCTTAGAAGACTGACGTGAGTCTTCCAAGTGGTGCACTTATCTTGAGATCGAGTTCTGGTGAGAATATTCCATAGCCAGCTCTCGTCTTAGTTTTGGATCCATCAGTATACATGGTTATGTTGGCCCCATCCATTGTGATGATGGTCTGAAAATGTTTGACAAAACTGTATTGGGTATTCTTTGGGTAGTTCTCTTTCTTCAAGTATCGTCAGGATATCCTTAAGTTGTATGTTGTCGAACGCTTTTGAAAGGTCCACTAAGCAGATGAAAGCGGGTTTATTAAACTCGAGTGCCTTTTCTGCGTTTTATCGTATGATAAATATGGCATCTAGTGTGGATCGGTTTTTCCTAAAGCACTGTTCTTCTTCGTTGATTGGGGCGATGGTATATAACTCCCCTGCGACTGTGTTCGTGAATAGTGGAGCTAAGCAGTGGTATTCCTCTATAGTTCGACGGCTCCTTTTTGAATATTGCGATGGTGTTGTTCGTTTTCCATTCGCTTGGTGTTTTGTTCTTTGTTAATACTGTGTTAAACAGTCTTGTTAATTCCTCGGCGAGGGGTTCATCTCCGTATTTAATGAATTCGTTGACTATTTCGTCTTCGCTCGGGGTTTTCCTGTTTTTTAGTTTTGCTATTGCACTCTTGATCTGTTCTTCTGTCATTGTTACCGTTTCTTCATTGTGATCTCTGCGTTCCTCATTTAGCTCCTCTAGATTATCTGGTTCCTAGCTTACGTACAGTTGTTGGAAGTAGTTAACCCACTCTTCTTCTCACAGCCTTGATTTTTATGCACTCGTTTGTTGATTTCTTTAGACCTCTGAGCATTTTCCAGACTCTTTTTTGTGCTTCATACATGTTGTGTTCCATATCTGCACTGAATTTTTGCCAGTATTCGTTCTGTATTTCACGGATTCTCCTGCTTACTTGATTTCTCACTAGGATCTAGTTCTCGTAGGCCTCTCTAGTTTGATTGCTTTTCGGGTCTATGTATACTTTTTTCTTCTCTTCTGAGATTCCTTTAATTTTGGGGCGAACCACGGTTTAGTGGATGGTTTAGCGTTTAGGTTTACTGTTTTCTTACCTAGTGCTTCTTCTGCTGCCTTGTGGATGTCTGATTTTGTTTCACCTGGTGTCAATGATTACAGTCTCGTAGGTCGGATTATTTGTGATGTGTTGGTATAGGCGACTTGCGCTGCTGTTGCGGCTGTCGGTGATAATGACCTTTTGTTACTGTTTGTGGTCGAAGAAGGTGTTGTTGATCCTTAGATCGTTGAAGGTGCAGATTTGGGCTAACATCTCTCCTCTGGTTTTGACGTGTCTTCGTTGAATCTTTGTTGAAACCCTTCTAATGTTTCGTTTCCGATTCTGGCGTTTAAGTCTCCAAGAAGGACGATTCGATCGTTGTTTGGTATTTTGCCAAGTAGCAATTGTATTTGATCATAGAATTCGATGGCTGTTGTTCCGGGTTGCCGGTGTCCGGCGCGGTTTGTGGTTTATTTGTAGTATAACTTTCAATATTCGGTCGTTTGTGTATTCAATGGACTTGATGTTGTGTTCGTATTTGTCTTTGATAAGTAGTCCTACCCCTGAGCTTACACTTTCGGTCCTGGCGCGACCGCTATGTAATAGAATGTAGTTTTGGTATCTTAATGTACCTCTGCCTCTTTTTTTTGTTTCTGAGATCTCACATATATCGATGATGTGGTTGTTTAGTTCTATTATTATTTCTTGGTCTTTGTTGGTGAAAGAACCTACCACACGGTTCCCTATAGAGTCCGTGGAAGTGCTAGCGTCTACATTACTGGTATATTTACTCGTCTCGGAGAGAACTGCCGAGTTCATGGCGCGAAAGGCAGGAAGGCCGAGCGCCACGGCCCAGAAAGAAACTACGGAGGCTAGTATCGATGCCTGGCACCAAGGGAGCGTAGACGTGGCCGCTAATTCCCAAGTTGGACCCCTGGGTTCAGTGAGTACACGTTGAGATCACGAGCTGGTTGCCCCAGCTGCTAACGGGACACCAGACGTACCAGCTGAAGATCAGGAAGGCCGCCGCCTCTACTTCAGATCCGCAGTTGATAACGTAACGCACACGCTGTTATATTGCCAATACTGGAGCCGGGAGAGGGCAGTCCTTAGTGCCGCGCTGGATAGCGTCTGTTCCGGTTATCGGTGGGTTGTCTCGTCGTGGCACTGGTTTCCCATTATTTCAGTCTTCGTAACAGATACCCCAGAAGGGATTGACTGGGGGTTTCACCGGTTGCCTCGTTCCGTCAATTTCTGATGTTGAAGAAAATATTAAATAGGAAAATGACGATCCCAGCCGGTTGGACTTTCACCGACCATATGTATCCGGAGACTTCTTCAGCTCCTGATTTCTTCTCTCAACTGTGTTGACTCGTGCGTGGTAGGTGCCGGCCATCCAATGTTTTACCTCTTTTACAACATCTCTCCCACACGTTATTTTTTAACTGCTTCCCATTGTTGGTGTTGATGGTTGAAGGGTAGCCGTATCAAGAAATGATTTGATTTTCTATATACCCGACTATCTCGGTGGTGAGACTTAAGGGAGTGGGGACAGCTTCCACCCACCTACTGATGGCATCGAGGATGAAACGGTTTCCATGCCTAGTTTCCGCATAAGGTCCCATAATCCCAGAAAGAATGCGCCATGGATCTATGGGGGTATGGGTAACCAGTGGTGCATTTGGCTGACGTGGGTCTAGTTGGCAGTATGTACATAAGAGATATTGTCCTACATGTTTCTTGTAATCAGCCCTTAATCCAGGCCAACGAAATATCCTGAGGATTGCGCGAAGGATTTTGTCTACGCCTGGATGTTCAGCAGTAGATGCGTCATGGAAGGTGTGGAGAACTTGCTTTCGAATTTCCTCTGGAACACAAAGACAAGTAAAGCCAAGTTTGTAGAGAAGGGAATCCTTCCCCACTGCTTCAGGAAAGCTGCATCCCGTCGAGTATGTTGAGTGCGGTTACTCGCTTGTAGCTGATTCCATCGAACTATCCTCTTTTGATAGCTGATAACTGCAAGGTAATAAATCGATCCTCTGATTCTAGGTGAGGGAGAATCGATTTACCAAGGGTAAATATTGAAACTGGAATATCGGGTTTTAAACGAGAGCCGGAAAACGGTCCTCTGAGTCTTGGTGAGGCAGAACCGAATGCCGTTCCCGTTCCTTAATTTTCTGCGTCACTTTATTTTCGCACAAACACTCTTCTTCTATTAAAATGATTCAAAGGATAGAAGATTAACGAATGAGTATTTGCGAGAGAGTGGCGTATGATCGCCGTCTTGAGATCAACGAAAGGTGCAGATTTTGTCCCTCCCTACAATTCCAATTCCTTCTCCACCATTAGTTGCATTGTTAGGATATGGTCTACAGTTGATCTTACATTCCAGCATCCTATTTTTAGGTGGTGTGGTTTTCTCGTTTTCCGTGGTATAGCAGGTTTCGTCAACAGTTATCAATCCGGTATCCGAGGCTCATTAGGCAGGTTGCTGGCCTCAAATAAGAGCCCTCCTCATTTATCCGGACTTGGGACCGACAGCGACAACCGATAGGGTACTCGGTTCACCCATCGCCTGTCGCTGGCTGAGTTTATTCACGTTTTCATAGTTTCTCACATTTTCCCACATTTTCACACATTCTCCCACATTTTTCCCCCTAAATTATAACAATATATAACAATGCTTTATACAGGAATTATTTTTTCCCAGAAAGTGGTCTTAGTTAGAAAACGTGAAGACGTTTTCGCTATGCTAATAACTTCCTTATACAGCAGTGCTGTAACCGAAAAGTAGAAATAATAACAACAACAACAAACTGCATGGTGGATGATAGAATAAAAGAACAGATAACGCTAAAGAAACAGACTTAGATAAATTATCTTGCCGAATGGAACAAGCAAGAATTATAATATCTATAAAGAAGAAAGAAAACGAGGCAAAGAACTTGCCAGAAAAGCTAAGAACAAGACATGGAAAACGTTTGTAGAAATAATGGAACTCTACGGCAAGGGAACCCAAAAACTATTTTATTTTAAATACGAGGGTACTTTATGGGGGTACTTGCGCAATGAAAAGAAAATCCGAAAAAAAAATTGAAATATGTTTTATTTTTCATCATAATGCACTTCATCCAACGATGTTTCAAAGCCATTATGCCGTCACGATAGTGCATTTCTTCAAGTCATCCAAAGTAGTTGTCGACAGCTGTTTTTACTTCTTCTTCCGTTAAAAATCATTTTCCCCCGAGGAAAGTTTCTAGTTGTGAAAATAGATGGAAATCAGAAGGAGCCAAATCAGGCGAATAAGGTGCATGTTGCAACAGACCGTACTTCAGTTCATTCAATTTTTCCATTGCTACCATAGTTGTGAGGGGACATGCATTGTCGTGATGGAAAATAATCTTCTTATTACGCAAGCCAGATCTTTTTCATAATTGTTTTCTATCTACTTGATCTAGAAGTCTAGCGAAATATTCACCGTTTATTGTTTGGCCATTGGGAAGATTCCGTAAGGAACATGGGCGTCCACTGTGGTTCTACATGATGTAATATTTTGTTCTCATTTCCGTCCAGCGTTGTCTATCCCCTACATTACTGTCTTCTTCCACATTTGGGCTGGTCGACCTTGTTTTCTTTTTCCCACTGGTTGGTATTCTAGGATCTGTTTGGAAATATTTGCATTTGGCTTCCGTTCTACTTGCCCCTTAGTTATAGGCTCTTGTTGGATTCTATTCAACAGTTCTTCATTTAAGATCTTATTTAACCAGAAGATTCTTAATATTTTCTACAAATCACAAAGATATTGGAAATTTGTATTTTATTTTTGTTTCCTGAGCTGGAATGGTAGGTACTTCCCTAAGCCTACTAATGGTAAGGTGGAAAGATAGTCTATAAGTAATATTCCCTCGGCATCCGAAAATACTGATACCATAACTTTTCCAGCTGTTTTCACAGACATTGCCGTCTTTGGTGGTGGAGAAGCCCTATGTCTTCATTTTTAGATTGTTACTTGGTCTCAAAAGTATAATAATGAACCCAAACGGTTTTATTTGAGTTAAAACGGTATAAACTCTATTGACAAATTCTCATTCTCTGAAGGTTTTGATCGATTGTCAAATTGTCGGCACATATCTTTCCGAAAGCCTTTTCATCTGTAATTCTACAGTTTGGATATGAAATGTTCTTTCATTTGAGATGCTTATATCCTTAACAATTTCGGAGCCGTTTAATCGACGTTCCTGCATAACGACATTATGGACTTTTTCAGGTGTTTTGGCAGTTTTTGATCGTCCACTGCCCGGATCATCTTCTATGCTCTCATGACCAGTTATGCTCAGTCTTAAATGATGGAGCAGTCTCCTAACGTATCCTGAATATCTTTATAAATTTCTGTTGCATTCAAATCTATTCTTACAAAATATTTGATAAGAGTGCGCGTTTCACTTATCCATTTTGCAAAACTCGCTTGACTAAAAGGAGCACCAAATTGATACTACTTGATAGAACTTTGTAAAATTTGACATTTGTGCTCAAGACAGTTGGTGCCATGCCATATGTGCTTCATTTCGCGAAATTTTTAAAGCACCCTCGTAATTCAAAATTACTAATATAGAAAATACACATAATATCAAGGATAAACAAGGCCAAATATTTCCAGAAGTAGAAGGAATCATAATAAATACACATATTTATTTATTATTATTCCTCCTTCTTCTGTAAATATTTGGCCTAAGGATAGGAAAGCATACTTGGAGTACAAAGCAGACAGAACGAATTATTATTTTATTATTTTGGAGAAAATATAAATATAGAACGAATACACCAAACAATAGAATAATCACCAGGACAAGGTAAAATAACAACTGACATGGTAAAGAATATGGACGATAAAGGATACGATATTCTAATATACATATATAAGACAATATGGAAATAGGAACATGTTCAGAAAGATTGGCTAAACGCACTAGTAACTTTTTCAAGTGCCTTGCCCTCCCAGAATGTTGTCGACAAACAGCATGACTTGTACCATGTCAGCAACCTTTCGAAATAGAAAAGTAGTGCTCTGACCAAACCATTGTAGTAGGAGTCAGTTCAGTCATGATTTTCCATTTTTCTGAATAATAATTTGAAGAAAAGCCCAAGCGGCTTCCTCGCACTGCCAGACACGCTGAATCTCTCCATCGACCTTTCGGGTTTCTCAGGTTTACCCCTGAACGGTTTCACGTACTATTGAAGTCTCTCTTCAAACTTCTTTTCAACTTTCCCTCACGGTACTTGTTCGCTATCGGTCTCGTGGTTATATTTAGCCCTAGATGTAGTTTACCACCCACTTAGAGCTGCATTCTCAAGCAACCCGAGTCTAAAGAGAGATCCTCCCGCTGCCGGCGATGGTCGCTACTGGCCTGGCACTCTCTATGGGTAAGTGGTACAGTGGTCAAATTTTAACGGTTCATTTTGCATTAAACGGAGCGTTATTTCTTAACTGCCGTTTATGAATATGAGAATAAATATAGTTCATATTCTGTCTTGAATTACTATTATTGTTATTAATATAACATATATTAAAAACAGTGGTCAAATTTTAACGATTCATTTTGCATTAAACGGAGCGTTATTTCTTAACTGCCGTTTATGAATATGGAAATAAATATAGTTCATATTCTGTCTTGAATCGCCTATATATTTTACCACGCGTAATACTGTCTTGATGGTGGGGATAATTCGATTGAAAACCCCAACGCTACATCCACATCAATACTCCCCTCCAATAATCACTTCTCGTCCCGAGTGGTGGGGTCCTCCTGTCAATGCCAGCCGATCATTGCATTGTGTCCGCGGCTCCTTCAACCGATTAATTTTCCTCACATAAAAAACGAATGTCGCGATGGCCAGCAGCTAGGTCGGAAAGATGCGTGACGGTGGGGTGCCGCGCAGCCCGTTCCACCTTCAGCAAACCATCCGAAGGATACGAACCACCAAAATTATCACCGCCGGAGTATAATGAAGATGACACTATCTTCCCATAATATGTCTAATGATAACAGGTACGTTAACAACCAATTCATCCATAAACAACTAGCAATTAATTTCCGATCAGATCGAATAGTCCGAACTCGAGCCCCAGAAGCAGCCCCAGACCATCACCGAGGAACCACAACAAGCGTGACCAGGCCAAAAGTGATACCTATTTGAGTGTGAATTACAAGGATCAGACTACATTCCAGAAAAACGATGCAAGCCCAGTGGTAAGCGAGAAGTGTGTGAGCTGAACTTTGTTAAAGTTCTTTGGGTTTGAGTAGGCTGAGGTGAATTCTGCCAGTAAGACTGGTGTTAGTGAGCTGGTTCCATCACCGGAGCCAGCTAGACCTGAAAGTGTGGCTAGCACGACGACTGAGAAGAGGCGCAAGAAGAAGTCACCATGGTATAATGTTCTGTTATACCCCACCTATAAGTCACGGTCGGAGGATTTCAAGCAGCTCTTTAAGGATGTACCTGATGATGAAAGGCTTGTTGTAGGTAAGTCAGTTCATGATTCATTCAGGTTAAGGTTGCCAATGTTTTTTTATTGGTGGTAATTGTTTCAATTAATGTTAATTAATTGTTGCAATAGTCATGAGAAAATATATTATTTATTGTGGTAATCATAATAATGTAATGGTAATGTGTAATTCAAGGAAATTAATCAACAAAAACATATTAAATAGTATCTGATGTCAATCCACCAACTAAAATCTAAACCATTTAATTCTTGTTGGATATTAAAAAATATAATTTAAAAACATATCAAGTAGAATTTAAAAAGAGTAATATATGTATCATGTATGATGTAGCATGTATCATCATAAAGGTACCTTACTTGGTGAATAATACTGTCATTCCTAGTACTGTCACCACCATATTCCATAAATTTATCACTACCTTTTGAACTAGTTAAAAAAAATAGTTTATCTAGGGAATGTAGTTATTGTAGTTTATTTTTCATAAAGGCACCTTACAAGATCAATATTGTTGTCAATATTTTAGAATAATGACAGTATTAGTGTCTGATAATATGTTTAAAATGTTCCTTATTCTAAAATGTTGCCATATTACTCATCGTGTAAGGTATAGTAATGATGTAATAAAGAGAATACTGATCTTTATCTGGATAATTGATTACTTGATAAATATAAAGGAGGATTGAAGCAAATATTGACAGTACTAGAATTGACAGTATTATTGACCATGTAAGGTGTCTTTTAGAAAACTGAATAATTTTTTAACTGTGATATTTTCCATTTGTCCATTCAATAGCTTATGGCATGTATACAGTTTAAGGGATTATGGTGAATATGGGCATCAGTATTTGCTTTAATGTTTATAAACCAATTAATAATCCAGATTAATGTCAGTATTCTGTTCAATACAACAATACATGATCAGTCATACTATCAATATTTTAGTATACTGATGCCCATATTTACCAACATCCTATAAACTTTATAACGCATAGGTGTGACAAAAATGTCGTGTTATTGCTATAGTAGAATAGGATATATTACATCTACTCCCGGCGTTTTAGAGAGCCAGAATTTGTTTATGGCCCACCTTACTTTGTGTGGTTTTGCTATTTCTGTTGCGTCCCATAAGCTATTGAATGGATAAAGTGACAATGTCATTGTGACAGAATATGTTAAAGCAAATGTCAAACACCTTGAATAGTGCTTGTAATTGGAGCTTTGATGACACCTTTTGTTTAATTATTTAGTGTTTGCAATAGAGAGAATCTAAAGTAACTACATTCTCTAGATAATGTATTTATTGTTGCTATAGCAATGAATACTTATGGGTTCAATTGCTATAAAATCACCTTACACAATCAATAATACTGTCAATATTTTAGATTAATGACAGTATAAGGCACCTTACATGGTCAATAATACTGTCAATCGTAGTACTGTCAATATTTGCTTCAATCCTCCTTTTATATTTATCAAGCAATCGATTATCCCGATAAAGATCGGTATTCTCTTCATTACATCATTTCTATACCTTACATGATGAGTAATACTGGCAATATTTTAGAATAATGAACATTTTAAACATATTATTGTACAGTAATACTGTCATTATTCTAAAATATTGACAGTAATATTGATCATGTAAGGTGCCTTTAAAACTGTATGTATAACATGTTTAAATTGTTCATTATTCTAAAATATTGACAGTATTACTTATCATGTAAGGTATAGTAATGATAGAATGAAGAGAATACTGATGTTTATCCAGATAATTGATTACCTGATAAATATAAAAGGAGGATTGAAGCAAATACTGACAGTACTAGGACTGACAGTATTATTGACCCTGTTAGGTGCCTTATTGATAGATTTATAGAATGTTGGTGAATATGGGGGTGACAGTATTATGTCATTACAGTCATGAATAATACTATTGTCTTGACTTTTAGATATTTTATTTTATACATTGTTTTTCATTTGGTACAAAAAATTTATTATTATTATTAATGTGTACCTGTGATCAATCCATGTATTGAAACTAATATATATTTATTTACAAGTATGGCGTAGTTAATGGAACATACATACATTATATTTTATTGCTCGCAGATAAAAATAGCAAAACAATAGTCAATAATTTATTTAAGAAGCATTTAAATAATATAAAAAAAAATTGTTGACAAGGCTATTCATATGGTATATACCAGGGGTGGCCAATAAGTTGATCACTAAGCCAATTTTGGTCAATTGCTCAGAATATTTCAGCCTAGAAATCAATTAGACTACTTGATAAATAGAGCACTAATGGCAATAAGTTGAACCACGACAAATTTTTAAGATTAAATGTCGATATTATGTACACAAAAGTTAGCCATCTCTGGTATATATCATTTTTGTAGGATTTTTTTTTAGCTGGTTTCTACCCTCAGGGCATAAGCCTCCCCTAAGTTTTTCCATTCTTGTAGGATATCATATATTAATAAACCCATTACAAGGACAATAAGATAATAAATATTAATAATAATGATTCACTAATGGCGACAAAATGACATGATTTCAGTCACTTCTACAACAATGTGTGATTGTTAATGTAATTTTAAGGTATAAAGAGCAAGCCGTGTGTATATAGACACGTATATGATGAATAAACAAGGTTATGCAAACAGGTTCCCTACTAAATATAGTTTATTTTCTGCCACCAGATAAGAGTATCAGCTAGCTTGAATCGCGAATTGCAATCTTTAAAATGCATTTATCTCAAAAACTGTTTTTTGGAAGTTACGACATTTGTGACCTCACAGTGCGATATGGTATCACCCATATCTTGATTATTCCTACTACAACCCCTTCTGTTTGCCCTCTCCTTAACACTCTTAATGAAGATCCTTGCCTTACTCCTACATTCATTCTTAATTTCTCCGAAACTTCTCCACCGTCGCTTTTGCCCACGACTCTTTGTACATCCGTCTTACGTATTCCACAGCTTCCACTTCCATTCCTAACTTTTCCATAAACTCCACTAGCTTACCTCTAGGAACTAAGTCATATGCTGCGTTCAGATTTACAAATACCGCATTCATTCTGCTTTTGCACTCCAGCATTTCTTCTAACATTCTTGCTATCGTGAAATTCTACACCTTTGTTCCTTTTCCCTTTTTAAACCTATTCTGACTTTCCTGCTGCAAGCCTTTTCTGCCCACTTCACCTTCCAGTCTGTTTTTCATCATTGTCTAGCTAACGATGCTTCTGCCTCGCAGTCATTAACGTGATATAGTTTTTTAGCTCTGAGTCCACTCTCTTTTATGCACTGGCACAATCACACACACGCGGCTTTCTTGGGGCACGTCCACCTTTTCACTCAACACCCTATTGATGCAGTGTAGCAGTTTCTCCCTTCCACTGACAACGTCTTTTACGCTTCAGCCTTTACTCGGTCATCTCACGCTGTCTATCAAATTCTTCTGTTGCCCCGGTCCCTTAGTATTTGGCTAGCTTTGTCATTCACCTTCTCAATGGTTTGGATAGTGGATTTGGAGCCTTAATCTATTCTACTACTATACTCTAATTTATGTAAACCTTCAGGCTTTATTCCGTCTTCTCCCGCTGCCTATCAAACTCTTCTGATACCCCGGTCCCTTAGTATTTGGCTAGCTTTGGATAGTTGGCAGGGCCGTAGCTCATGTGGCTGCCCTCGCTCCTACCATCTCCACTTGCTTCTAGAAGGCCATGCCCTGGTTTCCACGACGACCCGCAGGTACTTGGCCTCCCTCTTTGAGAGAACCTCAGTGCCGTTGAGGGCGAAGCAGACCTCTGTGCACCGTTTCTTACCAATAAGGAGCACCGTCTCGGTTTTCTCTACCGCGACCTCAAGAAAGTTCTCCGCCAGCTAATTTCTGAGTCCATACAGGTTTCCATTAACACGCACGCGCAGTCTGCCTCACTGGCTCCGGTCGCGACAAGGGCCACATGTTCGGCATAGCCCACCACTCTGGCTCCTTCCAGGGAGGAGATTCGTAAGAGTAGTTTCACTTCGGTCGCACGGACGCACTCTCTACGATTCCATAAGAAGCTGGTCACCTGTCGCATGCCGTCCTCGGGGAATCCCATAGCCTCGCATCTCTAGTGTCCAGCCCCCAGTGTGCTGTGTTGAAGGCACTTCGCACATCAGTAGTAACTAGCGCTCATAGCGGTCTCCTGTTCCAAGATCTCTCCTTGGTCGCACTAGCGGTGTCATTCACCTTCTCCATGGTTTGGATAGTGGATTTGGGCATTAATCTATACTACTATACTTTACATTATGTCAACCTTTTTCACGCCACTGTAGGCGTATTGGTTCTCTTCTCCGCCTATAGTGTTAGGAATTAACACTATAGGTGTACCTACAGTTTAACGAATTCCGAACCACTGGAGTATGTTTAGATGATAATTTCATCTACTCCGGACGAGAGAAGGATTTTAGCCGTGAAACCCCATGGTGGCCAGGGGGAGTGGGGGGCGCATACAAGCTGAAAAGTATTTCGCTTTGTGAGATTTGAATTTACGATCTTTAGTGCAGCAGTCCGATGCCTTAACAACTGCGCTACACTGCCCTCCTAATCTATATGGGTGGTCTGATATTCCTTCTAGTGCCTAGGTGGTCTCAGAATTTCTCTCCAAAACCAGGTAATCTAGCACTTTCCCCATTGTGTGCAACATGCACAGGGGCTTGTACGCCGTTAAACTGTTCCTGGCTTGGGGATAAGCACCAGCTTAGCCATTTTCCTTCTCGAATTCCCCACGCCTGATCGCATTTTTCATAGTCTCCAGGGAACCGTTCCCCCGCCAGTTTGATGGCTTCTAGTGGTACTCCTTGTGCTCTCCTGTTGGTCCGTTTCTTTGCCACAGTCTCGTAATTCCTCCATAGCGAACAGGGTCATAGCTGTTACTCTGCGGTCCGTAGTGGCCTCCTTCACAGCCACTGGGATGGTTCCTGGCCGAGACGGGCTAGCTCGTCATTGCTTAGTCTGGATGCGGGAGCGGCCCACCTTCAGACGTCTTGGAGCAATTTTGTACTCTACGCCGTAGACGCCCTCAATGGATTCGAGGATCTCCTCCCCCTCTTTTTCTTGGCAGCTTTGATGGCCGTTCTCAAGGTATTTTTGGCCTCGTTATAGGCTGCCCCTGCCTCCTCTCTTTGGGATGCCCGCAGATTTTCGCCTCATGGATGACGTGCATGCTTCCTACATTCTCTCGGCCTGCACGTCGATCACAAAGACGTGTCCCGTCGTGGACCACCGGTCGAACAATTTTGCGAACCCAAGCCGGTCCAAGGTTGAAACCGGCCATCTTCATCCGTTCCCTGCGTACTGCTCCTGTGGTGTCCCGATGTGGAGGCTCACGTGGGGGTGGTCGCTGTGAGTTTCCATATCGAGTACATTCCATTTCCTAACGTTCTGCACCAGGTTAGGGGAGCACAAGGTCAGGTCCAGGATCCCCTGGTAGTCGCCTCAGACAAAGGTGGGGGAGTCTTCGTTCAGAATGATGAGTCCTACCCACCTTTTTTAAATTGTATGAGGAGGAATCTTGTAGAGACGGCTATGCTCTAATTGATGAGCATGGGCAGTGTCGGATTCACCCCGAATTCTGTTAGGGCGCGTACCGACTAAACTTCTTCACACCCCACGTTGGAGCCTTGACATTCTTCGAGGCACACTATGGTCCCTAGCTAAAGTCTACCAGTACTCGGCTCTGACAAAGGTCTTCGTTCAGAATGATGAGTCTTACCCAGCTTTTTTTTAATTCCATGAGGAGGAATCTTGTAGAGACGGCCATGCTCTATCGATGAGCATGGGCAGTGTCGATTTCACCCCGAATTCTGCTAGGGCGCGTACCGACTAAACCTCCTCACATCCCACGTTGGAGCCTTGACATCCTTCGAGGCACACTAAGATCCCTAGCTCAAGTCTACCAGTACTCGGCTTTGACAAAGGTTCAGAATGATGAGTCTTCCCCAGTTTTTTTTTAATTCCATGAGGAAGAATCTTGTAGAGACGGCCATGCTCTATCGATGAGCATGGGTAGTGTCGGATTCACCCCGAATTCTGGCAGGGCGCCTATCGACTAAACCTTCATACATCCCACGTTGGAGCCTTGACTTCCTTCGAGGCACATTAAGTTCCCTAGCTATGAAGTTTACTAATACTCGGCCGCGCTCGTTTTCTATCGGGCACCCCCATTCCGCCGGTTTAACTTAGAAGTCCTCCGCGATGATGACTGCTTGTCACTGCAATTATCCTGCCTAGACAATGGTTTCAAATACCCGTCCCACTGTTAGTGGGCACGTATACACTGTTAGTGGGCACGTATACACTGTTAGTGGGCACGTATACACAGTTAGTGGGCAGGTATACACTGTTAGTGGGCACGTATACTCTGAATGCAAGGGTTCCTTCCACCTGTGCTGCAACGAAACCGTCACCTCTATCCAGCAGACTAGTTCGGCTGTAGGTCCACAGTGCGGCCCCTAGGACTATGTAGACCAACCCCCGGGTCGTTTAGCCCGCATCTCATTCTGTTCGCTGGCTGCCACGGCAGTATATTGGGCCTTCGTCGTCGTGAGCCGCCAGTTTCCGAGTATAATTGATCCGGAGGATGCTGGTTCTGGGCTCTCGATGCGTCTACTGCGATTACTTGCTGCTTGCTTACCGTCTGCTGGTTTCCTCTTTTTAAACTAGATTATGAGAATCCCACAAAGATATGCAGTTGTAGTATCCACTCCTTCACCATAGTATTGTTGTTTTGTATTAGCTTTATCCCCACTATAGCCGTTTTAGTTTAGCGTTCGGGAGTTGCTCTGGGCTGGTCTTAGCTGGCTTAGAACAGCCCGGAACAGCTCCAGAATGATAAACGAAAGCGGCTAATATTCCAAAATCGTATTGCCTCCTGCATTGTCCGTTCATCTGTCTCCTTTGTCCGCATCACCGTCGTGATCCATTCGGTGGTCCAGTTTATCCCTGTCTCCAGAAGGATAGTTCTGGATAGTTAGTCCAGAAGGAGTCCTGTGATGTTACATCGTGTTACTTGTGTACCACATTTCCGGTTTGCTGTTGATATGTACTCCTGCCAGCTGTCGCATTCGAATATTTTGTGTTCCTGGGTATCTTCATTTCCACAGCAGCAACTCTCACTGTTTTCACTCGTTCCGATCCGCTTTAAGTACATCCTGAATATGCCGTGTCCTGTTAAGACTTGTGGGTCATGTAGAAGTCGACATGTCTGTTGCACCAGTCCCTGACGTCTGTAACAAACAGTTTCGTTCGTCCGTTGTATGGTCTTCATTTGTCTTGCCATAGTTCTAGCGTTTTCGTATTTGTCTTGTGGCCGTTGGTTACTCTGTCTTCCACTTTCAACTTAATGGGTGATAGACCGGTAATTGCCAGAAGTGCTACTGTTGGTGCTGTCCTATACGCGGAAGTGATGGATATGACAATTTTCCTGTTTATGTGTTCTAGTATAGTCTCATAATGTTTGTGCCTTAGGACCCATGCCCATATTGCTGCCGGTAGAGTACAATCCATGATTCAGCCATAACTAGAATCTTCTGTTGTCAGTGTCCTGGTCCCTCGCTTGAGCCATTAGGGTGTTGTTAGCTTTCTTGATATGGGTTGTCATGCAAGCATCCTTGTCCAGGTATACTCCCACATATTTCAGCGACCTTTGGCTGGTTATGTTAATTTCTTCTATGTTTAGTTCAAGACACGCCAATTTCCTTCTGCCGACGAGACGTACCAACTTCGTGTTGGGTCTGTATGAGCTGGGTGAGAGTCGGTCTTTTTTTGGCTTTTCTATGAGCACCAGTCGGGACTTTTTCCATTCTGTTGGGAATAGCCCATGCATCAGGCAGTGGTTCATGTAGCAAGTGCCTCAGGTCTTATGATGTCTGATTTTTTTACGATATTTGGCAATATTTGATAATATTTTACCATATTTGACAATATTTGTCCTTCATACAAGGTATCGCGTAAAAATTCGAAATTGCTAATTTGACTTTTCTTCACGTTTCATGAGTTTTCTAGTCGAAATAGACTATTTTTGGAACATGTCTGTGTGTGCGCGTGTATGGATATGCATTTGTCTGTGTACATAATTCTGGGTAAACGGTTGAATGGATCGCGAAACCGAGCTGGGGTCATCCCGGGAAAATTTGAGCAAAATCGGTCCACAAATAGAGAAAATAACGTAATAAAACCGTTGCCCAGCAAAAGTCACTTTCCCGCCGTTTGAATTACCACTAACGCCAACAGAAATATGTGCGGAAGAGAAACACAGTTGGTGTAACTTGGGTTGACTAATAGTTTAATTTTATATAATTTAAAATTTAGTGGTAGAAAGGAATAAAAATGAAACAAAGAGACAAATATTATCAAATATCGTCAAATATTTGTCAGAGGTTTTCTGTGAAGTTAAGGTAAATACCGGGTGATTAAACTCCTCTGAGCTCCTCCCTTGACCGGCGAAAAAGCCTCACGGCTGATAGTCCTATAAAAATAGAAGTTTTTTTTTATCGTCAAATATTAATCCATGTGATTAATAAATCTTGAAAAATCATAATATTTCGAGCCGTTTGAAATTCATAACATTTCAAGCCACTTGAAATAAAATAATAATAAATAAAAATACATGGGTTATTACAGAAAATTCATAATTTTTATTTCAAGCGGCTTGAAATTGTATAAATTTTAAGCGGCTTGAAACAAAAATGATGATTTTTTCTTCTCATGCATGAGATCATCTGTATCTTCAATGGCGCCTAGAACTCTCATGCCGCCCTCATGAGACTTCTGGACGCGATGGAAGATACAGATCTCATGAATAAGGAATAAGTAATTGAGTAGTACAATATGTCAGCCAACTTGGGGCTCTTTTAGGTTCATTAGCGTTGACGAGATCTAACAATCCACATATTATGTATTCGCACATTTACCTGTTATACAGTTCAGAGAGATTAATGCATGTACACGTCCTCGAAAACACCAAATTTGCACGATTACAGTACAGATAGTAAATCATAATTCATTTCATTGTTTAGTATTATTCATGTACAGTACATTATATTGTGATTTTTAAGTTTATGATACGTGGTAGATAAAGTGGAAACCACACAATAATAAATTCGTCATGTTGAAACAATCCATTCCTACCGCTCTAATTGGTAGATACGTAACATGGTGATAAGAAACATCATAATGCACGACGCTTTATTTTTATTTTATTTTTTTTTAAATAACATACATAACAAGCGATGTCATAATGTAAGGAAATAAAGCATGATTTTTCATTTGTTCGTTTTTTTTTTGTATATGCTTTATATCTACGTTTTATAGTGAGCAATTATGAAACCGGTTGTTGCTTTTTATCATGCTATAACGTAGGTAAATAAAATCATTTAGCGAGTGAGCTGATAACGTGTCTGCTTTAAATCATATGTAAGTTGTGTATTTTACTGCAACTCAAATTCTGTAATCGTCATATTTTTAACCAATTATTTATGATTGTAGGTGCTGTAGGAGTTATGTTGATAATTTTTGTTAGTTTGCTTTTGATAAGTGGACTTATCTAGAAGTTATCACATATATTTATTTTAAAAGGAGGAAGCTTAAAATGACTGTATTGAGACGTTTTATTGATGAAAATGAAAACTAGATGACGCACGACAGGGTATGATAAATTAATTATCCCCCAACTCTATGTCTGTGTGACAACTATTATTATACTTTTATGCTAAAAAAATAATAATTAAAAAATCAGTTCAAATTGCAGTTCCTACTGAGAAATTGAATCTCATTTTCAACGTCTTCAAGTGCCTTACATCATAAGCCACTTCACGTGTAATATTTCTCTTTATTTATGTAGGAATAAAAAAAAAATCTATCCTTGTAGAACTATCAGCCAGTAAAGGTAGAAGCTCAGATGAGTTTAATCAGCTTGTTTTACTTTATTTTTTTTAATTTTCCAATTTTAAATTTATTTTTATCTTTAATTTTTTAATTACATCACGATTCAGAGATTTGTTTAGACTAAATGATTTGATTAGTTACTATAGACTTATTGATAAAATTGATTTTGTTATTATCGTATTTTAATATGGCCCCTTGTAACATTATAACTCTAATAATGACCTCTGTTAAATATTTATGTATTATCAATATTGATTTGTCAAGTGGTAATTGTGGCTTAATCGCAGATAAAATAATTACCCTACTTGATTTTTCGATAAGTGCACACGTGTGTAGAGACTCCAGCTGTGCAGCTGCATACTAATAATACAACACAACACGAGGTAATTGTAACTGACCCCTTGCAGATTATTCTTGCGCCCTCCAAAAGGAGATCCTCGTGCAGGGCCGGCTGTACGTCACGCAGAACTACCTCTGCTTCTACGCGAACATCTTCGGCTGGGAGACGAACGTGTCCTTCAAATGGAGGGACGTGACGGCCATCACCAAGGAGAAGACGGCACTGGTCATCCCCAACGCCGTGCTTATCTCCACCCGCACCGACCGCTACTTCTTCACGAGTTTCGTGGCGCGCGACAAAACGTACCTGATGCTGTTCCGCGTCTGGCAGAACGCCCTCATGGACCGCCCCATGAACCAGCAAGAGATGTGGCAACTAGTAAGTACGCGCGGGCAGAAGACTTTCGGACTTGCTTATTATGAACCGCTTGTTTCTTGAGGGGTTTTTTTCTTGGACAGGTTTGATTTTTTGATTTTATTTTAATTTTCACCCAAATTATATAATAAGTTTATTTAATGGAAATATTTAAGTTTTTTTGGTGTTTTGTTATAGGTGCACGACTCGTATGGTGCTGAATTGGGGCTGACTAGTGATGATGAGGATTACATAGCGCCTGGAACGGAGGAGGTGCCACCTAGACTTTTATTAGAAAATTTCGTAGAGGTAAGAGATTTAAGGTGTTTATATAAAAAAAACTACTTATCGTCATAATTTGGAGTAAATATCGAATCTATGATGGAAACGTCACTTTTCATGATTATGACAGATAAAGCGTTATTGACCTATAGAATGTCCGATGGGGGCGCCACCGCGCCCGCCCGAAATGGTGTAAAGGTGACATATACTTTTGGCGCCAAGTTTTCGTTATTGAATCATTTAAATTTCTGTTGATTCTTTGTTGTAAGAGTATTGTTTTCTTATAGTATGGTGTTAATATGTAAGAATCCACTACCATAAAATCTGATGGTTTATTTATTTCGTTGGTAATTGCCGCCGACACATTTTACATGGAATTTTATTCAATGGTCGTTTTACACTTTCTCGCAATAATGAATTTGTACATATGGTGCCCAACGTGTTCGTCTCACATTTGGCTATACTAAGAATCTACAATTCTTGTCCGATATTGCCTTTACTAATAGAAAAACATCAATTTCCATACAGCACTTTTTGCCAAATTATTGTCAATGTGTCTCATTTTAGGTTATTTTATGTGTGGTTGCATACACATTTTGAAGCTATACCAACATTCAGAATATATACACTGTTGCCGTATTTAATTGTTTTATGTTTCTAGTGTTTACTATAATTATGGGCATTGAAATTAAATTTGTGGATTCCAGTGAATATGACGATTCTGAGTTTAATGATGACTTTTACATTTCTTCATCTCTTTTTATTTTGATTCAAACTTGGAATTGGAATATATATCGTTTTACTGAACTGATACTAATACTCTTAGAGCGATAGCAGGAACAGTGGCAACATCGCATGCGATAGGTTGATTGGCAGTACCGTATAAAGCAACGAATAAACATCAAAATGTGTCCATGAAAATTTAGTATTTGCAGCTTGTAACGAGTAGTGAGATTCAGAAACCGACTAGAATCTGATAGCGGAAAGTGAGACAAACACGACGAGACCATACACGTGAAGAATCATTAATCGAGTGAACTGTAATCTAATCTGAAACACCATACAAAATCAATGTAAATTTGAATTTTACACCATTTCAGGACCTCAATTTTTAGACACCAGGTGTCGCTTTAGAGTCGGATAGAGGTCAATTGCTATTGACCTCTATCCGACTCTAAAGCGACACCTGGTGTCTAAAAATTGAGGTCCTGAAATGGTGTAAAATTCAAATTTACATTGATTTTGTATGGTGTTTCAGATTAGATTACAGTTCACTCGATTAATGATTCTTCACGTGTATGGTCTCGTCGTGTTTGTCTCACTTTACGCTATCAGATTCTAGTCGGTTTCTGAATCTCACTACTCGTTACAAGCTGCAAATACTAAATTTTCATGGACACATTTTGATGTTTATTCGTTACTTTATACGGTACGCCAATCAACCTATCACATGCGATGTTGCCACTGTTCCTGCTATCGCTCTAAGAGTATTAGTATCAGTTCAGTAAAACGATATATATATTCCAATTCCAAGTTTGAATCAAAATAAAAAGAGATGAAGAAATGTAAAAGTCATCATTAAACTCAGGATCGTCATATTCACTGCAATCCACAAATTTAATTTCAATGCCCATAAATATAGTAAACACTAGAAACATAAAACAATTAAATACGGCAACAGTGTATATATTCTGAATGTTGGTATAGCTTCAAAATGTGTATGCAACCACACATAAAATAACCTAAAATGAGACAGATTGACAATAATTTGGCAAAAAGTGCTGTATGAAAATTCATGTTTTTCTATTAGTAAAGGCAATATTGGACAATAATTGTAGAGTCTCAGTATAGCCAAATGTGGGACGAACACGTTGGGCACCATCTGTGCAAATTCATTATTGCGAGAAAGTTTAAAACGACCATTGAATAAAATTCCATGTAAAATGTGTCGGCGGCAATTACCAACGAAATAAATAAACCATCAGATTTTATGGTAGTGGATTCTTACATATTAAGACCATACTATTAGAAAACAATACTCTTACAACAAATAATCAACGGAAATTTAAATGATTCAATAACGAAAACTTGGCGCCAAAAGTATATGTCACCTTTACACCATTTCGGGCCGGCGCGGTGGCGCCCACATCGGTCATTCTATAGGTCAATATGGTGCTATGAAATTCAAAATTAATAATTTATGCAAATTCTAAAGCATTAATTACATTGTACTAACTTCATATCTAGATATCAAGGTAAATCGACTTCTACCAACAAATATCCTTCGCCCGGCACCTTTTCAACAATCAGACACTTTGCCAACTATCTCCCGACACTTCTGTTTTTATTGGGTTGTTTCTTTTTGCTCTTTTTAATACCTAGTTCTATACCATTCACATGTTTTATATTTAAAATTAACGATACTGAAATGCAAATTTGTCATTTACCGCTATTTTCTGTTTTACCATCATCTGTAATGCAATCTCTATTCGTGTCTTAAAGTAAACAAATTGAATCCCCTTCTGCATGATTTTTGCAAACTCTCTAAATAAAATGTATTTTAACATACAATTTATGGCAAAAAAAATTTGTAGTTTTAAACATGTAATAACGGTTTGTGCCACGTATGGCACGCCATGCAGTTACCGAATATTATTGAATTATTTTGTATGACGGTTTAAGAAACAATTTCTGTCTTTATGAAAACCGAGATGGATTTTGCCCTTTCTGCACATAACAAATGTTTTTCCTCAGCAATGGGGGTATTTGCAACGCTGCCTACTCTCAGTCCATTTTGGACAAATTATCAAGCCTGTCCAATCTGACTTCTTCTAAAGGTGTATCCGTAGTAAAATTCATTTTAGTCTTGGTCGCAGTGGCTGCATCCATGACTTCATCTAGGGCTTGGGTGGTGAATCTGCCCGGCCTGAACTCATATTAGTGGTCCACCAGGTGCCATCCTCCTGAAGACCACAATTCTGTCCATCGTGTCTAGCATAAGTGTTTGCCGACGGGCTGTACATACTTACCGGCTTGAGGATTAGAACCAGCCTCGCACTCTTCCGCCTCGCTGGCTAAATGCGTTGTTCATCACAGCAAGACTTCTGGAAACAGTTCTGCCACCAGTTTTACTTCCTTTGGAGGTGCTCCGTCCGGCCCTGGTACCTTATTGCTGGCTAGTCTCCTCGTCGCTATCCTCAGCCTTCCAAAGTGATAGGCGTCGCCTCTCCTTATCTGGCGTTCGTGGTGTCCTTTTCTGTCTCCTCATTCGGGTACTCCTCGGCCCCCGAGAAGATCTCTTGGACGATACGAGGTAGTTCCTCCTCGATTATTCTGGGTTGGGGCGGTCACGCAGTCGCCTTAGGGCCATGGTCATCATGTACGCCTCCCCCAGATGTCGTCCTCAATGGTTCTAAGAGGCTTTTGGCCTCCTTAGGCCCAATTCACACATAAGCGGCGTCGGGTGGAGGCGCGGTGCAGGCGCGACATCACACAGGCGATTGTGATGTCCATATACAGTGAAGAATTGGACATTGCACCATATGTTTACATAGAGGCGGCGTGGAAGAGTTGTGCCTCTCGCCTCGCAGCCACCGTGTCTCAGGCGAAGAGGCTAAGACGCGGTGCCGGCACGGCGAGAGGCACTAGACAAATGCCCGCGCCTCGTCACCTAAGTGCGCATTGCACTATATGTTTAAATAGAGGGGGCGTGAAAGCGTCGTGCCTCTCGCCGCGCTGGCACCGCGCCTTCGCCTCTTCGCGTCCTATGAGTAAACTGGGCCTAAGGCCCAATTCACACATAAGTGGCGTCGGGCGGAGGCGCAGTGTAGGCGAGGTGCAGGCGCGACATATATGCAGTGAATTATATATTACACCATATGTTTACATAGAGGCGGCGTGGAAGAGTTTCGCCTCTTCGCCTACCGTGTCTGAGGCGAAAACACGGTGACGGCGCGACGAGAGGCACGAGGCAAATGCCCGCGCCTCGTCACCTAAGTGGGCATTGCACCACATGTTTATATAGAGGGGGCGTGAAAGCGTCGTGCCTCTCGATGCGCCGGCACCGCTCCTTCGCCTCTTCGCCTGAGATACGGTAGGCGAAGAGGCGAGAGGCATAACTCTTCCACGCCGCCTCTATGTAAACATAAGGTGCAATGTCCACCCCTTCACTGCATATGGACATCACAATCGCCAATGCGACGTCATGCCTGCACCTCACCTACACCGCGCTTCCGCCCGACGCCGCTTATGTGTGAATTGGGCCTTAGGCCCAGTTTACACATAGGAGGCGAAGGCACGGTGCCGGCGTCGCGAGAGGCACGACGCTTTCACGCCCCCTCTATTTAAACATATAGTGCAATGCCCACTTAGGTGACGAGGCGCGGGCATTTGCCTCGTGCCTCTCGCCGCGCCGGCACCGCGTCTTAGCCTCTTCGCCTGAGAAACGGTGGCTGCGAGGCGAGAGGCACGACTCTTCCACGCCGCCTCTATGTAAACACCGTCTTGAGATTCATAGGTGCTGCGCAAGCGTTTACCATGATCTCTACTAGCCACTCAGGGGTGCAGACCCGCTTGTCGCCCCTCTGCTGTAGATTTCCAGGCACTTGTCTCGGTGCAGGGTCTTTGCGCTCAAGCCCGTCATTGTACCCGGTTACCATCGAGCTGTCCCTCTGACGTCGCCAAAATGGAAACTCACACAGAGATGGTCGCTATGGGTCTCGCATGTCGAACACCTTCCACTTCCGAATCGTGTGCGCCAGAGTGGGGAAGCTCAGGTCTAGGGTTCCACTGTAGTCGGTGTAGTAGGAAGGTGAGGAGATTGAGGATAATGAGGCCTGGCCCTACCATGGAGTCTGTTGGCGCCGTTCCTTGCTCATTCTCGGTCGGACAACTCCATTTAGCGTTGAAGTCGCCTACAATGACAAATTCCGTCGTCCTACTGCTAGCCTGGATCCTGCCAATGCTATCGACTATGACTGCAGTGCTGTCATTAGTGGACACGTACACGCTGATTATAAATATCCTTTTATCATCGCCGCCACCTTAGCAACCTTGTTCGGGTGCGTCGCTCCGTCCATATATATTGCGTCCATATCGAGATGGCATGGTACATGTTCTACAAGGTGGTTCCTTGTGCAGTTCTCTAAAGAACGCAACACTACAAGATGAGGCTATTGGGCTTTCCCCCGCCTGCGCCCTCAACAATAAGTTGCCGGTTCCCCAGGTAGCTCACCACCTGCCACACTGTGGTGTCTGAAAGCTTCAGCTTCTTAAACCTCTCCAAGATCCGTCTCCAATGTGCGTTGTTAAATACATTGCGTACGTCGATGGTCACGAGCGCGCACTAGTGCCTTCTTCCCACCAATCTTCCTTGGCCGCAGTTGCTGCGTCCATGATCTCGCTTCGCTCAGGGATTGGATGATTGCATATTGGTTGTGGAAAAGTCCACCAGGTATTCCAGAACTCTGCCCATCGTGTTTAACATACAAAGGGGCCTGTATGCCGACCGGCTATCCAAAGATTTACGTGGTTTCTGAATTAGTACAAGCCTGGCCCTCTTCCACCTTGCGGGTCAAGTGCTTTTTTCACCGCCGTGAGGATTCTGGGAATAGTTCTGCCTTAAGATTTGCGGCCTCTGCAGGTACTCCGTCCGACCCCAGTGCCTTAGTGCTGGCCAGTCTCCTCGGCGCTAACCCCAGCCTTTTAGTAAAAGGCGTTACCTTTGCACATTGATCTGGGATTCGCTGTGTCCTTCTTCGTCCTCTCGTCCGTGTCCTCCTCGGCTCCCGAGAAGAGCTCTTCGGACGATCCTGGTTAGTTCGACCTCGCTGTGTCTGGTTGGGGCTGCCTCGCCTCAAGGCTATCCTGCAGCTCTCCCCCAGATGTCGTTTTCAAGGTTCTGAGGAGATCATCCCATCACGTTATCTTGGCGGTTTTAATAGCCGTCCGCAGGGTGCGTTAGGCTTCCCTGTATACCTGCCTCTTCCTCTCTATGGACGCCCTCACCGTCCCATTTTGTTGAAAACCTCTACCACTTCCTCCCTGTGCCTAACCCCTCGCCCCTCGTCTAGTCCTGGTGGACGCGTGCCGCATCAATAGACAAGTCCCTCATTGATTCGATATTACATCGGACCACCAATACACGCCTCTTTTAGCCGAAGACTTTCAGCAACTTGTCCCAGTCCAGGGTCTTGGCCCTGGCCCATCATAGTCGCCGGTTCCTTTCGTTCCTGCCCCTCTGACGTCTCTGATGACTCACATAGAGATGTCGACAGCTACCACTCCCGAACTGTGCGGTCCAAAGTGGGGGAGGACAGGGTCAGGTCTAGAGTACCCTGGTAGTCACCCCCGATAAAGGTAGGGGAGCCGTCATTGAGGATAATGAGGCCTGCCCCCGCCAGGAAAAGTGCCACGTTCCTTCCTCGTTAGTTGCCATCGCTGCCTGGACTCTGCCAAGTCAGCGATCCGTGCCGCTATTAGGCAACACGTGCACTCTGATTATAAGTATCTTCTACCATTGCCGCATTGTAGCCCTCTCATCTCTTCGGGTGCGTCGCACGGTCCATATTGCGACCCTTTGGTCCTCGACCACGCATCATTCGGTTCCTTCGACTTGCCCATGCTGGGTTCACTAGCTACGAGGGCTATGTAGCACCCTCTCCGTCGTAGCACACAGGAGGTCGTGGGCCGTCCGACACCGGTTAAGGTTATTCTGCAGCAGACAGAGCTCCATGCTGGCAATGCTCTGAAGGGGCTTCTAGCTGCCCGGGTCTGTAAAGTGCGCCTTTACAGGGTTTTCCCACCTGGAAACAAAGGCTTTGCACTAAATTTGGTGTTAGTAATAGTATTTGATCTAACATTGCTTAAACCTAACCAAGTTATCGGCACATTAATTTAATTACAAGCTAAGTATTAGGATCGTGAAGTGCAATAATGCAGCCACCATCGTCACAAACCCAAACCTATATAAATCTTCAAAGATCTCATAACACATTTCTGTGACCTTTACTTCGATTCTTATGTATACAATTTTGAGATTAAAAATTATATAAACTATATATTGTAACATTTTTACTTTAGGAGGTTAGCCATATAGTGGAAGCTCCTCCGGTGGTGGAACACGTAGATGTGAAAATGGATGAGGACAATCATTCAGCGTCTCCGGCGGAATCCCGCACCGGGAACAACTCTGACCTATTAACTCCGGGGAGCCAGGACGACATGCCAAACGACCACGTACAGCTGCCCACGGACATGTCAGACTCCTCCGAGTCGGATCACCAGGAGAAAAATATGTAAGACCATTGTGTCCTCGTTATAAATCTCAGTTTATATACAATACTTGTATTTTTATAGCCCTGATTGCCCTGCTGTACATGAGGGCAAGCAGCTGATGAACGAGGTGATCCCGTTGCACATCGACCAAATATTCACGTTGCTCTTCACCAGTTCCAAGTTCTTCCTGGATTTCCACGCATCGAGGAAAACGGCGGATCTCACACAGACGACGTGGATCAACAATGCCTCGAACAATACTAAGAGTCGGGTTATTTCGTTGACGGTCGCTCTGAACCAGGCTGTTGGACCAAAAACTGCACAAGTCACAGAGACGCAGGTAAGAAACTTTTCAGATTGGTGTTACATGAGCTTTATATATGATTACAGTAAATTTAACAACTGGAATATAAATCATTGCGAAAGGGCTCTACAGTAGCGATGACGATGGCTTTAGTTTACCTAGTTGTTTAAGACAGTGCTGTGATTATATGATAATTAATACATTTGATTACAATTTTTTTAGAGCATTTTAGTAACTCACATATACTATGTGTACATCTAATATTTGTAGGTAATGTTACCATGTAGCAAAGCGGGTTGTTTGTACTCCATCGACGTGGAGACGGTGAACGGAGGCATTCCATACGCGGATAGTTTTTGTATACTAGTTCATTATTGCATACACAGGATTTCTGAGTCGCAGACTTCAATTGCAGTATATGCACAAATAAAATATAAAAAGTCAGTGTGGGGTTTAGTCAAAGGTACGCATGCATCACCGAGTTATCTAGCCTAACACTAACCTCGTGTTTGTGTGTGTGTAGGAATGATTGAAAAGAATTGCTGGCACGGTTTGGAAGACTTTTTTAGCTGTTTGGCCAAGGCGTTGCACTTGGAAGCCGAAGAAAACACCGGCGCGACTATAAAACGGAAATCGCGCCGCAGGAGGAGGCCAACCAGTGTTCAAAGGCCTAGCTCGGAAGAGATTGGGCCGATTCGTGGTATATTTCGACCACCTAACTCCCTAATTGCATGTAACCTATTGTACCAAAACCCATGTATCCCGTGCCCGCTTCGCATATGTGGTGTTTCGCATTAACACTATTGTTTTTAGGTACCTTAACGCGAGCTAGAGGCACGTCCATGAGACGCCCGCCACAATCCCACTTTGCAACGACAGTGGTGTTTGCTGTGTTAATTCTTCTCGTCATTCTAAATATTCTTTTGTATTATAAATTGTGGTCGCTGGAGGACGCGCCTCCGTATTCCATATTGGACATGCAAGTGTTAAAGTAAGTTCCATGCTAATGCTAGTTTTATGAACGTGGATTGAATCTAAATCTGGAGTTTATATCAGATTTCAAATTTCCATGTTGTTTTTATGTCATGTAACTGACATTTTCTACAAAAACAAAGTCATAAATGAGTGTGTAACTCGTAACAATCTACCTAATATTATAGATTGATTATTTCCTACCAACTGCTACATTTAATATCGACAGATACAAATACAATTATAATTTACTGCAACTTAAAAAAATGCAACATCCAAACAAACGGGGGTGGGATTCCTAACATAGATGAAACTTAATAGATTCATATAATATTTAATAAAATGATCTGATTCAGACAAAATAGTCGTTTGAGGCTGTGAAACCAGTCGTTCCGAATGTATTCGTTTAACCCTTTCGGCCCTGCAGGTGGCATTTACCTCTATAACATTGACAAGCCTCTACTTCCATATGTTTGCTCACTAGATTTAATCCAACAATATATTTTAAAGAAAATCCATGTGCAGTTTTAGAATCTTTTGAATGTTGATGTGTGAATAACTAACATTTAAAAATCTGTACATGGAAATCCGTAAAAAATCGAAATTACTGTATTTAAAAAAAATATTTATTAACAGAATATGTAGATTGTTTATAAATAATAGGGATCCGCCAAAGAGTCACGATGATTGGATCCGGCTGCTGCAGAAGCAGGAGACGCTGCACACGGTGGAGATGCAGAAGTGGCAGAAGATACTTAAGACTGCCATCAAGCTGCTGAAACAGGTAAGGGGTTAGTGGTGCCGGTGCGCTCGGGCGTGGGTTGTTTTTTTACGGCCTTGTTTCAGACTGAGGACGCCCTGAACGAATTGCAGCGGTCCATTCATCCGGCGTATACGAATAAGATACTCTCCGGCATTGACGGTCATAAGGCCAGCAAGGATGAGTTGTAATTCGGCTATTTAAATGTATTTATTATGTCATTGCGCACTGTCATATATTAGCGTTTTTTTTTTAGGATAGATTTTATTGATTGTTCCTCTACACATAGATTTAAATATATGTACATGTTAGCAAAAAGTACTACAACTGACTATTGTTCTCTATAATGATATCCTACTACCTATATCATATTAAATGTAGTGACACCTGCTTCATATTACGGACAATGGACATTACGAGTTATTTTCTTATGAAGATATTAAGAATGTATAAGGAGGGACCTCTAACCCTTGTCAACTGATATCAACTGACACTGTTGATATCAGTTGACAAGGGTTATGGCAACAAAACTCAATCAAGGAGAACATATAAGAGATCATATTTGCCACCATCACAATGGGGATAAGGAAGTTACTCAGAACTACTACACTGTACTATACAAATAGTAATTCTACATTTAGTTTGAAATTTTGAATTTTACCACCTATATATCATGACATCTGCCATGTTGACATGACAAGATAAGATGATGACACCTGCTAGATAAAGTGACAGAATCAAAAGAAGATGACACCTGCCACATATGATAATGAAGATGACATAAGATAATGATTATGACAGCTTTACTGATTTCACGATCCCATGTTAGTTCCGAAGCCAAAGTTCCCCCTTAACCTACTACTTATTTATACTCAACAAATACTATTTACTCCATAAGACACCTTACATGGTCAATAATACTGTAGTCCTAGTACTATCAGTAATTGCATCAATCCTTTTATATTTATCAAGTAATCAATTATCCGAATAAACATCAGTATTCTCTTCATTTCATCATTACTATACACAATCAGTAATACTGTCAATATGTTAGAATAATAACATTTTAAACATGTTATCGTACATTAATACTGTCATTATTCTAAAATATTGACAGAATTATTGATCGTGTAAGGTGGGTTTATATTAGAATATCATGTTGACACTAGTGCTTTGTTTCAAGGAAAATTCTACAAATAACTACTATGTTCTATATATTATTTACTATAACATGAATCAAATGCTAAAAATTGAAGCAAATATTCGACTTTTATCGAAGCTATTGCAACTAATCAAAACGTGACCTCTGATTGAATAACGCAGAAACGGAAGGCAGAAATAAGGGGGTGGTATATTAAAAATATAAAAACTTTCTTTTTGTACTTGTCTCTTAAGATAAGTCATTTTTCGGAATGATTTGCGTGCGGGAAATGTTATTTGTGTAAGAACGATGTTTCCTGAATTCGCACGAGCCGAAGGTGAGTGCTGTAAACTTCGGGGAACTTGCTGCACTAATAATGTAAATTTCTATTTAATTAACAAGATGTGTATGATAACGTAATGTACACATTCCACATCGGTTTTTAAAATTAGTTTTAAGGCGCTTTAGAAATAATTAGATGTTTTCAAGTTAGACCTCCGCAAATTGACCTTGTAGGAACATTCTGATTCACATGCAGTGTTGTTAGGTTGGCAATGGTCTTTTACAATAGTGACATTTGACAAGCGCGGATAAGCGCTCATTAAAAAGTGGCAAAAGGAATAGTGCAAGTGTTAATTACTCTGTTATAATGTGCCCGAAGATCAAATAATGCAGAGGCGGTGAGGGCACAACCACGGATGCTGCTGGTGAGTTAATAATTTTGTTCGGAATATATGGGGCGGCATCGGCAATTGTTTATTTTATATTTACGCCGTCTTCGGGTGTATATTGAGCATGGATTCGCTATCATAATTATTTTACATTATATGCAAACAGCAAATGCATTAGTGGTATGGTACTAACAGTGCTCCAACTCCGAAGTAGGTTAGGGGGCACGTCAGAAAGTTTACAACTTACAATGTGAGTATTAACATACGTTCTTAATCTATCGAATTGTATTGTGTATTGTAAATACCAATATACGTTAGGACAATAATCAATGGAGACAAAAAGGAAATAACTAGTGATTGACATCTTAGATGAATTGTACTATCAAAATCTATCAATAATTTTATATATAAATATATACACCTGTCGACTAAAAACTATCGATTAAAATCGTATAAAACGTATCAATAACCATGGATAGTCCGATAACCAACGACTATAAAGAATGGATAGACGATATCTGAAAATCGTCGATGGTCCGATTCTACTTATAAAATTGGTCGCAGCAAAGCTGTTAGTGGCATTTCTCAGTCTACTGCTGGCTAGGCTGGCTGGTATAATCGCTGTGCTATCGATGTTGTCAAATAATTGTGTGACTGGGGAAGTGTGTAAAAAATATTTCACCCAGTTCCCCAGTCCTGAAATTTCTTTTGAATTGTTTTTCAACAGTCGATAAATCGACGAATATCGATAATTTTTCGATAGTGCCCATCACTAGAAGTGACAATAGTACACATCTATAAACTAATTTAAGGTGAGAAATTAAATGAAATCTGTTATAGTTTTATTAAAATGAAGCAACTCCCGCAGTGAAAAACAAATCTTATAATATTCTTGTAGGTATGCAGTAGGCTGCATGTCAATGTCCACATAAGGGCATATTTCCTATATAAGCCCTTTACGATTTGTGGATAGTCCCCCCTATGGGGTTTGAACCATCCCCAATGCTCAGTACGACGGCACTTCTAATCACTAGCCAGCTCAGCTGGGTGGTTTTCATGATTTTCTGAGTTTGCCATATTCCTGCTCAGGGGCGTTTTAATGCATAAGCGCGAATTACATAAAAAATGACCTTTATCAGGCATAACCAACACACAAACAGACATCTCCACTGTACATAATTCCACCAAAAACAATAAAATTAAATATAAAAATAAAATTAAAATACAAATTCTCTTACATAACATTAGACCCTCTCTCCCACGTCGGCCTCTTGTAGATTTTCACGCCTTTCCCATCCTCTCTTAATCATTTACTCACCTTTCTGCAGTCTCCAACCCACTCTTGTTATATAGTTTTTCCTTTCCTTAATGTGTGTCCTAACCATTTCCACATCCGCTTCTGGATTATGGTTTGCACTGGTCTGTATTACACTTTCCATAGGTTTTCGTTTGATATAACTTGAAGGTAGTATATTTTTAATGTTCTACTCACGCATTTGTTGATGAAGGCCTGCGTAATTTTTCATGTTTTTAAGTTAGTAGTCTATGATTCCGACGCATACAATAATATGCTCTTCATTTGTTCTACAAGTCTTTGATAACATATTAAAAGCTTCTCGCGCTTTTTTTAATTCTTCTGTGTATATCTTCTTCGGCTGTTTCTTATTACGCTGCCTAGGTAGCATAATTGACCTACATTTTTGATCTCTCGTCCATTTGTTTTGATTGTTATATCTTGGGTGTCGTTTATTGACAACACCGTAAACACCTTTACACATATTTTTAGTCTCACCTTTTCTGCTATCTCTTTTAGTTCCTCTCTTCTATAATGGAGCTAATTCTAAGTCTTCTAGTCTTTCTCAACATTTCCCGATTTTATTATATGCTACTTTGTTATTATATATAGTCAGTGCCAAATAGGGAAAGCTGATAGAATGCATCCTTGCCTTACTCTGGTCTGTATCTCTATGTTTCTGGAGAGTTCCCCATTTGCTTCAATATATCTTGTGTAATTTTCATAATTTTGACCATTTGGATAGTTTTTATAAGTATGCCGTAGATTTCTAATACTTGTACCCTGTTTACATTGTCGAAATTTACATTTATAGTTTTTTGCCATTCTATATAGTATTTTTGACGATTATACCGAATATACATATGTTATTTGTGCAGTGCAATTTTTAGGTCTGTATCCTGCTTTATTATTTCTTGTGCTAGTCATACACCATCTCTCATGTTCTCCATCAGGATTCTTAAAGTAGTGTGCTCGCCGTGCAAAGCAATGATGATGATTAATGATTTGAAATAACAAAAGGGTTGCTGGGGGCTCTGCAGACTGCACTTAGTCCATTTATCTGGGACCTTTGTGCATCTCCCAGTTGACATTTCAGTTGTCATTCCTCCATCCATCCCACAGTTGTGAAAAACTATCGAATGGTGTTTGAAGGCATGACGCTTAGCGTGCGTTGGTATAGGCTGGAGATGCAACCGCGGATAGCCTTAGGAGGTGACTACATGGCATTCACAGAGAACGTAAACTGGTATCTCCCCTGGTCGGTTGAATCCTCTACATAGTGGATCGACAGTGTATCCCATTTTGTTGAGGTGCTTGCTCATGTCATTATACACCCGTTACAACTCCTGTAAGCTTGCACGTGAGGTTTAGTTTGTAAGCGCAAATCCGACATTGCCCATGCAACCTATTTAACTAATTAGATTATTAATTAGTTTGTGAGAAGAAATCGTTTTTTTCTTTCAGTAAAATAATTTGATATTGAATATGTACTGGTATTATCTATGTTGATTTTAAATTTTAACTTGTTTTCGGCTTTAAATTACTACTTGATCAGTGAATACATATGTTGGTAACCGCTGACTATAATTTAAGAAACAGGTCGCCCGAAGGGATTGAAAGTTTGGCCATCACTGATATCCAAATTAGTTGAGACGTTAGACTGTCTTTGGTTGAACAGATGAGAAAGTGTCTGCTAAATATGGTCCGGCATCATTTTGTCTGACCGCAGATTCAACAATTCCCCTGTTCTCTTTACACGCCCCTATTAAAATATGCGCATGTTTGCCCACTTTTACTACTTACTACTTGTTTTCCTTGATACTACCCCTACACCTTCATAGATCTACCGCCTGTAGTCTAGTGGCAGCCTTCATCGCCTCCCCCTTAAGAAATATATCTAAAAGTGAGAGACCTAGGATTACTTCCATCGCTTCAGCGGCAGTTGTCCGCATAGCACCAGTTACACCACAACATAACATACGTTGTACTCGGTTCAGGACCATCAAACTATAGCTCTATAAGCTAGCATCGGTCACACGGTTGGATGACACGAGGTAATAATCACCAGGTGCTCCCATTGCCAGAAGGCCTTGAATTCTGACTGATTACTCAATTGCTGTCCCCAATTTAGTTTGCTATCTAGAATAATTCCTAGATATTTTTCTTCTGATACCAACTTAAGAATTGTCCCAAATAAGACCGAAATCGTTTTGGTAGTTTTTGCTCTTATCTGATTCTAGTATTTCTGCTGGTATGTCGTATATACCTACGCCTATGCTCCCAATTGACCTGCAAGACTGCCAGAAGGTCTTGATTTCTGACTGACTTTATACTCAAGTGCTGTCCCCAGTTTAGTTTGCTATCTAGAATAATTCCTAGATATTTTCCTTCTGATACCAACTTAAGAATTGTCCCAAATAAGACCGAAATCGTCTTGGTAGTTTTTGCTCTTATCTGTTTCTAGTGTTTCTGCTGGTATGTCGCCTATACATACGCCTATGCTCCCAATTGACCTGCAACACTACCAGAAGGCCTTGATTTCTGACTGACTTTATACTCAAGTGCTGTCCCCAATTTAGTTTGCTATCTAAAATAATTCCTAGATATTTTCCTTCTGATACCAACTTAAGAATTGTCCCAAATAAGACCGAAATCGTCTTGGTAGTTTTTGCTCTTATCTGATTCTAGTGTTTCTGCTGGTATGTCGTATATACCTACGCCTATGCTCCCAATTGACCTGCAACACTGCCAGAAGGCCTTGATTTCTGACTGACTTTATACTCAAGTGCTGTCCCCAATTTAGTTTGCTATCTAGAATAATTCCTAGATATTTTCCTTCTGATACCAACTTAAGAATTGTCCCAAATAAGACCGGAATCATCTTGGTAGTTTTTCCTCTTATCTGATTTTAGTGTTTCTGCTGGTATGTCGTCTATACCTACGCCTATGCTCCCAATTGACCTGCAACACTGCCACAAGGCCTTGATTTCTGACTGACTTTATACTCAAGTGCTGTCCCCAGTTTAGTTTGCTATCTATAATAATTCCTAGATATTTTCCTTCTGATACCAACTTAAGAATTGTCCCAAATAACACCGAAATCGTCTTGGTAGTTTTTGCTCTTTTCTGATTCTAGTGTTTCTGCTGGTATGTCGTATATACCTACGCCTATGCTCCCAATTGACCTGCAACACTGCCAGAAGGCCTTGATTTCTGACTGACTTTATACTCAAGTGCTGTCCCCAGTTTAGTTTGCTATCTAGAATAATTCCTAGATATTTTCCTTCTGATACCAACTTAAGAATTGTCCCAAATAAGACCGAAATCGTCTTGGTAGTTTTTGCTCTTATCTGTTTCTAGTGTTTCTGCTGGTATGTCGCCTATACATACGCCTATGCTCCCAATTGACCTGCAACACTACCAGAAGGCCTTGATTTCTGACTGACTTTATACTCAAGTGCTGTCCCCAATTTAGTTTGCTATCTAAAATAATTCCTAGATATTTTCCTTCTGATACCAACTTAAGAATTGTCCCAAATAAGACCGGAATCATCTTGGTAGTTTTTGCTCTTATCTGATTCTAGTGTTTCTGCTGGTATGTCGTATATACCTACGCCTATGCTCCCAATTGACCTGCAACACTGCCAGAAGGCCTTGATTTCTGACTGACTTTATACTCAAGTGCTGTCCCCAGTTTAGTTTGCTATCTAGAATAATTCCTAGATATTTTCCTTCTGATACCAACTTAAGAATTGTCCCAAATAACACCGAAATCGTCTTGGTAGTTTTTGCTCTTTTCTGATTCTAGTGTTTCTGCTGGTATGTCGTATATACCTACGCCTATGCTCCCAATTGACCTGCAACACTGCCAGAAGGCCTTGATTTCTGACTGACTTTATACTCAAGTGCTGTCCCCAGTTTAGTTTGCTATCTAGAATAATTCCTAGATATTTTCCTTCTGATACCAACTTAAGAATTGTCCCAAATAAGACCGAAATCGTCTTGGTAGTTTTTGCTCTTATCTGTTTCTAGTGTTTCTGCTGGTATGTCGCCTATACATACGCCTATGCTCCCAATTGACCTGCAACACTACCAGAAGGCCTTGATTTCTGACTGACTTTATACTCAAGTGCTGTCCCCAATTTAGTTTGCTATCTAAAATAATTCCTAGATATTTTCCTTCTGATACCAACTTAAGAATTGTCCCAAATAAGACCGGAATCATCTTGGTAGTTTTTGCTCTTATCTGATTCTAGTGTTTCTGCTGGTATGTCGTATATACCTACGCCTATGCTCCCAATTGACCTGCAACACTGCCAGAAGGCCTTGATTTCTGACTGACTTTATACTCAAGTGCTGTCCCCAGTTTAGTTTGCTATCTAGAATAATTCCTAGATATTTTCCTTCTGATACCAACTTAAGAATTGTCCCAAATAACACCGAAATCGTCTTGGTAGTTTTTGCTCTTTTCTGATTCTAGTGTTTCTGCTGGTATGTCGTATATACCTACGCCTATGCTCCCAATTGACCTGCAACACTGCCACAAGGCCTTGATTTCTGACTGACTTTATACTCAAGTGCTGTCCCCAGTTTAGTTTGCTATCTATAATAATTCCTAGATATTTTCCTTCTGATACCAACTTAAGAATTGTCCCAAATTAGACCGAAATCGTCTTGGTAGTTTTTGCTCTTATCTGATTCTAGTGTTTCTGCTGGTATGTCGTATATACCTACGCCTATGCTCCCAATTGACCTGCAACACTGCCAGAAGGCCTTGATTTCTGACTGACTTTATACTCAAGTGCTGTCCCCAATTTAGTTTGCTATCTAGAATAATTCCTAGATATTTTCCTTCTGATACCAACTTAAGAATTGTCCCAAATAAGACCGAAATCGTGTTGGTAGTTTTTGCTCTTATCTGATTCTAGCGTTTCTGCTGGTATGTCGTATATACCTACGCCTATGCTCCCAATTGACCTGCAACACTGCCACAAGGCCTTGATTTCTGACTGACTTTATACTCAAGTGCTGTCCCCAGTTTAGTTTGCTATCTATAATAATTCCTAGATATTTTCCTTCTGATACCAACTTAAGAATTGTCCCAAATAACACCGAAATCGTCTTGGTAGTTTTTGCTCTTTTCTGATTCTAGTGTTTCTGCTGGTATGTCGTATATACCTACGCCTATGCTCCCAATTGACCTGCAACACTGCCAGAAGGCCTTGATTTCTGACTGACTTTATACTCAAGTGCTGTCCCCAATTTAGTTTGCTATCTAGAATAATTCCTAGATATTTTCCTTCTGATACCAACTTAAGAATTTCCCCAAATAAGACCGAAATCGTCTTGGTAGTTTTTGCTCATTTCTGATTCTAGTGTTTCTGCTGGTATGTCGTATATACCTACGCCTATGCTCCCAATTGACCTGCAACACTGCCAGAAGGCCTTGATTTCTGACTCACTTTATACTCAAGTGCTGTTCCCAATTTAGTTTGCTATCTAGAATAATACCTAGATATTTTCCTTGTGATACCAACTTAAGAATTGTCCCAAATAAAACCGAAATCGTCTTAGTAGTTTTTGCTCTTATCTGATTTTAGTGTTTCTGCTGGTATGTCGTATATACCTACGCCTATGCTCCCAATTGACCTGCAACACTGCCAGAAGGCCTTGATTTCTGACTGACTTTATACTCAAGTGCTGTCCCCAGTCTAGTTTGCTATCTAGAATAATTCCTAGATATTTTCCTTCTGATACCAACTTAAGAATTGTCCCAAATAAGACCGAAATCGTCTTGGTAGTTTTTGCTCTTTTCTGATTCTAGTGTTTCTGCTGGTATGTCGTATATACCTATGCCTATGCTCCCAATTGACCTGCGACACTGCCAGAAGGCCTTGATTTCTGACTGACTTTATACTCAAGTGCTGCCCCAATTTAGTTTGCTATCTAGAATAATTCCTAGATATTTTCCTTGTGATACCTACTTAAGAATTGTCCCAAATAAGAACGAAATCGTCTTAGTAGTTTTTGCTCTTATCTGATTTTAGTGTTTCTGCTGGTATGTCTTATATTCCTACGCCTATGCTCCCAATTGACCCGCAACACTGCCACAAGGCCTTGATTTCTGACTGACTTTATACTCAAGTGCTGCCCCAATTTAGTTTGCTATCTAGAATACTTCCTAGATATTTTCCTTGTGATACCAACTTAAGAATTTTTCCAAATAAGACCGAAATCGTCTTAGTAGTTTTTGCACTTATCTGATTTTAGTGTGTCTGCTGGTATGTCGTATATACCTAGACCTATGCTCCCAATTGACCTGCAACACTGCCAGAAGGCCTTGATTTCTGACTGACTTTATACTCAAGTGCTGTCCCCAGTTTAGTTTGCTATCTAGAATAATTCCTAGATATTTTCCTTCTGATACCAACTTAAGAATTGTCCCAAATAAGACCGAAATCGTCTTGGTAGTTTTTGCTCTTATCTGATTCTAGTGTTTCTGCTGGTATGTCGTATATACCTACGCCTATGCTCCCAATTGACCTGCAACACTGCCACAAGGCCTTGATTTCTGACTGACTTTTTATTCAAGTGCTGTCCCCAGTTTAGTTTGCTATCTAGAATAATTCCTAGATATTTTCCTTCTGATACCAACTTAAGAATTGTCCCAAATTAGACCGAAATCGTCTTGGTAGTTTTTGCTCTTATCTGATTCTAGTGTTTCTGCTGGTATGTCGTATATACCTACGCCTATGCTCCCAATTGACCTGCAACACTGCCAGAAGGCCTTGATTTCTGACTGACTTTATACTCAAGTGCTGTCCCCAGTTTAGTTTGCTATCTAGAATAATTCCTAGATATTTTCCTTCTGATACCAACTTAAGAATTGTCCCAAATTAGACCGAAATCGTCTTGGTAGTTTTTGCTCTTATCTGATTCTAGTGTTTCTGCTGGTATGTCGTATATACCTACGCCTATGCTCCCAATTGACCTGCAACACTGCCACAAGGCCTTGATTTCTGACTGACTTTTTATTCAAGTGCTGTCCCCAGTTTAGTTTGCTATCTAGAATAATTCCTAGATATTTTCCTTCTGATACCAACTTAAGAATTGTCCCAAATTAGACCGAAATCGTCTTGGTAGTTTTTGCTCTTATCTGATTCTAGTGTTTCTGCTGGTATGTCGTATATACCTACGCCTATGCTCCCAATTGACCTGCAACACTGCCAGAAGGCCTTGATTTCTGACTGACTTTATACTCAAGTACTGTCCCCAATTTAGTTTGCTATCTAGAATAATTCCTAGATATTTTCCTTCTGATACCAACTTAAGAATTGTCCCAAATAAGACCAAAATCGTCTTGGTAGTTTTTGCCCTTATCTGATTCTAGTGTTTCTGCTGGTATGTCGTATATACCTACGCCTCTGCTCCCAATTGACCTGCAACACTGCCAGAAGGCCTTGATTTATGACTGACTTTATACTCAAGTGCTGTCCCCAGTTTAGTTTGCTATCTAGAATAATTCCTAGATATTTTCCTTCTGATACCAACTTAAGAATTGTCCCAAATAAGACCAAAATTGTCTTGGTAGTTTTAGCCCTTATCTGATTCTAGTGTTTCTGCTGGTATGTCGTATATACCTACGCCTATGCTCCCAATTGACCTGCAATACTGCCAGAAGGCCTTGATTTCTAACTGACTTTATACTCGAGTGCTGTCCCCAATTTAGTTGCTAACTAGAATAATTCCTAGATATTTTCCTTCTGATACCAACTTAAGAATTGTCCCAAATTAGACCGAAATCGTCTTGGTAGTTTTTGCTCTTATCTGATTCTAGTGTTTCTGCTGGTATGTCGTATATACCTACGCCTATGCTCCCAATTGACCTGCAACACTGCCAGAAGGCCTTGATTTCTGACTGACTTTATACTCAAGTACTGTCCCCAATTTAGTTTGCTATCTAGAATAATTCCTAGATATTTTCCTTCTGATACCAACTTAAGAATTGTCCCAAATAAGACCAAAATCGTCTTGGTAGTTTTTGCCCTTCTCTGATTCTAGTGTTTCTGCTGGTATGTCGTATATACCTACGCCTCTGCTCCCAATTGACCTGCAACACTGCCAGAAGGCCTTGATTTATGACTGACTTTATACTCAAGTGCTGTCCCCAGTTTAGTTTGCTATCTAGAATAATTCCTAGATATTTTCCTTCTGATACCAACTTAAGAATTGTCCCAAATAAGACCGAAATCGTCTTGGTAGTTTTTGCTCTTTGCTTTGCTTTGCTTTGCTTTGCTTTGCTTTGCTTTGCTTTGCTTTGCTTTGCTTTGCTTTGCTTTGCTTTGCTTTGCTTTGCTTTGCTTTGCTTTGCTTTGCTTTGCTTTGCTTTGCTTTGCTTTGCTTTGCTTTGCTTTGCTTTGCTTTGCTTTGCTTTGCTTTGCTTTGCTTTGCTTTGCTTTGCTTTGCTTTGCTTTGCTTTGCTTTGCTTTGCTTTGCTTTGCTTTGCTTTGCTTTGCTTTGCTTTGCTTTGCTTTGCTTTGCTTTGCTTTGCTTTGCTTTGCTTTGCTTTGCTTTGCTTTGCTTTGCTTTGCTTTGCTTTGCTTTGCTTTGCTTTGCTTTGCTTTGCTTTGCTTTGCTTTGCTTTGCTTTGCTTTGCTTTGCTTTGCTTTGCTTTGCTTTGCTTTGCTTTGCTTTGCTTTGCTTTGCTTTGCTTTGCTTTGCTTTGCTTTGCTTTGCTTTGCTTTGCTTGGCTTTGCTTTGCTTTGCTTTGCTTTGCTTTGCTTTGCTTTGCTTTGCTTTGCTTTGCTTTGCTTTGCTTTGCTTTGCTTTGCTTTGCTTTGCTTTGCTAGTAGTAGTAAGTCTTCTACCGTATTTTGGGTAGTTTCGTATTTATATATTTCTTCAAAGAAATCTGCCCATCTTCTTATTGCATGTTCAATTTGTTTCTGTTTATCATATTTTGCACTTCTTTTAAATTTTTTATTCTTTTCTTTGTATAACATTGTAGTCTATCTCTTCACACTTTTACAACCTAATATTCTATATTTGATTTTCTTTCTATATCCTATTTTTTTGTATGTGCATTTTGGTCTTAAAATGTTTGTGTTTTCGGTTTGCCCACCTACTACTTCCGTTGTTGTTTCTTTCATTGAGTTCTTATATTTTCTCCATAATTGATCTATATTTTCGTTAAACGAAGGAGCTCTTTCTATATATTCTTAGTTTTTCAGACGAAGCTTTTAGCTCTTGTTTCAGCATATCTAGTATCTTTTATCGCTTGATTCTTGATACTGCGTAAACTACCTTATTGGTTATTGGTTGCTAGTACGGATTGAAAAACCGGAATATCGGTATCCCGAAAATCGGGCAATTTTAACTGATTTTTAAATAATATTTTCGATAAATATTTTTCGTTATTTTCAATGTTTTACAAATAGTGGATTAAAAAATTTTATGTGAATTTATTTAATCTCTAATGATAATTGCAATAATGCAAAAAGAAAATAACACCCGCACGCATTACTGGCGTATTAAATTCGAGTCTATCTCTAATTATGTTTGTCACATCTGCAGCATAATCGATTACAAAAGTAAAGATATTACAATTGACAATAAATTACTCTTATGTATGAATAATCGTAATTACAATGTCATTATATTTAGTAGCACGGACCGTAACTTTGAATAATTTATTTTATTAATTTAATACCGGGATCCCGGTTTGGGAGATTTAAATATTGAAATTGCAATCCTTAGTGTCACCCGTGTAACTGTAGTCACAGGAATATTATTATTGTAACTATTATTATCAATATTTGTGGCCGGAACTTTCAGCAAACCCCGAACCCGATTGTGCTAAATGGGCTAGACTGTGCCAACTGTGCTAGAGTCGTCTAATTTAATTTGACAGTACTTTTACTACTAACTAAACGACATGGTATCAGTGGTATCAGGATTATATTTGTTTGGAGGAATTGGAATATGTTTGCAGGTAGATTTATATGTTTGGAAGTGGATTTATATGTTTTATTGTTACTATTATTATGATTATTCCGATATAATATCTTAATTTTCAACTATTTTCGTTAAACTAATAACTTGCATGCATTTTAAAATGTTTCGTTTAATGAAATAATCGGTCAATTGTACAATGTACATTCACATGTGTCAACTTTTTATCGAATTCGATCGAACTGAATACACTGAATTTTGTTTCATCGACGAATAAAAATAAAAGGGGGATACTTTGTTTAGAATGACCCTGTGAGCTCAAACCGGCGCCTTTCAGGAAATTGCTGTGTGGCCCAAGTGGACATTTTTTATTCAAACGTACCCATTATATAAACTTATATTATGCTCTTGATAATAGCGGCATATTGTGTGTGCTATAGTCAAATCATCTTTCATTTCATTTATTCGTAACAGCTTATTGACGCATTGAATTTTAATAAGAAATTGTGAATTAGTTGATTGAAAACTCCTCAATTTGAAATGAGCTTATGCTTTCTCACTTGAAGATAAATTCTAACGTAGCAATTTTATAGTCATTTCTCTACTAAATGGATATCATATCTACCCCACACCAAGTAGCAATAAATATACTAACTTTCTGAACATTCTCCATAAGTCGACTCATTCCCTGGAAATAGTTATCATATAATTGTGCATTGTAGCATTATATGTCTCAAAGTTCTGAACATGGCCGGGATAATTTCATCAGCGCCTTGTTACATTATGCGGAATGAATGGATCACGGTCGGCGGGGCTTTATGATAAAATGAATTATTTTAACGATATACTGTGACTATGGTGGCTGAATAAAGCCCCCATCTGCTGAAGACTGTGGTCAAATCATATTCAAAAGCCCACACATTGTCTGTAGGAGCCTCATGCGGGCCGTAAAAATAATTAGGTTCCGCGCACGGGGAGCACCTTTACGCGGGGGTTTATCAAATGTACGGGTACGAACATTTTACGGCGAATAAGTTTTATAATGGGAGTTGCTACTTTTGGTGTTTTATAATGGGAGTGCGTGGGGAAAGTTATAATATTTACAATAAATACGGTCTACAGTACGGCTGGTTTAGTGGTAGATTTTGTTTTGACAACACAATAAAAGAATAATACGGGGTCTTAAATTTATTAATTATTTCGTTGTTGTCCTGTAATTAGAGTTCTTTCTGTTGGGCAAATAAAGCTTATTATTGCTATTATTTTTATTATTATTTCATTTACTTTCTCAGCATTGCTGCTGGAACATATTCACCTATCCCCAGATAATCAAAATTTTCCTTCGGGCATCTAGAGCACTGATATGTTCTGCACTGGGATTAGTAGAAAAATTAAACAAAATATGTTTTGCATAATTTTTTTATCGAGCTATCCACTAAAATCGAGATAGGAGCGCAAAAGTTAAAAATAAAAACTAATTAGAAAAAAACATATGCCAAGATAAAGACCTTCCATGTTCTATTGTCTTTTGTTATAAACCTTGTGTAATTTTTTCAAAACAATTGTATGACGGATTCATGATAAAAAATTATAATTTACGTTACAAAATATATATTATACAAAAACGCCTATAAAAATTATTCATAAAAATATATAACTAAATATTATGGTCCGCAAGACATAAACATAAGAATCCACAAAATTTGGATTTTATTGGTCACCCCAATTTGTACTGACCAATTGGGGTGACCGTCAAACAATTCGGATCTTAGAGGTTAACTTCACACCGGTGGTTTGTTGCGAGGCCCCCGCTCGTTCCACTCAGTAAACCCATTTAATAGCTATATACAATTTCTTAGAAGCATATTAATACCCTTTAACTCGACATACATACATTGCAAACATAGATTACCAATACAAATATACATTTGATCCTTTATAATCTTCGTATATAGTATAACGATTGGTACGATACTTCAATATATAAAGTACGTACATATTCTGCTTTATTCACAACAAATTTATAAATTAAAAAAAAAAATCCACAACCATTTTAATAGTATAACAACAATAAAATCAAATATCATTACTATACAAAACCCATCTACAAAGTGCTTATAAATACTATATCGATTAGAATTGCGCTTTTAGATTAATAAAATATTCATACAGTTTTTATCAAATATTCATTGAATATTACCTCCGAGATGCCGAAGCCTAGAGTTAAGTATATATACCCGAGCGGCGAACAACTAACGCGTGTTGTATGAAAGGAGAGACGGTTAGCACTCCCCTAGACAAGGATGGAATACAATACATATATGGTTAAGGCACTCTTAACCACCATTTTTTAATAGATATTTTAAATCAAAATTACCCCTGTTTAGAAGAAAATATGGAAGCTATCCTGTTCCCCCAGCTCCAGCCATAGTGTGGCCCGTTCCCTATACCACCGATGACAGTGATATCGCGTGTGGGTCGTCCACTTCATCACAGTCTTCCCTAATGTAGATCTGGAATACTCCATGCCCAGATAATAGCTGGGTTGTCGAATGATTCGTTTCGCCATGTTTCCTGTCGACTAGTGGCTTGATTTGTAGGTAGAACAGCTTGGTCCATGTTGCGTTTGTGGTCTTCTTCCATCACGCATGCAATTTTTGACACAGCACCGTGTCAATAAAACTCGCGCACTCCCCATGAAGTACTTTTCCACGCCATGGATACAGTGTCTTTTTATTAATAGTGAAACTGGAATCACTGTGATTTAAGAGCGTGCGGTTTGGTGTTATCGACCTCTGTTATAAGTTTCATCATAATACCATCCTCAGATGTCTGAAGTTTATCGGTTTATCAGTTATTTATAGGCTCAATATGTTAACCACCTCTCCCACCTTCTACCCTTACCTTCTTTCCTTGCTGTATATAATCGTGTCGTGCAAGAGTTTCTATGCAGACTTCTAAATTTAGTAAGGAGTCTCCTGGTATTTCTGTCGAGTTCAGTTATATCCTTCTTATAACTTATTTCCTTGTTGAATATAATCATGTCGTGCAAGAGTTTCTATGTAGACATCTAAATTTAGTAAGAGTCTCCTGGTATTTCTGTCGAGTTCAGTTATATCATTCTTAAACCTTATTTCCTTGCTGTATATAATCATGTGCAAGAGTTTCTATGTAGACATCTAAATTTTGTAAGGAGTCTCCTGGTATTTCTGTCGAGTTCAGTGATATCAGTGTCCGACCATTTTACTGTACGTAAGTACAGGTACTGCCCATGTATTGATGGCTGTGATGATATTTCTTCCTGAAAGCTTGGTGTTATTGTTACAATTTTAATAACCCTCTTCCTATACGTTTAATCGAAGGATTTCTTAAAATATAAGTTATATTTCCCTTTTTCATATTAATTATAGCGCACTTGTCAGGCTGAAGGATATACGTATGATTTTATTATACTGTTTTACTGTTAAGATCAAATTATTATTATTTAAGAACAGGCAAAGTCGAAATTAAAAAAAAAAAATTCCTGAAGGGTCTGGTATCGCTGTGGCATCCCACTGCACTGCGGCCACGGTTGGCCTATTGTGCTCCCCCATAACTATTCCTCATTCATGAGCTCTGTGTCTTCAATGAAGTCCAGAAGTCTCGTGAATGGGCGAGCTTGGATCTCTTTTTGGCTCATTCGCGTTGAACCAAAGAGCTTTTTCCTGCCTGAGTTGAATGCCTCGCAGCTAGTTATTACATGTAGTGGGGTTTCTTCTTCTTCCCCACAGCCTCTGCACGTTGGTGATTTGTCTATCCCCATTCTGTGCAGGTGTTTATTCAATGTGCAGTGTCCCGTTAGGAGTCCCACGACATGACTTAATTCTTTCCTATTTGGTTTTAGAATTTCTTCCGTCGTCTCCGTACTGGGAGCCTTAATAAACCTCTTCGAGTGTTTCATTCCAGCTTGGGCTTCCCAGTATCGGCTGTGGCGGTTTCTTTGATGCTTTCTCAAGCTATTCCTTGCGGTTCTATATGGTATCCCGCAGGTTGGTTCGGGGCCAATGAATTTTAATTCGCTAGCCTCTTTTGCCAATTTGTCCGCTTTTTCGTTGCCCTGATGTCCCGGTGCCCACACAAGTGTTACTCTGTTTCGGGCTCCCAGTATCATCAGGTCTTCAATGCATTCTACGACAACTCTGGAGTTATTCACGCTGGAGTCAAGAGCTCTCAGCACTGCTTGACTGTCTGTCACAATATTGATTTCCTTCTTACTATAGTTTCTTTTCAATAGAGTTTTAACGCAGCATTAAATTGCGATAATTTCTGCTTGGAACACGGAGGTATGCTCGCCAAGCTGGAGTCTTGTGCCTCCTGCTCAGTTATTCTCATACACTCCTATTCCTGTTCCTTTGTTGGATTTAGATCCATCGGTAAACCAGATTGATCCTTTGAGTTTTTGCATATAGCCTTTTTTCCCATTCTGCCCTATCTGGTATTACTACCTTGTAAGGTTTCGTCATGTGGAGTGTATTCATTGTCCTGTCGGGACGCATTCTTAGAATGTACTCTTCGGTTTTCCCTAACGCTAGATGGGTGTGGTCTATGGATGAGTCGTATGACTTCCCCATGGCGTTAGTTCTGTAGATTGCTATCTTGGCCTCTGTCTCCACTTTGATGTGAAGTGGAGGCAGGTCCAATATAACCTCCATTGCGGGGTTGTTGTCATTGCCCCTGTTATTCCTAGACCGGCCATTCTTTGCACTTTGCCTAGTATTTTCCTGCTTACCCCGTCTGAGGCTTTATGCCACCAGATTGTTGGTGCGTAAGTCATAATGGGGCATATAACCCGAGTATAGAGCCAATACACCATTTTTGGTGTTAGTCCCCAGTTTTTTCCGAATATTCGCCGGCATGCCCAGAACGCTTCGTCGAACTTAGGAGACATACATTTTGTGTGACGGAACATAATCCTATCATACTTAATATTAGTTTAACAAATGAAATAAAAAATGGCAAGCCAAATCGTTTCCAAATTCTTATACTATAATTGATTTTACTATTTAATAAGAGCATTTCTTGGAGTGACTGTGTCAGGTATTTGGGTCTTATCATAACTCGAAAACTGAGTTGGAACGCACACCTGAAAGAGGCCCTGGTGAGATTCGCTGGTCGGCGGTCTCCCCTAATCGGGAGACACAGCGTTCTCAGTCTACGAAATAAATTGAGGATCTTTAGCTCAGTGCTAAGACCGAAACTTACCTACGGTACTCCTATGTGAGCTAGATGCTTGACAAAGACAAACTGGGCGAGCTTGCAGCGATTTCAAAATAAGATTCTCAAAATGTTTCTGAATGAGCCATGGTGTGTTAGGAACAGACAAATGAGATGCGAGCTAGGAGTATGTCTGATATACGATCACATCAAACATATTGCCTCAGCATTCCATGGAAGGCTAGAAGAGCATCCAATGGAATCAGTGAAGTCATGTTCCAATTACGATGAAAATCGTGATTGGAAACATAAAAGGATCAGGATGATCCTTGCAAATCATCCGTAATTGGGCCAAAAACGTCTCTCGTGAAGCCCCCCGGGACTGGTCGACATGCCCACTACTTAACTACTAATGTGATTACATTCATTGCAGGTTGCAGGCGGGAGTGCTTTAGACAGTAAGAATCTGACACTGTCTCCCCTCACAGAGAGGGGATTTGTCTTTTAGAAGATTTGGCACTCCCGGGCCTTGCGAAAAAAATTAATAAACGGCATTCGGTTCACCTTTATCAAGACTCAGAGGGCCGATTCACCTTACCCGACTATCGCTCAAGCCCGATACTTGAGTTTCACTCACCAAGACTTAGAGGATCGATTTATTTCCTTGCAGCTATCAGCATACACTGGTAATTGAGCTCCTTATTCTTCTCGTGACGGTTCTCCCTCACCAGAACTGAGAGAACCATTTCGAGCACATCCTGTCTTCCCCGTAAGGCGGCCTGACGGTTTATAACCTTCCCCGTGCCTGTCTTACGAAGAGTTGACTCCGGCGACGGACTGCAGCTTCCTTCACCAACCCCGTCGACACCGAGTGTCGATAACACAACATTTGAACAGTAAATGTAGAAGCAGGGTTTGAATTATTCTTATAAAACCTTTACCGCCACAGGAAATTATCAAGCTATACAAAAAGCACAACAAAATTAAACCAGAAAGAGATTGCAATAGCAATGATTGGAAACACCAAAAGTTAAAAACTAAAAAGGAGCTAAACATTCACTCTAATAAAACAAGGAAAATATTATTACGAGCCTAATAGATACAATATTTTCCAGAAAATCTTCTCAATTGATATATATATATATATATATATATATATATATATATATATATATATATATATATATATATATATATAAAACCTTTATTTGGCTAACCATTACAAACAAATCAACTCACATAATATCGAATACAACTAAATGTAAGAATTATTACCCTCCTTCCTTGCACTTCTCTTTCATGGCCTAGGTATCTTCACAAGTCACTCCCGTTTTACGACGTACACACGCGGTGCATCTTTGCCCCATCCTTATTTTCCTTCCTTGCTCTTCCGAACCGCACCTCGCCCTGTATACCTGTATACTGGGGGCAGGTAGCGATCGGACCGACAGTACCTTTTCTTATGCGTGTATCTTCAAACTACTTTTTTCATACTGGTGGATATCGTGTACACCAGTATTATTTTTTTTTTGTATTTTTATTAAAACTGACCAACCATCAATTTTACTCTAATCTTAAATGCTAACATGAAGGTGCTTGGGTTCATCCAGTGATGCTCCAAGCTTATGTCTAATTGAAAATAAATATGCTACTACACTATCCAACTCGCGCACTTTTACTCTGTTTCTATCACAATCACTTTTCTAAATCGAAGTTTCATTCTCTTCAGTATTCTAGGATGGTGCTGGTTGTCAAGCAGTTGGGTCATTTCCGCATTGACATGATGGTGCTGCCTATTTTCATGATTGGCAGCGATTCTCTTGATCTCTGCTTTGACATACCGAGGTCTCTGTGAATATATAATCTATTTGTTATATACGATGTTAAGATCTCGACAAATTGATTTGGGAGCATTTTATTTAATTTAATTTATGTATTAGGGCATCATGCCAAACCTTATCAAATGCCTGAGACACATCTAGGAAGATTGTTAAACATACTTCCTTTCCTTCAAGTGCTCTTTCTATACCGTCGGTGATGCAGTGTACTCTGTCTATTGTTGAGTGATCGAAATCCGAACTGAAAATCAGGAATCAAGTTACTGTCTTCTATTATCTTTTTCATTCTTTTAAGAAGAATAATTTAGATATAATTGGCAACAATAAAATGGGTCTGTATGATTTTACGACGTTTGGCGACTTTCCTGGTTTTGGTAACATAATTACCTCTGCCACTTTCCAACTATCAGGTACATGTTTTAGGCGGAAGGCTGCATTAAAGAGGTAGGCCAGCATGACTAATCCTTTCCTTGGTAATTTATTTAGTTTTAAGATTTCACCGGTTATAAGATCAAAGCCAGGTGCTCTGTTTGGATTCAGATTTGTTCTTATTTCTTCAGCTATTTCTTTTGGTGTAACGTGGGTGATTTCTTCTGATATTGGGTTATATGTTGTTTCAAGAACGAACTCTTCTTCCACTTGATTTGGCGTAAAGATGCTAGCTAGGTACTCTGCAAACATATCAGCTTTTTGTTTGTTACTCCTAGCCCATGTTTCTCGATCTTCTCTAATTGGTGGAATTGATATTATAAGTCGTTTGATTTTCTTGGTTGCCTTTCATAGTGAATAATCGGTGTCTTCATTAGAATCGAGGCTTTGTAGATAAGTACTAATAGATTCCTCTTTGATTTTCTTGATTTCTCTTTTCAGCTTTTGTTTTTTGTTGTTTAGAATCATCTTGTCGGTTGGGTTTCTAGTATGTTGCAATCTTCGTCGAGCCACTCTTTTCTGTCTGACAAGTTCTCTGATTTCGACTGAGTAGTTTATCCCTTTAGTGATCCGGGACATTTTCTTAGTGTTATTATAAGCTACTGTTTGTAGTAACTTTGTGAATCGCATTAGGCGAGCTTCATTCTAGATGATTATTTCGCTCAAAGTTAAAATGACAGCTGAGTGATCGGAGTCTAGGTCAAAACTTTCTATGAAATTCGGTGACACTTTTCTTGAGATGAAGAAATCAAGTATATCAGGGATTTTATTTGGGTCGGTTGACAAAGTAGGTGGGCTTTCCTGTCGAATGGAAGTTACATCCTGTCGCACGAATAGATTTTCTTAATTCACTACCTTTTGTTTATGTCAGCCTTGATCCCCAGTCTACATGTTTAGCATTGTTGTCACCGCCTATGATAAATCTTTCACCGGTATGTTGCACGAGTGTTTTGAATTCCTCAACCTTGAGATTATGCTTGGGAGGGCAGTAGACTGCACCAACTATTATGTTCTATTTGGTAGACTTCACAGACACGGCGGTGAGCTGGATGTCTTCACGCTATAGATGACATTGTTCATTGTGGTTTATGGATTCTTTGATGATGACAGTACTATCACTTTTAGCTCGATTTTCCGGGTGGGTGGTGTGATACACTTTATAACCTCTTATTTTTACATAAGACTGGTTTGTTAGGTGAGTTTCAGAGATAAGGCACACACCAATGTGTTGCAGATTTAAGAACAGCTCTTGTTGAGGATGCCATTGATAATCCAGGTGGCAATTCGTAATTCGGTATCTTTCATTATTAATGTACTTTAGGAACAGCGCCAGTGTTCCTGGCTTCCACTCTGTTAAGTCTATCTACGACATTAGTTAGCATAGTCATCATATTTTGCATTATTTGCATTAGTGTTGGTTATGCATTTGTAGATCGGTTCTGTATCGCCTGAGCATAAGATGTTTCAGTTCTTGTTTTATTAGACACAAAATATTTTGATTCAAGATTCTGCCTCTTATCTTTGTTGGTGGTTTCCCTTCTCTTTTGTAGCTCTTTTGCAATTATGCATCCTCTGTAGTTTTCAGGGTGTGCTTCCCCGCATTTAAAGCATTTAGCTGGAGTTTTGTTGTGTACACCAGTATGAAAAAACTAATTTGAAGATACACGCATAAGAAAATGTCTGTTGCTCCGATCGCTGCCTGAGTTTCGGGGCGGCCCCCAGTATACAGGTATACAGAGCGAGGTACGGTTAAGATATACGATATACGATTTTGCAAATATTTATTATATTATCTACGAAGTAGTAAACGGCTACAATAATTATCTGAATAATGCTAATACGCTTAACAGTTCAAATATACATTTAATCAATCCAATTCCAATGTGACTATCAAGCGCAATTACCGCAATTGATATTGTTGGTCTATTCGCGACACATCCGTTAGTTAGGCGATTATCGATCACCTAAGACTAGTAATTAAATCGACGGAGCAATCTGCGCACGACCTATTATGTGCGTATAATCTAATTCATTTGGGGGTTAATTGACTACTATAATGTGAAGATTGCATGTATGGCCGGGTATATGTGTGCGAACGTGACTTCCAACAAACAGAAATCGGGTCATGGTTGGAACACCTGACGCGAAATTCTCGCATGATCAAACACAAATTAAAACAACCCCTTTGTATAACTTGAAAATCGAATTATTTCATAAGTTTTGTATGTTTTCAAGGACATTAAACTAGAGAGGCAGTTTCTATTCTGTAATTAGGGTTTACAATACCGGAATAATTTTAATCCCGGTGTTTGTGTATTTAATAGTCATAATACTGGAATCCCGGTAGTAATAGCGATATTTAATTACACAGCTATTTTATCACATCGCTGCGTTGATAGAAAAGTGACACAAGTCAAAATTAAAATTTTATGTTAATTATATGTTCAAAATCAATCATAGACTCATATACTTAACGTTCATACATGTGTGGAAAACAACATATTCTGGATAGTTCTGGATAGTTGGCTGGAGGGTAGCATAGCTACAGACACTTAGGCCTCAAAATGGGCCCATTGTGAAACCTCCCTTTAAAGGCTGCTCACTCGTCCCACCAGTCAATTTTGCGTGCAAGCCGCAAAACCCTGGCGGGTGAGGAGCTGCCAATGCTGACCATACTAGGCCAGCACTCCCCTAGTATTTGATGCCTGGTGTTTACTAGAGCTGGGCAGAGGCATATTACATGCTCTGCTGTTTCCAGTTCTTCATTACACCCTCTACATAACAACATATTAGTTTTTTTAAGTGTATATTATAAAACATGTATTATATTAGTATTATGTATAAATTATTAAGAACCATTGTTAACTCTTCTTCGCCATGACCATCAGATTGTTGACTTAAAATAAACAATTCATAAGAAGGCCAATTGTGGGAATTTAAAATTATGAGAATATTGGTAGGAATATAAAAATATAGCTAAAAATCCGGAAATATTGCCAGAAATGTTACGACTGATCCTTTCTCCCTCTCCTTGTGTTTGTCAAAGTATTGCATATTTTATCGTTTTCTTTTTATATTCAGCATTTTTACATACATATGTAACTTTTTAGGCATATTTTTAATTCATTGTTATATATGTTCCTTTCATTTGACGCCCAATTCAAAAAAACAAAAGGAAATAATTTGTCTGCTTCAAACCAGGCTTTTAGGTCCACAAGGAGATAATAAAAATGCAGGACTTATATCGATCTTAAGTAATAGTAATATTATACATAAAAATAACGATTATAAGTTTTTAAATATATTTTAGTCCTGCAATAAAATATTATTATTATTATTATAATTATAATAGCATAATTAATATTGTTGGTTACAACAGTTTCAGCTACAAATAATATTCTCGATGGAAAATTGAAACCCAGCATAACAAAAATAATACTTGTAGCTGAAACTGTTGTAACCAACAATGTTAATTATGCTATAATAATAATAATATTTTATTGCAGGACTGCAATATATTTAATAACTTATAATGTCGTGACTGAATATGTTTTTATTATTATTTTTAATTATTAAATTTAAATTTCAATAGGATGTTTTCATATATGACATTTTCATGAATGTTTGCAATGCAATATAGATTTTTTTCACCAGTAGAGTGTTTGTTTAATTATTTTAAATATATTGCATTTTATAATCGCCGGGGGGGAAGGGATCGATATATTTGTGATGCACTCGCATAAAATAAATATTGAAAGTCACATATTTATTCATATGCGGTTAGATTAGATTATAATGATATGTAGCGCTAATTACGGGAGAGCATTCAATTTGTTTTTGATTTAGTTGGTTTCATAATATAATGATGGTTATGGTTTTTAATATTATTAAATAGGGATGCGGATATTTAAAATAAAACGTCAGGAAAACTACCCTCTGTACTCATAAATCACAGATTTATTAAATATTGCACAATTGTATCAGACATCTCGTACTGAACATTGAGGAACATGAGTTCAAATCCCATCTTGGAGAATTTTCGCAACTTTTCACCGTTTTTCAGTGAAGTTAAAGTAAATACCGGATGATTAAACTCCTCTGAGCTTCTCCTTTTACCGGCGGAAAAGCCTCATGGCTGATAGACCTATGCTGCTAGAAGCTTTGTGTCAAACAATTTCTTTTCCTACCGTAATGTTAGAATTTTAAATCCTCTGTACATTGTTGTGTCTCTTCCGGAGTCACGATCCCCAACAAGTATCGACACGGCTGAAACAACTCATACCCGATCGTATTAGTAGGATATCGGGGTATACCTCTAAATGCTTGAATTGGCCTATGAGTTGTTTCAGTCGTGTTGAGACTGGTTGCAGTAATAAACAAGACTTACACTTTTTGGGTAAATAAGAACTCCCTTGGTTTATTTTTTCGAACACTATTTTGTTATTTTTTTTCTTGTTTCTTCCTTACTAGATAATTTCCTGAACTCTCTAAACTTTTCACTTCTCTGTCTACATCTTGTTCACTGTCGATTCTTCACTTACCACATTTAAAGTGCTTCTCCTATCTTGTAACTCTCTTTCCTTCTAACTCCACCTGTTCTATTCTTGTTCTATTGAACTCTCCAAGTTGTTTTTCAACATTCCATCACAGTACTTGTTCGCTATCGGTCTATTGTTAATATTTAGCCTTAGATGGGGTTTACCACCCACTTAGAACTGCACTCTCAAGTAACCCGACTCTAAGGAGAGATCCTCCCGGTATCGGCGATGGTCACTACGGGCCTAGACCCTCACTGCCCCTAACGGGTCTTGTCTTTATACCACCTTAAGTGACATCGGAGGAGTAGTTGATGCTATAATTTCACCGAAACGCATTAGCGCGCGGGAGTTGTTATTGTGCACTTTGACCTCTATCGATCTACTAAATATTATTATAATCTCAAACCTATCGATTTATAGTATTGTTTTGCTGGGGGGGAATGCATTTACGCACACCTGGTGCTTCTCATCGGGTAGTGTCACACTCGAATTGCAATTCAGTGCAAGGAATAAACCCTTAACCCGTGCTCACGACTATGGCGCTGATCCACCTAATAGCCACTTCCTTAGCGCTAAGCTTTGTCTGGCTACCAGCCCGTCCTGGTTCTTCGTACCGATGACCGCTTTAGCGAAGCGGCCCACCGGTGTGGGCGCTGCGCTGAGTGGGTATTTCTGTGTGAGCCTGTCGCACTGTTGGCCCAGGAGGGGCAGCATACAAAAGCTTTGGGGTACTATGGCCAGGAGGTGTCTCTTGGCCTCCCTATTTCTTCCGAAGTTCGGGAGGGTTCTAGCAATAGCGGTCTTGGTCCTGGCCGCTTTCTGTGTAGCCTGTAGTATGTGTGCAGTGTGGTATATATTGGCCTCCAGTACTGTACCCAAGTAACTATTTTTCGGCCAACAGGGATGGTCTCTGTCCACAGCACAATTGTAATTTTGTCTATCTTAGGCCTCCGTTTTGTAGGCAGTAATCTCTAAGCCGTGTCCGCGCATCTAAGCCTCGATAGCGTGACGGCTTCCTGTACGGTCGAAGTCAGCGCCTCCACGTCCCGCTCGCTGCCGACGACCGCAGTGCCGTTGGCGAACGCGACCGTTCTGATTCGGGGTGGTAGGCCCGCCCAGCCTTAAGACCCCATCATAAACGATGTACCAGAGAAGGGGTTTCAAGACTGAACCTTCTGGGAGTCCTCTGATCATTTCGTACTTCGTTTCCCTGCCATCCGGTCCGTACAACAGTGGCTTACTGTTCTGTCGCACATACGTACCTTGCCATCGGACATAGCAGCGGCGTCGGTATGTCCAGGTCCCCGAGCGCTCTAATGATTGTGTCATAAGAGAGGGAGTTGAAGGCATTGCCGACGTCTAATCTGACCATCTGACAATGCCTTTGCCACCTCTGTGCAGTCTCGACGTAATTACTAACCGTCTGTATGGCATCCACCATCGAACGCACTTTTCGGAACCTGTACTGTGTTGGTTCTAGCCCACCCGAGTCCTCGATTTCCTCCTCTACTGGATTTGCAACCAGCCGCTACCTTGGCCAGTCCGCAGAGTAGGCATAGTGGCCTATACGCTGCAGGTTCTATAGGTGGCCTCCCTTTTTTGGATATCAGTACCAGTTTTCGCTTCTCGCGAGGCATTGATTATATGTGCTAGCTGCATCATATCCCAAGGTTGTGCCGCTCTTACTACCTCGTTAAGTGGAGCGTCTGGGCCGGCTACCTTTTTTCTGCGAAGACTGCAAGCGCCCTCGTCACTGCCTCTTCGCTCCATCTCGTGCCTTCTCCAGCGTGGCCCTGGGGTGATGTAGTTTGTTCTCGTACCCATTGCGTCGTATTCTGAGGGTCTTGCCCTGATACTCTCCGTAACAATCTTGGAGTCTCTAGTGGTCGTCCTCCGCTTCCTTGTACAAGCGGCACCAGAAACGGTTTTCGCTGCACTGGATAGCGGCTCGGAATTCATACCTCTTTGCTCAGAATGTTGCTGGTTGTTGGAGGGTTGGTCGTCCCTCCGCTTTTGCGCGCCTTGTTCGTCTTCTCTCTTGCAACACTTCCTTGCACCATCAGTCGCCGTGCTGCATGAGATTAGGGTATCGTATGCCACCTTACCGTAGAAGGTATATGATTAAATAAAAAAAATTGCCTCCTGTATTTTTGTTACCAGTTTGTCAGCCATTTCTTCCGCACCCCCGTGGGTTATCTCTGTCGTGCTGCGAGGTACTAGTTCAGGGCCTTTGGTTGTAACCGGCCCGAGTTCTAACTCTATAACCTCCTACCCCCACGCGTTTGTGAGTGGCGCGCCCCATTGTACGGCCTTTGCACAAACCTGCCCCGTTACTATGACTTTGTTTCCTGCCACCCTTACTGTTACCTCTATCTAGCTTGCACAGGAACTCTCTGAATGCCGCCCTGCCTGTGTTCGAGGAGACGTAGCTGATATATGTTACGTCGCCGAAGGTTGCCCAGAACACCCCCATACCCGGGATTCCGCAGCCGCTCAAACGTTTTATTTATTTATTGTCTCGCCATTTGTTCTAATGGCGGCATCGACTCCCGGTTGTCCGTTAGCCACGATGCATCGAGTCTGTCATAGGTTGACTTTCTTAGTATTATAAGTTCGGCTCTTTGTCGGTTCTGGCCCCGCTGTGGCCGGTGGGTTGGTCGATTCGTCTTCAGTCTTTTTCATGACGTTGACGCTGAGGGGGCAGGCCGGTTTTACGGTTTGCGTAGCGGGCACCTGTCACTTGAAGCTCTATGTCCTGTATCTTTCGCAGAGGAGGCAGTATGGTTGCCCTGGAGTACACAACTCTTATCCATGTACTGCCTAGTCTTTTCATCTGTGGTCTGTCTCGCTTCTCGCTATGATGGTTTCCACGTGTGTTTCCTCCTATTGCAGGTCTTAGTGTGCTCACGGTCGTGCCTTCGTCATCTAGTCCCTCTCTCTTTAGCGCTTCTAGAATTTCTTCTTTAGTTGTTAGATGTTCCTCGGACATGCACTATGTTCCCGTCCTCATTATGGCCGCTGTCGATGCTCCCGCCAGCTGCCTGAAGTGTTCTACCGGGCCACTTTTACCCTTAATTTCCATTAGCTAGTCATACACGAACGGATTTTTTTGACGGGACAAACCCGCGGTTCAGATCCGCGGATACTAGCAGACCAGACTCGCGGGGCGGACTGCCAGTCGTCCACTAACGTGCAAGCTAGGTCTGGCAATTTTAGTTTACCAAATCCGTCAGCGGACCAGATCCGCTCGTGTATGGTGTACAATCTGTCAGTTTTGAAAATTACTTATATTTTATATTTTAGTCTGGACTTTTATGCAAGCTTGAATGTTAGTGTGTAAGTGTGTAGCTGCAGGAGCAGTGTATGCTATGTGAGTTTATTTTTCTGGAATAAAAAAAATACTGCAGAGCAGCTGACTTTACTTAAGGACCTGAACTTCATATCGGGGTATTCATCCTGAAATTCTGCAACAATTTCTTCATAATTCTTGTTTTTTATGTTTTCGTTTGCATAGTGTTAATGATTTAATTTCCATAAGAAGGCCTTTGTACGTCTTTATTAATGTTTCTATACTTTATATTAAGTCTATACCTAAAATAGTACAACTTACCCTCGAAGAGGGAAGTTAAACGCCAACTGGCGGCACCACGTCAATTAGCAATGCACACCCATATGGTAATAATCGTCAACATGCTCATGTCTTCATGATCACCGGGTAGTGCCCTCTAGAGAATAATATTCCAACAGAGTGCTTGAGATATCAGCACAACGCCAATCGTATAAAACATATATAAGTGTGAACCCACCTCTTAGCAATCTACATATCTAGATTTCGATCTTATTAGATCTCGTCAGTGTAGCTCAGCTAGTGAGAATGATCCTGAAGACATGAGCATGTTGACGGTTATTACCATATGGGTGTACATTGCTAATTGACGTGGTGCCGCCAGATGGCGTTTAACTTCCCTCTTCGAGGGTAAGTTGTACTATTTTTGTATATAACCACTCGAGATATTGTGTGAATTCATCCTCACTAGCTGAGCTACACTGACGAGATCTAATAAGATCGAAATCTAGATATGTAGATTGCTAAGAGGTGGGTCACACTTATATAAGTCTATACCTTTTTTATTTCTTAACCATGCTGCTGTTAAATATTTACAAGTAAAACATATAAAAAACAATAAACACAGTAAAACAAAATTGAACATATATAAGATAAAGAACTGCGGACAAGATCTGTGAGCATGGCCTGTTCGTAAGTGATCAAGTGACAGTTCCAACCGTCGATTGCGGCCTGCCGTTGGCTGGACCCGCGGGTATTTTCAAAATATCTCTGGCTCGTCAAAAAAATCCGTTCGTGTATGGCTAGCTATTTGAGGATGCTCCCGTTTTGCTAATACGGGACACTTTGGTGCCGGGGGTGTTCAATGTGTCAACTTTGATCTTCTTTATTAAATCGGGGTATGTCGAGCCCCCTGCGACTGTGATTATTATCATCTCATTTTCTTCGATTGTCTCGTCTGACTTGGGCTTGTTTCTCTGCACTGTCGCTCCTTGGCCCTTCTTCTTTTCTCGCCAAACCTCTTGTATGATTACTTCCTACGGGGTTTCCGCGTAGCAATGCTCCGTCAACTTCCGCGCTGTTGCCGCTGAAACTTCCGGTGCCTGGACGTTTCAGGCGGTTGTTGCTGACTGCTAGTTCCCCGAGGTGGCAGAGCCTCTCGTACAGCAAGCGCCTTGTTTCATTCTGGCTTTCCCCTTCCAGAGTCCTCCGCTGAGGGTTTCTGTTGTGTGTTTTATTATTCCGACTTTCCCGGCGGCGAGCTCCTGGGCATCCAGGTCAGGAATAGCTCGTCTCCCTCAGCCTTTGCCGACACTAAGACTACCTGGTCGAATTCAACTGGCACGCTTCAGGCCTCTCCTTACAATTCCGGTGTTTATGTAGGTCTCCACCACTGGGCCACTTCTTGGTTAATGTTAGTTCCACCTGCTCATCCGGGCAGTTTAGGGATTCCCCTCTTAATCACGCCGCAACTGTTTCACGGCTCTCTGTTGACGTTTCGTCCTGTGGCTGCCCCTGCTACCGTGCCTCGAGGATTTTGATTTTATATCTCAGTTCATTTATATTTCAGCTCCATTATTTCCTTGTACTTTTCGATCTGGTCTCGTCTTGAGGTATCGAGCTCCATCGCGAGGCTTCTATCCACGTCGTCGATGCCTCTGCCGCGCTTTCCGCTGGTTTTAAAGCCGCCGTCTCCCGGTTTTTAAAAAGTCGTCCTGCAAGCTATTTTACGTCTACTTTTATCTCCTTTCGGGTACTTCAGAAGCCGACGTACCGCTTTAACCTGTCCACAATCTCCCAGGTTTTGACGAACTATTCGTGCGGTAGCTTTCGCCATGCGACTCTATAGCCTTCCGTTTGGCAAGTGCTGACGGTGTCAGAAAGATGTCTTCTCTGTATATGTTGTCGGTTGCTTCTAGTGAACCCTCTATCCGGCTAACTGGAGTCATGACGGTCGCTAGATGACATTGGCGCATACTGGGGTGTTCCGATGGCGGGATACGCGCCATCGTCATCTAGCGACTAGTTTTTTTTGTTCTAGTAATAATTTGTCATAATTGATTTAATATTATTTTATTATTATTATTAAATTAATCTTATACATATAAAAGATGATTTTTAATATTTGTTGGGAAAATAGAGAGATAGGAAACAAATAGTATCAGCACTTTTTTATATGATAAGAAAAGCCATGAAAAATGATGTACTTTACTCACTTAAATCTGCTGTAAAAATATTTTTTCATGAATTTCTATTCAAAATATTCCACAATTTGCACGCTCAGATTAACTCGACTCCACTTATCTCGTTTTCAGGCGTCCCCTAGTTTGCTTATTTTCTTGATCGGACACCCCACTCGAAAAGTCCATGCATAAAATATGGGCCGCTCGGGAAATTCTGATCGATGGTCGTATACTCACACATACACTTATACACCCGGAGGTATACATTTATTTCGAATGCGCATTCAATGTGTATGTATGTAGGGAGCGCGGCGCGTGTTTCGGCGCGAGTTTTCCGGAGCCCTGCCCGTCGAGGACGTCGGGGCGCCAGTCCTTCGGTGGAACGCGCGCGGAATGCCCGGCACGCGACGCCCGCTCCTTCACCATAACTTTCACTCGCGCTGCCTGGAAATCTAGAGAAACAAACTTTTCAAACCGTGATTTTTAAGATATATTTAATTTTGTGCTACTTGTGTGGGACTATTTGGACAGTAAGTGGGAAATATTCAATTTGGATACATAATTATGAGGTAAACTTATTTTTGTGTTGAATAAAAACAAAGCAAGAATTTTAAAACTAGTTTCAATCATTCGATATTACACTAACCAACATGGTTAATAATAATAAAATTTTTTTTTAAGTTTTATTTACAATTTATACTTTTCAAGGTTACATATTTTTATGTACTTAAATAAACTTTCGATTTCACATGAAAAATAAATTATAATAAAATTATATACTGTTTTTAAAACAATACTAATTACAAGTATCTTACTGAACTGGTCATCAGCTGTGGTTTGGTTTAGTTTGGTAAAGTGAGTCATCTGTAGTAGGGTAACAATTTCTATAGCTTTTCATTGGAATCATTCATTTTGGATATTATATTACCAATCAAATTTAGAAATAATCATTTTCAATTAAAAATGTGTGGTATTACTACAACTTTGACATACGATGATGAATATCCATGACTTTGTCATCAATATTTAAACAAACTGTATGTAGTTTGTTTAAATATATATATATATATATATATATATATATATATATATATATATTTATATATATATATATATATATATATATATATATATATACTTGTGTCTTTCATAGTCACACAAATCTAAAAAAATATTCAATATTTATTATTATGATACATATGATGACAACGTTTTAATTTTTGTCGACTGCCTATCTCTATAATGGACATAATTGCGAAGTAGTAGATATTATAAAACCTGTTTTCATTTATTTGATGTGATTTCAATATATTTTATTACAAATATATGAAAATTGGTATCATATATTTTTGTTAATTAGCAAATTAATTTTCAGAGAATTATTTTAATTAAAAGAAAGTAATTAATTCTAGTTATATTGCATCAGTGTATTAGTATGAGTATGTTATTTATTAATAATTGCACAAAATGGAAATTTTAGTTTAATTATGTTTATTCAACGAATTCAATAAATTTTATATAATATTGACTGTGACATATTCTATCAATAATTGATTAAAAACTCAATTATAATAATTGCTTGAGTTAGCGAAAGTAGGAAATGCATTGATCTGAAATATTGAAGATATAAATATATAGTTATATGTTATTGTAAGAGGCGTTGTCCGCCTCATACTGAACATTGGGAAGCGAGAGTTCAAATCCCGTTAAGGGCGGACTATCATGAATCAGTTTTTCAGAAAATTTCTGTGAAGTATAATTCCTGGTAATTATACTCCTCAGAGCTTTTCTCTTTACCACCGGAAAGTCCTCGTGTTGATAGCTACACAGATAGAAGCTTTTTTTTTAATTAATTCATTATATGAATGCATTTTGTATATGTCTCAGGCCTACCGTTTGGGGTTGATTAGAATAAACATTAAATTATATATTAATGTAAATGTATATTGATTGCTTCTTGTAAATTGTAGGACATTATGTTAACATATGATTTGCAATAAAGAAACATTAAGTTATATATTATTGTAAATGTATATTTCTTCTTGTAAATTGTAAGACATTATGTTAACATATGATTTGTAATAAAAAAGGGAGTTTTCAGTTGATAATTTATTTGTCGAACATAGATAATCATAATTGTTTTACTCGGCAGCAGTATGAGCACATAACATTATACAAATAGGGAGAGGAAAAGCTCACTGCTCTCTGTCAGTTTCCCAAACTAGTTTTCTGCCAAATAAACTGCCCTAATTGATTTACATAAATATTATATAGTAGTTTTTTTTTGATAGGAAATCGGCGTGTGGTATTGAAACTTCAATTCTAAAACAAAAAACTTAAATTGTGATTGCTATCAGCCTGAGGGATTTTTCGTTTGTAAAGGGAGAATCTCGGAGGAGTATTTACGTTAACTTCACAGAAAACCTCTGAAAAACTGTGAAAGATCATTCGACGAAATTTTGCCCAGGGAGTTCAAACACTCGCTCCTCAATGCTCAGTATTCTATTCTAATGTATGGATGTTTTGCTGATATTTCAGCTTCTTCAGTATAATCTATAATGTTTCCAAATAGTAAAAAATCTACTCCGCGTTACTTTACTTACATGTAGAAGCAATCTAGTAGTTTGGAACAGTTATTAATTTAATTTTGTTTTAGTATTTCTATTTACATGTTAAAAACTTAACTGGTATATTATAGTGTAGGTGGATATATAAGTCTTTAAAGCACGCGCCAGTTTTATGTATATATTAGGTGAAATTTCCGCCATCTGGCGGTATATGACGAATCAACTATCTCGCCAACTCCTGTCAGCCCGTGTAACTATTTCTAAAGTGTTCCTCTCAAAATATTACCAACCGCAATTGTTTACGCCCTGCTTCACAGATAACATAGATATTTGTGAAGCAGGGCGCACTATCCTACTATCACGTTGTTTTTGTCACCATTTGAGGAACAAAACTGTCAGTAATAAAATTATTTGTCATGTCAGCATGTGCTGACAGCACAAAAGTCATATATGACAGGTCGGTCGGTTTCAAAACATTGACTTCATATTTATGTTATAGGGATTTTATATTTCATCATAAATTGGGCTGAACATTTGAAATTCTAAGCATGGTTGATGTGATGTAATTATTGTAGATGTTGAACCTAAAGAAGGTAATAAATCCGTCTATTTGTAATTAGTTTCAAAAATGCAATCAAAAGTTTCATGGCATTGGGAAGCGAGTATTGTTCAAACCCTGTTGTGGGCTAAATTTCGCGAAGCTTCTTTCACAGTTTTTCAGACTTAAACTGTATGGTTTAGGTAACTACCAGATGATTACACTTCTCTGAGCTTGTCCCTTTACCAGCTGAAAAGCCCCCGGGATGATAACTTTAAAGATATACGTTTTTTTACAATAAAAAAATAATAATTTAAGGAACGAGAAAAAATTGATACCGCAGGACTCGGATTAGCAAATAGAAAGGAATACAGTTAGAAATTAATTGTAATAATTGACTTTTATGTTTGATATGTATATGAATTGAATCAGTAGTTTGGTTTGAAGAAGGGAACAAGCGCCAAAATTAAATAATAATAATTAATTCCCAACAACCTATAATATATTTAGCCAATACAATAATGGGATATGGTTACTGCGTACTAAATACTGATGTTAAAAATTGATTCATGTAGAAATCGTAGCAAATTTTCTTCAATTTCACACAAGTTTGATTTGTGGATTCGTTCCCTTCTTCAAACTACCGATTCAATTGACGTTGTTGTCTTTAACAACTTTAAAGCACATACGTTTTAATATTAAAATCAATATTAGAAAACACGTTACGATGTACTTTAAAGAGGGATTACGAAGTAACAATAAAACAATATTTCAGTTGATTGGAATAGAATTTATAAATGTGTTGAATCTAGAGAAACTAGCTCAGAATCTGGCGGAAGGGCGGAAGCTGACGGCCTGTTATGATTAGAACTCTTTCGTAGAATATTGTAATATATATATATATATATATATATATATATATATATATATATATATATATATTATATGTTCTTCTTACTCTTGCTGGGAGCATTGGTCTGTAGTTTACAACCTATTTATATTCAGCAGATCTTGACCTCTTGCATGTTTCCATCGTTTGTGAGGTTTGCTCAGAAGCCTATATGTTTCAAAGATTTAATTTCGTGCGACTTTTGCTATCCTGTTCATATTCATCGTATTGTGGTCGTTCCAGACTCTTCATCGTTTCGTTCCCCATTTAACTATGTCTTATATTTGCCATTCGCTGCTAATAACGTTTGCGTTTCTTTTCTGGGTGTCTATTCTTCTTCACAAGGTTCTTGTAAAATGTAGAAAGGTCTGTTTCCCATGGCAACCAAATCTGCACTCCGCTCTGCGAATGTAATCTAATACTACCTTAAGTCTAATATCACAAATTTGTCAAGCGTTAGGTTCTTCTTCGATTCTTACTATGGAACTACAGCCTCAGTTGGGCATTGGCACCCTGCAGCTTCCTCCTTTACGATACTCTATCTGTGACCGGTCTCCTCCGGAATCGGATTCCGATAAGGTTACGCGCATCCGAAGTATTTCGTCGCGCGACTGGCTTTTTTCAGTACATTCGACTATTTAAAGTTCTCTTTGGTAATCTATCGCCCTTATTCCTTACTATAGCCGCGCCCACCGTAGCCGTTCTAGCGTAATGAAATCTGACAGATGGGGTTCTCGATAGAGTGTATATAGCTCGTTGTTAAATCTGAACTTACAGATGTTGGCTTCTCTGATGGGTCCTTCTTAGTACTTTCCTTTCAAATATTTTGGGTATGTTTATTTTTTTCTGTCATTACCCATTAAGAGTTAGGCTAGGAATGTGAAATAGATAGCTACTCTTGACAAGCTAGTGACATTTGGTATAAAGTCATGATGGGCCATGAGAAACAGACCATTCTACTTTTTACAAGAACGTTCTGAACTTACACATTGTCTAATGTCTCTCAGCGTATGGTGTTCTGTCTTACTTACTGCCTACAAAGTTAGGAGCCGAGCGAATTTTCGTAACGTCAAATGGATCTACAATTTTATGAGCGCGTAGACAATATTCACGATCTATAAAAAAGACAACCTACTTTTTGATTGAGATTGAGAAAACTAATGCTCGTACTAATGTATTTTTGTGTTTTGTGTTATCTGATGATCGAATTATATCTTGGACAGTTTGTTAATGGTGTTACTAGTAATAGCTATGCACCTTCTGATCTCTGTTTTTACTTATTAATGTTCCTAGGTATGTGAATTACTCCACTATTTCAATCTGGGATTGTCTTTACTCTCTTTTGTAGTGTGTTGTTGCTGTCAATCACCATTAGTTTTATTTTTGAGGTTTATTTTCAAATCTTAATGTTCTGCATTCGTCAGTAATATTTTGAAGCATTTTCGTCATTTCGTTCCCATCTTTTATAATGAGGATGGTATCGAATTTGAGATTGTTTAGTTTTTCCTTCCAATGACAACGCCACTCTTTATGCTGTCTAATGCGCGTTTTATGATATATTCGCTGTATGCTTTCCGAATTCCTTTTTGGTGTATTAAATGGGTATGATAGCGTGATATAATGTCCATTTTAATTGACGATTCGCTATATCCGTACACGTTTCATAGTAGTCTTGGAGTTTAACACGGCAATGATACTGTATTTCATTGACTATAACAAGCCCTCGACTGCGTACAATGGAACAGCTTGTAGAAGATATTCCAAGAGATGGGAGTACCTAAGGTGGCCCGATGCTCCCATCTCTTCTAATATCTTCTACAAGCTATTGACTATAACAATGCCTAACTGCGTACAATGAAGCGTATGCAGTTGAGGCATTGTTATAGTCAATGAAGTATCATTCCCGTGTTGAACTCTATCTATCTCCTTTTCTATCGACTGGAGTATGTTGAATATTTGTTCTCTAGTAATTCGTTCCTCAACAAAGACTGCATGTTCTCGTGAGATCTGGATTTCAAATAGTTCTGTAACCTATAATCCTCAACAGTATTTGTCTTGCATGTGTTATTAGGGATACCATTCTATAGTTCTGACATTTCTGGGTGGAGCCTTTTTTGTGGATTGGGATGAGTGTTGATTTCATTCAGTCTTTCGGCCATTTTCCTACTATATTCTATTGCACTATTCAATAATTATATCCAGATTCCCTAAGTCCTTTAAAATTTCAGCCGGAATCCAATCTGGCCCTGATGCATTGCTTTTCTTGAGTTCTGTAACCTATGATCCTCAACAGTATTTGGCTTGCATGTGATATAAGGGATACCATTCTATAGTTCTGACATTTCTGGGTGGAGCCTTTTTTGTGGATTGGGATGAGTGTTGATTGCATTCAGTTTTCGGCCATTTTCCTACTATATTCTATTGTACTATTCAATAATTATATCCAGATTCCCTAAATCCTTTAAAATTTCAGCCGGAATCCTATCTGGCACTGATGCCTTGCTTTTCTTGAGGTATTCTATAGCATTTTCTATCTCGATTTTGATTATTTCTAGATCTCTTTTTTCTCTGTATTTGGGTTGTGTCTGAGAGTTATATACTGTACTGTAATTGTAGTTCTGATCTATACCAGTGTTTTCAAAATATTTGGTCCGCGACGCCCTTTTGCATTTAAACATTTCAAAGGACCCCCGAAGAATGGAAGAATGTATACAAAAACATCCCGGGGGGGTTTCAGAATTAGGTAAATTCTTATTTGAATTGCATTGTACATAATACTAATACTAGCAGATTTATACAAGTAAAAAATATTTAATATAGTATTTCTAATATTTCTATGAGTCATGAATTTATATAATATTCTTCTGTTCTTCGTATGTTCGTCCCTTTCTTTTTAACTTCCTTTCACTGCTACTGCTAGAGTTTCTAGTGACATCCTGTATTTATTGGTTTGACTAGAGGTGTTGTCGCTTTGTTGTTGAGCGATTGCAACTAGTATTCTGTTGATTGTTGCCTTTAATTTTTTTGCTCTTCTGAGTCCTTGGCTTTTAATGCATTCTTCAGTTCGGACAGGTTCATGTTAATGTCAGTTTTGAAGAGTTCATCGCATCGTTCATTTTTATAAACTTTGTTTTATGTGCTGGTTTGATGTTTTTGGTTTGATTTAGTCCTAATTTAAAATCAATAGTTGCTGGTCTAATCAGCACACAGTATAAGCCATGCAGTTGAGTACCAATGATCTACATCGTTGGTGGATCATTATGTAGTCAATTTGGTTTCTGTTTCTGCTCAATTCAAGGTCGTTCCGGTTTACAGATGTTTTATATTATCTATTAGTGTTTGCGGCATTTATTTATCTATATATCTATATATATCTTTTAAATTACTGAGTACTAGGTTTTACTCTGTCAAAGACTTTGTTGAGATTGATGAAGCACATTAAGACTGTGCTATGTTTCTTATATTCTACACATTTTACCGGTAATGACATATATGGTTGATCTATTCTTTCTATAGCCTTGTTGCTTATCAGGTACATGAACATGCTTCATAATTATCGATTGTATTAGGTTTTAAAATAATTTCTTGGTTAAGCTTCTTAGCGTATCATGACCGGTTTCGATCCTTGACTCTCATGTTCATGATCTATTGTCGTTGTCGCCCTTCTTTCCCCGCCTAGTATATAGTATATTTGTTATTCCTGTCTGGCTATTTCACCTCATTGATACCTAGTATCTCAACACCTAGTCTATTCATTTTATTTAAAGTATTGGATATTTTCAAGCTTCGCACATAATGATTTTTCGATATTAAGATGATTTTGCACCCCTGCTCCAGGAGTGTTGTATTTTTCAGCCTTAATCATGTGTTTCCTGAAGAATTTAATGAGGTGAATTCTCCTTGTTTTGCTCATTTTTATGCCGTTGACTAAAAGGGGTAGTTCATCCGTCTTTGAGGTCGATTTTTCAACCCTCGGTCAATAAAGAGCTAACCAGAGCTGCACATCTATAGCTTTCAGGGATGTTTTTGTTGCCTTTTTAAAATTCTGCCATTATAATATTTTTCTTCCAATCGCTTGGCATTTTCCTGTTTGTTAAATTGTTGTTGAATAGTTCCGTTATTTGTTCAATTATTCGCGTTGCTCCATATTTTATTGTTTCTTTAGATAAATCGCCGATTCCTGGGATTTTCTATGTTTGATCCTCCTTGCATTCTCGGTAGTAATTTAAATTGATATTTATTTTGTGTTTAGATGTATTTCTGCTTCGGTTCTTGTTTTCATGTCACCAATAGCGAATAGTTCTTTAAAGTAGTTTTTCATCAGTTGTCGTCAATTTGCTAAGTCTGTGAGTATTCTGATAGTGTAACTTTCTTCTTTTTGGCATTCTCCTTACTTTCTTATGTAACCCGCTTCATTTCAAAGGTTAATTTTTCCATTGACATTTCTTTGTCTGCGTTTTGTTGCTTCTGTATCTCATGTACGCATCTTGTTTTACTTTTTCTAGTATTTAAGATCCGTAGCTCTACCACCAATGCAAAATGTACTGACTCTTGTTAAAGTTCATTTCTAATCCCCATTTTCTGTATTCTTCATGAAGTTGTCCGCACATATACTGCATATTATCGTAGTATTGAGCCACAACGACCTGATCATGGGCATAGTGCAGTATATAGGGTGTTATCTCCCACCGGCATTCCCATTGCATGGCATTTCCTTCTCCATTGTTTCAGGGCGGCATCAAGATATATGTTAAACAGTGTTGGCGATACACAACAGCCCTGTTCGAGATCCTTTGTAGTTGCGAAACTGCTCGTTGGGTGGGTTCCAAACTTTATATATATATATATTTATATATATATATATATATATATATATATATATATATATATTTCAATAAAAAATTAATAATAATAAAAAAAAAAAAAATATATATATATATATATATATAAGGGAGAGTAAAATTATTATTATAGATAAAATTTGATTATTTTGAAATTGTTTCAAAGCGACGTATTAGATTTTATTTAAATATAAACTCCAATACGTCGCTTCCCAGCATATATCTCTTCCCATTATATAAATAAGCCTTATCTACAATGTTGAAACTTTTTCTATCCAGCATATCGTGCGCACTAACTAAATAAAACTGTAACAGAAATAATAAACTAAAACGGCGAACAATCGGGCGGTGTAAAAGTTTCTTGTAGTTTTTTTCACAACGATTTGCGAGTGAACACAGGCACCACCACTGTTTTTTTTCTTGTTTAAAGCAACGCCACGAATCAATTATAACAAAACCGGTTACAGCGTCAGGGATTAAACGGAAACTCGAAAGTCTCAAACTTCCCCGCACACAACCCTGCAAACAGCGGTTAAAACACGCGGGATCCTAATTGATGGATTAATTAAATATACGCGAACTTTAATCAATGGTACAACATTTCAAACAAAACTAAATTTAGTTGTTACATTTTTGAGGTGAGGAAGAAATTATACTGTTGACATAAAGGAAAAATGAGTATATCTATAGGTATATAATATTTTAATATCGTGGTAGTAGTAGCACTACTAGTACTAGTTAGTAGCTAGATGTACTATCTTCTGTTATATTTATTGGAGTTAATAAAGTTATTATGATTATATGATTTTTTGCCCTATTCCTTAAGAGTTTGATCATATTAAAAGTAATTAAAAAAAACTACTTAAAAAGGACGACGCGAACTTATACTTGGTATTTGAACTCACGCTCCCTAGTGCTCATTAGAGCAGGGTTAAAAGTAATTTTTTTTACATATACGCCTTAATCATTTTACTAAAATGTATAATCTAGTCTTAGATATATTTATTTATGAATAAAATGATGCCAGAACACCTACAATACCATAATTTGGTATTGTTTTGTAATTTTTCTTCCTATTACTTCCGTTCTATAATTATCATGACTGCATCTTCTTGAATTATTCTTGAATTATTTAATCTTATAATGTAGCACAATTTGTTAAAATATTAACATTATTAGTATCGTAATGAAGAAAATTGCAAGATGACTTATATTTCCGTTAATATTTTGTGTTCATATTAAATCAAATTACAACATTTTTATAATTTACAAGAATGTATCTTATTCTAGAATGATTTAGTCTTATTTTGAAGTAAAATTTGTTTAAATATTTACAATATTAAGCTTGCAATGAAGAATATTGCTAGATGACTTATATTGTCTTCGATAATGCTAGTTTAAAAAAATGATACTAAACCAAATTTATCAATATATATATATATATATATATATATATATATATATATATATATATATATATATGTATATATATATATATATATATATATATATATATATATATATATATATATATATATATCTATATACGCTTGCCTTTTCTACCACACTTTGGTGTAAAGGGAATCAATTTTTATAATTATCATAATTGCATCATATTCTTGGATTATTTAGTCTTATAGTGAAGCAAAACTTGTTAAAATATTTACGTTATTAAAACCGTAATGAAGAAAATTGCAAGATATATAGCTTATATTTTCGTCAATATTTTGTGGATCTTATTCTTGAATTATCTAGCCGTATCTTCTTCTTATGTTGCCTATCTGTTCCGGATGTTAGCGATCATCATTGCGATTTTGACTTTGTTGGCCGCGGCTCTGAAGAGGCCCACCGATGAAGATGTTCTTCTCCTTCCTGGTCCTCTCTTTGCTTCTACTCTGCCTTGCAGGATCAGTTGTAACAATCCGTATCTTTGATTGTTCCTCATAATATGTCCCAAGTATTCTAATTTTCGAGATTTTATCGTTAGGAGGAGTTCTCTCTCCTTGCCAATTCTTTCGGGGACATCTTTGTTGGTCACGTGTTCTGCCCAAGAGATTTTCAAGATGCGTCGGTACAGCCACATTTCGAATGCTTCTAGTTTTTTGCAGCTCGCATCTGTTAAGGTCCACGATTCCACCCCATACAGGAGTATGGGTAGGACGTAACACTTTAGTAATCTGATTTTCGTTAACAGGGATAGCTCGTGGGTTTTGAATAATTTTGACATCTTGAGAAATGCAGTTCTAGCCTTCTCTATTCGGCATTTAATTTCTAGTGAGTGGTCCCATTTGTTATTGATTGTTGTTCCGAGATATGTGTATGTTTGTACTTTTTCGATAACTTTACCGTTCAGTATTAGTTGGCCAGGATGGTTGGCGTTTTTTGATATTACCATGTATTTTGTTTTCTTGATATTAAGTGAGAGTCCATATCTCTGATTGGTTTCCGCTATTCTGGTCATCAGCTCCTGGAGATTTTCGAGGTTGTTTGCAAATACTCCTGTATCATCAGCGTATCTTATATTGTTGATGTATTCTCCGTTCATCTTTATACCAGTGTCTATGTCTATTAGCGCTTCTTGAAAAATCTGCTCTGAGTATATGTTGAATAGTATTGATGATAAAACGCATCCCTGTCGGACGCCTTTTTTGATTTTTATGTCTTCTGAGATTTCCCCTTGAATGCGTATTGAGGTTGTTTGATTCCAATATAAATTGCCGATGATTCTTCGATCGCTGTTTTCGAGTCCTATGTTTTTTAGTATTTCCATAAGCTTGTCGTGTTGTACGTTGTCAAATGCTTTCTGGTAGTCGATGAAGCATGTGTGGACATCACAATCGAAGTCTCTACATCTTTGGATAAGGACTTGGACGCTGAAAAGGGCTTCTCTTGTACCTAGTGCGTTTCTGAATCCGAACTGTGTACGGCTGATGTGTTCTTCGCATATCTTGACTATTCTGTGGTAAATTATTTTTAAGAACAGTTTTAGGAGGTGACTCATTAAGCTGATCGTGCGGTATTCGCTGCAGTATTTGGCACTCGGTTTTTAGGTAGAAGTATAAATGTAGATTTTAACCATGGTTTGGGTATTTCTCCTGTGGAGTATATGTTGTTAAATATCTTCGTTAATCGTTTGACCCCTTCGACATCAAATAGTTTAAGAAGCTCACTGTAGGTGTTATCTGGGCCAGGAGACTTGCCGTCTTTGAGTTGCGTTAATGTTTTTGTGACTTCGTCTTCTGTTATTGTTATGCCGTTAGGATTATTGGGTTCCACGGATTGTTTGGTTTCCAGTGTCTTCGAAAAGTTCGGTTATGTATTTCTTCCAGGCTTCCATTTTTTCCACTTTGTCGACGATGATCTTACCATCTGTGTTGTGTAGTCTACCAGTTGTATTGGTTTTGTATATTCCTGCTGTTTCTCTGATTTTTTTATGCATGTTAAATGAGTCATATCTCTTTTCTAGGTCTTCTATCTCTTTGCACTGTGTTCTGATCCAGTTCTCCTTTGCTATTCTTTTGTTTTGCCTTATTTGTTTTTGAAGGTTCTTGTATTTTCTGGTGTTATTTTTTGCCTTCCTTCTTTCGTCCATGAGTTGTAATATTTCATTTGTCATCCAGCTTTTCCTCCTGGTATTTTGTCTGTTAAATATTCGTCTCCGATCTGATTGAGGGTGTTAGTTAGTTTCTCAAGGGTCGTCTCTGTGTTGTTTGATGTTTCTATCTCCTTGCAGCATTGAGTTATTAAGCTTGTTACTGTTTCTTTAATATCAGGTTGTTTTAGCCTTCTCATGTTCCACCTTTTCGTGTTTATTTTTCGAGCAACTTTTTTGAGTTTTAAATTGAATCTTCCTAGTAGTGGGTTGTGGTCTGACGATATATCAGCACTAGCGTAGGTTTTAACTGATTGGCAGCTATTGCGGAATCGTTTGTTCACTAGTATATAGTCGATTTGATTTCTAACGACGTTGTTGGGTTGGTCTTGGGGCGATATCTATGTATATAGGCGTCGTGGTGGGAGTTTGAAGATGGTGTTCAGTATTACATACTCACATTCTTCCTCTGCGAATCTTTTAAGTCTATCTCCGCGTTCATTTCTTACGCCCAGTCCAAATTCGCCGATATATTCACCGCTTTTTCCCTTTCCAATTTTGGCGTTTAGGTCACCTATGATTATTATCACTTCATGTTTGTTAAGCTGCTTTATTGTGTCTAATAGTGTACCGTAAAGTTCTTCCACTTCTTCATCGGGTTTGTCGTAGGTGGGGGCATATATTTGAATAATGTTTGTCTTCACTGGGGTGCTGTTTAATTGTATGAGTAGCTTTCTTTCTGATATTGGTGTGAAGTTTGTGACGGTTTGCCGTATTTTGTTGGATATTATCATCCCTACCCCATGGACATGTTTGTTGTCTGCGTTTCCTGAGTAATAGACTGAGTGATCGTTGATTACGCAGTGTCCTGAACTGGCCCATCGCATTTCGCTAATTCCCATTATGTCTATATTGAGTCTATTCATTTCTTCGATGGCATTGTTATTTTTTCCTGCCTGGGACATTGTTCTTGCGTTCCATGTGCAGATCTTCATAGGTGATACCTTATTCTTTTTGGTAGCGATGTTTAAAACTGTCTCCCCCGGAGATCCGATTGGGAGACTTGAGACTCCGGAATAATTTGCTCTAAACTTCGCCATGATGATTGTACTAGAAATACCATTTGGTCTTTAATGCAGTGGTTTTTCGTTGTCTTCTGCATCCTTATGCCGTTGGCCATTTCATCGGTTCGTCCGCCTTTAGAGCCAGTTTCCCAATTCTAGGACAAAAGAGTGCCCTTTTCTTGTTGGCTCTTCCACCCGGAGCTGTTGGCCACAAGAGTTGGATTGCTTATTCCGGCAATTGTTCGCTGTTTGCAGCTGCCCACTCTGGGTCAGACGCTGCTGCTATGCTAGTTTTGGTCCGCCCCGGGTATTTAATTTCCCCAGTACCTGCTATATCTAGCAGGTTTTCTCGTATCCGCCACCTGGGGAGGAGTCCGATGGAGGACTAGCAACCTCACACGGATCTAGCCGTATAATGAAGTAAAATTGGTTAATTACTTACATGCGGCATAAGATATGTTATCAGCGAACTAAAGAAAATCAGGGTCGTGAATATGCAATATGGAAAACCAAACAAAATTTTATTATTGTGTATTCAAAATTATACACGCGACGTAATAGATACAACCTAAGCCGTTTTCGTTTATCACTCTGGGCTGGTACGGTCTTATTGCATCTTGTTCTATTTGCCGCTTCCGATGCGCACTTACAACCGGCGGCACACGACCGCAAGACCTAAGCCATACTGCACGCCACAGGGACGACTAGCAATGCTAAAACATGCTAAACGAAAGCGCCTCTTTGTGTACACTATTTCATACACATGGAATTTATCGTGTTAACACCGTTTGTGCGCCTCTAAATGAAAATGTCATGAATATAGCCTTTTCACATTTAATGAATAAATAATTAATGCCACATGAAAAGACCTTGAAAGTCCTGATTAATTGCACTGCTAATGTTAGGTTCCTTTTAACGCTGTAAATCGGGGCTGTATCATCCGCAAACATGTAGCAACGAGCTTTTAGGCAAATTTCTTGTATATCCTAAACATACAGAGATAATAACAGTGACCCATCTACTGATCCTTTGTGACAAATCATACTTTATATGTGTCAGAGAGATAAATTACATAAATGTATACTTCCACTATAAGTATTAGCAAATATGTTTTATATTTCACTCATACAACCCATTAAAAGAAATGTTTCTAAACTTTTCCCTAACCTCTTCATGTTTTAATTCTAATTAATTATTTCCATACTTCTGAAACTCTCTGCATAACCATCCATCAAGTTTTATCAGTCTCCCAATTATAATTTAAAAGTAAGTTTTTATATTTTCAAAGTCATAATTTAATTATTGTTGAATTAGTTTGGCCATTTTCATTGCATCCGCTTTATTTTAACTCGTTTGATGGCGGTATAGGCATAACATATGCTATGTGTAGAAAGTGTTTACTAAGATTATATTAGTTTTTAATTGTTTCATAATAAATACATTTACATAACGATATGATATGAAAAATACTGTATGACGAGAGATGGTAAAGACCAGTCAATTGCAAGAAACTTCTCTTCCTTCTTATCAGATACTAGGTGAAATTCCCGTCATCTACGACGGCGTATGATGAATCAACTATATCGCCAACTCCTTTGGGCCCGTGTAACTATTTGTAAATCTTTCCTCTGAAAATATTATCAAACGTAATATTGTGCGCTCTGCTTCTTCTTTTCACTATGCAGTTTCAATTTCTAAGATAACAATTGACTCCTATAATCTCGCTGTTTTTGTTCCTATTTGACGAATAAAACTGTTAGGTTACATGTTTTTAAAAAATGTCACGACATACACTGACAGTACAAAAGTTATAAATAACAGGTGGATTGACTTCAGAACATTGTCTTCGTTTTTATATGATAGGGATTAATATTATATGGTTCAAATCGGCTTCATTATTATACATAGTACATATTAAAATGTACTATATATAATAACGTACTGAACATGGGAGCGTGAGTTCAAATTCCATCGGTTTTCAGAGGTTTTCTGTGAAGTTAAGGTAAATACCGGGTGATTAAACTCCTCTGAGTTTCTCTCTTTACCGGCGGTAAAGCCTCAGATTTGATAGCCCTTTTTAAGTAGTTTTTTGTATTAATTTTAATGTGATCAAACTCTTAAGGAATAGGGCAAAACATATAATCTTCATTATTATACATAGTACATATTAAAATGTACTATGTATAATAATGAAGGCGATTTGAATAATATCGAGATTTTGAAAGTGTAGGTATTATGATTGCCGGTATTATAAATATCAGGATTTTGAATATGTGAAACCCTGTTAGGCCTTTTAACCTGTCAGGATGTCTATAAGGTGTAGATGTCCTGAAGATGAATATCGGGATTTAGTATTATACCCGTACTATACAGTTCGGATCTAATTTAATTACCAAACATTTCATGAATTTCCGTTGTACGTATTTCTTTTTCGAGCTTAAAGCGATCCAGACAAGCCGCGCGCGCACTTTACGTCACTTTGCGCCTTAATTAAAAAATAATGGGCGCCCCGGGCGTAATGCCCGACGATGGGAAATTAAAAAAAAAACTCCAGCCACATCGCCGGACGGCGCGGGTAAATAAATCATCGCACCGCGATAATTAAGTTTCCGGGCGACGTTCGGGGGCGGCGGCGGAAAGTCGAGTTGAATTTTTTTCGTGCGACTTAATGGCGGCGGAGCCGGGAGGAAGAGTATCCATCGCGCGTCGAAATTATGTTTGGCGAAGAGATTTAAATTCAATTTGTGTATCGACGACGGCGAAGGGTGGAATTTGGATTCGAGTTTATTAAGTTGGACGGAGATGAGGTTTAATCGGAGATGATTCGCGTATTGGGAGATGATTGGGAAAATATTTTCTTAAGAAAATTGTTTATATATATATATATATATATATATATATATATATATATATATATATATATATATATATGTATAGCTAGATATTTGATTGAGAAGTCTAAACTCTTTACTGAATGGTAAAACAGATGCCACAGCCTTTTATTAGAATAGATGTTTTCAGATCCACAAATAAACGTATACAATCTCCCTTTGTATTTCAGCACTTCCTCCTTCCAATTGCCTTGGGTTGAAAAATATTTGAATCTGTTAAAATATTTAATATAATCAATCTTTTTTGGCTATCGATTCTTAACATATGAAGATGGAAAATCAAATTTTTAGACAATTGAGACAAATGACTGACGATTTTATGAGCCTACACGTTCTACTAAAAAGTTTAAAAAAAGTTACTATCCCTATTCTCAAATATCTCAAATATTTATTTGTGTGGCGTATTTTTTTGTGAGGCCCCGGCAGGAAAAACTGACTAGGGTCAACAAATAGATTATTCTAGCTCTACATACATATTTATTTAAATTAAACGTATAATACACGTATATTTTAATCTTATTATTATAAGATACGTGTACATAAAGCTAAACTAGCTAGTAAATAAGGAAATCAATATCTGCAATAGTAGAAACAAACAACTTAAAACTTGTGCAATAAAGACCTAGTTAATTGCTTGTGATAGAACAATAATAAATTTTCGTAAATAATAAGCCACAACATATGTATCCAACAAACATATAGATCATACAATCTCAATCAGTTCATCAGGTCTTGGAAGTGTAAGCGTTAACGCCGCCAGCGCGACGTGTTTAGATCGAATAACGTATGACAATAACACCCCCACGACGTCAAGGATAATGCTCTGCAGGTGGGGCCGCTCTAAATACGTCGCGGTTAATTGCCACATAAAACAACCCCCGGCGGCCGCCATCCTCGGGCCCCCAGCGGCGCATTAAACTCCACCGTGCGAGACGCACCTTTTCGCCCGAAAGTTTGTATTACGCCCGACCCCCCGTCTTTTGTATCCAGCTGGCGAAATTACGAAAGTACGAAAGAAGTTGTTATAACTTCTGGAGGGGCCGTGGGTGGCATATAATGTAGGCGAGCAATTAATTTTGGGGAGTGGGAATGGGAACACGATGAAATGCTAAGAGGAAATTGACGAGGCGATGACATAGAAAGCGAGGACCGTCTAATTTTAACGCAAGTTCATTAGGGGGAGTAGATGCTGTGTCGATTTTCGAGATGCATTTATGTCTGTATTCATAAACGTCTATTAAAAGTAAAGCTCCCTTAAAATAAAAATACACCATGCACTTTTGAAAGTAATTTTAAGGTTATATTCAAAAAAGTGTTCTTTAATCTTTTATCAAAACGTTTAATTAAAAAAAAAGACTTCTATCTTTATGGGACTATCAGCAGTCAGGATTTTTCGCCGATCAAGAGCTCAGAGGAGTTTAATCACTCGGTATTTACCTTAACTTTACAGAAAACCTCTGACAAACTGTGAAAGGTGATTCGTGAAAATTCGCCCCGATGGGTTTCGAACTCAGACTCATTAGGGAGACGAGTTCAGTATGTGATGGTGACGCCTCTTACCATTCGACCGCTGAGCTGGGTTTCCATTTTCATTTCATTAACTTGTATAGTTATTTGATAATACGTAGTTTCTTGCTCAATAAGTATGCAATTTTAAGAAGTGTTTCGAATGGTATACAGACAAACGGTATACTTAAGGTCGTTTTAGACAAGACAATTTCTTAGCTCAAAAGTTGTTGAAGAAATGAAATCATATATCCTCCTCCCATACAATTTGTTTTTGACAAATAGAACGCGTTATATTTATCCATTCGATCTACCATTCAATTCAATATTTCAAATAATTTGCTGTATGATCATCTTGACTAACTTTTGAGTCAAAAAATTGTCTTGTCTAAAACGACCTTTAATCTGAACTACAAAAATTGCAATAAAATATAGTCAAATAAAGGGTGTTTCATTTCGAGGTACAGAACTTTGAATTTAAATAAAACACAGAGGAATAATTTTAAAGGCCACGAATGTGACTTTTTTGAAAGATAATATTCTGCCATTAATGTTTAAATATGATTACGGATATGTGGCCACTGCGGCTGGCGCGTAGATGTCGTAATCTGGAAGCCCAATTTGCGATATACTATCGCAGCATTTTTGGTCGTATTTCGGCAATAACCAATAAAGTACCTCGAAATGAAACACCCTTTATAATAAACAGTAAATTAAAAATTTACGTTATTACCAATAATTCATGTTAAATTTTTTTCACCTACAAGAAAACGCAATAAATAATATATTATTCAAATTAGTGTAGCTGTATTATTCAAAATTATATTACACAGTGTTGATTACTTATTAAAATAACTGTCCAATTTGCGATAAATTATATGTGTATATATTAATAAATTAATTCTATGCTAATATTATTTTTCCGTGTAATTTCTGAGATTTAATACAGCGAGCTGGTTCCGGTAATAAATCACTCCCCCAGTGTGCTTTGAAAAGTTCGCTTTCAAGACGAGATATAAGGAAAATTAATTATCTACTGCCCATTTAAAGGCGGATAGAGGGGTAGGAGCCTACACAAACTGGATTCAATTGACGGATTTGTAGACCGCGATAATATCAAGTCGATTCGATCGACTGCGTTTCGATTGAACGAGTGCGATTTGATATCGAACCGGAAACATGTTCTAAATATGGAGATTAGATTTCAATAAGCAGCTCGAGGCATGACAAATTTGCATTTTATTGATTTGTTGCGTGGGAATATATCAAACTATTTATGATATATGTATAAATTATTCAGAATATAATTTCAATAATCAAATACTACAATGTTGGTGAACTAAAACTTAAACGATTTAGTTGACAAATAACATATAACATGCCATTATTCAATGGAAGAATATTAGTGAAACTACTAAGTTTTTTATCACAAATAATGTGGCAAAACAATCATGGGTGGAATTGATATTATAGCAGGGATTATAGAACGTTTGATTTTCCATAAGGGAACTACAGGCGATTGTCTATAGGCCTGCCGTCTATTTTGAGTCGATAAGTGTTGATCTGGGCACCATGATGACTGTACATATAGCCAGGTGCAACCAGTCTCCATAACGGACCTACAGGCCATGTTCTATATGACTAACGTCTATTTTGAGTCGATAAGTGTCGGTCTGAGCACCGCGATGCCCTGTACATACAAGGGATGCCAGCCATGTACAACGCATATCCACAACGTACCTACAGGCGATGTTCATGAGTCGATATGAGATGATCTTAAAAAAGTGTCTTGGTTGCCTTCTATAGTAAATAATAGAGTTCTTAATTAGAATCGAGGATGTGGAGGTAAGAACTAGCAGATTCCTCTTCATCTTTTGTGTTTTGTTGTTTAAAATCGTCTTGTCGACTGGGTTCCTATTTTATTGCCATCTTCGTTGAGCCGCTCATTTCTGTTTATAAATTACTCTTTGTAGTAACTTCGTGATTTTTTCAACTTCTTCTTTTAATTGTTCCATTAATCTTAATGCAACATTTAAATTCATTCGTTCTTGAAGTTCATGTTTGGAACTCACCCAATCAGTGGGTTGATTTACAAGCATTGGGCGAGATTAATTCTTGATGAGTTTTTTTACTCAAAGTAAAAATGACAACAGCTGAGTCTAGGTCGAAATTTTCTTTAGTTTGTATGAAATTAGGTTTCTATGTTTAAATCTAGCGTATCAGGGATTTTATTTGGGTCGTGGCTCGCACTAATTACTTTTCTTAACCCACTACTTTTTTGTAGCCAGCCTTAATCTCCAGTCTGCATGTTTAACATAGCAACCTGTCACGGAATTGTCTTTAATTTCGCATCATTGAGATCCCAGACACGGGAGGGCAGTTGACTGTATCAAATGTTGTGATTTGGTTGGTAGACTTGACGGACACGACGGTCTTCACGCTGTAGATGGTATTGTTCATTGTGGTTTATGGATATTTTGATGATGACAGCACTACCACCTTTAACTCAATTGCCCGAGTGGATGGTGTGATAAACTTTATAACCTCTCATTTTACATAAGTCTGGTTGTTAGGAGAGTTTCAATGAGACACACATCAATGTGTTGTAGATTTAATAACACCTCTAGTTCATCTTTCTTGCTGAGGATGCCATTGACATCCCAGGTAAGAATTCATAATTCGGTATTGCATTACGTATTTATTTTAGGAACGCGCAAGTGTTACTGGATTCGAGTTTGTTAAGTCTCCAAGCGATGTTAGTTAGCATAGTCTTCATATTTTGCTTCTACATTTGGTGCGGATCACGAATTAGCTAAAGAAATCAAAACCAACCTAAATCCAAAGAAAGCACGGATTTGACCTGATAACTGGTGAAATAATAAAGCAGCTCCCAAAAAAAGGTGTGGTCATGCTTACGTATCTCTTCAATGCAGCTATTCGCCTGAAACATGTACCTGCTATCTGGAAAGTTGCAGAAATTCTCATGCTGCCGAAACCAGGTAAGCCACCACATCATGTACAATCATACAGACCTGTTTCGCTACTCCCAATAATCTCAAAACTATTTGAAAAACTGCTCTTGAAAAGACTAAGACCAATAATTGAAAATAATACAATAATCCCAAGCTACCAATTCGGATTCAGACAAAAGCACTCCACAATAGATCAAGTGCATCGTATAACCGATATCATAGAAAAATCTCTCGAGGAGAAGAAAGTCTGCTCTGCCATTTTCCTAGATGTAGCACAAGCCTTCGACAAAGTGTGGCATGAAGGACTTATCCATAAATTAAACAAAATATTACCAGTGCAATACGTAGAACTTTTATCGTCATACCTATCGAATAGACTATTTAGAATAAAACAAGAGGATGAATATTCGCAGCTCAAGGAAGTCAATGCAGGTGTACCCCAAGGCAGTGTTCTGGGGCCTATCCTCTATGTATTATATTCAAGTGACCTGCCAAAACTAGATGACGTGACGGTTGCAACCTTCGCGGATGATACAGCAGTACTTGCAGTAGGAGAGAACTCTGATACCTCTACGAATAAGCTACAGAGAGCAAGCGACAGAATACATAAATGGACCAACGACTGGAAAATCAAGCTGAATGAACTAAAATCAATACACGTGAACTTCACCAATAAAAAAATTAATAATCCACGATCACTCAACATTAGCAACACGGTAATACCCTACCAAAATAATGCCAAATATCTTGGAATGACCCTCGATACAAAACTACGTTGGAAGGAACATATAAAAAAAAAGAGGACTGAAATCGGCTTTAAATATAGACAGCTCTATTGGCTACTGGGAAGACAATCACAGTTGTCAATACAAAATAAAACAGCTATATATAATCAGATCATCAAACCGATTTGGTTGTACGGTATCCAAATATGGGGTTGCGCCAAAGACACAAACGTCGCAATAATTCAGACCTTCCAAAATAAGGTGCTTCGAAATATGTTGAATGCTCCGTGGTATGTCCGCAATCAAGATATCCATCGCGACCTCGGCATACCCACAGTTGCCGAAGAGATAAAAAGGTACGCTGGCATGCATGAAGCCAGACTCCACCAACATGTCAATGTAGAAGCCCTCCAACTAGTTGATAACCAGAGCCTAATTCGAAGGTTGAAGAGGACTAAACCCTTCGAACTAGTGTAGGAGCCAGATACGTTAGGACATCGCTGGATGTACCATAATGCAAAATGTTATTTATAAGATGTAATAGAGAAAAATTGATGGTTGGTCCTGCGTGACCAGTTTTAATAAAAAGCATTATATAAAAAAAAAAAAAAAATTTGGTGCGGATGGAGTGGAACCTGCCGATCAGTTCTGTATTGCCTAAGTATAAGGTGATTCGTGATTTATGTTATAGAGCTATTTTCAAAAATATACAAGTTGATCTAAAGATGAAGCCATCACCCTACTAGATGTCGAGTCGGACTCACCTTACAATTCAGTGCAAGGAGTACCGACTAAACCTGTTCTAACGACCTATGACACCTAATAGGCACTTCCTTCGCGCTAAGCGTTGTCTAGCTTTTGTTACTCAGCGCCTACGTCTCCTGGGCGGCGGGTAGGCTGCCTGCCCGTTCTGGTGATTCTCGCTGATAACCGCTTTGGCGAAACGGGCCACCGAGTCTCATTTGTCAGATCATTCTAGCACCAGGCGAGCTGAGATGACCCTCTCTCCTAATGTTCCCGTTGACACATTCCTCTCCCTAGACCGCAGGTCTCTAGCGTGTGTGTCACGTCACCGCTTTCGCAGTGCTATACACCCTGCTGGTCGCCTTCCCAATTCGCTCCAGGTACTTTTGAAAGCACCCGTGCTCCATGCTTTCGGTCAGTTCATTCCCGGACGTCCGGAATGAGCTTCCACGTCCATCATCCTTTCATCGCGTCTTATCTCTTCTGTCACGCTTCCATGGCCGATTCGCTGGTCTGCTTTTTCGAGTCCTGCACGGGTGTTTCAGTTTGCTTCAGATCATATGCCAACTTCTGTGTCGTCGCCTGGAGGTCAGCCGCTATGGTTGCGGCCACGACTTTCACGGCATCGGTTAACACCATTCTGTAGGCACAGCTGGTTCTTAGAACTCCGCTGCATTGAGTTTGGGTATGTTGGGTCCAGAAGGGGGAGCATATACAAGCTGGGCCTGAGCTACTGTGCCCAGTCGGCATCTCTTGGCCTCCCTATGTCTTCCTATGTTCGAGAGGATTCTAGCAATAGCGTTGTCGGTCCTGGCCGCTTTCTGTATAGCCTTTAGGACGCGTTCTAATTTTGTCCGTTTCGTCTCTCCTCGAGAAAAGGAGGACGGCCTGCGTTTAATGGGTAGCAAACTTTAGGGCGTGTCCGCGAATCCTTGCCTCGATTTGCCTGTACGTTTAATGTCAGCGCCTCCACGTCCCGCTCGCGGTCGACGGCGAACAGCAAGGGGTCCCAAGACTGAACCTTGTAGAGCTCCTCTGGCTACTTCATACATCGTTTCCCTGGCATCCGGGGAACTATGGCTTACTGTTTTGTTACATAGGTAGCTTGTCATCAGGCATAGCAGCGGCATCTGTATGTCCAGGTCCCCGAGCGCTATCATGATTTTGCCTGAAGGGATGGAGTTGATGGCATTGCTGACGTCTAATATGACCATCAGATCAGCCTCCTCCGCGGACCCGTCTTTGCATCCTCGATCTAACTGCCTGCATGCCGTCCACCGTCGAACGCCTCTTTCGGAAACTGTATTATGTTGGTGCGGTCCAGACTCGCGTCCTCGATTGCCTCTTCCAGTTTCTTTGCTGCCCCCCACTCCAATACCTTTGCTAGCCCGTCGAGTAGACCTAGTGGCCTATATGACGCAGGTTAAGTCTGTGGCTTTCCCTTGTTGGATATCATTTCTAGTTTGGCTGATTTCCACCTTGCGGCGAACGTGCCCTTCGCCAGGCTTTGATTATATGTACTAACTGCGTCCCGTCCAGGTTTTGACCGTCGTTCTTATTACCTCGTATGGGCTGGGTGCCTTTTTTCTCGTGAGGGCTGCAAGCGCCCTCATCACTTCCCCTTCGCTCTATTTCGCGTCCTTCCCAACGTGGCCCGGATATATTTCGTGGTTTGTTCTCGTTCCCTGGGAAGTGTGCCGATATTACCGTCGCCGCTCCCACGGCTACCGTTACGTCCGTTCCTGGAGGTCTTGCTCTGAGTCTTCCCATGAGGATCTTGCCCAGGGGTCGTCCTCCACTTCTTCGCACAAACAGCACCACCAGTAGTTTTACCTGCGCTGGATGTCGGCTCGGAATAATTCACTCCTCTTTTCTCTGTATGTTGCTAGATGGTTGACCGTCCCGCCGCTTTTGCCCGCTGGACTTCTCTGCGCGCCTTGTCGTCCTTTTTCTCGCGTCACTTCCTCGCACCACCACTAGGGCCGCTTGTGCCAAGTCGTGTTGCCTGATATTTGGGCGTCGCAGGCCTCTTGTATTTTTGTTACCAGTTTGTCTGCCATTTCCTCCGCCAGTTGCTCTATTGGCGGCATCGCTATCGGGTTCGTCCGTTTGCCACGCATCGAGTCTGCCTAGGTTTGGCTCGCTTAGTATTACCATGTCTGCTCCTCGGGTTGTTGCTGTTGACATGAGCAGATCCTGTGCCGATTTACCCCTGCCGATGTAAAATTGTATTCTAAGCTCGGCCCCTTATGCTGTTTGTCAATTCGTCTTCCGCCGTTTCTTCGTATGTTGCCGCTGAGGGGGCAGGCCGGTTTGCCAGTCTACACAGCACCTCTCACTCGAAGCTCCGTATTCTGTCTCTTTGCAGAAGATGTAGTATTGGTGCTTTGCAGCCCGTGGCGTGGTGGCCCTCTTTGCTACATCCGAGGAAGTGCGCGCTCAAGTCTTGCCCTCTGTAGTTGTATGCGCTGTGCCCAACCAGCCATCACTTGTGGTATCCCTTCGGGCCTAAAACTCTAAGGGTTGCCCTGCAATACACACCTATCCTTATGCTGTCTAGTGTTTTCAGTCTGTCTCGCTATGACTGTTGCCTTCCGTGTGTTTCCTATTGCAGGGCCTAGTGTGCTCACGGTTGCACCTTCGCCATCTAGTCCCTCTCTCTTTAGTGCGTCTAACAACTAAAAAAGAAGTCCTAGTTGTTAGATGGTCCATCCTCGGACATGCACTACTGTTCCCTTCTTCATTATGGTCTTCGTTGAGGCTCTTGCCAGCTGTTTGGATAGGGTTTGCCTAAAGTGTACTTCCGGGCTATTTTTACTCTTAATTTTTGCTAATACGGGACACTTTGGTGCCTGGAGGGTCCGATATGTCAGTTTCCCTGATCTTCTTTAGTAGGTCGACGTATGTCGAATCCACGGTGGCTGGGATTAGTATCGCGTGCTTCATCTTCTTTTCTTAGGTAGTCTCGTCTTATTACTCTGTGCTATCGCTGCCTAGCCCTCCTTCTCTCGCCCAGCCTCTTGTATGAAGGAAGCATTACTTCGCCAGCTTCCGGGCCGTTGCTGCTGCAACTCCCGGTGCCATTTCAGCCGGTTGTGGCTGAGCAGTTGCCGGAGCCCCTCGTACAGCTTGCGTCTTGTTTCATCCTGGATCTGACCCTTTGCCATTATATAGAACGTGTATTTCACCGCCGGTCTCTGTTGTGTGGTTTAGTATCTTACTCTCCCGTGGGCGATCTCCTGGTTGTCCAGGTCGGGGATAGCTCTTCTCCCTCAGCTGCCTTAGTCCACTAAGACTTCGCGATGGTCCTATCTGCCGTAGAATTTATCTGGCACGTTTTCGGCCTCTCCCTGTACAATTCTGTGGTTTATGTGGGTCTTTACTAGCCACTTGGTTAATGTTAGTTCTGCCTGCTCGTACGGGCAGTATAGGACTTCCCTACTTAGCCGCGCCGCAACAATTTCAGGGCTCTCTGTTGATGTTTCGTTTGCTGGCTGCATGTTTTCGAATCTATATCTCGGTTCAATTATTTCATTGTCCTTCTTGATCTGTGCCCTGCGTCTTGAGGTCTCGAGCTCGATCGTGAGGATTCTCGCCACGTCGTCGATGCCTCCGCAGGGCTTCCCGCTGGTTTTATTTGGAACGGCCGTGTCCCATTCCTCAAATAGGATTGCAAGCTTTGCAACGTCGGCTTTTATCTCCTTCCGGGTACTTCGGAAGCCGACGTACCCTTCAACCTATCCACAATCTCCCTGGTTTAGTCGAACCATTCGTACGTCAGCTCGGTTTCGTCAGGCGACTTTATAGCCTTGAAACATGGGGGCGTCCCCGCTTCCAAGGCGCATGTCTTGCTTTTTTGGTTTGCCCTACAGCGGGACCTGTAGGGCGTCAAACACGCAGCCGACCCGTACAGTCGGATCGTACCTGCTCGCTTATCTGTCGAAACCACACCCATATGGTAATCTCTGTGAACATACTCATATCATCAGGAACACCGAGTGGTGCCCTCTATTGGAATAATTTTCCAACATAGTGTTCGCAATAAAGCACAAAGCCAATCTTCAAAAATGTATGTGTGAACACGATCGAAATCTACATATGTGGAATGCTAAGAGGTTATTCATACATATATTAAGTAGTATTAAGATAGTAGAAAGATTCGTTATTACATGTCACTCCAATGAGTAGCAGCCGTAAGGAATCTACCGCTACCTGAACCCGTGATTCTATAAATGGAAATTTTATTGAGTAATTCATACTGGTTATTTTAGTATATATTTCATGAAACCCAGTGTTAAAAACAGCATATATATATATATATATATATATATATATATATATATATATACATTGCATAAGCGCTGTATAAAAATAAAATATAGGTCGTTTTGTGAAAAGCCTAATCATTTTGGGCGTTTTATAAAATGACTGAAACTTGTAAAATACCACAACTACTAAATGTATAAGTATTTTACAAATCGTCTGATTATAGAATTCGTTTACAGCAGATATTTCCCATCCTTCATATAAAAATAAGATTTTCGTGTGCTTGTTGTCGTTATCGCCATGGCAAATAATGGCTGGCACGGGTGGGATAAAAGCGTTTTTTTTCCGCTCGAAGAAGTGCTCGCACACAACATCACCCCCTCTTAACGGCGGCATTCGCGTGCGGGAAATGCATTTTATTCCACCCTAAATATCGATGAAGCCCTTTAACTAAACACAGTCGGCGGTGATTGTGCTCACGGTACGGCGCGCACTGTCGTCGATTGGAGGACGCAAGTTCCAAATCGACCGGAAATTTTCGAAAATCAATAGAGAACGTTAAGAGTTTACACAATGTTATTAGTATAATGGGGGAGGTTTACAGCTACTTGAATGTACCAGTAATTAATCAAAATATTACTATACATATGTCAAGCTTCTATTTGTGTACACCAAAGAGGGGTGGCGGTTACGCATGTGCTTTTCTTGTGGTGATATAGTTTAATTTGCTTAATAAGTTTCCGTCGGAATAATTTATAAATTTGCGATTTAAATCCTATACCCTAAACTATTTTCTAGGGTTTTGTATGATTTTTTATAATTGTTTAATAGAGGTAGAAATGTAGGCTAAAAAGTACCATAACAAACTATAGATGTCACGAAAAAAACGGGCGCTGTAGCGGTAAAAACAGTTTTACTTTTATAAGCCCTGACTTCCTAGGAAAGCGGTGCTGTAAGAGCGGCGGTTAAGCCTAGGAGAGCGGTCGCTTAAAGGGGCCGCAGTTGATGTAATGTTTACGTCACAAAAATATGTTTTTGTACTCATGTCCTAAGACAAGTCATTTCCCGCATTGATTTGGGTGCGGGAAATACTACTTCTCGCACTAGTGCGGAACGTAACCAGCGTTACCAACTTAAAATTTGGTACCAATGTAAATGTGTATTTATAAATATGAGAATGCATGCAAGCACAGCGTACTCCTCTTATAATTCAAATAGCATTAAAAATTAACGATATGGTACTGAAAAAATACAATTTTGAAGAAAATATAGACTTTAAATTATAAGTAATTAGTAGCGTGACATCACCTATTTGTCACAACAACTTTAAATAACTTTAAATAAATATTAAGTATTTATTCGTAAAAAAGATTACATTATTCGTGCGATAAGGCCGTTTCCCGAATTCGCTCTTAATACAGCACTCACCTTCGGCTCGTGCTGTAAACGTATTCGCTCATTCGGGAAACTTGCCTTCCTGCACTAATAATGTAAATTACTATTACGTGTCTATAAATGAATATGGTTTCCCATAAAGAGTAATACCTCAACGTACAGCAAAAACGTAATGTATTCCGATAAAAAAAAGTGTGAGATATTCAATCACATATAGTTAAAACGATGTTTGTTATGTGTAGTATATGACGTCAAAAGCGGCCGCGGCTTTAGTGACTTAAAGTACCCGTTTATTTTTATTTTTTATTTTCATAAATAAAAATGTTTAATTTATATACCGGTTAAGTTAGTTAATCCTTCTGAGTCATCACGTTCGTGTACGAATAAAATTTAAAAAAATAATAATTAAAGCGTCCGCTGTGTTTTAAAAGAAGTTACAGCCAAGCCGTAGCTGTCAAAAACACTAGCTTAGCATACAATTAAATACATTCTTTACGGAATAATTATCTCTTATCTGCCCGAGCTCAGTTCTTTGAGGTGGTGATAAATTTATTAACGCCACTAATGGAATTGTCGTCACAACGGGAAAGCGCAAAGCGTCATTTATTACGTGCATCATCCCGTGGGCTCTAATTAGAATACATGCGGGTCTTATTTTTGCCGACTCATATAAATTACCCTCCGTTTGTTTTATGAAATGTTTCGCTGCAATAATAATTGAGTGGGCTTTTTATTCTCATTAACTAGGAATAACATAGGACGAAGGATCTATATCTTAGTTTCTCGAGGTATTATTATAAGGGCGTCACTTTGATGTTGCAATTTATATTGCTGTTTGAGAAACATGTATCATTATAAATAACTAGATTATAGAGGAAAATATGAATTGTACGTTTCAAAGAGTATGGAAATAGAGTTATAGGTGCTCTTATTGATTTCTTTTGGTTTAAAGGGCACATTTTCTGGAATTGTATAGAAATATGTGACCTTTAAGGGATATACTTTTCTTATAACACGAATTATGAAATTGTATTCACCTTTTGGTAAAAAACAGGGAATGGAATGGCATACAGTTTAAATTAATTAAACACATTGTTATTGGCTCCGGAACTTAGTGTGTTAGAATTGATGGCTATAATTCTAAAGTAACAACAAATTATAACACATTGTTATTGGCTCCGAAACATAGTTTGTTAGAATTGATGGCTAAAATTCTAAACTAAAAAAGAATTATGTTCACAAATTCTAATAATTAGGGATGCAACGCAGATTTTTGTGTATTTATTTATTTTAAATTTTATATTTTTCCATGTATGTGAGTCTAATAAAGTAAACCCGCGCAGGATAATCAATATGAGTTGTTTTATGTTTAATTTACATATACGTCATATTTCTATGTGAAAATCTTTTCACGTAGAAATATAACGTATATGTAAATTAAACATAAAGCATCTCATATTGTACATTTTAATGATTTAGTTTAATTTATTATTCGGTTGAATATCTGGCCGAATAGTTATAGTTTTAATTAAATTGCGTACCATTAGATTGCCTAGTTTTTACTAAAACCTCAATATAAGTTCACATCAAAATGTATATTAAATATGTTTCCATCTTTCTGTCCTACGATATTCGAGTGCCGAAAATTTATTGGCGGCTACCTTTCACAGTTCTTTCAGAGATTCTATGCGAAGTTAAGTTAAATAAAGGGTGATGTAAAATCCTTTGAGATCCGCCCTTTCCCGACGGAATTTCTTTCGATAAGGGTATCGAAAGGTGATCCGCGAGTGAATTGAAGGGTTTCGAATTTTTACTCCACAATGTTCAATACGAACTGATTGTGTCTCTAACCAGTATTTTTAGGTTGATTTCTAAATATTATAAATATATACATTTTCTTCATATATGGTGCTTTGTTATCAGTATTATCTTAATTTAAATAAATCTATTTTATACTTATTTTTCTTATATTATTTTACTATACACGAAATTGAATGAAAAATAAAATGCATAAACTAAATACTTATATTACTTTGCATTATAAAGTAAAAAACATACCTGCGGAAATTTTATTTTTAATGCATATTTTGCACATTGTCATTGCAAAAATTTCTTTTCCGAAAAAAAACCCGCTAATATATTATAATATTTATATTTATTTAAAAAAGGTACAACTAACACCCTAGGAGGAAAATTAAACGCCATCTGGCGGATCTACATCAATTAGTAATGCACACCCATATAGTAATAAGCGTTAACATGCTCATGCAATCCAGGATCACCAGTCTCTAAGGAATAATATTCAAACAGATTGCTTGAGATATCAGACAAGGCCAATCGTATAAAACATATATCAATGTGAACCCACCTCTTAGCAATCTACATATGTTGATTTCGATTTCATTAGATCTCATCAGTGTAGCTCAGCTAGTGAGGATAAATTCACACAATATCTCGAGTGGTTATATACAAAAAATGTACAACTAACCCCCTAGGAGGAAAGTTAAACGCCATTTGGCGGCACCACATCAATTAGCAATGCACACCTATATGGTGCACTACAAGGTGATCCTGATGGCATGAGAATGTTGATGGTTATTACCCATATGGTAATTGTTGTGGTGCCGCCAGATGGCGTTTAACTTTCCTCCTAGGGGTTAGTTGTACCTTTTTTTGAATATAACCACTCGGGATATTGTGTGAATTCATCCTCACTAGCTGAGCAACACTGATGAGATCTAATAAGATCGAAATCTAGATATGTAGATTGCCAAGAGGTGGGTTGACACTTATATATGTTTTATATTTATTTATAAAATTCTTTACGTTTCATGACAAATATAGTTGAAATGGACTATTGCTGCCAAGCATACTATATTCTCCTTATGCATTACCCTAACATGTGTATGTAGCCACGGGGCCTCCCTCGTACATGCCACTCCACATAACCCGGGTTGTAGCAGCTCTCATTCATTCTCTCTTGTCTTTCTTGCCACTCAACATCCCTTTTATTCTCTTCATGACCTCAGTTCCTATACCGCCCAATATTATCAGGTACTCCATTCACGCTTTAGACATATCGAATGTGTGGCGCAATAAGGTCCAATCTGCTTTTTTAACGAAAGGACAAAACCGATTTATAGGACTTAATACTAATAGTTAAGTTTTATCTATTGTGAAATGAGATTTGAGAGGGAGTCGCAGATTGGCCCTTTTAGTTTTGTTTATTAAATCCTTTCAATCAGTTTGAACATTTTGTTACAAAAAACAGATTGGCCCTTATTGCACTACACAGTCGATATCCACTCTTTCATACATCCTTCCTTTATCCTTCCTTTATCCTTCCTCCATCCGCTCTCGTCCCTAGTTTTACATCTCATCCATACTACCCATATCAGTTACTGCAGGCTCTCCTCGTACATCACAACACTCCCACACGAGTCCCCCACGTGCTCATGCGATGTGTCTCCTGAAGGAGAATCGTCATAGGCGTCAGTCTTTCTAGTCCTAGCAGTCAGGAACTAGCCTTGTTCCCATAAGAAACCACTACCGTAGTCACCATATCTTTCTCTCTGTACAACAATTCTCGCTAGCGTGAAAATCTTCTTCCCTTTCTAAAAGTTCTATCTTTCTGGCAGTAACCCTTCCTTTGTCCTCATCGGTAACTTAAACCTGCACTCATTAACGTGAGCGTCAGAACTGAAGAAATATAGGACTTTAGTTCTGACGCTACCGTCGCCTCCTCCTCTTCACTCCACACCCGATTTTTCCCATACGCCTATTGGTAAACTTTTATAAGCTTCCCTTACATCGTTTTTCCCCGCCGCCTATCCCATGTTCAGCTGTTCAGAGTCACTACTAGGCCATTCCAAGCGAATTCCTCACGTCTTACGGTCCCCGCCATCCCTCTACATCTTCTCTCCTACTATCCCAGGTCGATCTTCACTTTATCAATCGTATATCTTACCTTAATAAATTTTGGGTGTCGTTCTGCCACCTGTACGGTCGTTGTATCGGTCATTGTGTGTTGGGTTGGCTCCATCTGCCGTCCCCTCTGGTCTTGTCCTTCACGTCTTCCCGAACCTTCCTCTTAATTGGACATGTGAGGCCTGTCGCGGCGTGTCCTTGCACAGGGCGCAGAAGAACGGTACCTCTTGTAGTAACTTTCCAGGTGCCCTGCCTTGCCACACATCATGTACAGTATTCTTTGGTCCTCCTCACTGCATTCGTGAGCTCGGTGAGCAACTAGCCAGCAGTGGCTGCAACCGCATGGCAGTTCCTACATCCATGTTGCTCTGCACTGTGGCATGATACAGGAAGAGCAACATGGATGGTCACCAGGCTCACAAATGCAGTGAGGAGGACCATAGAAATCTGTGTCTGATGTGTGGCGAGGAAGGGTACCTGGAAAGTCACTACTCTCAACCTTGCTGCGTCGTACATTTCTCGGTTATTATCACTGTGATGTTTTTGGTGGTATTCCTGGCCGGTATAGGTTCTTTAGCCTGTACTGCTCCTTGTTCTTGGTTACTGCCTTGATGCCTGTCTCATCCCCTGTCTCTTGTTAGGTGATCTAGGCCCTTGATAGCCTACAGAATTGAAACTGGGGAAAACATGAAATTTCATCATATTCACATTTTATCAACGCTACAGCGAGAAAACTTCTAGTCTCAATCCGTAGGGCTACAAATAATCTACATTTTCACATATACATCTCTCTAGCATTTCAAATAGAGACGCTACAGAGTTGACCCTGGCCTCTGTTTCCAGTTCCTTTTCGCAGATGGCCTCGCACAGTGCGTTGATTTTGGCGCCAATGCCTCTTACCCTAATCCCAAGCGGACAACATTGCTGCCACCACTGTCTATATCCCGGATCCTATGGACTAGGTTCGCTTATTACTAGCCTTCGGTCGGTTTGTCCAATATGGATCCTTCCTTCAGGTTGGTTGGTTGGTGGTGGCCGTTACCTGAGGATTTTCGGTTGTGTGGTTCTCCTCCAGGTTCTTTATGATTATTCAACTGGCGATCCTCCGAAATGGTCTTCTATGTATTTCATTTTGTCCAGGGTGTGTAGCTTTGCCGCCTCAACTAGTATTCCCTCTGTCCCGTTAAAGTTAAAGGGAGGTTTCACAATGGACCCATTCTCAGGCCTAAGTGTCTGTAGCTATGCTACCCTCCAGCCAACTATCCAGAAACTAACTATGCCTCTGTCACGTTAGCCTCTGCGAATGCTCTGAGGATGCCATTGTGGGTGTTTCCCATCATCTCACTGATGGGATCGCACATTATGTAACGTATATAGCGTTCGATTTTCCTCGATAGATCTTAGCTACTGTTTATCTTCGTGGAGTGGCATATTGTGTCCACTTCACGTTCCTTCAGGTTTAATCTCGCGAGATCAGCGACTTCAGCGACCACAGCCGCTGGTCACTGCTCTGCTCTTAACATCTATTAACATGACTATTTCAACACTCGGGGACCAGTTGGATACTTCCCTCCTCATCACATTCATGTTCTGGTAGGTGTCATAGTTGCGGCTGCTTTTTTGTAGCTGGAATACTTATCAAAAAAGCTCCGTGTTGCGCTGTCTTCATTTCAGCTGGTGTAGGGACCAACCGTGGGCAGCTTGCCTGTACATGTCTTTTATCTGTATTCTCATTGGAGATGGAGTCCTTTGCCCCACTGTGCCATTTCTGCCTTCAGGGTCTCCCACCACCAGAGACCTTTTCCTTCGGATCTTTGGGGGATTTCTAGGGGTTCCGATTTTTCCGAGGTGTACGTATTGTTCACGAACGATCGCCGAGCCTACTTAACACCCAATTAACACATAAACGGCGTCGGGCACAGGCGCGGCGCAGGCGAGGCGAGGCGCAGGCGCGACGTTGCACAGGCGATTGTGATGTCCATATGCAGTGAAGGGGTGGACATTGCACCTTATGTTTACGTAGAGGCGGCGTGGAAGAAGGCATAAGCCTTTCGCCTCTTCGCCTACCTTGTCTTAGGCGAAGAGGCGGAAACGCGATACCGGCGCTGCGAGAGGCACGACAATTCAAGCCCCCTCTATATAACATGTGGTGCATTGCCCACTTAGGTGACGAGGGGCGGACATTTGCGTAGTGTTTCGCCGCGCCGGCACCGCGTCTTCGCCTAAGACACGGTAGACGAAGAGGCGAAAGGCATAACTCTTCCACGCCGCCTCTACGTAAACATAAGATGCAATGTCCACCCCTTCACTGCATATGAACATCAGAATCGCCTGTGCAACGTCGCGCCTGCGCCCGACGCCGCTTATGTGTGAATTGGGCCTTAGATTACTTTAGTATGTTCCTTGTCGCCACCGCCGTGTTGGTAAGTCTTAGCCTCAAAACATGCACTGTAACACAGTGTCCTCTACCAGCATCTTCTTTGTCTCTGTTGGTTCCGCCTTTCCGTCTCCTTTTCTCTTCGGAGACGAGGTGGTTTTCCTCTTGGCTGACTGAGTTAAGTGGCTTTCTTCCTCTGTGTGCGAATTCTCAACCATCGCTATTCAGCGGGTGGATGCTGATTGACTGGGGGTTCTACTTGCTACTACCTACGTTTGTCTTCTGTTCGCTGTGTTACGCCGCATCCTCTAAATGGGTTGGTATCTTATACGGCCTCTGGTTTCGTGTTTGCTTCTTCTACTAGGTGGTAGCCGGATGACGGTTGTGGGGCAACCACCGCGATGCCCTTGCCGACCGGAGTTGAGGTCTTCCTCCTCTGCTCAGTAAACGATCAATAATTTATAACCCTGTTCATTAGTTCCTTTTTTTCCATGGTAAATGTAGTGTCCTTCCGTGGTCGTATGCAGTGATCATCATCGTGGTTGTTTTACTCCACTTTCCTTCGTTTTTCACACGCTTGAGCTCTTAGTCACTTATTTTATTACGCAAGTTTCCTGGGCTAGTCCACGCACGGGATCGGCGTCTGCTTCGGGTCGTTTGGTGCTGTTGCGACCCGTCTGAGTGAAGCCACTGCCTTCTCCACGCCTCAGGAATGGTCTGGGTGATGGATTTTCCCCCTTCTTCCTATTCTCGTGCAACAACCCCTAACCTAATCCCACTAACCGACCTGTACTCCTTTTGAAACAAGCATAGTTGGCAGCTCTACCCCCAAATGAAGTTCAAGCTACAGGCCCATATCCTTGTTGCCTGTATTATCGAAACTATACGAGTAGTTGCTAATAAAATGATTATATCCAATAACAGAAGAAAGGAACCTATCCCAATTAATCAGTTCGGCTTCAGAAAATACTACTGGACCCTCGATCAAATACATAGAATAACTGTCTGAAGAGTTCAATGTTATTTCGTATTCTAGTGTTTGGACACCAATATTCCTCGCTTTATTTATTTTTCTTGGTGTATGAATAAAGTAATATATATATATATATATATATATATATATATATATATATATATATATATATATATAATGATTTCTCAAAAATTTCACTCTCCGATGGGACTTGAACCCACGTCTCCGGCTATCGCGGCCGTCGCGCTACCAACTGCGCCACGGAGGGTGGTAGTGGATAGCGCGTGAGATGTTCTTATGTCCAATTATTTTATATATATATATATATATATATATATATATATATATATATATTCTGTTGTATCAACGTCCAATGTTATTATACCTTCAGCGTTATTCTTTAAGTGTTATTTCTTATTCTTGGTGTATGAATAGTATACCCTCAAAAATGTTAATATTCCTCTATAATTTTATAATTTACCTTGCAAATTTATACATACAGAAAAGTTATTCAGGGAGTTATAGTAGGTTATTTGATATAACATCATATTTCCAAAATGCATTGCAGCAATATTTCCATTTTCTAGTTATAACAAACCTCACAAACTTTTTAACATGGTCCAACTTTGATGTACGTTTCCAATGTTATGCACGATTAAATTTGCTTGCATTGCATTAGTGCGGCTGCATTCTGTCCGGCCCCGATCATATTTTATTAATTACATTGCGCGAGATTACCAATTAAAAACCAACAGTATTGATAATCGGCGTGTGTTTTGATTCGAAATTGAATAACTAGCACGCATGAGCGCGCCCCACTGGTTGCGGTGAACAAATTGGGTGTTCCATTTGGGGGGCGGCTAAAAATATCACATAAGGATGACTGAAGGGGAGTATAAAGGGATAACATGTAGTCATAGAGAACTGCCGCTCCCGCCGCGAACCTGAATGAGGTGTTTATAAATGGGACGGGGAAACGTATAGCAAAGTGAAAAATGTACTAACATGGAATAATGTGTGTGTGGGAGGTTTGCACAAACATGTTGGGAAAAGTGGAATGTGATGATTTATATAGGTATATTGGTGCGTGTGCGTGTTAAAAGGTTGAGCTTCATATTTTAAAAACCGTTTTTAAAATAATACTAATAATAATAAACCTTAATAAATATTATTACACACACGCTGATGTGGTTAGCACCCTCGTTTTACGTACGGGCAACCCGGGTTCGAACCCTTACCGTTTGGGATACAATTAACGACAAGAGAATGTTTTGCGTTTGAATTTATGTAAATCGACGTGCGTAATTACAGACGTGAAATCAATTGATTCATAAAGAAAGATGTAACTGCGTACATCGATTTACATAAATTCAAACGCAAAACATTCTCTTGTCATTAATTGTATCCCAAACGGTAAGAATTCGTACCCGGGTTGCCTGTACGTAAAACGAGGGTGCTAACCATACCGTTTCAAAATTATTCAAATTTTGACACCACTTTCATTCTCTCAGGCTCATATGTAGAAAAAGACGTTTGTAAGAATATAATTACAATTTATTGCAAACGATTTTATATACATCCTATTCCGGTTGAACTTCCGTACACACACACACACACTGACACACTTTTAAATGAAATCATTCGAAGTTTTCCGCAAGGTAAATAGCTTCTAAGAATAAATTGATCACTTATTTTGAGTGGTTTCAAAGTATGACGCGGAAAATTTATTCGCAATTCAATTTCTACGTGTATACGGTTATATACCGTATTTTCATCCTCCCTTATTTCTCCCCATGGAAAATGAATAAACTTTTCTACGTGCCGCCCCGCAATATGAAAATAAAATGCGCTGATATGATTTTTTATTGATGGTCCCTCCCGTACACGCAGGGGAGCAAAAGGTTGTTGATTTGTTTTGTCTCGCGACGTGGGAAAATCAATCATCCAATATTGTTTCAGGCTGAAATATTTATTCAATGGGGAGGCAAAGTTTGGACAATGCGCGTTTGTTCATAATGGCCAATTATTTTCAATAATTCATTAATCAATCATCATTATGTGGATTATAGAGAGCTCATAAGTATGCTTATATGTATGTTTGTAGCTTTAATAATAAATTAGACAAGCTTGTTTCATATTCGATTTTAAATTGTTTGTACGTGGGATGTTATTTTTGATACATAGATATTTACCACTATTTTAATGTTCAAGCAGGAATTAATAATAAACAGTATGAACAATCAACAGTATTAATAATAAACAGTATGAAACGTAAAACGTATGGGTAATAAACAGTATGGACGGTATACAGTATGAATAGTAAACACTATGAAAAGTAACAAGTATGGAGAATAAACAGTATGTATATAATGTGTATTCTCCATACTAGTAAACAGTATAAACAACAAATAGTATGAACAGTAAACATTATGAACAGTAAACAGTATGAACAGTAAATAATATGAACAGTAAACAGTATGAACAGTGAACAGTATGAATAGTAAACAGTATAAACAACCAATAGAATAAACAGTAAACAGTATGAATAGTGAACAGTATAAACAGTAAACAGTATGAACATTTTATAGTATGAACAGCAAATAATATGAACATCAGAGGCGTGCGGTAGGTTGGGATGTAAGGTGTGCAGAGAAAAATCACATGCAATTAAAGTACATTAAAATTAGTATTCTTTGAATTAGGCAGTGGTAGATTAGCTTCTATTTGGAAATGTAAATAACCCAATCATTTCTTTTCAATTATCGTAAGTGATAAAGTCAGATTTAACTACTACGTTTTATTCTTTTTTATGAAGAAAATTATCTCGCTACTGTAGCAAAAGTTATTGTACAGTTTTTTTTAAAGATTACAAGTGTTCATGCCTCCCATGCATTCATTTATTTGTGATTAAGTCTTTAATTTTATTTTTTGATACAAATTGGTGTTGGTCTGTGTAGCTTTAATAATACGTGTTTCACTCTATCCCTCTTGAAAACGAATTGTGCAATAAATCAATATCTAAGGGCATAATTTTGTAAATGAATTAGGATTTACAAATTATGTAATTGTTACTTGCTACAACACAAAACACACAAAATATATAAAAGTAACGATAATGCTCAATGTGAAATATTGTTTTAATCCAGTAGTACTAAAAGTTAATGTTGAGTGGATTCAGGATGTGTCGTATTAACCATCGGGCTACTACGTGAAATGTCAGGACATGTTCAATAACGGTGGGTCTTTTTGACCCAACACATTTTCTTGGCGGTATGTGTCATTTATACATTTCAGGAAACAAAAAATTTCAATTTTTTAAATAAACTTTCAGTTAGAAGTAAGTAACAAAAAACTTTTAAATGACTAGCGCTAGTAAAAAAGACTAGGTACTTGTAACTAGATTTGGTAGATTGAACAGTTTTTCACTCTTCTGTTTCCTCATTGAAAGCACATCCGTCTGTTTTTTAGTGTTGCCTACAAATTGGGAAGCCTCATATCTTACAGTAATTGTTTTCCTGTCGTTTTTACAAAAGTAACATCGCTTTCTAGCTTATGTTTCGGCCCGGTTAAGTCATGGTTTCCTAGGAAGCGGCCGCTTTTTTGGGAAGAGGAATATATTCGGACGGCGCTCTGAGCTTGTCTCAGTTTGTAGATTGCGTTGGACATCCTTAGTTTCATGAAGGGCTTCGCCAATGAGAACGCCAGTGATTTCAAAAAGTCGGATCGGCTTACTCGTGCCTCTTGGCTGTTATTGAGCCGGTGGAGTACAAAGGCGTTTATTTCAGCAGCATCTAGTACCGCATAAAAATAGCTCATTGGTCATCTTCTAGTACCTCTTTTTGTTGAATAGCTGCGACACAACTTGTCGAAAATATCAACACCACCTTTTGTAAAGTTGTAAAATTCGACGATATCCGGTTTTTACGTATCTGGGTTCAGAGTTCTAGTATAATGCATGGTCGATAATAGAATCACGTTTATTTTTCTGGTGGTACGAAACTATCATCTTGTCACGGTGACAAAGGAAACGTGACGTGTTGTGCAATAAGAAATAGAGGAATTTCACAGCTTGTATTTTTGTAGGGTGCCAACCTTGGTGTTCTTTCGTTTACAGAGCTCCTCACAAAGTTCTATTGACGAAACCCAATTATCGCATGTGACATTGCGATTTGTTAGACGAAGCGGTTCTGTCAATTGAAGAACGTATTGAATAGGTAAAAGCAACCCTTGACGAGTTATAGTTCCTTTTCCTATGTAAGGGATCTTCACAAAAGAAGGTGTTAGCGTCACAATTTTCATCCCGTTATTGTCGGGCTTTGCTCGATTGTACTTCTTGAATGGACATTTACCCCTGAAGCTGAAAATTATTTCGTCCACTGTTACTCTGAAGCGCCGTATAAAATGTGGAACAGTTTTCGTTACACAACTGCCAGAAATGTCTAAAAGCTGTAAATTTATTTTTCTTCTCGGGTTCAAACCTTAGGAAGCAAAGTAGTAAAATATACCTGCTTTTTAGACATAACTGACCGAAAAATCTCATACTCAGGTTTGAATTCCTCATAACATCGCCAAAAAATCGAAGGCCTTCTTCATTTCTATGGCATCTGTGGGTCTAATATACCAATGGTTAGAGATGTACTGGCCCGTTTTGAGTTCTATATGTTCATTGGTAAATTTAACAATCATTGTTTCGTTGATTCATAAGAAAACTATTTTTACCTCTTCTATCAGGTTTCGAGCCTCATCTTTGGTACCAGGAAAGCGGGTAATGATATTCCATGAAGGCACTCTGACGTTTCTGGTCGGTAAAAACACGGTGTCCGCTCAGATAGTTTGATGATTGTAAGTATGAACAGTAAACAGTATGAACGGTAAATTGTATGTATAGTAGATAGTGTGAACAGTAAACAGTATGAACAGTAAACTGTATGAACCGTTAACAATATGAATAGTAAACGGTGTAAACTGTAAATAGTATGAAAAGTAAAGAGTATGAACAGTAAACAGCATGGTACTGTTCACTGTTCACTGTCAACAATAGACAGTTGATCCCGGAGGTGCAATGTGGTTTCCACAGTGGCAGGTCAATATTCGATCATATCCATACACTACAGCTGATGGTGGAAAAGGAATTGTAGTCGAAGGGAGGGAAATTGTTTGCGCTTGTCGTTGACGTCAATTGATTCTATAGTTGGAATATCTTCATAGGTTAGTTATTAGATATATATATATATATATATATATATATATATATATATATATATATATATATATATATATATATATCCAGGGGTGACTGGAGCAGAGAGGACAAAGTGTGCATGGCAAAAGCAAGGTGTAGGTCAGACGAGAGAGAAAGGAAAGTGTGGATGGGTCTGGGGTACACGTGTACGCTGTGTAGTAAGGGAAGCGATACGTGGTGGCACCTTAGCAAAGAATGTGAGGGTGTGAAAGCAGAGTGGATTAGAGACTGCAGAAAACTATATGAATGGTTGTGAGAGGATGGGAAGGGCGTGAAAATCTGCAGCAGGCTGTCGTGGGAGAGGAAAGTGGCAAGGGCAGAGGGGGTTTAGGGGGAATATGTATATTCCTTTATTTTTGTATTTTGAGGAGTGTTACTTTTTATTTTTTTATTTTTTGCTCGAAATGTTTGAGCATTGTGTATTGGGGGAGGAGTGTATTTTTTTAGCAGTATGCCAAATAACGGTCTTTTTTTCATATATATTATATATCCCTAGTCCTCCATATCCATTGAGGGTTCCTTCTCAAGTCCCCTCTGGATTCTTCTGTGGCGCTATAGATAACCCACTTAAACGTTTTGGGGATGCCCTTTCTAGGGCACTCTTCGGGTAGCTGTTGTCGTATAGATTCTATTGTAGGCCCTCCAACACCATCCCTTCGACGTGTATCATGTGAAGTTCTCTTTACAAGCCCTTTCATAAGATTTGGTTAGGATTCCGGTTGATGTTTCATAGTTGGACCATGACTTCTTTTTCTTCTTCGCTACCCTTCTATGGCCCGAGCACCTTGAAGGTTGCTAGAGCGGAGTTGGCAGTTTATCCCAAAAGGTTTCGATCATTAGAACGATCACTTCCTGTCCCTTAGGATTCGGATTGTTGTGGACCACCTTCCACGTAGCTGTCGTTAGTTCGATGGCTTGGACCATTAGTCGGGGGGTTGTCGTTGGTTCCATTACTGGCCCTCGGTATCCACGTCGTGATCCTTAGTTGCTTCAGTATCAAGCTCTCCTCCACGCATTTGAGCTTGGCCCCTTGCGAGGATTGTTCCTCTCTCATCACCTTTGTCAGCCACCAACGTTCGGTGCCTTGGTTCACGCAGGAGATGAAGGTATCCTGCCCTGACTGAAACTCTACTGAAGCCCATTGGGTCATAGACTTTCAGTGCGCTATTTTTTTGCGAAGGCCTTCTGTCGTTTGTCGGTGGGTTTCTCGCCGGTAGGTGACTATTTTGAGTTCCGTGATCAGGGGTATATCTGCCCCCGCTTGCCAGGTTGCCCTTGGGCTTCTTAAACCTTCTTTTTATACAGCTGTTTTCGTACGATCGATGATATCCCCATGGTTTTTGATTGTTGGTTATTGATTTCTGGGGGTCTATTCTGTTTCAGCACCATGTTTCGCGAACGCTAGTGTAATACTGCCATGCTCCCTTTTACACTATATTCCATTATCGCAATCCCCACATTCCCACTCCATACAACAATATTGCTACACGCCTCCCCGATCTACGCTATTACTCGATTACCATCCCACCACCTCTTTTCGCCTTGTCATTCTCGTCTTCGCCTTTTTTGTCCTGTGAGGAGGAAATGTTCAAATCAGACAATTCATGCCTTATTACCACCTGGTTAGGGGCATGGGTAGTGTCGGATTCACTCCGGATTCTACCTGGGGCGCCTTCCGATGAAAACTTAACCTCACGTTCTGTCGCTCGAAGCTTGCCCGCCTCAGAGGTACTCTATGCCCCTCATGCCATCTCACTTCAATTTGTAAGTGTTGCTCCTTGTCTCGTCAATGCATTGTCTGGCGCGTATCACGTCACTGTTGCAGGTCGTCATTTTACTTTTACTCCTTCACGGTCTGGCAGAACCTCATCCCCGCCTCCCATTTTTGGCTGACGTCTGGATGCTAGAGGACAGCCAAATGGGATATATATATATATATATATATATATATATATATATATATATGTATGTATATATATTTCTCCGGGGGTAGGTTCTCTCAGTTCGGGCTATAATACAGCTCACTTGTGGCATCGTAGGCATTGACAAAAGGTGGGGTTCGGACCATCGGTAACTACAGTGTCAGCATTTTGCCCTTTCGGATTTCCCTATCCGGTATATGTATGTTTGAAAAATACCGTGCCCAGATAGCAGCTTCGTAGTCCAATGGTCCAATTCCCCATGCTCATGTTCGACCCAGGACTCATGGGGGATGAGTTTCTAGGTCCAACCCGCCTTCCGGGTTTAGCTCCACCAGTGCTGCGATTTAGTCATTGTCTGTCATCTTGCGTCTGTCTTATCGTCTCTAGGCGTCCTTCTGTTTCGGATGGCCGTATATATCTCGGTCCTCTCTACTACCAGTAGGTCTGCCGGTGTTAAGCTGGCTAGGACTTCTGCTACAGCGGTCAAGATGGTACGGTATGCCCGGGTCATCCGAAGAGCGTTGGTGTGCAGCGCTCTCCTTAGTCTATGCATGTTCCCCTGTGTCGATGTTGCGCCGACCCAGGCCGGAGCCGGTCGGGTAGTTTGATACGCAGTGCATCGTCTTCTGGATAGTTCTGGATAGGTGGCTGAAAGGTAGCATAGCTACAGACACTTACGCCTCAAAATTGGCGTATTGTGAAACCTCTCTTTATGGCTACTCACTCGTCCCACCAGTCAATTTTGCGTGCGAGCTACAAAACTCTGGCGGGTGAGGAGTTGCCTATGCTGACCATATTAGGCTAGCACTCCCCTAGTATTAGATTCCTAGTGTTTACTTCAGCAGGGCAGAGGCATATTATATGCTCTGCTGTTTCTAGTTCTTCATTGCACCCTCTACATAACAGGCTATCCACCAGACCCATCGTGTGTAGATGTTTGTTTAGCCAGTGGCCAGTTAGGATATTGGTCAATAATTTCAAATTAGTTGTAGATAAGTTAAGGCGGGCCGTGGCTGCAATTTTACAAGCCTAATTGCTACCTTTGATTGCTTGCAGCCCGGCGTTTCTCGCCATCTTACCTTGTGAAGAGCATGTGTCCTATGCTCTATTATTTTTTTTTCAGAGTAGCTGCAGAAAGTATTTTATCCTCTTGGGTTGTTAGAGGATGTAATAATCCCTTCCTTTCAAGCTCATCTGCTATTTCGTTGCCGTTTGTTATGTCGATATGATTCGAGCTGAGTGCATCGTCTTACACTATGTTCCAGAAGAGAGGGCCCAAGACTGATCCCTGGGGCACCCCTCCTGTAAGTTCATGTGTGGTCTCTTCTCTAGCAGCTTCATGGGTCACCTCACGGTTACTCAGGTATCCATGTACTAGTCTACAGAGTTTGATGGGGATTCCCTTACGGCGTATGGCCTGCATGATGGTCCCCCAGGGCAGTGTATTGAATGCATTGGCGATGTCGAGTGTGACATGCTGTACCTATGTCGTCTCCATGTTCCCGTGTTAGCTTCCACTACCGCCAATATCGCATCTGTTGTTGATCGGCCTTTTCTGAATCCATACTGTACACTATGCAGACCTCCGACAGTGCATCTGTGTGTCTCGCCGTTGCTTATAACCACTCCCAATGCTTCCCAAACCCATCTCTGCAATCCAGCCAAGGGCGTAAATACTTAAAGCAATTCATTATCTCAATCATACTTCCGCTCTACCCATACTAGCCTTATTTCTAAACATAATCGAATTGTTGTTTTCCACATTCACTATGGTGTAGCTTTATATATAGACCAATAGTCTCGCAAGTCAGTAAATAAAGTGATTTCGAGATCTACAATGTTATAGAATCAGTCAGTAAAAAGATTAATCGACTCATCCCAACTCAAATTCCCTTATTTTTTAAATAATTCATTGAAATGATACCAGCATTTAAATTGTAGCTAATAAATCAAAATTCATAAAGTTCTTATGAAAATCAAATTAGTATTAATTAATTCATCCAATCCCATCAGCCAGCTCTTAATTGCGGTACAGCGCGCAACAATTCTGAATTAATCAAATCCAGAGCCCGATAAAATCGCGCTATCATTTCGGCTCAATTCGCCCAGCACCGCCGCAATTAAGATTTCTTCTCGAACTCAATTAGCTGGCCGCAGTTGCGATTCTAATTAATTGCAATCGATTATAAAATCCGCCATCCGACGCTCCATTCAGTGAGCGGTTAGAACTTTTAATTCATTGCGAAAATCATAGATTGACGGAAAAGTTTAATTGAAGAGATTATATATAGAAATTGAAAACATTGTATCAGCTAACAATAGAAACTTTGTAAAATTAAAATGTTCGTCCATTGTAGGTGACATCATGTGAAAATTGCAATTGGTAAGGTTAATTTTGTCAAGATATAGTCAACGTCTATATCTTGACAAAAATAACTAACTACATTATAACTATAGAATGTTTTTATTTTAACCACTATAGTGTCGTCAGCAAAAGTGCCTTCTGTGTCATGAGTTATTTCAGGAATATCAGTGGTGTTTAGTAAGCAACGGACTTGTTCTAATATATTGTCTTGTGCTATCCAGTGTGCATCTATTTCTTTCAGTTCAGAGAGAAACACTCAACTATAAATCATACCAGATCACAGGTATAATTGATACTTTATTGGAATCTAAAAATATTTCTCAAATATAGTTAGTAAATATTAAAAAAAAAACTTCTATCTTTATAGGGCTATTAGCCGTGAGGCTTTTCTGCCGGCCAAGGGAGAAGCTCAGAGGAGTTTAATCATTCGGTATTTACCTTAACTTCACAGAAAACCTCTGAAAAACTGTGAAAGGAGATTCGCGAAAATTCGTTCCCCGCTGGGGATCGAACTCAGGCTCCCCAATGCTCAGTACGAGACGGGGTATTAAATATTATTAAATATAATTAATTAAAACTAGTTATTAGAAATACAAAGATAATACCTGGGCATCAGGTTGGCTTCAGAGACTGCCACTCGACTACAGATCAAGTCCACAGGATCACAGGTATAATTGAAAAGTTGGTTGTTGGAAGAAATAAAAGTCTGTTCGAGCTGCTTCCTTGGTGAAGCTCAGGCTTTTAAACGTGTGGTACTAGGGACATAAATATAGAAAGCAAGTTATTGTCTAACAATTCACAGAAATATAATTGAGATCGATTCAGAATTAAGCAAGAAGACACATGCCTGAATTACATTCTACTAGAAACTTGAACACGATTCTACTTTCAATTACTCATGTGCAATTTTCAGTTCATACTATGACCAAGCACGTACCGCGAGCGTCTTAAATAAAAGACGAGATCGGTCATAGTACGAGCTGAACATAGTACATGAATAATTGAAACTTATTTAAGTTTCTTGACGAAGCTAATACAATGTAATTTAAGCTTCTGTCTTCTTGCTTAATTCTGAATGCTCGATATGAAATATAAGACTTCATTGGCAAGAGCTTGCGTCATACAGTCACTCGTATCGCACTTTCAAGAGCCTGGTTTACATCAACGAACAGACTTTTCTTTCTTCCAACAATTTTTCAATTATATATACGATCCTGTAGACTTGATCTATAGTGGCGCAGGGGTATAAGGCGACGGTCTGTAAGCCATTGCGTACGGTGGTTCAAATCCACCACTAGTTGGGAATTTTTTTGATGGATGTTGTATGAGACACAATAAATTCGTGATGGGCCATTGTGCACACAGCAAGGAGCAGGGGCTGTACTCATAACAATGATATTTATTTGAATTGGCGTTTGTTGTTCCTGAGCAACCTTTAAGGGAGAACTAAACACATTTTCATCCGTTTCGTAATGTTTTTTTATCTCGAATCGTACAAGTCCAATCGGAATGCAATTTTATGTGTGGATAAAGATGAGTTAGGACTATGAACATGTCTATATATTAAGTTATGATTCTCCTTAATACAACAGTAATTAATTATTAAAAATCGGTGTAAAATTACCTCATTATGAAACACTTATTTGAGCGAATTCATGTATTTAATCAGAAATAAAATTAGACATGTTTAATGTCTGTTATATTCTCAGACTGAATGTGAAATCGATTGCAAAAATATAGTAACATTACTTAGTATTCTTATAATTACTAGAGCTCTACAAACGCAGAAATTGTGGTGTTTTGTAGCTCATATTCTCGGCCGTGTTTTTCGCACGCGTGTTTTGATATTAATACGCTACAGCGTACTTTAAATAGGGATTATGATGCGTCAATATAAACAAGTACTATCTTTATAGGGTTATTAGCCGTGAGATATTATACCGGTCAAGATAGTAGCTCAGCCGAATTTAATCATCCGGTATTTACCTTAACTTCACAGAAAGCCTCTGAAAAACTGTTAAAAGTGATTCGCGTAATTTGACCCTATAGAGTTCGAACTCAGGCTCCCCAATGTTCATTACGAGACGGACGATACCTCTAACGACCAATCAATATATTGCTACCCAACTCTCGGCCACTGAGCAACGTAATGCACGTGTGTTTTAGTATTGATTTTAAACATGTTATGGCGTACTTTTAAGTAGAATCAATATAAAAACTTCTATCTTTATAAGGCTATCAGCTGTGAGGTTTTTCCGCCGGTCAAGGGAGAAGCTCAGAGGAGTTTAATCACACGGTATTTAATTTATCTTCACAGAAAAGTAAAAGCTGATTCGTAAAATTTCCTCGATGGGGTTCGAACTCTATTACCCAGCTCAGTAGCCGAGAGCTGAGTAGCGTCGATATATTTTGAGAAAACGAGATAGTCTGGTACCTTATAAAAAGCGGAAGGATGATTGATATACAATAAATGTGGGTTATACTTTAAAAATTGATTTTTTTTCAACTAATCTGAATATTGAAATCTTGCTGTAACTCGTAAGTATTCAAATTTGAATTCTGAATATCGTATAAGTTGTGAATAAATACATTCAATAATATACTGTGCGATTCAATAATTATTACTATAATTTTAGCTCTAACTATATAAAAGGCAATGCAAACCTATGACCTACAATTATTATATCGCCAACAAAGCTGGCACTGCTAATGAATTCCACATGCTTTCTGTTGTTTAATGCAACTCTGCACGCACAACCCTTCATTTAATACCCCCTTAATTATTCCATCAATAATTCTCTTTAGTATCGTGCATTCAACACGCGCCCGCGTTGGCTTCATATTCGAATATTTGATTTGAATCGGGTCTACTTGTGCCACCCGAATAAATAGTCCCAACGGAATATACGCGGAAGCATAATAATTTCCCCGAAACAAGCACGAGAACAAATGTCACTGTTGAATTTCCACGAGATTTTACGGGCCGTTAAGCGAACAAAAACACGCCGAGCCGGAATTAGGAAAGTGGTCGTAATTTATTATATACATCGCGCTCCCTCGAGGCAAACGTGTTCTTGATGATCGCGGCGCAAATATCACACCTAATGGTATTTTGTCAGGGAACTATAAAAATATTTCATATACCTGCAGGGTGATAAATAGATGTCTGTATATATGGAGGGTGAAATGAACTGAATATAGGGTTACCTGTATATCGTTGCTATGTACTTAAAATGATTTAAGTATAATTTTGAAATATTGGATTGTTAAGGCACATACTTTGTGATGTGTTTTATTTATACTTTAATATATATTTTTTTATCATATAAAAGTGTGAACCCACCTCTTAGCAATCTACATATCTAGATTTCGATCTTATTAGATCTCGTCAGTGTAGCTCAGCTAGTGAGGATGAATTCACACCAAATCTCGAGTGGTTATATACAAAAACAGTAAAACTTACACTCGTAGAGGGAAGTTAAACGCCATCTGGCGGCACCACATCAATTAGCAATGCACACCCATATGGTAATAACCGTCAACATGCTCATGTTATCAGGATCACCGGGTAGTGCCCTCTAGAGAATATGAATAATATTCCAATAGAGTGCTTGAGATATCAGCACAAAGCCAATCGTATAAAACATATACACTTTTATATGTTTTATACGATTGGCTTTGTGCTGATATCTCAAGCACTCTATTGGAATATTATTCATATTCTCTAGAGGGCACTACCCGGTGATCCTGATAACATGAGCATGTTGACGGTTATTACCATATGGGTGTGCATTGCTAATTGATGTGGTGCCGCCAGATGGCGTTTAACTTCCCTCTACGAGTGTAAGTTGTACTGTTTTTATATTTTTTTATTTATTTTTTAGTGAGAAAAATGCTCTTAAGGGCATTTACTAACATTATAATATGATCTACAATCACAAAACTTATATCTAAGGACTTGCTGACTAGGATTCCTTAATTACACTGATATTAATATGTATATAAACACTGTTTCATGCCTTTGACTAAAATATATATTACACTAGCTCGAAGGATTTGATTCTCTTAAGTTTGATTGGCATTGTTCAGGAGTATATGATATCGTTTTCAATTCACAGAATTATATGTATCAAGACATCTTGCTGTTTAGTGCTGTAGAAATATTCTGACAATCCTGCTGATACTAGGTATGGTCACCTTTTGTATTTTGATGTAGATGAACGAAATAAGCCGAGTATTTTGCATGCTCGGTAAATTTTACCGCAAACTAAACAACTTTTTTCTTCATAACTATCCTCTCCAGGTCTTTTCTGCTGGTAAAGGGAGAAGCTCGGTGATTATGGTTTGGTCATAGTATAGTTAATAGGGATCGTTCTCAATTGATTTAGGAGGCGAATACAGATGGTAAGGGGTTTGTGGCGAATACAGATGGTAAGGAGTTTGTCTACCAACATCAAGTCCAAACTTTACTGCCAGAGATTGATGAATTATATTGGCTATTTAGTTACGACGATGTAGATCAAGGAATTGGCAACCATTTTTACAACGGGCCAGCTACAAATTTAAAAACATTGTGCGGGGTGCATGTAAGGCCCAATTCACACATAAGCGGCTTCGGGCGCAGGCGCGGTGTAGACGAGGCGCAGGCGCGACGTCGCACAGGCGATTGTGACGTCCATATGCAGCGAAGGGGTGGACATTGCACCTTATGTTTACATAGAGGCGGCGTGGAAGAGTTATGCCTCTCGCCTCTTCGCCTACCGTGTCTTAGGCGAAGAGGCGAAGACGCGGTGCCGGCGTTGCGAGGGGCACGACGCTTCAAGCCCCCTTTATATAAACATGTGGTGCAATGCCCACTTAGGTGACGAGGCGCGGGCATTTTCCTCGTGCCTCTCGCCGCGGCGGCACCGTGTCTTCACTTCTTCGCCTAAGACACGGTAGGTGAAGAGGCGAAACTCTTCCACGTCGCCTCTATGTAAACATAAGGTGCAATGTCCACCCCTTCACTGCATATAGACATCACAATCGCCTGTGCGACGTCGCGCCTGCGCCTCGCCTACACCGCGCCTGCGCCCGACGCCGCTTATGTGTGAATTGGGCCTAAGAGACTTATTTTAAATTTAGTTTTTTAAATACAAAGGCTTGTGGAATGTCGGCATCATTTCCAAAAAAAAAAGTCAATACGTCTAGGGTATAATAAGGTTATAAAATCTTAGAAGGGATGCATTAACATTGTTGTAGTGCCACGGATTGCTCTTCCCTGATGTATTCTGCTGTCAATGACTTGGTCTTTGATGGCATTCATACATCCAAGTGTTTCTGGAAATAGCTCCCCTATTGCCATGCGTTCGATGCACTTTCATCGACTTTGGCTTTTCTAAATCTAGGGCACGTCCTTACGTGTAGACATTTATATTTCTCTCATCTGTCTATTTTTCATTTGTGTCATAAGTCGACTTTGGAAGTTTAGCGGCGTGTACTTTATGTCCGCTTCATAGACTATATATACGATATTATATATATATATATATATATATATATATATATATATATAATTATCTTATACCCAGTTTTCTTTTGTTTCAGTGACTATTATTGACGTGTGGTAGTGTTCTGTGCCCTGTAAGGATACTCGTGACAATGACTGAGGATTCAGGACCAAGTGGAGCAACTGAAAGGTATGAATACAATAATATCATATTTATTATGCAATTTTCCCTGAATGAAACTTGAAATTTGGCCGACGGCCATCAGTTAGGTATAATCAAAATCGAATGACCTATGTATTTGACATTTTCTATAAAATTTATATTATATTATTATATTTTTAAACAAATATTATTGTTAACAAAATGTTCGTTAAATATAAAGACCGTATATAGAACGTTTCAGTGCTTTATTTACGCAGCACAATCTATAATATCCTTTATATAGAAGTGAGAGTGTTATTTTATCCCAAAATCGTTACTACTGAATGATTTAAAAGAAAACATCAACAAGTTTAAACCATAACACCTACTAGCAGCTAATTGAAGAATAAAACCAATCATTTAAAATAACCAACTGTCATTATCAATACAACAAAATATGTTCTTCTATCCTATTTTCTGCCTTTTGTGTAGCGCAGTGATCTAGTATTTATAGGTGTCATCCGCCTCGTACTGAGCATTAAATAGCGTGAGTTCAAACCCCATCGGAGCGAATTGTCACGAATCACCTTTCACATATTTCAGAGGTTTTCTGTAAAGTTAAGGTAAATACCGGCAAATTAAACTCCTCTGAGCTTCTCCCTTTTCAGGCGAGAAAGTCGGAGAGCCGATGGCCCTATGAAGATTGAAGTAAAACATATATAAGTGTGAATCCATCTGCATATCTAGATTTCGATCTTATTAGATCTCATCAGTGTAGCTCAGCTAGCGAGGATGAATTCACACAATATCTCGAGTGGTTATATACAAAAATTATACAACTAACTTTGCTCCTAGGGGGAAAGTTAAACGCCATCTGGCGGCACCACATCAATTAGCAATCTAATAGAGATCTAATAAGATCGAAATCTAGATATGTAGATTGCTAAGAGGTGGATTCACACTTATATATATATATATATATATATATATATATATATATATATATATATTTTACAAAATTGGCTTTGTGCTGATATCCAGATGGCGTTTAACTTTCCTCCTAGGGGGTTAGTTGTATAATTGAAAATTGATTTTTTAGTTCGAAAATATATAGGTGAATATGTGAACCAAGTAAATATTTTCCAAGTTTACTAATAATCATATTTCTGTTGAGTTGAGTTATTTCGATTACTTCGATAATAAACCTGCTTGTTATACCCTAGGGATTGGAAAAAGTGAAACGACCGATGAGTTTTAATGAATGAGTCCCTCAATGGTGTGGGGTCCCGTACATTTGGGTTGGAATTGATGTAGTTGCCGATGATACTTTAGCAGCACTTGATCCCCTTCCGCAAATGTTGATGGCACTCCGTGCGATATATTCGTATGCCTTTGTAGGCAGGCTCTGTGTGTGTGTGTATCTATATGTGTGTTTGTTCTTTAATTCTAATGTAGGTCAATAGGATCGCAACGTGTAGTTTCTAACCGCGCCGGTCAACGCTAGCGTTATTAGCTGGTTTTTATTAGAAGACCTTCATGTACCTTTCGTGGACCTTTTTTGGTCGGCTGCTTGATGAGCGCGCATCTGCTCACGGGAAAGAGATGACTTGGTGTACACTTTGATGGTCGCTCTCTTCCATGTAGATTTTGTTCTGCCCCTCGTTCTTTTCCCTTGCAAATTCCATTATAGCGCTTTCCATGTCCACATATGTCTTCAGATTTGAAGCTCGACTGGTTCTTCATTTGCGCTGTTCTATAGTTCGTGGTTGTTATTCTTGCAGGCCAGAATACTCTGAGGATGCGTCGTAGACATTTGTTGATCAAGATTTAGTTGTTTTTGCGTTCATATTCGGGGTTAGCTTCCATGTTTAGTTGAATTGAATATCCAAAGTTTTGTATTGGTGCTGTATACGGTGCTAGTTCAGATGTTCTTTAGTTGCCCAAAAGTCGCTTTTGCTATCCAGTTATCCAGTTGGGTGCTGCACGTCTTGGCTGCCCCTCTATCTTTAGATGTGTACTTCGGAGTTATTGTTATATATATATATATATATATATATATATATATATATATATATTTGTGCCACTGGTTCTCCTCTCAGAAGTAGCTAATTGATATGCATGGTTAGTCTAGCTTTTTATGATTCGTCACTCTATTGTGCCCAACATGTCATTTAGCTTGTGTGTTACGAATACTAGGTCACCTGCTAAGTCAAGATTCGCTAGTCTTTTATTGATTTCCCACGCTACGAATCTCGGTGTGTTTAGACATGTTTTGTACTCAATGCTTCAATAAAAGTTTAACACGTCTTCCATGACAAGTCATCATGTTGTGATTAGTCCCCATGTGTCCCTCAATGGTGCGGAGTGGGTTCGAAGGGATGTTGATCCTTTAGCAGCACTTTCTACAACTTTGATGGCACTCCGTGGTATTCGTGTACCTTTTTTGGTAGGCTGCTTGATGAGCGCGTAACTGCTCAAGGACAAGAGATGACTGGGTTACCGTGCTGGGGCGTTCTATCCCAATCTCGAAAACCTTAGGTATCTAGAAGTCACGTTGGTCAACAAGAACCGCAGCGCCCACGTGCTCGGGTAGCCAGAAGGGCCTCGCCATAGACCGTGGCCGGGCTCATGATTAATATAGAAGGCCCGGCGAGGGCAATCGCCAGCATCGAGAGGTCGAAGATGCTATACGCGACGACAGCGTGGTCCGAGGCAAAAAAGACAGCCGGCAACCTGAGAATCATCAGGACCTACCGCACGGTTCCCTATAGAGTCCGTGAAAGTGCTGGCGTCTACATTACTGGTATATTTACTCCTCACGGAGAGAACTGCCGAGTTCCTGGGGTGAAAGGCAGGAAGGCCGAGCGCCACGGTCCAGAAAGAAACTACGGAGGCTAGTATCGAGGCCTCGCACCAAGGGAGCATAACGTGGCCGCTAATTCCCAAGTTGGACCCCTGGGTTCAGTGAGTAGACGATGAGATCACGAGCTTGTTCCCCAGCTGCTAACGGGACACTAGACGTACCTGCTGAAGATCAGGAAGGGCGCCGCCTCTACTGCAGATCCGAAGTTGATAACGTAACGCACACGCTGTTATATTGCCACTACTGGAGCCGGGAGAGAGCAGTCCTTTGTGCCGCGCTGGATAGCGTCTGTTCCGGTTATCGGTGGGTTGTCTCGTCGTGGCACTGGTTCCCATTACTTCAGTCTTCGTAACAGATACCCCAGAAGGGATTGACTGGGGGTTTCACCGGTGGCCTCGTTCCGTCAATTTCTGATGTTGAAGAAAATATTAAATAGGAAAATGACGATCCCAGCCGGTTGGACTTTCACCGACCATATGTATCCGGAGACTTCTTCAGCTCCTGATTTCTTCTCTCAACTGTGTTGACTCGTGCGTGGTAAGTGCCGGCCGTCAAATGTTTTATCTCTTTTACAACATCTCTCCCACACGTTATTTTTAAACTGCTTCCCATTGTTGGTGTTGATGGTTGAAGGGTAGCCGTATCAAGTAATGATTTGATCTTCTATATACCCGACTATCTCGGTGGTGAGACTTAAGGGATTGGGGACAGCTTCCACCCACCTACTGATGGCATCGAAGATGAAACGGTTTCCATGCCTAGTTTCCGCATAAGGTCCCATAATCCCAGAAACTATGCGCCATCGATCTATGGGCGTATGGGCAACCAGTGGTGCATTTGGCTGACGTGGGTCTGGTTGGTGGTATGTACATAAGAGACACTGTCCTACATGTTTCTTGTAATCAGCCCTTAATCCAGGCCAACGAAATATCCTGAGGATTGCGCGAAGGATTTTTGTCTACGCCTGGATGTTCAGATGTAGACGCGTCATAGAAGGTGTGGAGAACTCGCTTTCGAATTTCCTCTGGAACACAAAGGCAAGTAAAGCCACTCTCTTTCTAGATAAGGGAATCGTTTCCTACTGTGCACTGCTTCAGGAAAGCTGCATCCCGTCGAGTATGTTGAATGCGGTTACTCCCTTGTTGCTGATTCCATCGAGCTATCCTCTTTTGATAGCTGATAGCTGCAAGGGAATAAATCGATCCTCTGATTCTAGGTGAGGGAGAATCGATTTACCAAGGGTAAATATTGAAACTGGAGTATCGGGGTTTAAACGAGAGCCGGAAAACGGTCCTCTGAGTCTTGGTGAGGCAGAACCGAATGCCGTTCCCGTTCCTTAATTTTCTGCGTCACTTCATTTTCGCACAAACACTCATTCATCATTCTTCTTCTATTAAAATGCTTCAAAGGATAGAAGATTAACGAATGAGTATTTGTGAGAGAGTGGCGTATGATCGCCGTCTTGAGGTCAACGAAAAGCGCAGATTTTGTCCCTCCCTACAATTCCAATTCCTTCTCCACCATTAGTTGCATTGTCAGGATATGGTCTACAGTTGATTAAATGATATGGAAAATTGCACTTCGGGAATAAAATGCCTATTTTTCACCTCAAGTTTCCTTCCTCTCAGATGCTGTCCATCAATGTGATCCCCTATAATTTTCTGGTTTGCTTTTGCTACCATTCTTGAGGACCGAAGGCAACAAAGATAGCCAGAAAAATCTGCTTTCAGCTTTTCGGTATTCTATCTACCTCTCTCTATATCTGTTGATGAATCCTTGATTAATAACTGCCTTCTTGCACTGCTATTCAATAATACCCACGCCTCGTTCTTTGCACCATCTATATCTGCATTCCTTCTACACCCTCCAAAGAGTTCTATAAAGTATCCTTTTTCTTGTGTCTTCCCTTTAGAAACTTCAGCATGCTGCAGGGTTGGTTCTCATTTTGGATGAGTTGAACTGTTGCTAATTCCTGGATTCTCAGAACTTCTTTCTTCCTGATGCAGCACTCTTCACGTTAATCTCTGATTAACTCAATATCACTACCTGCTTTCCCTCATGTTCACTTGCGGACCAACTTTCTCCGCTTCTTCTTATAATTGATACATTTCTGATCCTTCCATTTTATTTTGCTGGTATATTTCTTTTCTAGTCTATAATCGCACTATTTAATTTTTTCTATAATTTCTTCGAAAGAATTTACTGATCGAAAATCCATTTGGACCTTTAGCTTATAAGAGAATTTTGAATTTACTGACCAAGTCCACCCCCTAACTGCCTCAACATTTTCTTCAGCTGCTCCATTTACGGAAGTTGAGATGGAATTGGTCCAACACACATTTGACTTCAAACCGTTCTATTAACGACCTCTATTTACCTTCCACTACTATAAAAATTTGAGCATTGTATATTGGAGGGTTTTTGTATTTTTTTTTTGAGTTGTCATGCCAAATAAAGGTCTTTTGTTTACTATATAATCTATTATTGAATTACCTTTGCCTTTTCCTCCTTTCACTTCCCGCTGTCATTCTATTTAAGATTTAATAATTCTCTAGCTCTATTCATTCCAACCATCTTCTTCCTTCGGGGTTCACCAATTTATTCTCAAATCTACGTTTTAATTCAACATTTAACCTTCCAACATTTGCTTCTCCAGTCCCCTACTTTTACTAGGCAACATAATTGATTTAACTCGTCCTTTCTCTTGCTGATGCTCTCTTAATTCTGTAGCTCGCCCTTTATTATTATACACGGTGAAAATCTTCATTTTTTTTGCTCCTGTTGTTAAAGCCTACTCTAGCATCCCTTCCATTGTGGCAACCTCCCCATCACTAGAATCCTGATATTCTTTTCTTTTCTTCGAGATCATACACATTAATTCTATAGATGGATATAAATGGATTGCATAAATATATAGGTTTGCACGTTGCCGTAAACGTACCGAGCGTCCGTTTGGCGAGGTGCGAGTGAATTTTTCCAATCGCCGGAAAAAGTTTCGTATTTTTACCGGAAACGGGAATCTACAGATTAAAAATAGTTCCGGAGCATTCCCGGACTGGAATTCCAGGGAGAATGCCGTAAAAACATGTTATCATTTCGACATCGCAACAAACGATTTTCACAATACGATTTCCTAGAGATATGCAGGATATAAGTAACGGTTATTCTTTTTTTTAATTATAAAGGTTTATTGCTTTCCACAAAATCATAGTCGTTACTGTTTTTGTAATATTAGTAAGTAGCTATCGAAAACCGTGCCCTTCTCCCGTGTGTTATATAAGATATTAAAAGTATATCGGTATTAATAAATATTTTGGGATTTTGGGGATTTTATTGATTTTATATTTTACCTTTTTAAACATGTTAGTATTACATCTTTGGAGTTATAATTATTATAAAGTAATACAAAAATAGTAATAATAATATGTGAGTGTTGATGTTGCTTCTGAAAATTGACCCTCAGTTTTTCATGTCGTTAATTGTAATAAGATAATATTTATTAAAATGAAGAAACGTTTATATTGACGTTTGAATGGCGTCACAAACGGTCGCTTTTACGGCACCGCATGTCTAGAACCCCAAATTACTAATGACTGACCTCCGATTACTGAACGCAGTCCTGGTTAGTGACTCCATCCACTGGATAGGGCCAATATAATTACTAGATTTCCCTATACATTAAAATTCCTGTCATATATTGGATAGGGCCAATATAATTACTAGATTTCCCTATACTTAAAATTCCTGTCACATTTTCATGTAGAAACAGTCTGCACTGCGATTTTCTGTACTATTGTATCGTGTATCAATCATACACTTTGATATTAGTAATAATAGTAACACCCCGATGTAGTGTACCCCTGCTTTAAGAACGAGCTACGCGGGTTTGAATCCCGACCTGAGTAGTCCGTGCCATTTGATGTTGGGATACAATTAACGATCCTGGGGGACAATTTTCTGAAGTCTTAATTTTCACATACACAAATACACGGAACAGACTGAAGGTGGCCGATAGCCAGTTACAGAAATATAACAAATATAGTAACTACTACTACTACTAATAATAATAGTAGATAGTAGATTTATTTCTGTATCTTACAACCATTTACAGAACAACATGCAAAATAAGAAAAAACGTACATCAGACATAACAATTAAAGTCTATATTACCTGGATTAACTTAACCCTACAAAGCCTTCCAAAATATTTAATGAAATATATCAATATCTATGCTATTACTAATACTATTATAGTCACAACACATATGAAAAAGGGCGATCATTGCACCGCGTTTCATTTGGCGTGTTCGACATAAAACATATATTCTGCTGGATTACGATTCTAGTAATATTTACGTTTAGACAAAGCAAGATATTGCAAAAATATTACAACTAACCTCCAAGGAGGCAAGTTAAACGCCATCAACTTTCCTCCTTGGGGGTTAGTTGTAATATTATTGTATATAACCACTCGAGATATTGTGTGAATTCATCCTCACTAGCTGAGCTACACTAACGAGATCTAATAAGATCGAAATCTAGATATGTAGAATGCTAAGAGGTGGGTTCACACTTATATAAGTTTTACAAGATATTGCTGTAAATATAAATAATTTTTTATTTTGTTCTGTTGCTGTTAATATAGTAACGGTTGCAGTTAATTAACATATACGCTCTGTCTGCAATTTCAGCAGTATAATCCTAGCAATTATCCACCGTAGTAAATACAAACTTAGCACGCAAACTTGCCCCAGTTTCCTAGACAGCTATTAATTCTACAGCGTCTGACTGGCAAACTAGTGCTACTAATGGTCTCAATTTCCGCCAAAGAGTCAGGTAATTTAATCTGCCAGCGGCGGGCCAGTTACTTCCACTGCGAATTAACGACTTAATGAACCGGAGCTGTCGTCCTGTGTGAGAGCCCCCGCGCGAAATTGCAATTATTTGGAGGCACGTTTGCGTCGACTGCGACGACGTGCTAATTAATTAGAGCTGCTATGTAGTCGAGTTGTTGGAAATTAGTAATTCGGTATGCGGATGACATGTATGCATCTAGTTCTTACAATTACGTAGTTCAAATGTATAATTTGTATTTGCATTATGTCATATATGTTCAGAATATATGTTTTTTTGTCTGAAATTTTCGGAAAACATTGAATTCATACAAGTCCAATTATAAAACCATAGAAAGAAAATACATTTCGTACATAGCCAGGTCAAGATTATAAAATTAAAATGCACAGTACAGATTTAGTATAGTTATAACATATATAAGTGTGAACCCACCTCTTAGCAATCTACATATCTTGATTTCGATCTTATTCGATCTTATCAATGTAGCTCAGTGGCTCATCTCGAGTGGTTATATACAAATATGATACATATATGGAATATTATTCCATTTTTACCTGGTGATCCTGATGGCATGAGCATGTTGACGGTTATCATCATATGGGTGTGCATTGCTTATTGATGTGGTGCCGCCAGATGGCGTTTAACTTTCCTCCTAGGGGGTTAGTTGTATCATATCATGTATAGTTTCTTTAGTCTTTTAACACTTTCCATCTGGTTCCTGGTCTTCCTTTCCTCTTGCGTCTTGCTATTATGCTGTCTAGTACTATTTGAGGATTTCTTGTTTCATCCATCCTCTGTATGTGTCCCAATCAACGTAATATTTGTTTTTGTATTATCCCAATTATATTTACTTTGTTGTATAGATCTTTTATCTCATTGTTTGTTCTTCTTAGCCAAAACCCCCTTGACTTTTTTCCTCGATATATTGTTCTTAGTACCTTCCTTTCCCATATCTCCAACCCTTTTTGCTCCCTATTATTTAGGGTACATGTTTCGTTGGAATATATCAATGTCGGTGGTATTATTGTTTTGTACAACTTTAATTTCGCTCCTCTGAAGTCGTTGCTATTTCTTAATATTGTTAAGGGGAGGGAAGAAATGGAAATAATTTTTTGAATGGAGCTAAATACATTATCTTGTTAGACGTAGGTTAGAGCCTGATCATAATTTAGACAAATGTCACTAAAAATAAAAGTGTATCCTTCGACAAAAAAAATGGTGTATTTCTTGTAGGGGTGCTAGTAGGGAAACATGTATAGGCCCTCAAAATAGATTAATCCTGGCCTATGTGTCGGTTTTTTTTCCAATGAAACAATTATTCAATGCCTATTTTTTGTTTATTAATTTTTCAAATATTCACGTATAATATCAAAAAATGAAAAGTGTAAGACCACACAAAACATGGGAGGACAATATAGAATACATATTATCATCAAATAGGCTGCAATTATGTAAGCCCCCAAAATAGATTAATCCTGCCCTAGGTCTCGGTTATTTTTTCTTCCAGATGAAACAATTATTCAATTGATGTCTGAGTCAATGCCTATTTTTTGTTTAATTATTTATTAAATATTCACGTATAATATCAAAAAATTAAAAGTATAATCACACAAAACATGGGAGGACAATATAGAATACATATTATCAACAAATAGACTGCAATATGTAAGCGTATATAACATACAAATTGAAGGAACGAATTTGAGAATGAATGGTTGAGCTTGTCAGGTGTAGAACTGTGAAAATGGCAAACGGATATTGAACGAAAGAGAATCACAAACTGTGTCAGTTAAGTAATAGGTGTGACGGGATATTGGAAACATCGGAACGAATCGTGTGATAATATTAAATGGGATGAAGCTAATCAAAAGATTGATGATGAATGGGTCCAATTAATCATCGGAAGGGGAGCCGGGTAGAATTAAATGCGGAGAATAAATCAACAAAAAGCAGAAAATAAATAAGTTAGAAGTAAATTTGTGTTATTTTTAACGGGGGCAGCAGTGCCGTCTGCACGCTGACCACAGGAGCCCATTTAATAGTAGTCCTTGATCTCAGAAGGCCGTAAATATTAAGTAGCCACTTTCGAGCGGAATCGATTTTTTCCACGATGAAAAAAAGATAATAATAGCATAAATATATAAAAAAATAAAAATTATAATTTATAATTATTGAGTCAAAAATCGCAAGTACTTAAATTTCTTATATCAGTATAAACCTACCTTAACCCTAGAACCGCAACGTGGAGTTTGAGTTAAATTAGCAAATACATGGCATCGTATAGCACCTTATAAAAAATCCATATCCTGTTTATATTACAAACGTTTAATAAGGTTATTCTGTAATTTTTGTGTAATTATTTTTTTTTTACTTGCATTCTATACAAATTCTGAGCCGATGGTCAGCATACACATTTTTATTGCAGTGCTCACATTTATTATGTGCTTTGCGATTATTATTTTTTTTCTTGTGCTTTTTTCATAACGAGATTATATAATTGAGCGGGTGCTGATAAGTACTGCCCGCCAAAAAAATACACTCCACATGACGAAATCTTACAAGATAACAATACCTGATAGGGTAGAATGGAAAAAAAGTGGCTAAATACAAACATTTAAAGGACAAATCTGGTTTACCGATTGATCTAAAATCAACAAGAAATAGGAGTGTATGAAAACGGCTCGGCCGAAAGCACAGTATATAGTATACACCTGCAGGAGTATACCTCCGTGTTCTAATCTTACAAGATAACAATACCTGATAGGGCAGAATGGAAAAAAAGTGGCGAAATACAAAAACGTAAAGGACAAATCTGGTGTACCGATTGATCTAAAATCAACAAAAAAATAGGAGTATATGAAAACGGCTCGGCCGAAGGCACAGTATATAGTATACACAGCAGGACTATACCTCCGTGTTCTAAGCAGAAACCATTGCATTCACAGTTGCGTTAAAACTTTATTAAAGACATATTATAGAAAACAAGAAATCACTATTATTACACATAGTAAAGCGCAGTGCTAAGAACTTTAAACTCCAGCGTGAATAACTCTACAGTTGTTATATAATGCATTGAAGACCTGTTGATACTGGGGGGCCAAGACAAAGTAACACTAGTGTGGTAACCGGGATATCAGGGAATTAAAGGCAACGAGAAAGCAGATACATTGGCAAACGAAGCAACAAGTAAAATAAAATTCATTGACCTTGATACCATATAATATCGTAAGGAATATTTTGAGAAAGCACCCAAGAAACTGCCACCGACGATACCAGAAAGCGCAAACAGGAATGAAACACTCGCAAAATTTCATTAAGACTCGAACTAAAGAAATCCTAAGACTAAATAGTCACCAATTAAGGAATGTAGGTCTCCTAACAGGATACTGTATACTAAATAAACACCTGCATACTATGGGGATAGACATCTGGACTTAATTGAAGATACAGAGCTCATGAATTAATTCTAAGAAATGGCAAGCACAATAGGTCGTAGCCGGAGTGCAGTGAGATTCCACGGAAAACCAGACCACAGCCAGGAAACAAAATACATTTTCATTTATATCTCGCCATCGTTGAATAAGGATCTGCACTGCAAAGAGGCACTCTTACAGCTAGACCACCAAATTGAGTATTGTTCTAACAGCTTCCGACATATCCTTGTCATATTCAGGAACAGGGGGGGGGGGGGTTGCTACGTTTAAAGGGTAGAATTGGATAAATCTAATGAGAAGTTTTCAGATTAATAAATTAGATTAAAAAGTATTTGAAGTCTATCCACCTGTTCATCAGTAGCCTGTACCCGTTTCAGTATTTCAAATTGATTCTATTGCTTTACCGCCCTTCATTTTGTCTAATACCCTCTTCAATTATGAAGTTCTAATTGCTACACGTTAACGTTACGCGTTACCTTGTTATATTCTTTCTTTCTTATTTGCGTTCTACAGTTCCTGTAAGTATACCTTCTATGTTACTCTTTTTTCTTCCAGAGTTGTTAATATTCATCCTCGTTTGTCTACTATCGTATATGTCTTTGAGCTGTTCTTTTCTTGATCTTCTTATGCATACCATGCCTTTTTGCAGTTCTTCTATTTCTGCGCAGTCCTCTGAGTGCTTTGGTTCTTTTGCTGCTCTTGTATCTGGTCTGATTTCTTTTTGAAGTTTTTTGTGCCTTGTTCTTGTACAATCTACGTTAGTCATTTTCGTTATGATTCCTTTTGTCGTCCATTTATTGGTGTATTGTCCATCGAGACCACTTTAGTTCTTTGTTGGTCACCTCGTTTGATATCTGATTTGTGGATTCACACTGCCTCTATATCCCTCTCTGGGTTGTTCTTTAATTTACTCATTCGGAGCTGAGTTTCCACCTTCCATTCTACATCTTCAAGTTACCAGATTCTACTTTCTTTTGATCTGCAAGGCTTCTACGGCGGTACCCTCATTACTGCCATATGCAGGTTGGCCGAGAATATTTCAGCTGGGTATGTTTTGCACGATTTGACACGCTGATTGAATCCAAAGAAATCTATTTCGTTACGGATTCTATTTATTCTATTGTATAATCTTCTGCACTCCATGACTTTCCACTATCTCTCACTCATTTCCTCTTTAATACGTTTGTATTGACATCACCCTCAATAACAATTACTATCTGTTTCTTTATGAGGCTTAGGACAACAGTTAAATCGCCATAGAAAACTTCTATTTCCTGTCCTGCTGTTATTGTTGTAGGTACATAATCTTTTTTGCGGTGGGGGGAATGCATTTATTGCACACCTCTTCTATACGGGTAGTTTGGGACTCGCCTTATATTTCTGTACAGGGAATACTCACTAAACCCTTGCTTATAGTCTCCAATTCTGAACTGATTTCTCTTGTCTTTGGGCTGGGGCGTAAGGACTTTTAGTCTTTCCGCCCGTTCCTGTTGGGCTTTGTTTCGTTCTTGTTAATATCGTCCTCCTTTTCGGTGTTAGTTGGAGTATGTGGAGTCAGGTGATGAATTACCTGGTTGAAAGAATATTAGCAAGTCATCAACTGTAGTCTGCCTTGAGGTACTAACAAGGAGCATAATGTTGTTTCTTAGCAAAACTTGTGTGTTTGTAGGTGGTATGCCCCCGAAGTAGCACAGATATCCCTTGCCGCTGTGCGGGACACCTCAGGTTAGAGAGCATAGCCTAGGCTATGGTAGCGCGTATTGTCGATAGGTACCTTCATGTGTAGGTAACAAGATACCCAGACACATATAGATTAATAAATAGGATAAAACGAAAAGGAAAAGAAAGCAAATGAAGAAAATCTTCAATTGAGATTAGTTTACCTAAATCCTAGTATCACAGCTCAGTTTAAAGTATCCATAGATGCTGAGAGTAATCTCTCCCCAGTAAAATAAAAACCAATGCACATTCATCTGTGTTGGGTTAGTTATATTATAGTTGTAATATTTGGGACTATCACCGATATGCTAACAAATAAGTAAGAGGTATCCCGTTCCAAGTCCGGAGCTGGTACAGCTGGAACAGGTTACGCTATTACCGTTGAATTATGTATGTAGTGAGTAGTAGGTAGTTTGGTGGGTAGGAGGGACTTTTAAACCCCCACCCCCGACTTGCGCCTTCTCGGGGCTTGCTGTCCCTCCCGTTCCTTCCGTGTCCGCTCGGGAGACTCGTCCAATTTAGGGATATCAGCTATATCAGTTATACTAGCAAATAAGTATATAAAAGGTATCTAGTTCCGTCAATGTTCGGAGTTGGTACTATTATAAATTAGAATATCACCGTTAAATTATATAAATAAATAGTTATGTAATAAATAGATGATAGTAGAGTGGTGGCCTATGCTTAGTAGACAACACAATCTGGTGGGTTTAGAGAACTTTTAAGCCCCTAACCCCCTACCTCCGACTTGCGTTCTCTGGGCTTGCTGTCATACCCTTTTCTTTCGTATTCATTCATCCAGTATCGTACAATTGTATCCTCTAAACCCGCTACCCCCGACTTACGTTCTCGGGGCTTGTTGTCGCTCCCTTTCCTCTCGTATTAATACATCCAGTATCGTAATGATATGGCCGCTGACTCAGCCCTCAGGCCTCCCGGGTTCCCGACCAACCATAATATGTATCACATTCAACAGGAGTCAGTCCTTTCCCTATTCGCTCCTCGAGTTCCGATCGCTCAGCAGCCCAGCGAGCGTAGTTGAATTTGTCGTGTTCTACAGAATCTACAGTCGCCACAGGGTGGGCATCCTTCGGCCGGCTCCAGGCATATCGGCATATCATATAGGCTTCAGATATGCCCTAAAGCAGCCGTGTCCTGTTAACGCCTGGGCCAAGGCGCAGCTGACCTTCCCATGCCCTCTATCCATCCAGTGCCCAATCTCTAGAATCAGCCTCCGTGTTCAGTTTCCACGCATTTGGTTTGCTTCTCCTCATTGTCTTGGCTCTGGTTGGCTTGACACTGATGACTTATATGTGCCTTACGATGCGCTCCAATGTGAGCAGCTCAATCGGGGAGATACCAGTCACCACCACGATGGCGTCTCGTGCCACCGTCCGGTACCCCCTGGCCACCCTGAGCGCACGTTTCCTTTGGACCCTGGCTAGTACATCCCTCGTGCGCTGGTATTCCATATGTGGCTCCCATATGGGGTCCCCGTACAGCGGGTAGACAAAATTGGATTAGAATAACATTAATTGGACTTACCTGTAGTTTTAACATTGCTATTTTGTCAGAGTGTGGCCTAAAGTTGATGACTGGTTCAGAGGTTTCATTCTTGATTATGAAGCCTGCCCCATTCTTATGAAATCTCCACCCGAGTATACATTATGCTCATCAGAAAGACTCGAGAATTAGGCCATCTCATTTCATAGGATTGTGATATCTTCTTCTTCTTCTTCTTTTCGGATACCATGTGGCTTGTTTTGACCAAACTCTTACCCCAGGTCCTGCTCCTGTAATATCGACGACCAGCTGTCCTTCCACCTCTTCGATGGCCTGCCGAGAGGGCGTTTCATGTATGTTTTACCGTTTCGGACTATCTTGGCGATTCTATCGTCCTGCATGCGTGTTACCTACTCGTTCCACTGTCTTGCATTGTGTTGTGTTGCATTGTTCCCGTATTCCCTTGTTTGTTTTTCGATCTGCAAGTGAGTAGCCAGTGATAGTCTGAGGGTATTCATCTCTGCGCATCTTAGTCGACGTTTTGTCTCTGCCGTATCGGCTCTGGTTTCAGCGGAGTCAGTAAGAATGGGTCTCACGCATGCTTTGTAAATCCTTACTTTGCTCTCAGTTGTTATGTTTTTGTTCTTCCAGGCAGGATTTCGCAGTGCTCCTGATATTCTGGACGCTCCACTTACCTGGTTTAAGACACTGGTATTTAGGTCTCCGTAGGAATTTATAGTTTTATTATTCCCAGGTGCTGGAATTCTGAGACTTTCTCATTGATGATGTTCTTCACGGCGAGCTTGCAACTGATTGGATTCTTTGCGATGACTAGGCTTTTGGTTTTAGCTGTGGCTATTGTCATGCTTATTGTTTCACATTCCTTTCTGAACGTGTTGAGTAGCCATTGTAAACTGTCCTCTGATTCTGCGATTAGTACAGCGTCGTCAGAGTAGCACACTGTTTTAATGAGTTTGTTTCCCAGTTTGTAGCCATGATCCCGTTCTAATTCGGATATCAATTTCCTCCGCGTTCGTCGCTCATACTTTGGTCGTGGTGTCTGTGTTCAGTTGTTTTATTGTGTTAATTATGTTGGGGTGTATGTCTTTGATAATTAACGTCTTTAGTACATCTGAGAGGCGGACCTAATCAAACGCCTTTTCTAGGTCCACGAAACAGAGATAGGCGGGTTTGTTGAACTCCAGCAACTTCTCTGCAATTTGTCGCACCACATAGATAGCGTCTGTGGTGGAGCGATTTTTCCGAAAACCCTATTGCTCTTCCCGCATCGTGATCTTCTGTGTTACAATGTTCGCTAGATGTTTTGTGAATGTCTTCATAGTTGCATCCAACAGGGAGATGCATCTGTAGTTTTTCGGGTCATACCTGCTGCCTTTTTTGTATAGTGTAATGCTTGAACTCTCTTTCCAGTCAAAGGGAGGGTTGCGTTGCTGATAGAACTATGTTATATAGTTTCGCCAGCTGCTCTGCAAGTGGTTGTGCCCCGTGTTTCAGTAGCTCGTTTTTGATGTTATTAGGGCCGGGCGCTTTGCCGTTTTTCAATCTTGCTAGGATAGCTTCGACGTCCTCGGTATTGACTTGATCGAGTGCAGGCTGATGTGGTCTTGTTTTTATTGTCACAAGTTCTGTGTCTTCATGATCATATAGTTTGGTGAAGAAGAACTTTAGCTTGTCCGAGCTAAGGCTGTTTATTTGTACTGTTTCGTTAATTTCTTTTTTCAGTCCTCTGAGAAACTTCCAGATTGTGATGTGATGCCATGAATTGTGTTGTGGACTTCTCCTTGTTCATGTAGTCTTTTCATGTTCTTGGTTGACTGGAGATCCTTAGCACCCACCTCCATTTAAGAGGGGCCCGGAACTAGGGGCTATATTTTCATTTATTTTTCTGGGGAAATATTTGAGGTGGTTTCCTGTTGCCTTCCTCATTTCAGATTCGTGACAGATATAATTTTTCGTCGACTATTCATATCTGAATTCGAGTCTTTAGGGAAAGAATATTTTCGATATTCTCGGTCCAGTAATGAGATAACTGATGTCCTACCTCATGCTAGTTTGGTCCCCGAGATTTTTGTTTCCCCGGTAGGCGTTCCTCCCATTTATTTCACTAATCTATCTATTTCACTAACATGTGAATCCCCATAGAATCGTATATGATATCCGTGCAAGCCGCTCCTGGAACGCACCATTTTACCTCGTTCCTTGCCGTTGTTGCACCAGCCCAAAACTAGCAACTACCTATGAGAAATTGACAGTTGGCTGTTCGATGCGTGTTCTGAGATAAGTTGCTCGGAAACGTAACATTCGGAGCGGCTATTAACGAGAAACGAAATCAGCTAATATATGTTGATCCAGCGCTACTTGTCAGGATGAAGGCCAAGGGCTATATACGAGAGGATGCTGCATTGGGTAAACCAACCGTTCGTCTCAGACTTTGTATTAGGTAGCTAGAGTTAAACTCAACTAGGAGCAAATCACATTTCATAGTTTTTGTAAGGTTTTCTGTGAACTTATGGTAAAAACCAGGTAATTAAACTTCTCTGAGCTTCTTTATTGACGGAAAGCCCCTTGTACTAGTAGCCCTATAAAAATAGTTTTTTTTTGGTAACGAATACTATTATTTTATGTAATATAAAAAATATTCAAATTTATGTAAAACCCCTTGTTTTTTTTAAAACATCTCATTAATTTATTAACTAATTTACTGAACATTCTGTGTATTTATAATAAGATTTCTAACTTTAAAGCGCCTCCACTAATTTCATTTACGTGTCTACGACACACTTGCCCTCTTTATCTTATCAGACCGTGCATAAAGGATGTCTAGACCTGATTATGTTCTTTAATCACTGAAGAGCACTAGCTTAATACTTTAATTGTTGATACAACGCAAATAGAAATGCACCGCGAAGTGTATTGTGCACTCAAAGGAAGTAAATTGAAAAATGCATCCTTTGTGCAAATATAGCACTCTTACTATCTGGAAGTTTTAATTGGATACTGCGCAACAAAGGTTAATTAGATACTTTTTTCAGTAGCTTACTATTATGTCGTTTTGTTTTGCATGCAGCGGAGTGTATTAAAGGTTTATCAGTACTTGTATGCTTTGAAGTTTTGTTTGCAGTATTTTTATGAGCATTTCATTACTTTTTAATTAATTACCTTTTTCGTGATGTTGTTAGTTTTAATTAATGTGACCGTGTTGTTGAATATAAAATAATGGGTTATTTGTATATCAAGGGAGGAAAATATCGACTGGGTGAAGTTACCTACACGATTCGTAGAGGGGAAATGCAACTTTACTCTAATATGCCGTCAATTGCATTGCCACATTACGCAGCTGGCTAATATATGAGTAATGGAAAATCAGGTCTGCGTGATGTGGTGGAATTTCATATTCGTATTAGGTGGTTGCGATAGGATGGAATCAACAATATTATATAACTGCTCGGTTCGCTCGTTATTTGTGATTGTGTAACTCTTATGAGCATCCGTTATTTGACACTAGTTTATAGAAGCCAAGCAAGCTTTTAGAACAGAAATACACTTTTATTTATTATTATTAATATTTATTTTATATTTATTTTTATTGTAAAATTAATATATGATCGCTTGATTCAATTATTGTAATATTTGATACCTTCACGCGTTCATTGCCTGAGTGTGGTTCGGAGAATTCAAGTGATATATGTTTTTTAATTTACTAGATTTTTCAAAAATATTTTATTATACATATAATATACAAATATATTTTAATTTGTTAAAAGTCAACCTTTAAATATCTCTAAACGTAAAATTATGACTTGGACCACTTTCATAACGACCGGCACATATGAGCATGTGAGAATGAAAGCGGCGTAAGTCTCATTTAAGTTGTTTTGAAAAAGAGATTTTGCGTTTGGTATTTATGTAAATCGACGTGCGCAGGCTTGAAATCAAATTATTCATAAATAAAAATGTAACTGCGCACGTCTATTTACAGAAATACCAAACCCTTCTCCTTCTTAAAACAACTTAAATATGACTAACCACCGCCACTGTTATTCTCACAGGCTCATATAAACAATTTGGAAGTTCCTGAAATGCTTATGATACAAAAATAGTTTATCCTCACCAGGGCTTTGATCACACCTCTTCTAATAGTAATAGTAATAGTATTTCGTGCAATTTTACTTCAAGGCAGGGAACAAAATGAATAATTATCAGACGACGGACGATGGGCGGACATTTTCCAGAAATGGTTCAGACCATTTCTGGAAAATGTCCGCCAATGATCAGGGCCCTCTAAAGAATGAACAGGATTTGCGCAAAAATTAGACATTTTTCCGTACGATTACAATACTTTGTATGTTATGGGATGTATACTTGTTGGGCAAACCATCAAATCAAAAAAATTAAATGACGTGAGTGCATCTTTTGAAGTTGTCATTATAAAAACGCGCCCACGTTTATTTATAATTTTTCAAGTGGAATATACAAATAAAGTGGACATGAATTACTTATCAAAACACCCATACCTAGACCATTTGAAACTTTTCAGTATTGATTCCATCAATTTTTAAACAAACAGCATATCCCGGCGCGAGCACCATTTGTAGTAATGCCAGTAGTCGATTTTAAAAATTAAACTGGCAACAAACACGGTATCCGTATGATGATTACATTGCCAACATTACGAATGCAGGGTTGTTATTTATAATGTAGGTCAATGTCGTGACTATGAAAATTTACCGCATCGCGTGACTAGCGGCGTAGCGCCGCGATTTCCACGGAAATCGGAACGCGCGGTTCCTGAATGCATCATCCCTTATCCCCCGCGGATTATATTATTATATGGAGCGTTGAGCGTCTCTATGAAATTGATATTTATTTATGCGACGAGACGGTGCACTGAAGGACTCGCGTTATTGTTGTGCCGTAGGGCGTGCAGTTTTGTTCCGAGTGAGGTATCTTCAAGAATACATATAGCAGGATCTTTGCAGACGATGTCTCAATTACTGGATGTATTGTATATGATGAGATTTTATATGTTATAAAATATACCGACATAGACATTTGTTATACTTAAACGACACCCGATTGTCTGGGCAACTAAGTCAATCAATCGTTAAGTCACAACGAATCCCTAATGACCCATGAAGCCATTATCGGCCGGTCATTACGAATCCCATTATAAAGCGTGATTAGAACGACACAGAAGAGGACGAACAGTGGCAAGGGTACCCTCAGACGAAACAGTCGCGGACCGACCAAGAAGCCACACACATTATAGTCTTCACCCAAACAACATCCAACATCCAACTTTCAAAAACACATAAAAGCAATAGTTTTTAGTCCTCAGTTATTGAGGTGGTGGCAGCGACGCTTCCAGTTCCTCCCGATGACGTTCCAAGAGTTAAACTGTTGGTATCCATCGGTGGTTCCCCTCAACATTGGCGGCATCGACTCGGCAACTGGACCTCAGCATTAGCGTCCTCGTCAGGGGCTTTCCATTGTAACACATCAGACATTTGGATAGCTTGTTATAATCTTTAGTGCTTTCAATTAAATGGTTTTAAACAATAATAAGAATAATAACAATAATAATAATAATATGGACGAGTAATAAACCACACACAACATAATAATCGTTAAGTCATGAACATTCAGACGCAAAAAGCACCCATCAGAGCGTAACCCTGTTGGCAGCCTAGTTCCAGGGTAGGTGAAAGCTTCCCAGCCATGGCTGGAGAACGTGAATCGTATATCTCTGATAATAATAATATTAAGAATAATGAACCAGCAGGGGTATCTACGTTAAAGATACGGAGATATCGGGCCTAACAACCCCGCGTACCCTAGTTATGGGATATAGGCGGATGCCTTCCCCGTTACCATCTGCAGGGTTAGCAATCTTATAGGTGAGATTTATATAGCTGTCAATACTCATAGACAAAGATATTTAGGCGTGCCTAGACAGGCTTGGATCGTAACGGTCGTTAAGATTCACCTGCAACAAACTGGCATAACTTGTAGGACATGATTTATCCACTACGGAACAACAAATGCGTCAAACATAAATCCAATCTAGCTCGCAAACTTGTTCAAGGGGCATAAGGCGAACTGGCCAAATATCGGAAGCGGCATAAAATGGAGCAATGAAATGAATTATCATATGGTTAAAACATTTCTCCAAAGAAATGAATGCAGAGATGATTATCGCTTGATGGAGGTATAAACTACATACAGAATGTTCCAAACTGTACTCAGACGTGACACCACTAGAGCAAAACGTAGCAGATCGATTAAGGCACATCTACGCTAAAAAGTCTTACCTCAAACCGGAATAGACGAAATCAGACTAGAAGTATTTAGAGAGCTCCACAACCAACAAATATAGAAACAGGAGGAAGACCAAGAAAGAAAATAATAACCGGAGAATGAAATAGAAGCCGATGAACTAATAACACAGAGATATAGAGTAAATCAAAGAATAATGGAAAACAGCAATCCACTAAGCAGGCCATCGATCCCAAAACTCACCCATAAAAACATCACAAAATATATCGAACAACAAGTCAATAAGCTGCTAGACCATAATCTAATTGATACAGACAGCATAGACAAAGTACACTTACATATGTAGTAGCAAAAACTGTAATAGCAAAAACTGTAAGAGGTAAAAAAAGTTCGAAAATCGAAAACAAATAAATAATAACTCAAAAAATAATTAGAAGTTTTCAGTCCTTTGCACCATAAAGGACTGAAAATCTAAATCAACGATCTACGAAGAAGGGTGGACTTACTACAGGAATATGCAATCGGACACAAAAGTTGTAAATTGAACTACATCGTACAAGTGATATTGAAAACGATCAAGAGTTTTTTTTTAGACAACTCTAGGTATTGAGGGATAAGCTAAGGCTGACGTGCAAGCCAAAAAGACTAACACGATACAATTTAACAACAAAGAGGCACTAACAGAATCTTGAGCTTGCAAACAACCATCGGCTGTTCTATAGAAAACTAGAAAACACGAAAAACCAAACGACACAGACCCTGTTGCATATAAGGAACACTTCCACAGGTACTGGGAATCAATTTGGTCTTCCCCAACAAAATATGAAGCGTGTTCGCATTGGTCAACTTAAAAGTCCTCTAGTTACTAAACGAAGACGAATTTACAAACAAAAAAATCTAATTCTTGCTAGATTAACTCAGCTTTACCAGCACTTAATGGACAACCCTCGAATTACCTGACACCCGGTATATTAACAAGAAAACGCCTGGCTCTAATCAGTAGAAGAATAAACGCAAAGAGAAACCCCAATGGCCGAAATAGAGACCAGAGATGTGAAAAAGACACTAACAGCATTATTGAATTGGAGATGCCTAGGTCCGGACAACACCTAAAATTACTGGATCAAAGCGTCCCCTTGCATATAATAATAATAATAATAATAATAATAATAATAATAATAATAATAATAATAATAATAATAATAATAATAATAATAATAATAATAATAATAATAATAATAATAATAATAATAATAATAATAATAATAATAATAATAATAATAATAATAATAATAATAATAATAATAATAATAATAATAATAATAATAATAATAATAATAATAATAATAATAATAATAATAATAATAATAATAATAATAATAATAATAATAATAATAATAATAATAATAATAATAATAATAATAATAATAATAATAATAATAATAATAATAATAATAATAATAATAATAATAATAATAATAATAATAATAATAATAATAATAATAATAATAATAATAATAATAATAATAATAATAATAATAATAATAATAATAATAATAATAATAATAATAATAATAATAATAATAATAATAATAATAATAATAATAATAATAATAATAATAATAATAATAATAATAATAATAATAATAATAATAATAATAATAATAATAATAATAATAATAATAATAATAATAATAATAATAATAATAATAATAATAATAATAATAATAATAATAATAATAATAATAATAATAATAATAATAATAATAATAATAATAATAATAATAATAATAATAATAATAAAATGGTCTGAAACTGACCTGCAAGACCTCAACAGAAAAATCCGTGTCTATCTAACACAACACCTAGGACACCACCCAAAAGCATGCACAGAACGCATAACAATACCAAGAAATGAAGGGGGACGCGGTATACTAGACATCTCTAACCTCCACTACTCAATTATAGAAGGACTGCGCTCATACTTCTATCAGAGAATCGAAAATCCCTTGATAGAAGCTATCACTAAAGCAGACAACAACTTCACGCCACTAAAACTGAAGGACACCACATACACACCGCTCAACTACACACTTACTGAAGAAGCAAAGATTCAGAGATGGAAAAATAAGCAACTCCATGGACGCTACAGATACATACTGGAATCTAACTACGTCAATAAAGCTGCTTCAGTGGACTGGCTTGTCCAAGGCGAAATATATGTGGAAGCTGAAGGTAGCATCATAAGTATTCAGGACCAAGTAGTAAAAACCAGAAACTACCAAAAATACATTCTAAAAGAAGAAATAGCCTCCGATCTATGTAGAAAATGCTACCAATACCGAGAAACAATTGAACACATAATAGCGAGATGCCCAAAACTAGCGCCGACAAAATACCTACACAGACACAATCTAGTAGCAGGAATAATACATCAGGAACTGCTTAGAAAATGTGAAATAACAAACGGAGACATCCCATACTACAAGTATATTCCAAACCCAATTGAAGAAAATGACAGCTACCTTATCTACTGGGATAGATCAATAATCACAGACAAACAAATAATCAACAACAGACCCGACATTGTTTTTAGGAACAAGAAGAACCACAGCACTTACCTCATAGACATATCTATACCAGAATCCTCGAACCTGCAAAAGAAGTATGAAGAAAAAATCAATAAATATACTGACCTGGCAATAGAGGTGAAAGAGATGTGGAAGCAAAAATCCACGCAGATCGTCCCTATAATTATATCAGCCACCGGTGTAATCCCTAAAAATCTAAAGGAGAACCTAGGAAGGATAAAGCTGGACTTCAACATCTTCAGGAAAATACAAAAGAGCACTATACTTACCACCACAAATATTGTAAGAGGGTTCCTATCATCAACGTAAAATAGACAGCAGCGGATCTTGGTACTCAGTACCCGACCAAAGCCTACCAATAACCAGAAAACTGTGCTAAAAAAAAAAAAAAAAAAAAAAAATAAAATAATAATAATAATAATAATAATAATAATAATAATAATAATAATAATAATAATAATAATAATAATAATAATAATAATAATAATAATAATAATAATAATAATAATAATAATAATAATAATAATAATAATAATAATAATAATAATAATAATAATAATAATAATAATAATAATAATAATAATAATAATAATAGTAAGGAGCTCCATGGTCGATATATTAAGGTAATAACTGATGACCATGTAGACACGAAAGCATCCTGTGAATGGCTAAAGCACAGCCATTTCTTTATAGAAACGGAAGGATTCATCTGTGCCATCCAAGATCAGGTTATAGCAACACTTAACTACCGCAAATATATCCTTAAGGACACCTCCGTCAAGTCTGATTTATGTAGATTGTGTAAAAAATCCTCCGAAAACATCGAACATATCACCAGTGGCTGCCAAGAACTAGCCAGTGTGGACTACACCAGAAGACACGATAATATAGCGAAAATAATTCACATGGAATTGCTAATAAAAATGGGAATAACTAACACCAGAACTCCCTACTACAAACACATACCTGAACCTATATGTGAAACAAAAATGGCAAAACTATACTGGAATAGAACCATACTCACCGACCAGACCATTAGAAACAATAGACCAGATATTGTGTTTGTAAATAAAGCTGAAGAAAAAGCAATCCTTATTGATGTAGCAATACCGGCACCTGTAAACCTGAAGAAAAAACACGCTGAGAAACTTAATAAATATATAATTCTAGGCGAGGAATACAGGAAGCTACACCACCTGAAAGAAATCCGCATAGTACCAGTCATTATCGGATCTACCGGTGAAATACCGACAAACCTACACAAATCATTACGTGATATAGGCCTCAATGAAAATATCTATATAGAAATGCAGAAAGCAGCACTACTTTCGACCAGTAGTATTGTGAGGAAGGTCTTGAACATAAATACTTAAACAAATCTGACATCAGAGCTTCATCCTGTTGGCCATAAATGCCCCAGGATAAGTGAATTTTTTCCCAGCAGTAGCTGGAGAAAGTGTAACAAATCAGACATAATAATAATAATAATAATAATAATAATAATAATAATAATAATAATAATAATAATAATAATAATAATAATAATAATAATAATAATAATAATAATAATAATAATAATAATAATAATAATAATAATAATAATAATAATAATAATAATAATAATAATAATAATAATAATAATAATAATAATAATAATAATAATAATAATAATAATAATAATAATAATAATAATAATAATAATAATAATAATAATAATAATAATAATAATAATAATAATAATAATAATAATAATAATAATAATAATAATAATAATAATAATAATAATAATAATAATAATAATAATAATAATAATAATAATAATAATAATAATAATAATAATAATAATAATAATAATAAAATGGTCTGAAACTGACCTGCAAGACCTCAACAGAAAAATCCGTGTCTATCTAACACAACACCTAGGACACCACCCAAAAGCATGCACAGAACGCATAACAATACCAAGAAATGAAGGGGGACGCGGTATACTAGACATCTCTAACCTCCACTACTCAATTATAGAAGGACTGCGCTCATACTTCTATCAGAGAATCGAAAATCCCTTGATAGAAGCTATCACTAAAGCAGACAACAACTTCACGCCACTAAAACTGAAGGACACCACATACACACCGCTCAACTACACACTTACTGAAGAAGCAAAGATTCAGAGATGGAAAAATAAGCAACTCCATGGACGCTACAGATACATACTGGAATCTAACTACGTCAATAAAGCTGCTTCAGTGGACTGGCTTGTCCAAGGCGAAATATATGTGGAAGCTGAAGGTAGCATCATAAGTATTCAGGACCAAGTAGTAAAAACCAGAAACTACCAAAAATACATTCTAAAAGAAGAAATAGCCTCCGATCTATGTAGAAAATGCTACCAATACCGAGAAACAATTGAACACATAATAGCGAGATGCCCAAAACTAGCGCCGACAAAATACCTACACAGACACAATCTAGTAGCAGGAATAATACATCAGGAACTGCTTAGAAAATGTGAAATAACAAACGGAGACATCCCATACTACAAGTATATTCCAAACCCAATTGAAGAAAATGACAGCTACCTTATCTACTGGGATAGATCAATAATCACAGACAAACAAATAATCAACAACAGACCCGACATTGTTTTTAGGAACAAGAAGAACCACAGCACTTACCTCATAGACATATCTATACCAGAATCCTCGAACCTGCAAAAGAAGTATGAAGAAAAAATCAATAAATATACTGACCTGGCAATAGAGGTGAAAGAGATGTGGAAGCAAAAATCCACGCAGATCGTCCCTATAATTATATCAGCCACCGGTGTAATCCCTAAAAATCTAAAGGAGAACCTAGGAAGGATAAAGCTGGACTTCAACATCTTCAGGAAAATACAAAAGAGCACTATACTTACCACCACAAATATTGTAAGAGGGTTCCTATCATCAACGTAAAATAGACAGCAGCGGATCTTGGTACTCAGTACCCGACCAAAGCCTACCAATAACCAGAAAACTGTGCTAAAAAAAAAAAAAAAAAAAAAAAATAAAATAATAATAATAATAATAATAATAATAATAATAATAATAATAATAATAATAATAATAATAATAATAATAATAATAATAATAATAATAATAATAATAATAATAATAATAATAATAATAATAATAATAATAATAATAATAATAATAATAATAATAATAATAATAATAGTAAGGAGCTCCATGGTCGATATATTAAGGTAATAACTGATGACCATGTAGACACGAAAGCATCCTGTGAATGGCTAAAGCACAGCCATTTCTTTATAGAAACGGAAGGATTCATCTGTGCCATCCAAGATCAGGTTATAGCAACACTTAACTACCGCAAATATATCCTTAAGGACACCTCCGTCAAGTCTGATTTATGTAGATTGTGTAAAAAATCCTCCGAAAACATCGAACATATCACCAGTGGCTGCCAAGAACTAGCCAGTGTGGACTACACCAGAAGACACGATAATATAGCGAAAATAATTCACATGGAATTGCTAATAAAAATGGGAATAACTAACACCAGAACTCCCTACTACAAACACATACCTGAACCTATATGTGAAACAAAAATGGCAAAACTATACTGGAATAGAACCATACTCACCGACCAGACCATTAGAAACAATAGACCAGATATTGTGTTTGTAAATAAAGCTGAAGAAAAAGCAATCCTTATTGATGTAGCAATACCGGCACCTGTAAACCTGAAGAAAAAACACGCTGAGAAACTTAATAAATATATAATTCTAGGCGAGGAATACAGGAAGCTACACCACCTGAAAGAAATCCGCATAGTACCAGTCATTATCGGATCTACCGGTGAAATACCGACAAACCTACACAAATCATTACGTGATATAGGCCTCAATGAAAATATCTATATAGAAATGCAGAAAGCAGCACTACTTTCGACCAGTAGTATTGTGAGGAAGGTCTTGAACATAAATACTTAAACAAATCTGACATCAGAGCTTCATCCTGTTGGCCATAAATGCCCCAGGATAAGTGAATTTTTTCCCAGCAGTAGCTGGAGAAAGTGTAACAAATCAGACATAATAATAATAATAATAATAATAATAATAATAATAATAATAATAATAATAATAATAATAATAATAATAATAATAATAATAATAATAATAATAATAATAATAATAATAATAATAATAATAATAATAATAATAATAATAATAATAATAATAATAATAATAATAATAATAATAATAATAATAATAATAATAATAATAATAATAATAATAATAATAATAATAATAATAATAATAATAATAATAATAATAATAATAATAATAATAATAATAATAATAATAATAATAATAATAATAATAATAATAATAATAATAATAATAATAATAATAATAATAATAATAATAATAATAATAATAATAATAATAATAATAATAATAATAATAATAATAATAATAATAATAATAATAATAATAATAATAATAATAATAATAATAATAATAATAATAATAATAATAATAATAATAATAATAATAATAATAATAATAATAAAAGAAAATAAGAAAATTAGAACAGCTGAGACAAGAAATCGGAAGGCTCACACAATCGATCCAGGGTAAAACTATGAAACGGAAGGGTCTGACCGAAGTGAAGAACATAGTAAACAACTACATGAATGAGCAGAATAAAACACCAACAGATATTCTAGACTTCCTAAAGCAGAAACTGGCAGTCACATCAAATAGGTTAAAACGTTACAAGGAAAGTGCACTTCGTAGGAAGCAAAATATTATATTCAACAGTAACCAAAAGCGGTTCTATAAAACCCTAGAGAATACGCAGGATGTCACAACTAAGGCCCAAGAACGAACCCCTACACCGGAAGCAACGTCGAGTTTCTGGAAGAAGATATGGGAAAATCCAAATGCACACAATGTATCAGCGTCATGGATAAAACGAGAAACCACAAGAAACTTGAGCACAAAAACCATGAGTATTCAAGAAATAAATGTAGAAGAAGTAAAATCAGTAATTAAGAACACTTCAAACTGGAAGTCACCTGGACCAGACGCGTTACAAAACTTCTGGTATAAGAGATTTACTAGTATCCATTCCAGAATGGCAACATTATTTACTGACGTTCTTGACAACCCAGACATGTTACCAAGTTTCCTTACTGAAGGCATAACCTACCTACTCCCCAAAACTAAAATCTGCACAGAAGACCCTGCTAAATATAGACCTATAACATGTCTGGCAACATTATACAAAATCTTGACTGCAGTAATATCGAATAGGATAAGCAAACACCTACAGGAGAATAACATTCTAGCAGAAGAGCAGAAGGGCTGTAGGAAGAACAGCCGTGGATGTAAAGAGCAGTTGATAATAGACAACATCATAACTGAAAATGCAAAAGGTCAAAAACAACAGCTGTACACCGCCTACATAGACTACCAAAAGGCATTCGATAGTGTACCACATTCATGGCTAATAAAAACTCTAGAAATATATAAGATAGATGCAAAAATTACGAATCTCCTCCTCACACTAATGAAACAGTGGAAAACCTCCTTGTACACTACAACTTCGTTAGGAACCTCCTTGTACACTACAACTTCGTTAGGACCTCCAATATCCGTAGGAGAAGTAATAATTAAAAGAGGTATTTTTCAGGGGGACTCTTTAAGCGCTTTATGGTTCTGTATGGCCTTAAACCCTCTCTCTAATATGCTCTCACACACCACGGAAGGATATAAGCTTGGAACAGACAAATTTGATATATCCCATCTATTTTATATGGATGATCTAAAACTGTATTCTGGTACTAGAACAGGTATAGAGAAGCTTCTACATACTACAGAGCTCTTTAGTAACAACATAAGAATGAATTTTGGACCAGAGAAGTGTCGAATACATGCTATGAAAAAAGGAAAGTGGCAAGAAACTGAAGACCACAAACTAACAAGGGAAGAAGCACAACATATAATCGCTATGGAAGAACCAGAAACATATAAATACCTAGGCTTCGAACAAAACAGAGGCATAGACAGAAAGACAGCAAAAGAAACACTAAAGCTGAAAATGTCATCGAGGATCAAACTAATTTTGAAATCTCAACTATCCGCTCGTAACAAAACTATAGCTACCAACACCTTTGCTATCCCCGCAATTACCTATTCCTTTGGCATTTTAAAGTGGACGGACACCGAGCTAGATCAATTAAATACATCTATAAGAGTACAGTACACAGCCTACAGAGCACACCATCCCCGAAGCTGTGTCCAAAGATTTCATCTGCCACGAAAAATGGGAGGAAGAGGGATAATAGACATAAAAAATATGTACTATAAAGAAATATCTAACCTACGCGAATACTTTCAGACGCAGACCTCACCACTACATCAAACTATAATAAAGGTAGACACCAATATCACTCCACTAAAACTGCATAGCCCAACATACAACCCTCAGGAACACACAACAACATCCGAGGAGAAACTCGAACAATGGAAGAGAAAGGAGCTACATGGTAGACATATTGGAAGACTACATGAGAGTGGAATCGACATAACTGCATCTCATAAATGGCTTTGTAAAACCAATTTGTTTGCTGAAACAGAAGGCTTCATGGTTGCAATACAGGATCAAGTAATACCAACTAGAACATATCAAAAATACATCCAAAAAAATAAAAATATAAGCAATACCAACTGCCGGATATGTAACCGAGATCCTGAAACCATTGAACACCTATTGAATAGTTGTACAATTCTAGCACCTACAGATTATCTAACCAGACACAACAATGTTGCGAAAATAATCCATCAGCAGCTCTGTACACGGTTTAAAATTACAGAGACCTTAATACCCTACTATAAATATGACCCGGCACACGTAACTGAAAACCCAGCCGGAAAGTTATACTGGGACAGGACTATACTCACTGACCTATATACCCACATACTATACACCACAACAGACCAGATATAACACTAATAGATAACGAAACACAAACAACGTACCTTATTGACATATCCATCCCATCTGCTGCAAATATAAATAAGAAACACAAAGAAAAAATACAAAAATATCTACCCTTGTCAGCAGAAGTAAAAGCACTATGGAGACAAGCGCAAGTTATTATACTGCCAATTATAATAGGGGCAACGGGAGAAATACCGAATGAACTCCACAACTCACTTAAGATACTGGCCCTGCCACCTGAACTGTACATCGAGATGCAGAAAGCTGTAGTACTGGGCTCGTGCAATATTATCAGAAAAGTACTAAACAAAAAGTGAAGAAATGGAACCTGTCGTCAATACAACAACAAAATTAACTGTGTCATTCTTGTAGAATATACCGAATGAAACATGTAAAACCCACCAAGGAGAATATACAGAATAATAATAATAATAATAATAATAATAATAATAATAATAATAATAATAATAATAATAATAATAATAATAATAATAATAATAATAATAATAATAATAATAATAATAATAATAATAATAATAATAATAATAAACCCGCAGGGGTATTTCGGGTAACTTCTACCTGAAATAACGGGCTTAACGAACCCGCGGACCCTAGTTAGGACGGGTAGGCATATACCAACCCCTCCTACCGTCACGAGGGTTAGCAACCCTCGGGATGTGAAATAAATAATAGCTGTCAACACGAGAAGGCAACGATACTCCGGCGGGCCGGGACAGCAGGACCCGGATCGGAACCGTCAAGAAGAACCACCTGCAACGACCCAAGGCAATCCCCAAGGACCAAGAATCCCAATGAACGAATCACCGATAGGTGAAGGCCAAACTCACCATCTCCATGAGGCCAACGCTGATGAAGCTGTTGCCGAGGCACCTAGGCCGACGCCCACTCAATCAGCAAGTGAGGACCCAGCCAATGATGTTCTACCCGGACAACGGGTAACCACAAAAGCAGGGATCCTACGGCAACGTATGACATGGACTGAAGAAATGAACAGAAATGTCATGCGCTGCTACTTCAAAGCAACCCAACTGGAATATATTTCAACCGGCTACAGAACTAATATGCACAGCCTATTTATACAATACTACCCTCACCTGGCAGATGTTGTATCTGAACAAAGGGTAGCAGATCAAAAACGCGTAATAATAAGGAACAACAGACTTACAGCCCACGAGATACAAAGAATTAAAGAACAAACAGCGGAAGAACTATCCGAAATAAATATCAATAACGTAACACCTCCTCTGACTGAACTGAACTGTACAATAACAACTAGCACACAAAATCAAAATGCAACAGTAGATCCTGCAATCATACCTACAATGGAAACTGGAAACATCGAACAAGAGCTAGACAGAGAAATGGAGACAAATATAGCAATTTGGTCAGGAACGAACCCTACTAAAAGATATCCACTACCAAAACTTATATTTAAAAAACAAACGCAAAGACTGCTAGACATAATGAACGACGTGATTATCATTAAGCACCTGACAGATGATACCAAACTTGAAGACATCCATACGCTAATATATTCCGCAGCAATAACAATACTAACAAACAATCAGCAGAAAATACATGCAAACCAAAATGTAAACTACAGAAAAGAAAGAAAACAAAAATGGCAAATACGGCTAGAGGATAAAATAGCGAAAATAAGAATGGAACTAGGTAGATTAGCACAACATCATAAAGGAAACACGTCCAAAAATATAATAAAGTACATAAATAATATCACACGAGATAATGTACAAACAACAATTGAAATACAAGATACCCTGAAGCAGAAATTAGCAATGTACTCAGCACGGCTTAGACGATATAAGAAATCAAATAATAGGAAGATGACCAATATACTCTTCAATAATAACGAGAAGAAATTCTATAGAAACATCAAACATAATGAAGACTATGAGACAAAAACACCGAGCAAATATGAAATTACCAACTTTTGGAAAAACATCTGGTCAACCCCTGTACAACATGTAGAGAATACAAGGTGGATAGAACAGGAAGAAACCGAACACTATAATGTTAGGGAACAAGAACAATATCTCATCACAACCGAAGAAGTTAAACAAACTATCAAAAACACCCATAATTGGAAATGTGCTGGCCCAGATCACATACACAACTACTGGTTTAAACAATTAACTTCAACCCACAGGTACCTGACAAAACAAATAAACGTAATAATTCAAGAACCGGGGCAGGCCCCCAGATTTTTAACAGAAGGCAAAACATATATCCTACCCAAGAACGAAGACACACAAAACCCAGCCAACTACAGACCGATAACATGCCTACCAACCCTATATAAAATTATAACATCAACTATTTGCAGAAAAATAGATCAACACCTAACGGACAATAATGTTATAACAGAAGAGCAAAAGGGCTGCAGAAGGCAAAGTCAAGGATGTAAAGAACAACTGACAATAGATAATGTGATAATGAAACAAACACAAAACGAACAACGAAATCTACATACGTGCTACATAGACTACAAAAAAGCATATGACTCGGTGCCCCATAGTTGGCTGATAAAAGTCTTAGAAATATACAAAGTGCACCCAATTATCAAAAGATTCTTGACGACAAGTATGCAGACATGGAGAACAATAATACAATTAAAGACAAACACAGTATCAATCGAAACGGACACATTGGAAATTAAACGAGGCATTTTTCAAGGAGACGCGCTCAGCGCCCTCTGGTTTTGCATGTGCCTAAACCCACTCTCAAATACGCTGAAGAGAACAACCTTTGGATTCGATATAAAACACCGAGGTGCCGTCAAACATACGCTAAACCATCTGCTATACATGGATGACATCAAAATATATGCAAGCACACAGACACAAATGAAAGGACTACTCAAAATTATAGAAGATGTCACACAAGATATCAAAATGGAGTTTGGGATAAGCAAATGCAAAATGCTGCACATCGAAAAGGGAAAATGGATAAATGAACCTGGCACGGAAAAAATCAATAATGAGACTATGGAAAACATGGACAAAGATGAAACATACAAATATCTAGGTTTCCAACAAAGTACCCGACTTGACCATACAGCTATAAAGCAAGACCTGAAGAATAAATTCCAAAACCGCCTAAAGCTCTTATTTAAAAGCACACTCAATTCCAAAAACCTTTTTCAAGCTATCAATACATTCGCCATTCCCGTACTCACATATTCATTTGGGATTATAAAATGGACAAATACTGACCTAGAGAATATCAATATTCTAACACGATCTGAATTAACAAAGGCCAGAAAATTACACCCAAATTCATGTAAAGAAAGAACAACGATAAATAGAAAAGAAGGAGGTAGAGGTATGATAGACATTCACGCATTGCACTCACAACAACTAAAAACTCTCAGAAAGTATTTCAAAAACAAAACAAATTCACTACATAAAGCAATAGTACAGGCAGACAGGAACTACACACCACTAAACCTAGCATCGGACGATATACGAATCGAATACCGTACATTACAGCAAAAAAAAGATGAATGGTCAAATAAAACACTTCATGGCAAACACTGCTATATCATGAAAAACGAAACTATTAGTAAGAAACTAACATATATGTGGCTAGTTAAAGGACAACTCTATCCAGAAACTGAAGGTTTTGTGATTGCCATCCAAGACCAAGTAATCGCTACACGTAACTACCAGAAGCATATATTAAAAGACCAAAATATTACTAACGATCTATGCAGAAAATGTCATGCCCAAAGTGAATCTATAGAACATATTATTGGAGGATGCAAAATATTAGCAGGAACAGAATATACAGAGAGGCATAATACAGCGGCTATGATTATCCACCAAGCAATTGCAAACGAATACGGGCTACTAAGTGATAACGAACCGTATTATAAATATATTCCGAATACGATCATGGAAGACGAAAACTATAAACTGTATTGGGACATAACCATACATACGGACAAAACTGTAGCACATAACAGACCGGATATAACCTTCCAATGTAAGAAAGAGAAAATCACATACATAATAGACATCGCAATACCAATTGATAAAAATGTAACACCTAAATATAATGAAAAAATTGAAAAATACAAACCACTAGCCACTGAAATAGAACGGATATGGAAACAGAAAGAAACACATATAATTCCATTCATTATATCAACCACAGGTATTACACCACACTCTTTTCAACAACATCTGCAACAACTAAAGTTAAAATCATATATACACCACGAAATACAAAAAGCTGTCATATTAAAGACTTGTAACATAGCCCGAACATTCCTCAAGTACAAATAATAGCATTCCCTTTCTAACTTGGTTTAAAAACCCGTCAGAAAGGATGAAAACCCATCAATGGATGTGAAGAAAACAAATAATAATAATAATAATAATAATAATAATAATAATAATAATACTTTATTCCCAACAAACATACAGTACAGTACAGTACTGGCTAGGAAAAAGGGTGTATTCGAGGTAGTAAAGACTGAAGGAACAATTGGAGAAAGACACTGTAATCGTAATCGAGAAAAAGAAAAAGAAAAACCTCTTAAGAACGGTTCTACAATTGATATTTAACTGAAGAATAATGCTATTCGTGGAATAAGTTTGACATATTCGTGTTAATATCTCAAATTTATTCCACGAATAGCCTTATTCTCCGGTTAAATGCTAATTGTAGAACCGGCCCTTTATGTGTTATATGGCCTACAAAAGTGCCTGCGATTATGTGCCACACGATTGGCTGAGGAAGGTGCTAGAAATATACAAAATCCATCCAAAAATAAGTACAGTGCAGGGTTCATTAATGACAAAATGGAGAACACAAATACACATACAAGGAGAAAAGCTAGACATGGTGAACATAAACAGAGGCATCTTCCATCACCTTGGAAGATGCCTCTGTTTATGTTATGAGCCCGTTATGGTTCATTCTCGGTCTCATCCGTTATCTTACATACTAAATAAGGCAACGTATGGATACCGCCTCTCTCTCAAGTAGAAGAAATAAGATCAAGCCAACTTTTATGTATGGATGATTTCAAGATCTACGCGGAAAGCTACACACAAATGTAGTCACTCATAAAAGCTACTCATATCTTTAACAGCGATATTTGAATGGAGATCGGTTTTGACAAGTGTGCCACAGTAATTATAATGAAAAGTAAAGTTATTCGCGAAGAAATTACTGAAGAAATAAAGTTCTTGACCATAGAACATACATAAACATATCTTGACATATCATAAGATCGGTCAGTAGATAACACAAACTTATAGAAAGAGTTGAAAGAAAAATACAGATATCGTCTAACGAAGTTATTCAATTCAAATTTGAAATTTGAATTTGAAAACCTAACAACTGCAATTAATGCGTGGGCGGTACCAACACTATTTTGGGATTCTCAAGTACTCTGACACAGATCTTCGGGAACTGGATATACTTGCTTGAAGTCTATTAACAAATTTTAGAACTACCACCGCAAATCGGCTCTAGAAAGACTCTATCTCACTAGAAAATAATGAGGGCGGGGCCTTCTAAACATTCACAAACTGTGCACGAACCAAGAATACACACTTAGAGACTACTTTCTAGGTTTGAAATCCCAATACCTCATACAAATAGCAACCGCAAATAATGGCTCTTGCGGATTTACATGGGACAACCCCCCCCCTCTATTATTTTTACTTTGTCGTCTTGTTGGCGCAGCTGGATTTATAGAGTGGCGTTTCGGTATATGTTGCTAAATAGTTTTGCATATCTGTGATCAATTCTAGCATGTTTTAGGGCCTTCTTTAGTGCCCATACTTCCACCGTGTCGATGGCCCTTCTGAAATCGATGAATCGTAGTCAAGTCCTACTGTATTCCAGAACTTAATATAGTACCCTCATCGTTTGCTCTATACGGTGGTACCAGTGTTACGTAGCACTGTTACCCTTCCTAAACCCAGCCTGCTCTTTTTGCTGATAATAGTCTAGATTTTGTGTGAGGCGGTTGAATATTATATTTTTAAATACACCATGGTATTTAGTTTTCGGTGTCGCCCTTTTCGTATATGTCTATCACGAGGGCATTTGACCAGTCTTCTGGTATATCCTTATTTAGTGCACTAGTATATCGCCACCTTATTTTAACAACTACCCTATAATTCCCTCTTCGGCGACTGCTGTCCCGTTCCTTATATAATGTGGGGCTATTCTTATTTCATCGTTCGTGCTCAGAATTAGTGTTCATGACTGCCACTATCTGGTCTTCGTTCGGATATATATATATATATATATATATATATATATATATATATAATTTTCGTCTCATAATTCTACATAACAATTCTTGTACTGGTCTCTGGTCTTATAATCTCGTGTCTTCTTTTGATTCGTTTCCCTTCTTCATCTTTGATTGTGACGATTTCTTTCTTTGCGTTTATCGTTGATCTTCTAAACACTTTCGTCGCTTTGTGTTGCTGTATTACTCTCTGTACAATTCGAGCTTTGTAATTTCAGATATCTTGCTTTAGCATTTTTGTGGCGCTTTTATTTGTCTCCGCGTATTCCACTGTTGATTTTTTGTTGTTCGCTATAAGTTGTCGTGCTTTGTCTAGCATGTTTAGTGTTTGCTTGTCTTTTTTAGTTTTTGATTGAGTGTAGACTACCGCTACTTATATGATACCACTAACGCCCTAGGAGGAAAATTAAACGCCATCTGGCACCTGATGGCATGAGCATGTTGACGGTTATTACCATATGGGTGTGCATTGCTAATTATTGTGGTGCCGCCAGATGGCGTCTAACTTTCCTCCTAGGGCGTTAGTTGTATCACATTTGTATATAACCAGTAGAGATATTATGTGAATTCGCCAATAATCAACAAGAACTCAAACCGCAACAATACAAGATATGAGTAAATAGACCTAACCGTCTGATCTCAATAAAAGCCAGATAACAGGTGTGTGAATTCATCCTCACTAGCAGAGATACACTGATGAGATCTAATAAGATCGAAATCTAGATATGTAGATTGCTAAGAGGTGGGTTCACACTTATATATGTTTTACCGCTACTTAGCATAGATTGCAAGTTATCTTATTTATTTCATTTATGTCGTCTGTACATAATCTCTGTTATGCTAATTTGTTTGCCAGGTGCGTTTAAAAGTTGTTTGGGTTTTGTTGGAGTATGTTTTTGCCTTTTTGAGCTCTTTCTAATGTTTTTTGCCCTCACAAGACGAAAGCCGCTTCTAGTATTAAATCTGTTCAGTACCTCGAGATTTCGTTCTATTAAGATGTATGTTCTTTGATTGGATATAGTCAATTTGGTTAGATATACATAGTATAGACCAGGGGTGGCCAACTTTTTTGTACATTCAAGAATTTTGGGATTATTTCTTGTATATATGTTTTTTCCCACTCCTTAGAGGAAGTTTTGTACTTTGAACCCAGGGATTAAGCTCTGCTGACAATGAATAATTGGTTAATACGTTGATAACTGTCGGTCACATATACACTCCTCTAATTGTTCGTGCTGTCCTTTGTTTGGATATAGTCAATTTGGTTAGATCTATATAGTATAGACCTGGGGCGGCCAACTTTTTTGTACATAAGATCTACTTTTTGTTTTGAAAATATGTCGCGATCGATTTGTTACCATTAGTGCTTTATTTATCAAGTAGTCTTCTAATCGGTTTCTAATTTTTTCGACATCGTGAGCGATCGACCAAAATTGGCTTCGCGAGTGATTGGTCGATCGCGATCGACTTGTTGGTGTGGTATAGACTATTGACCACATAACAAATAATATAGACTACTGAAAAACATGTAGGCTTTTATTTTCTTCAGAGGACATAGTTTTACCAGTAACAACACTTTATTGAGCAGATACAATACTGTGATGGGGTTGTATAAAGATGGGTTGACTGTATCTAGATTCTGCATACATGTTTGTAACATTAAGGGCCATTCACAACCACTCTACCTTAAGGGGTTATATACCTTTATGTGCGGTAAAATTGAGGAATATTTGAATTTTTGTAAAGGTATGTAGCAATAATTTTTTTACATCAAAATTATAATTTATTAATAGTACGTTTTCTAGTGAAAAAAATAAGTATTAGTTTATTTAAAAAATTTCATAATTGGCGGAGTTATAGCCCTTTGTAATGTAAGTCCAGCAGGTCAACTGAAATCATAAAACCCAATAAATTTCACTAGTATAGGGACCTTCCTAGTACTTGAACGATTATTTAAATAAAAATTTTGTTTTTTCAGCACACGGGAACGTTTTCCCCAAAATCTCAATGTTTTGAGCTCTAAACATTTTATTAAAAAATTCTTTTTTGCAAAATAAAAATTTATGCATAAAAAAGGAATCGTTCACGGACTGACAACATTAATTACAAACAATTTAAAAAAAAATGAAGAAGATCGATCAAACAGTTTTTCGGCAATCGTGATCACGGCAAAGGCACTTTTTGGAAAACACCATCTCGAGATAATCGAGTTAGCGTGTAATTTTGTTTAGGAAACCCATACTGCTTCGAAACGCTGTAACTTTTGATCTATTGCTCGGATCTCCATGAAAATTTCGTAAAATGTTCTCAAAGAGTTTTACTTTCAGATAAAGCAATAAATTATCCCAAAACATTACTGCCCAATTCGGAACGTCTTCATTTTTATTTTATATACAAAACATTACTTACCGCTATGTTACCACCGCCGGGTTTATTGTGATGGCCCTTTCACATTGTATACCTGTTGGCATGTGTTCACGTCGTTTATATATATATATATATATATATATATATATATATATAAATTGTCAAAAGTGACGAGTAATATTGTATACTGACTCTCGGATACACTCCAGCCTTAATCATTATTTCATGAAAATAACTTTTGTTGGATATTAATCCTATAGAACAAAATAGCATATAAGCAGTCGTGGCCGAGCGGTTAAGGCGTCTGACTAGAAATCAGATTCCCTCTGGGAGCGTAGGTTCGAATCCTACCGACTGCGGTCTTTTTATAATTGATAAGTGAACCTTGAATGCACGGCAATTTGTTTAGAAATAAAGATTATGACACAGTCCCTACCTGAATATGTTATAAATACAATTTAATCATATTTTATTCAGTCTGTTATATTATTCTATTATATGTTTGCATTAACCAAACATTAGCTGTTTAGTCAACGGTTTCTATGCTTATAAAATCCACATTGACGGATTGGAGTAGTGGCAAACGTTGGGACGTGTATTTGATTGTAAATGTAAACATGAACGGAATCAGTTGATTATACTCACATTATCCACGTTTCCCTCGATCTACATATTCTAAACCCAACGTAATAGACTCCGTGAGTGGTAACAAACAATTTTGCACAACAGCGGTTACTATTGTGGCTTTCATAAATATACGTTATACAATTCTATGACTATTTGGCAGAAGCTAATGTGAAATGTGAATTTTACTAATTTTTTTCATACATTTCTACATTAATAAATGGGATATACTAAGTTTAATATTAAGAATGTATTATATTTTTACTGCAAAATTTAATTTAAGTAAGTATGTTTTATTACACAAATATTATTGTAATTGCTATGGCGGAGAGGCCACTGACCAATAGCCTAATAAACATTGTTTTCTCTCTAAATGGGATGATTTATTATTAATTTGGACTTTCATTATGTAAATTATTACTTTTATGTTAATAAAATTAATTGGCTATTTGCCAACAGCTGATATGTCTACTTCAATTATTCTACTTAACTTCAAATTACCACATTAATTTAAAGTTAAGTAGAATAATTGAAGTAGACATATTGGCAAATAGCCACAAAATTATAATTTTTAAATACGTTGCGATAATAATAAGAAAACTTATTGTTTTTGAATAAAACAATATCGAATATCCAATATCCACGAATGTGAAAGGTTGTACATTTATAAAATAAAAGGTGCAATTACGCACGCGCATGGTTACTTTAAGCAGGGTGGCAACAGTACTTGTGAGAATACACCGGTGTGAACATATCCCCTATGATCCCATCCTCTATACCGCGCGGCGGCGTGGGTCCGCGCGCACGGCAGATTGTTTGCGGGTCTGTACTGATCAATTGGGGTGACCAATAAAATCCAAATTTTGAGGAATTCTTTATTAATGTCTTGCCGATCATAATATATATATCTAATTTTTTTTTAAATAATTTTTATAGGCGTTTTTGTATAATATATGTTGTAACGTAAATTATAATTTTTGACCATGATGCACCATGTTCCTGGATTTGAAAAAAATTGCCTAATGTTTATAACAATATGATAAAGTGAAATGGAAAGTCTGTATACCACCGTTTTTGTTTTTCTATTTTATTTTTAATTTTAAACTTTTACGCTCATATCTCGATAATCCGATTAGTCGATAAAAAAATATTGCAACATATTTTGTTTAATTTTTTTACTGATTCTAACACAAAACATATCAGTGTACCAGATGGCCGAAGGAAAATGGAAAATTTTGATTCTAAGTATTTTTTTTTTCGGCGACTAACTTGTATATCATTATTATTATTTTTGACCATCATGCACCATGTTCCTGGATTTGAAAAAAATGGCCTAATGTTTATAACAATATGATAAAGTAAAATGGAAAGTCTGTATACCACCGTTTTAGTTTTTCTATTTTATTTTTAATTTTAAACTTTTACGCTCATATCTGGATTTTCCAATTTTAGAGGCTGAGTCCATAAAAAAATAATGCAACATATTTTGTTAAATTTATTTTTGGATCTTGGTTCAGAACATATCAGTGCATCAGATGGCCGAAGGAAATTTGAAAATTTTGATTCTAAGTATTTTTTTTTCGGCGACTAACTTGTATATCATTATTATTATTTTTGACCATCATGCACCATGTTCCTGGATTTGAAAAAAAATGCCTTATGTTTATAACAATATGATAAAGTAAAATGGAAAGTCTGTATACCACCGTTTTTGTTTTTCTATTTTATTTTTAATTTTAAACTTTTACGCTCATATCTGGATATTCCGATTTTAGAGGCTGAGTCCATAAAAAAATAATGCAACATATTTTGTTAAATTTATTTTTGGATCTTGGTTCAGAACATATCAGTGCATCAGATGGCCGAAGGAAATTTGAAAATTTTAATTCTAATTTTTTTTTTTTTCGGCGACTAACTTGTATATCATTATTATTATTTTTGACCATCATGCACCATGTTCCTGGATTTGAAAAAAATGGCCTAATGTTTATAACAATATGATAAAGTAAAATGGAAAGTCTGTATACCACCGTTTTTGTTTTTCTATTTTATTTTTAATTTTAAACTTTTACGCTCATATCTGGATAATCCGATTTTAGAGTCAAACAATAATGCAACGTATTTTGTTTATTTTTTTTTGGATCTTGGTTTAGAACATATCAGTGCACCAGATGGCCGAAGGAAATTGGAAAATATTGATTCTAAGTATTTTTTTTATCGGCGACCAAGTCGAATATGTTTCATTATTATTATTTTTAAAATTCACTGGCATACAATTGATTTGAAAAAATTACACAATATTTATAACAAAATGACAATTAGAAAACGGACAGTCCCAACCCGAGCACGTTGTTCCTTCTATTTTATTTTTATTTTTAACTTTTCCGCTCCTATCTGGACGAGTCAAAATTATTTAATTTTCCATCATAGCCCACGGAGTTTTTTTTTCAAATTTTCACTATTTGTTGCTAACCCAATAGTGGTTACAAAAAGTATTTTTTAGATTGACACGGATCCAGTTTTATATATTTTTACAGGCCTTTTACGTAGTTTGATCATTTAAATGGCTGCGCGTAATTCCAATGTCCGATTGGAATTATTATTACTTATTAATAAACTCCCTACTTTAAGGATTACAATTCATTCAAAATACTTATTTTACCAATAGAATTATGAGTTACAATGTGTAAAAAGGCTACTCCCTTGACGGTGATTCGAACCTTCGACTCTGTGTTTTATAATGACGGCAGAATTGCTGGAAAAGTACTCAACATCTATTTCACTATATAGGAAAATATTAATCCATTTTATTGGTAAGGCATTCTTCGAGGTAATTAATTGAGGCACATTTCATTCCAATATAATTTGTAGTGCACAATTATCCTATATAATCATAACATTCGCATCCGGAATATCTCTATTGCATAAAAAACTGTATATAAAATCGTAGTCAATGTTTTTAGACCGACCTATCGTTAGTTTAATTCTTCTGCTGCCATTATAAAACTCAGAGTCGAGGGTTCGAATCACCGTCGAGGGTGTAGCCTTTTTACACATTGTAACTCATAATACTATTGGAAAAATAAGTATTTTTAATGAATTATTATCCTTAAAGTAGGGAGTTGATTAATAAGTAATAATAATCCCAATCGGAAATGGGAATTTCTAATTGATCCTTTTTATTGATAAGGCATTCTTCGAGGTAATTAATTGAGGCACATTTCATTCCAATATAATTTGTAGTGCACAATTACCCTATATTATCATAACATACGCATCCAGAATATGTCTATTGCATAAAAAACTGTATATAAAATCGTAGTCAATGTTTTTAGTCTGACCTATCGTTTGTAAAATTCTTCTGCTGTCATTATAAAACTCAGAGTCGAAGGTTCGAATCACCGTCGAGGGAGTAGCCTTTTTACACATTGTAACTCATAATACTATTGGTAAAATAAGTATTTTGAATGAATTGTAATCCTTAAAGTAGGGAGTTTATTAATAAGTAATAATAATTCCAATCGGACATTGGAATTACGCGCAGCCATTTAAATGATCAAACTACGTAAAAGGCCTGTAAAAATATATAAAACTGGATCCGTGTCAATCTAAAAAATACTTTTTGTAACCACTATTGGGTTAGCAACCAATAGTGAAAATTTGAAAAAAAAAACTCCGTGGGCTATGATGGAAAATTAAATAATTTTGACTTTGCCCTCGTCCAGATAGGAGCGGAAAAGTTAAAAATAAAAATAAAATAGAAGGAACAACGTGCTCGGGTTGGGACTGTCCGTTTTCTAATTGTCATTTTGTTATAAATATTGTGTAATTTTTTCAAATCAATTGTATGCCAGTGAATTTTAAAAATAATAATAATGAAACATATTCGACTTGGTCGCCGATAAAAAAAATACTTAGAATCAATATTTTCCAATTTCCTTCGGCCATCTGGTGCACTGATATGTTCTAAACCAAGATCCAAAAAAAAATAAACAAAATACGTTGCATTCTTTTTTTATAGACTCAGCTTCTAAAATCGGAATATCCAGATATGAGCGTAAAAGTTTAAAATTAAAAATAAAATAGAAAAACAAAATCGGTGGTATACAGACTTTCCATTTTACTTTATCATATTGTTATAAACATTAGGCATTTTTTTTCAAATCCAGGAACATGGTGCATGATGGTCAAAAATAATAATAATGATATACGTAAAAGTTTAAAATAAAAAATAAAATAGAAAAACAAAAACGGTGGTATACAGACTTTCCATTTTACTTTATCATATTGTTATAAACATTAGGCCATTTTTTTCAAATCCAGGAACATGGTGCATGATGGTCAAAAATAATAATAATGATATACAAGTTAGTCGCCGAAAAAAAAAAACTTAGAATTCAAATTTTCAAATTTCCTTCGGCCATCTGATGCACTGATATGTTCTGAACCAAGATCCAAAAATAAATTTAACAAAATATGTTGCATTATTTTTTTATGGACTCATCCTCTAAAATCGGATTTTCCAGATATGAGCGTAAAAGTTTAAAATTAGAAAAAAAATAGAAAAACAAACTCGGTGGTATACAGACTTTCCATTTTACTTTAACATATTGTTATAAACATTAGGCAATTTTTTTCAAATCCAGGAACATGGTGCATGATGGTCAAAAATAATAATAATGATATACAAGTTAGTCGCCGAAAAAAAAAAACTTAGAATTAAAATTTTCAAATTTCCTTCGGCCATCTGATGTACTGATATGTTCTAAACCAAGATCCAAAAATAAATTTAACAAAATATGTTGCATTATTTTTTTATGGACTCATCCTCTAAAATCGGATTTTCCAGATATGAGCGTAAAAGTTTAAAATTAAAAAAAAAATAGAAAAACAAAATCGGTGGTATACAGACTTTCCATTTTACTTTAACATATTGTTATAAACATTAGGCAATTTTTTTCAAATCCAGGAACATGGTGCATGATGGTCAAAAATAATAATAATGATATACGTAAAAGTTTAAAATTAAAAAAAAAATAGAAAAACTAAATCGGTGGTATACAGACTTTCCATTTTACTTTACCATATTGTTATAAACATTAGGCCATTTTTTTCAAATCCAGGAACATGGTGCATGATGGTCAAAAATAATAATAATGATATACAACTTAGTCGCCGAAAAAAAAAAATTTAGAATTAAAATTTTCAAATTTCCTTCGGCCATCTGATGCACGGATATGTTCTGAACCAAGATCCAAAAATAAATTTAACAAAATATGTTGCATTATTTTTTTACGGACTCATCCTGTAAAATCGGATTATCCAGATATGAGCGTAAAAGTTTAAAATTAAAAATAAAATAGAAAAACAAAAACGGTGGTATACAGACTTTCCATTTTACTTTATCATATTGTTATAAACATTAGGCAATTTTTTTCAAATCCAGGAACATGGTGCATGATGGTCAAAAATAATAATAATGATATACGTAAAAGTTTAAAATTAAAAATAAAATAGAAAAACAAAAACGGTGGTATACAGACTTTCCATTTTACTTTATCATATTGTTATAAACATTAGGCCATTTTTTTCAAATCCAGGAACATGGTGCATGATGGTCAAAAATAATAATAATGATATACAAGTTAGTCGCCGAAAAAAAAAAAAATTAGAATTAAAATTTTCAAATTTCCTTCGGCCATCTGATGCACTGATATGTTCTGAACCAAGATCCAAAAATAAATTTAACAAAATATGTTGCATTATTTTTTTATGGACTCAGCCTCTAAAATCGGAATATCCAGATATGAGCGTAAAAGTTTAAAATTAAAAATAAAATAGAAAAACAAAAACGGTGGTATACAGACTTTCCATTTTACTTTATCATATTGTTATAAACATAAGGCAATTTTTTTCAAATCCAGGAACATGGTGCATGATGGTCAAAAATAATAATAATGATATACAAGTTAGTCGCCGAAAAAAAAATACTTAGAATCAAAATTTTCAAATTTCCTTCGGCCATCTGATGCACTGATATGTTCTGAACCAAGATCCAAAAATAAATTTAACAAAATATGTTGCATTATTTTTTTATGGACTCAGCCTCTAAAATTGGAAAATCCAGATATGAGCGTAAAAGTTTAAAATTAAAAATAAAATAGAAAAACTAAAACGGTGGTATACAGACTTTCCATTTTACTTTATCATATTGTTATAAACATTAGGCCATTTTTTTCAAATCCAGGAACATGGTGCATGATGGTCAAAAATAATAATAATGATATACAAGTTAGTCGCCGAAAAAAAAAATACTTAGAATCAAAATTTTCCATTTTCCTTCGGCCATCTGGTACACTGATATGTTTTGTGTTAGAATCAGTAAAAAAATTAAACAAAATATGTTGCAATATTTTTTTATCGACTAATCGGATTATCGAGATATGAGCGTAAAAGTTTAAAATTAAAAATAAAATAGAAAAACAAAAACGGTGGTATACAGACTTTCCATTTCACTTTATCATATTGTTATAAACATTAGGCAATTTTTTTCAAATCCAGGAACATGGTGCATCATGGTCAAAAATTATAATTTACGTTACAACATATATTATACAAAAACGCCTATAAAAATTATTTTTAAAAAAATTAGATATATATATTATGATCGGCAAGACATTAATAAAGAATTCCTCAAAATTTGGATTTTATTGGTCACCCCAATTGATCAGTACAGACCCGCAAACAATCTGCCGTGCGCGCGGACCCACGCCGCCGCGCGGTATAGAGGATGGGATCATAGGGGATAAGTTCACTGCGGTTGAGAATACAGTAGAGTCTACTACTGAGTAGACTGAATTAAACAACTTATCAGCAAGTTATATACGTATGCACAGTAGTAGATCGCTGGTAGTAGTAGTCAAGGTTCTCGTCCATTATTTGATTTACGCTACAAAAAATGGTAGTCGGTTTTGTTGTCAACAAATTGCCGTGCATTCAAGGTAAACTTATCAACTATAAAAAAATCGCAGTCGGTAGGATTCGAACCTACGCTCCCAGAGGGAATCTGATTTCTAGTCAGACGCCTTAACCGCTCGGCCACGACTGCTTGAGTTTATTTTAGGAACTTACATTTTAGTTCTTATACATATATTAACCTTTTTTTAGTACAACCCAGGTGCAGGCTGTACTCATTTTGTAAGTAGTATTAAATCGCGGTGTTTTGGCTACACTCGTCTACTGTGTTATACATTATATATTATTGAAAAAATATGCTTAACTCAAAAATGTATAATGCAATATGGCGCCCATAATAATAACAAAAGATGATGGCAGTTCCTCCGCCATCTTGGATACTATTGCAAGTCTGCATTTGAATTCTTTAAAAATAGTGCTCATATTGTCATGTTTAGAAATGTCTTTCTTTTCAATTTAAACGAGCAAAACGAAATTAACATTTGATTGTATTTTATTGATACTATATAATAAAACGTCAATTTCGCGACTTGACAAAAAATACAACTGACAACACAAATGTCTTTTCAGATGTTTGATTAGCACGTAAATGTTCAATCTTGCCCTAATTTAACCGACCTTATATCTCGTATGTCTTAAGATAAACATGCTTACGGCAGGGACTTACGGCATCCTGTATAAAATATAATTATGCCGTTATCTAACTAAATGTAATATTTAATTTGTTTATGGCAAATTGGGTTGGCGTAAAAATGTGTGAGAAATCACTAAGTGTAAACAAAATAATTGTGTTTTATGTATAACAAGGAATCGCCTCCCACATGTTTTAAATATCCTGATTAAAATATTAGTCGATAATAAACAAATACAAAACAGAGCAATGGTACAAATGGCATGTACATTTTTCACGTGGCACATTTTTTAGGGTACTCACGTCATACCTGTAGTACAGTGGCCAGGGAACTTTTTTATCCATTACCCCAAAATATATTTGTTTAAGATGATATTACCCACCATTTTTGTATGAGTGTACATATCTTAAAAATAGCAGCGCAGGCATTTATTTATAAACTTTTAAGGTCAAACATACCACAATTGAAAGTTATCTTTCGCTATTTGCCGAATTGGTAACTAAAATTGGCAGTTTTAATTGAAGCATTAAACAAAATTCCAATTGCACCCATTGCCCTCCGTATCCGTACCAGCCTAATTTTGAAAAGGAGAAAATCCATGTAAATTTCAAATTGAAACAAAAGGCCGGTATTTTTCGAAGGCTTCGGTGAATTTAAAGTTTAACAGAATGATTTGTAAAAATGTTGCCACGTTTATAAAATAGAAAATGTTCCTTATTATTGGAGTAGAATTTAATTTTAACCGAATTTGGGGTAATTTACCCCGTTTCCTCGACCGCTCTTGTAGCACGTACTGTGTTGTAACTATTAATTTTCTTACGCTTCTTTGAATTTAAAAAAAATGAATGCCGAAACCAGGGATCGAACCAGGGACCTTTAGATCTTCAGTCTAACGCTCTCCCAACTGAGCTATTTCGGCTTATATAGTCGAATTGCTGAAACAGAGTGTTTACGTCATCCGTGACGTCATATTGCCAATATACAAAGCTTAAAAGATGCACTTTTAATTATATAATTTGAACGAGTTGTTCAATATTTATTACTGCCGTCTGAAAGTAAGAATGTTTTTTTATTATAATAAACCGATATACGTTTATATTTATGCATAAATATTTAAATATGGGCAATAAAAACTTTAACATTTTAAAATTTAGTGTTATTTAGTTTTCTGGAATCGCAACGTTGCAATTTTTTGTAGTAATTTCGTATTGTGATTTATACCTAACCTCCAATACTGCTCAATACTTGTTCTGTGCTGGCTTTCGTATCGCTTTGTGATTGTTATTCTGAACCAGTGTATTTTAGGACGCCTATAATATAGCCGTTACTAGATTATTCACGATTTTATTGCTGGGCTCCACTGACAGTTTATTGTTGTAGGTTATGTTTATCACAACAAATATCATCCGGCATCAACGCCGAAAACTGACGTCACCGTAATCTATGACGTGAACACCTTGTTTCAGCAATTCCACTATACTTTGAGTTGAACTAACGATAAAGCGGGAAAACAAGTTATACCTGACTATTCGCGATTCAAACATTAACGGTTTTCTTCAAAGTAGTAGGTAAACAGCTGATATTTGTTATTGTTTGATCAGCTGATTGCATTAAAATCATATGATTTCAGTCACTTCTACAATAATGCGCGATTGCTAATATACTCTTAAGGTATAAATAATATAACCTTGGCTCTATAGTCATGTATAAGATGAAAAACAAATGTTATGCAACAACAAATTCCCTACTAAATGTAGTTCATTTCGTGCCACCAGAGGGAGTATCAGCCGGCTTGAATCCCCAATTGAGTTTTATTGGGTTTAACATAGAAACTTCTGTTTAAGAATTATTTCTTGTTTTAACACAGGTGTATCTGTAGTTTTAGAAAAGTACAAGTGGATACATAAACCCTAAAGAAAATTCAAGAAAAGGTCGTAACCATAGTGTAATATATTAAGTGAGCCGGCTCTAATAGCTCGCAGTAGGGAAAGGCGGCGTAAAAATTGTGTGCGCTACCTTCAAGTATATGGACGAGGGAGGTCGCGAGAGGGAAACAAGAGGCCTAGTCGCATCGAAATCGGCGACGAGTCTGATGCGCGTGTTATTTATTTATATGCTTTTTATTTTATTATTATTATTTATAATTTATTTACTTGCACGTTGGACAGAAATTCACATCTATATGCTTGCGATTATATATAATTATTCTGTGCGTGCATGTGAAATTTTAATGTTTAGCATTTTCTATTTTTCGAATTGAAGAGAAAGAACGTATTAATATGGTACGTATGGACTTTGAAATAAATATCTGTAATAATTTATTTATCATATGAAATACATATTTAAAACAATGTAAACGTTATTTTTAACTCTATACCAAACCGAGAGTAATAGCTAGTAATTTATATGTATATAAATTAACAAGTTATTATATTTAGTGATAATACGTTAAGTCACCATTTGCAACGTTCAACTTTTTATAAATTATATAATCCTTGAGATTCGATAGATGAAAAAGTGCATTTAAATAAAATTATTACTAAATGAATATTCTGTCATAAAGTTAGAACTATCAAAAAAGTATATTCAATAGTTTTTATGAGAGATGGGTTTGTAGCGCGATCCGTTTGCATGGGAATAAATGTAAAATGCGCCGAGGTCGGCCTTCTTACCCTCTCGCCCCGGAGAGGGACGCACACAATATTTACGCCGCCGGGCGACCGAAGCTGTTCCACTTTATATATTACACTATGGTCGTAACTAATACACAACTCCGACCATTGATTTGATGGTATTCTAATTATAACGTGCGAGTTTGAAAGTGATTGTTTGGTAACAATTTGTTTAAATCGTGAATTAGTTACATCATATATATTGTCATCAGTGACGGCCATCCCTATAATATAAAAACGACAAAAAGACATTGTTTTGAAGCCGAGCGACCTGTCATTTATTTTGTTTTCCAATTTCAAAAGTGAATGCCGAAACCAGGGATCGAACCAGGGACCTTTAGATCTTCAGTCTAACGCTCTCCCAACTGAGCTATTTCGGCTTATGTGTGTTAGTAATTTACAGTTAAGGCGGCTGAATTGTAGGTTTGATACCTGTTAGGCCGTCCGCATTCGAGGCAACTGTTTATTGACTAGAGTTGGAAACCAGTTGCGCGTGCAACTGGTTTATGATATTGCTGATATAGAGGAATGGGATACCGCATCAGCAAGGTCATAATTTTGCAACTCTAGTCATTAAACAGTTGCCTCGTGTGCGGACGGCCTAACACTTATCAAACCTACTATTCAGCCGCCTTATCTGTAATTTACTAACACACATAAGCCGAAATAGCTCAGTTGGGAGAGCGTTAGACTGAAGATCTAAAGGTCCCTGGTTCGATCCCTGGTTTCGGCATTCAGTTTTTAAATTGGAAAACAAGCTGTAGTAAATAATATTTCGATACTAGCGACTGAAAATTTATCGATCCGGCAAACACTTTCTTTCCAGAAAATGTTCTTTTAATTACTACTCTTATTACTGTATTAAAGTAGAATTAATAAATATCGTTTGGAAACCATGCCAAAGAAACAGAGAAAAATAACTGTGGCGGTGCTGGTTCCTGGCACCACTCGTTTCGAACGTATTCGTTTAACTGTCAATGTAGTTCTGCAGAATACGAACAATTTACGATTTGAGTTCTTTTAATAATTTGTTGTTCTCATGTCCTAAGACAAGTCATTTCCCGCAATGGTTTGTGTGCGGGCAATGTTTCGTATAAAAACCGCTGTAAATCCCACACATACTCTCAAGCTGATATTATTAATGCTAAATGTGATTGAACGAACGTCTCTGGGTAGTTGGCTGAAGGGTAGCATAGCTACAGACACTTAGGCCTCAAAATGAGCCTATTGTGAAACCTGCCTTTTGACTGGTGGGACGAGTGAGTAGCCTTCACTCGTCCCACCTGTCAATTTTATGTGCAAGCTGCAGAACCCTAGCGGGCGAGGAATTGCCAATGCTGCCCATACCAGGCCAGCACTCCCCTACTACTAGCTGCCTAGTGTTTACCAGAGCTGGGCATATTACATGCTCTGCTGTTTCTAGTTCATCATTGCATCTTCTACATAACGGGCTGTCCACTACTCACATCTTGTGTAGGTGTTTGTTTAGCCGACAGTGGTCAGTTGGTCAGTTAGTTCTAGATAAGTTAAGGCTGGCCATGGCTGCAATCTTACAAGTTTGCCTAATGGCTTCCTTTGATTTCTTGCAGCCCGGCGTTTCTCGCCCCCTTACCTTGTGAAGATCAAGTATCCTATGCTCTATTATATTTTTCAGAGTACCTGCAGAAAGTATTTTATCCTCTTGGGTTGTTATAGGATGCGAGGATCCCTTCCTGACAAGCTCATCTGCTATTTCGTTCCCCTTGATGCCACTATGTCCTTTGATCCAGAAGAGTTCTAGTTTGTTATATTTAGCTAGCTCCTCCAGGCTGTGTAGACATGAATATAGCTCTTTCGACACAAATATGTTGGCATTTAGTGCGTTTAGAGCTGCTTTGTTGTCGATGAGTATTTGGATATGGTTATCCTTAATATTCCGTTCAGCTAAAATTTGAACCCGCCTTAGTATTCCTGTTAATTCAGCTTGGAAGACTGACGTGAGTCTTCCAAGCGGTGCACTTATCTTGAGAACGATTCTGGTGAGAATATTCTATATCCAGCTCTCGTCTTAGTTTTGGATCCATCAATATATAAGGATATGTTGGCACCTTGTGGGTGTCCATGCAGTGATGGTTTGAAAATGTTTGACAACATTTGTACTTAGGTAGAATTCTGTCGCATCTACCTTCTATGAGGGGGTCTGGTTTGATAGCTTCACTCGGTATGCTCCTGTGTCAAATTATTCTACCTTTATCATGCCACAGGTTGAGTGAAGATAGCTCTAATTTTGTTTTTACTACAGTATCCCTTATGAGGAGGTCGAGTGAATGTAGGCATAACAGTGCTTCAAGAACTGCTGTGGGTGTTCTCATAGCGCTGGTGATGGGTGTGTGATAGCTTTGAGATTATTGTGACTTGTTTGGTTTTAGACCACCAGACTATTGCGCCATATGCGATATTTGGTCTTATGATTGCAGTGTATATCTATTGGGCGATCTTGGGAGATAGGTCCCACGATTTACCAACCGCCCAACGGCATTGCCAAAATGAGATGCTTTTATATGCTCATTCCAGTTCAGTTTTATCATGATCACTATGTCGTCTGCATAGTCAACGGTGTAGTAACCTGCGTTGTTTAATTCTAGAAGGAGGCTATCAATTACAGGGTCCCACAAAAGGGGTGAGAGGACTCCACCTTGAGGACGGCCTCTTTCTGCAACGTTTTTTGATGTTACGTTCATCTGGTGTTACATGGATTGTTCTTAGACCAAGCATATTTTTTTTTCAGCCCCCCATGTGGGGTAAATCTCGTGGAATTTTAAGGCATTATCAATACTTTTAAATGTTGTTTTGTCGAAAGCACCTTCAATGTCAATGAAGGTGGCAAGCAACGATCTTTTATGCTCCAGTGTTTCTTCTATCCTAGAAGTCACTAGATTAAGGGCTGATTCGATTGAACGACCTGGTTGGTAGGCATGCTGTTTCGGATGTATGGGGTACGTTCCCAGCGGCCCGTCTCTGATTTTGCGATCACAGAGCCTTTCCAACGTCTTCAATAGAAATGAGGTTAGTCTGATGGGCTTGAATGACTTGGCAAGTGTGTAATCTACTTTGCCTGGTTTGGGTGTAAAGGTCACTTTAACCTCTATCCATGTATTGGGTATGTACCTAAAAGCAATGCAACCTTTAAATATATATACCAGTGTGTTTACAATGTAGGTTAACCCCCATTGTAGCAGTGCTGGGAATATTCCATCTAGTCCTGGGGACTTAAAAGATGAGAAGCTAGATATTACCCATTCTATTTTAGTTATACTTATCATTTGGTCAGCTAGCATCTTCCTCATCAGGTAGATGGGGATCGGTTACTATGTTGGGACCTCCAGGTTGATTGCCAGGAAAGTGGGTGTCTAGTACTTCGATAGTTTGGGAGAGTGTTACCGTAAAGGTGCCATCCTCCCGTTTTAGCGAGTTGAGTTGTTGAACAGGGTCTTTAGAGATTACTCTCTTCAGACGAGCAGCTGCTGCTGTGGATTCAATGCCATTGCAGTAGGCTCTCCATGTATTCCTTTGTCGCTTCCTGACTTCACTTTTGAATTGTCTACGGGCTTCCCTAAAGGTTTCCCATAGAACTAAATCATTGCTGTTTTTGGCCTTGTTGAAAGTTTTCCTGGCCTTGGATTGAAGGCAGTTGATTTCTGCACTCCGCCAAGGGGATGCAGAGGCTTTCATGCCCGCCTTTCTGATGTGACAGGAGTCCTCATATAATGAAATCAGTGATTTTTGGAGGTGTTTCACACAAGCCTCCAAGTCGTCCATTAATTCTGGAACTTTGCTTGCTGCTTGATACTTCATCCTGTACGATAGGTATCTGCAAAATAGTTGTTTATTAGTTTTTTGTGGATATCTGTAAGACGGTAGTTCTCGTGGTACGAAATCTAGGTCGTAGCGTATCAGTTGCTGATCAGACCTGACTTGATACGTGCCCGTTATTTATTTTGTTTGAGATAATGCCCAGTATTAGACTAATGCCTATCATCTCCGCTCGTTTTTGTGTTACGAACGTTGGTTAACACCCTCTGTTTAGTATCTTTATTTTTGTACTGGTTATGTACACAATTAGAGCCTTTCTTCTGCTGTTAATGTTGCTGCTGCCCCACACCACATGGTGAGCATTAGCATCACATCCGATGATGAGGTCAATCTTTAGTTTTTCGCAGTGTTCTACATCAGAATTGCAAAAATCGTAAGAGACGAAAACCCACACTTTAAAAGGCCCCCAGACAGACCACCAAAGAGATTGAGGGTGTCGACATCACAAGCAACTCCTTAAAGCTAGAAAACAGGCTGTAAGCCTATTCCAAGAAGAAGAAGAAGAAGCAGTGTTCTACTAAGTTTATCAGTTCTGGGCTGGGAGGTGGTTGGGCTGCATCGTACGGTAGATACGCAGAGGCAATGTAGAACTCTGCGTCGTTGTGCGTTTTCAGTCTGACAACTGTGAGGTCTACAGAGCTGAATTGGTGTAAAAGTGTACCCGTAACTTTAGAAGAGGTTAGGATGCATGTGCTAGGTTTGTTGCCAGCAGTACATTATAGCAGGTTGCTGTTATTGTTGCTGAGTCCGCATACCCTGTTTTTATCAATCCAGGGTTCTTGGATCAGCGCGATGCTATATTGCATATTCTGTAGATGACAACTTAAATTAATAGTTGCCACCTTAGATGTGCAAAATCATTACGGTGATTTATAAAACCAGGCCCATTTTAATTTGGTAGCAATGGACGAGATGGCTTCAGGTTAGCATTGCCTGTCTCAGTTGTAGCTTCGGCAGGATCTGCCAGCCCAGAGCATACTTTTCCCCTATGGGTTTTTACCTTGAGGGTGGTAAATATATAATAGATTTTGCCCTCTGTCTTTTTTATCTCCGCGATGGCACAAGAGGGTGCACCGAATACGAGATGAACGCCATCTTCTTTGGTCTCCCTATGAAATTCGCACCAATTTTTGACAGACAGCGTCGTGTTCTGTGCCGTCAGACGTTGTAGTATGACCTGGGGCTCGGCTGGTTTCCCTGGTACCCAGGTTAGTTTAGTTGGTCTGCCCTAACAACAACAAGTTTTTCACTCTCCTATAGGGCAGATGCAGCCTTTAAGTGGTCTGTCAGCTAGTCCAGGGACTCCTGACTCTTGCATGTAATTCGCAGAATCACTCCTGCGTGCTGCCACTTCTCAAAAGTGGAGGCGAAAATTGATGAGCTGGTGATTGTTTTATCCAGCTCAGCAGGTAGCCCTCCTGTTTGGTGGCTTGCTCGCTCGTTATTTTCAAGAGTGTGAAGCTAGTCAATTAAAGCTACTCTGAGGTGGCTATTTAGCACAGCTACGTAGCTTATGTTGGAATTTGTTGGCTGATCATACCTTTTCGTGGAATTGCTCCCTGATCCATCCTACCTCATCCGTTTTTTAGGTGGGTTTTTGGCAGGCGGCTTCACTGAGGAAGTGCTGGTCCTGTCAGTATTCTCCCTTGATTTGTTTCCCTCTTGACGGACTCGTCGTCGACGGGCTTCTGCACCACATATTGTGTGGCGTTTGGGTCGCACAAAGTCATCCGCCTCTTGAGGGTTGACGTTGCTGTCAGCCTTCAGTATTAGGGACGTATGTGCCACTTTGGAGAACCCTCTCCAGTACGAACGTCTCAAAAAGTATACTAGTCGGTTAGGTTTATCGTTCGGAACGATAAACGAAAGCGGCTTAAAGAGACTGGAACTGCGCTTTATTTCCCATATTTCTATTTTCTATTTGCTATTATTTTATTATTTTCGTTGTTACTGTAAACATGTGTTGATATAGTTTTTATATGTATAGAATTATGTATTTCAAGGGAAATAAAAGTCATTATTATTATTATTATTATTATTAAATATGCGTCTGTCAATTTAGTGTTAGATGCAAATAGTTAAAATACGCCATGTTAGTTGTAAACGCTGCATACAATTACATAATATGTGCCATAATAAGTATGGATATTATCTTTTATACAATTAACTTTTCAATTTCATCATATATAAACCATGAAACCCAAGTTTAAAAATAATTAAATGACATTTACCAAATACATCTTATTTTACAACATACAGATGAAATATTAACTATAAATAAACAATACTGGTTGTTTCCACTTTTTATATATCTGCGTCGAGAGTGCGAGCAAAAAAATATGCGTCATAACTGCAAATCATTCAGCGAGAGTGAATCAGTCGCCAGTTGAAGTGCAGCGGGTCCGCGTCGGTCGCGTTTAATTTATGAACAGTGTAATGAATGATTTAGTTTTATTTGTGAGTGTAGTGATTGTGAGTAGTGCACGTTGTAAGGAATTATGTAAGTCACTTTTTATAGTATATATTGCTTTTAGTTTAACTAAAATCACAGGCATACAAATCCGATTGTTTTCAATGTGTTTACAATCAGGTTTGTCGCAGATACAAAAATTAAAACGCCCGGGCCCTATGCATCGTAGTTTGTGGTGTTGATATTTATTTTTCCATATTGGCCGTGATCCTTGCCACCTCGTTGACCTGTTTCAGGGCACTGTCTTTCACATCCCCAATATGAGTTGATGTATTTCATGATAATCTAATGCGGACACTTGTTCGATGATATTATTATTATTATTTCTTTTATAATAATATCCTGCTCTACTATACTGGCGAAAGAAATTGACGCATCACTTTTAAAAACTCGATTTAAATTAAAATCAATGGTCATTTTTTTTTTCAACTATGTATAATAAACAAGTCTAGATAAGATTTTTTTATTATACATAGTTGAAAAACATGTTGTTTGAACACTAGTTTTTGTTTGTTGGCCCAAAAATGTTGTCAATAAATATAAGAACTGACGTATTACCATTTTAATAACAAATGCATGATAACGCTAGACCGCATACTGCCCGAATGACACTACATTATCTTACGGAAATAAACATCAGCACTATACGGGGCAAGTCCCACATAACGTTTACTACTTTACAATTACTAAATGCAACAATCAACCAATAAATAAGATTTTTTTAAGTAATGTAACTTGCTCTCTATAGAGAAAGTTTAACGCCATTTGGCGGTAACTACGTCGATTAATAATGCACACCCATATGGTAATAACCTTTAACATACCCCTGCCATTAGGATTACCGAGTGGTGCTCTATTGGAATAACATTTCATTTGAGTATTCGAGATATTATCTCTAGGCCAATCGTATAAAATGTATAGGCTGGTCCATTTATCTTGAGACTACGGAAGCCAGCAGGGATATGAAACAATGTTTTATATAAAATATATAAATATAATTTTTCCATAATGGCCCTTTAAAGATCAGATGAAGGAAACTTCAGTTTTTCAAATGGAAATACATATTTTTCTTTTATATTCTTATTCTACATACAAATAATAATCATATGTCGTATAAAACACGTTCTTCTAGCGTTCACGGTTTTATTAAACAAATTGTAGTGAATATCCCAATATTTGTAATGATAAACAATACTGAATTTGATTTGAAGTTATAAAAATCTGGTTAGCGGAGGCCGAAATACAACTGTAGTATATTGAGCATCGTAGGTTGCGTTGCTCCAATGTCTTTTAATCATAAAGGATAAATAAAACGATATTTTACTTTGTTTTTTATCACACTTCAAGTGTGATAACAAACAAAGTAAAAAATCGTTTTATTTATCCTTTAAAATGAATAATCACAAAGACGCCTTAAGAATCCAATATTCTTTTAATCATGTTTGTTTTCCTTTTTCGGTTGAATGTATATAATGGATGTTTTGTCTGTACAAGAAAAAATGATATAATACTTATTTATAGAGAAGCTAGAAGAAGTGTAGCGCTTTCTATTTGCGTCCATGTAGAACGACATCCAGATATAAGAGTTCCTTCGAGATGTTCATTCCACCGCGTTGTGCAACTATTCAAACGAAATGGAAACGTTTCAAGAAAATAAAAGAAATCGTCAAAGAACTGTCACCAGTGCTGACGAGTAAATTAAGTAAACATCATAGCCGCAGTAAATTATAATCCCCATATATTTGAATTAGAACGAGACTGAAATTTCACGAAGTAGCAACTCTCGAAATTTGTAAAAACAAAAATTTCATCCATAGCATAAAACGATATATGAAAAACTACATGGTGAATTAGAACGAGACTCTAGAATTTCACGGAGTAGCAACGTCCGAAATTTGAAGAAAAAAAAAACATTTCATCCATACTATAAGACGTTACACCAAGAACTACACGGTGATGACATCAATCTTCGTTTGGCCTTTAATACTAGGGCGAGGAATCAAATTATGCACAATAATAAGTTTTTCATTTCATCAGTCTTATTTACTGATTAGCGTTCCTTCACGAATCGTGGTGAAGTAAATCGCCACAACATGCACTACTGGTCCAAAAAAATTCTCAATGGCCACGAGATGTAGAATACCAAAAACAATGGTCTGTCAAAAAAGTGTTTAATACGAAATATTATTATTTTCGATGTATAATAAGAATATAAAATAAATAATATGGATAGTTAGTTGCCCTTCATCTGTCGCTTAAAAGGGCATTATGGAAAAATGTGCATAGCGGCATTAAATGTGTCCCTTCATAGGAAGACTATTTTATATAAAATATGTTTTCATATTCCTGCTGGTTTCCGTAATAATTGACTGTCTCAAGGTAAATGAACGACCCTCTATAATCGTGAATTTACCTCTTAGCAATCGCCAGATCGAAAACTACATCTGTTTAGATCTCATACATTATTAAGGATGTATTTTTAAATATATCTAGATTGATACCATCTGTTCAAATAGTATAATTTAATCTCATTTTTTAGTTTTAGTAAGCACTATCATTATCTAAATTACATTTCTACGTTTACAACTTCATATCTCATATCTAACTATCAATGATATCCACATATATCTTTCAAGTCATACCAAATACAATATTTTTGAATATATCTATATTGATATCACCTGTCCAAAACATACAATATAACCTGATTTTGGAGTTTTAGTAAGCACATTCATTATGTAAATTACATTTCTACGTTTAAAACGTTATATCTTTAAAGCCATCAATGATATCCGCATTTATCTTTCAATTCATACCAAATGCAATATTTTTGAATGTATCTAGATTAATACCACCTGTTCAAAGCGTATAATTTAACCTGATTTTGGAGTATTAGTAAGCACTATCGTTATATAAATTACATTTCTACGTTTAAAAATTCATATCTTCAAAGCTATCAACGATATACGCATATATCTTTCAATTCATACCAAATACAATATTTTTGAAAATATCTAGATTGATACCACCTATTCAAAGCGTATAATTTAACCTGATTTTTAAGTTTTAGTAGCACCATCACTATGTAAATTACATTTCTACGTTTAAAACGTCATATCTTTAAAGCCATCAATGATATACGCTTTTATCTTTCAAGTCATACAAAATACAATATTTTTGGATGATATAGATAGATACCATCTGTTCAAAGCATATAATTTAACCTGAATTTTGAGTTTTATTAAGCACTATCATTATGTTAATTACATTTCTACGTTTAAAACGTCATATCTTAAAAGCCATCAATGATATCCGCATATATCTTTCTAGTAATACCAAATATAATATTTTTGAATATATCTAGATTGATACCAACTATTTTGTGTATAAATCACTGGCATTTCGTGAATTCATCCTCAATAGCTGAGCTGCATGGATGAGATCTAATTTCTTCACGATGACATTCAGAGCACTGGGCAGAAATCACATTGCGTCAACACCCGCTGGGGCCATCGCAATGCGTTGTTTTAATAAGATCAAAATATAGATCTGTAGATTGCCAAGAGGTGAATTCACGCTTATATAAGATTTTTTTTTGTTCGTTTGATTTTACGTACTGTATTTTTCATACAGGTATACAGTCACATACACCTCTAAATACCTTTTTAATTATTTAGGTTAACTTTCACCTATAAATACTAAAAGCTTAATAAATAATAATAACGATATTTTTAAAGCGATGTGAATTTTCATAACGTTCTAATAATAAACTATTATAATAAGACTGACTAAATTTTCAATGGCGCAGTTTCAAAAGGACGACAAATTATCGAAGCGACGAGTAATTAACAAAGCGGCTAAACTAAATTAGAGACTATTTGAATAGTCTTTTGACGCTTGACTTGCATCTTAATTATGTCCTACTGTAGCGCTGTTAGCATCTAACATTCTGAGACTCGCAGATAAATTGACCCGATAAACTATGCAAGCAACCTAAAGTTGTGTTTCTGTATCTAACCGCTGGTATCACGATTTCTTATTACTTCAAAAGATTTAATTTTTGGAAACAATGTTTGAAAATATATTTTGATAATATAAATCTAAATTAGTGAATTGAGAGGTCAATTTTACGATTAATGAAGTTTTTGTTTTACAGGCGTTTATAAATACAGGCATATGTCGCACTGTTAGATGACAAATGCCCTAACTTCCAAAAACAATTTGCTTCATTCTAAACACAAAAAAGGACCAAAGGAGCGTTAAAAAATATATAAGAATAATCAAAACAAAATACAAAAACTTGAAAATTTATTTTAGTAGTTACACTTGTCATCTAACAGTGCGAAGTGTTCTAACTTTTTTTGAGTCTTCTATGTAAAAAAAGTTGACAGCGGTGGGATTCGAACCCACGCCCTTTCGGACTTGTGCCTAAAACCAGCGCCTTAGACCGCTCGGCCACGCTGCCTACGTTCTTTTTCTCATATATATATACCTATATATATATATATATATATATATATATATATATATATATATATATATTTATATATATATATATATATATATATATATATAAAATACGTTTCGGATAGAATTTATATTTTTCTTTTAGCTTATTATCCTTAGACTAAAAATAAATTTATTAGTTATAGTATAAGTTACCACAGATATTGGCAAGTTCATACCAGATTGAAATCAACAACGAATTCCCAGATCACCGCACTGGTATGATATTCGATTTCACCTTTCAATAGATAAAAATAATATCTACAAAATGTTTTACCATAAATAAAATAATTCTTTAAGAAGTTCTAATGTAAAAAATAAAGCATTGATGTAAAGATGTTAAGTAAATTAAAAGTTAATTAGAAGAAATACAGACAAAATAAGGTGTAAGTATTAACCTTAGAAGTGCATTAGAACTATTATCACTATAGGAAAACCATGACAAGCGTAGCATTTAAGTTTACATTTACAATACAATTTATAATGACGTCGCTAACAAATTTAGTCGTATTCGAACACAATATTTTTACAGCACCCCAAATCCATCCACCTGTTTAATTTCTCGTTTGTTTTCAGTTGCAGCAAAGCGGAGCCCTCGGGGGACACCCTTAGTTCGCAGAGGTAAGTTAATTGTTCGTCCGTGTACTTGAAGCGGATTGTTTTAAATTGATTGGAAAAGTTGGGGGCGTAGAATGATGCGAAGCAAACAGGACTCGTTATAAACTGTGAGGATTAAATTTGACGCTATATAACAATTGTTATATATAATTATATATATATATATATATATATATATATATATATATATATATTTATTTATTTAAAGGAAAAAGGAAGACCTTTTCCCCTCTTTGGACTCACTCCCGTCATTCTAGTATATATTATTTAGATTAGTAGTAGTTATTTAATTTGAAATTATTAACAATGTTTGCAGACAATCGTATGTTTTTTATTATTATCACGTATTAAAAATAATATATTTACTACACGTCGATAGTAGTGGTCGGTTTCCGAAGTCCCGGCTCGGGCAGTCTTATTATTTGTCGTTGGAATATAATTAAGGACGAAAAACTCGGGGACGATTTTCTCAAGTAGCAAGTTATAACACTTACATATACATACACATACACTAAAGCCGTTTTCGTTTATAACTCTGCGCTGGTACGGGCTTATTATCTCTTGTTCTATTTACCGCTTCCGATGTGCACAATTCTATCGCGGCCCTCACAATCGGAGGCGCACGACGAGCGATACTGCACGCCACGGGGCGACTAGCTAGTTGATAGTTGATAGCTAGTTAAGAATTATAATAAATACAGTAACTACTACTACTAAAATTACTAACAAACTGTTTTATAGCTGATCGTTTTAATCATATAAAAATCGAGTGAATTATAAATTTTAGAAAAACTAAACGAGAAAAAAATTTATTGTCGGATTTAAGAACTTTAATCTGGTGTTTCGATATTTTTTAGCTGAAAGAATTTAAAATTAGCAGCTTTATGAACATTACACTATGGCTCCTAGTATTATTTTTATTTTAGGGTGCAATTACTTTATTCATCAATTGTTACATTTTTTTAAAGTTTATTTATTATTCTCAATACATATAATCTCTCTATTATATGTATTGACAAAACAATATTTATTTGGCCATCGGTGGCCGGTGGCCTATCCGCCTTATACATATAATATAATCAGAATTATAACGAATTAAAATTAAAATTAATGTCGTGGTAAAGTAACCTAATTTATTAATATTTCCCTAAGACGACTGTCACTTCAAACAAATATACCGCATAAAATAATAATAGTGACTTATCGCTTCCATCAAGAAAAAAAACAACGAAAAAAGTAGTCTCGGCGGAGGCAAGATAAATGGCCGCACATAGGGGGAACAAAAGCATTTCGCAAAAACTTCCCTCGAGTTGAATATTACTCAGTTTGCGCACGTTGCCGGAATTGAGTAACATGTTTTTAGTGCGTCTCGGTGTGAACGACCAGTGTTTGTACACACACACAGACAATTTTATCCGAACAACTATTTGCCAATTTTCCTGTAAACATTCCAACTATTTGCCCCGTGCAAAGTTTATTTGACGTAAACAAACCCATTCAAGCCATTGATTTGAAAATCCGCATCAGTCTTGACACAAATGTTTAATCTGATTCCGGCAAGATTTAATTGCGACTTACAACGTAACACGAGCGTGATCCTGATTTGATTAAATGATTAATGGCCGCCGCCCTCGTTCCCATCCATCTCCCTTATTTGCGCGCAGGATCTGATATTAAGGTAAATAAGCAATGCGAGGATAATATGCGGGTACAGATAATGCATGCATGTTAGTTTAATGCAATAGTTTCTGTGATACCGAGAGCAGTCATGTTTAGCGTTAAGGGGGATTGATGGCGGGCGGCTGCAGTCAAAGGCAATAATGGATGGATTTTTAATTACGGACAACCACGGCGTTCCATGTGGCTGCTTTTGATGCGGTTGGCAGTGGCGCCTAATTGCAGAGCTTTGGTTTGCCTTGCGGGTGGGACATTGGAATGGCGGGATATTTGCTAAATGTAGACTTCTAAATTAGAATTTTAATATAACATCAAACGGCATTGCGAATGCTTGTAGCCTGTTGATAATAATCGTTTATAGCTCATACACAAATTATAGTAGTATACGTTTTTGTTTCTTGAACGCTATTGACTTTTTCCTATTTAGTTTTAAACAATAAAGGGATGTATGATGCAGCAGAAGTGCACCAATGACATCACCAAACCCTTACGTAGGGTGCAGTATCGAGGAGGAGATGAAATACCCGTCGTCCGACCTTTATATCGCCAACTCTTCTGAGCCCGTTGTACAACTATTTCTATAGTTTAGTCTAAATAATTTTTAATACAAATTGCAGTTATCACCGAAGAATTGAACATCATTCACCATGTGTAAAAAAACAAAACTCTACTTAAAATATCTCTATTACTTCAATTAAATATTAATTTAAAATAAAACCCGTTGGTGGAAATTCGAACCCGCGAGCCCTATTTTTGAACTGGCAGCACAAAAAACATAAATGACAAGCCGGTCGACTTCAAAACATTGTTTTCATTTTTATCTTATAATCATGCTGATTCTGAATCCGTTCCAGTGTGTCCATATTTGTTTTCTTAAGCATCACACCTCCATACCTTATAAAAATATGGAGTATATATAGCCACGCACAACTCGGACTCGCAATGTTAAGGTCGTTTTAGACAAGACAATTTCTTAGCTCAAAAGTTGTCCAAGAAATTAATTCATATATCCTCCTTCCATACAATGTGTCCTTGACAAATAGAACGCGTTATAATTTTCCATTCGATCTACCATCCAATTCAATATTTCAAATAATTTGCTATATGATACGAGACAATTTAGATTGTTAGACTAACTTTTCTTCATGACGAAGGGTGCTCTTGCAATTTCAATGCGCTTGTTCCATTCTCTCCTATTATTGTCTCTAAGTATTGATAACTAACCACTCTTTCTATTATGGTGTTATAACAATAGTTGGGCTGTGTCATTAAGGTTCATTTGATAATCATCACTTTGGTCTTTTTTAAATTATATTTTTGTCCATAGGATTGGCTGTATTTATATTATGCAACATGCTTTGAATAATATTATTGCGGTCATCCGCGTAGCGTATATTATTGATGACTCTTTCGTTTATAATAACTCGCCCCTTCGTTAATGGCTTCCCTAAAAATGCAATCTGAATACATATTAGGTGTACCGGTGACAATACACAACACTATCTAACCCCACGACGAATCTCTAGCTCGTTTGAGTCTACTCCTTCTACTTTTGTAATTCTAATATTTTGTATTATTCGAATGTGGTTGCAAGCCTTTCTCATATACTATTTCTATCATACGTTTATGGCTAGCTTTATCAAATGCTTTGTCGTAATCCATGAAGCCGATGTATGGGTCTACATTCATATCTAGGCAGCGTTGTATTATGACATTTATCCCAAACAATACTTCTCTTAAGGTCGTTTTAGACAAGACAATTTCTTGACTCAAAAGTTAGTCAAGATGCGAGACAATCTAAATTGTCTAGTATCATACAGCAAATTATTTGAAATATTGAATTGGTTGGTAGATCGAATGGACAAATATATCGCGTACTATTTGTCAAGGACAAATTTTATGGGAAGAGGATATATGAATTCATTTCTTGAACAACTTTTGAGCTAAAAAATTCTCTTGTTAAAAACGACTTTTATATCTAGATTTCGTCGAAATCTAATCTGCGTTTCACTGATATCTGCTTCCAGTATTTTGTATTGTGAATTACTTTCATGTATACCTTCAGGGTATGACTCATCAGACAAATGGTTATGAACTCTCAGCACTCTCTTACATTATGTTATTTTGGTATTGGTTGATCTTTACCATTCTTCCGGTATAATTTCGATGTTACGGATGTTGTATAGGTTTACCAAAATGTTAATTTTGTCTTCTTGCATCAGTTTGAAATCATCTACTATTATTTCGCCTGGTCCTACTGCTTTTCTATCTTTTGAATTTTCGCTAGCGTAGTTGATTTCCTCAATTGTTATCATAGGCCAATTCTTCTTACTACGACGTTTCTATAGCCCTCAAACAGCTGTTGTATGTATTCTTCCCATAATTTGATCATTTCTTCTGTCCATTATAATCTCTCCATTGCTATCCGTTTTAAGCCATTTTGTTTTTTGCTTCCTATGCCAGAAATAAAAATAAGCTCCCTAGTAACTTCTCACGTGAATTTATCATTTTTATCTCCTAACTTCCATTTTCTGTTCTTGTTCGTTATTGTGTCAGTTCATTGTAATCGTTGTACATGCCTCAACCCCGCACGTCATCTTGAAATGTGCTCTTCATGACCTCTCTGGCATATTTGGCCACTGGCTCTCAGTGGGTAGCTCAAGCATGAGGCTTCCCAGTCGCTGCGGAGTTGGCTCAGCTTTCTCCAGTTTTGTACAGAGGGTGGCTCATGTGCGGTTCCATCTGTTGCATCTTTTTTGTCCTCTGAGGTTGACATATTCTAAAGGCACCGATACCTCACTATCACCACTAGGCGTTAGAGGCATGAGTAGTGTCGGATTCACCCCGCCTTCTGACCGGGGCGCCTATCGACTAAAACCAAAACACACGTTATGTCGGTCGGAGTTTTTCCCGCCCAAGGCGCCCTAAACCCCTCGCGCCTTTCGCGTCGTTCAGTTGGTCCTGTCTCTTGTCCGTATACTTCTACTTCATTAAAGTATCGAATTTGGCCACTACTTCCCACATCGCGTTGCTCTCCAGAATCCTTGCTTTAAATCCTCTGAATGCGGCATCCTCTATATCGAGCCACAGGATGACCCGTTCGCGCTACCAGCGCTAACATCCAAGAATCATGTGAGTTGGAGCATCTGTTCCACGACAGTAATGGTATCTGGCAGTTGGGGCCTTTCCTATCCGGAGCAGGTTAGTTTGAAATACCCCATGCCCGGATACTATCTATGTGGTCCGGTAATCCAGCACTCCATGTGTCCGGTTCACCCATGGTTCGGTTTTTGAAATGATCGTCCTTGCCCATTCAGCATTAGTCGTCTCATCCCATATGCCTTGCCATTTCTAGATTGTACGTTTTTTGGCATCTATCCTGGCTTTCTAAACCTAACTTGGTTACCTGTAGATTTCTGCCTGCTCTTCCACTAGCAGGTCGGCTGGTGTTGCCGCGGCAAGCACTTCAAACGCATCCGTCGAAATGGTGCGGTAGGCTCGGGTGTTCCGAAGAACGCTGTTGTGGAGCGCCCTCCTTAACCTGTCTGCATTGCGCTGGGTCTTGGTTTCCCCGGCTGAGACTGGTGCTACATGCAGGAGTTGGGCGCGTGCCACCATCACCACCAACTTCCTCTTTTTCATCACCGATATTTGGTAGCAAGTAGATAAGCTAAGAGAGTTCGGCCAAATTTCCCATAAGGTTTAACATATCCCCTAGTGAAATACTTTACTTCCGGTCACGTGACATCATCACGAGATAAGCAATGTGCAGCTGGTCATGCGAAGTTATCAATTCAAGTTTAGGTGCGTGGCGATGGGTAATGCGCGAGCAGGGCCAGCAAGGGGCAGCACTAGGGCAGTTGGTCACCAGGGGGCACCCTGGTGACCAACTGCCCATGCTGCTGGGGGTGTTATGTGATTATTAACAATACTGTTTAGGGAGAGTGTGTGTCGTCTTATAATCCATTTTAATCCACTTGAATCCACATATATAAGTCTACAATCCATTTAATCCACTTTCATCCACATATAACAGTCTAAAATACACTGAAATCCACTTTGCAGGGTTCCCCCTGGTGACCATGCTGCCGGGGGTATTATGTGATTATAACATCAATACTGTTTAGGGAAAGTGTGTGTCATCTTATAATCCATTTTAATCCACTTGAATCCACATACATCCACATATATAAGTCTACAATCTATTTAATCCACTTTAATCCACATATAACAGTCTAAAATACACTTAAATCCACTTTACAGACTATTAATAAAACAGACTTAGGCTAAACCAGTCATTAATCCACTTAAATCCATTTTAATCTATTTTACAGGCTCTGTACATGGGGGTATGTTAAACCATAAGGGAAATTACCGTCACACATAAGCGGCGTCGGGCGGAGACGCGGTGTAGGCGATGTGCAGGCGCGACGTCGCACAGGTGATTGTGATGTCCATATGCGGATATTACACCATATGTTTACATAGAGGCGGCGTGGAAGAGTTGTGCCTCTCGCCTCGCAGCCACAGTGTCTCAGGCTAAGGCCCAATTCACACATAAGCGGCGTGGGGCACAGGCGCGGTGTAGTCGAGGTGCAGGCGCGACGTTGCACAGACGATTGTGATGTCCATACGCAGTGAAGGGGTGGACATTGCACCTTATGTTTACATAGAGGCGGCGTGGAAGAATTTCGCCTCTTCGCCTACCGTGTCTCAGGCTAAGAGGTGAAGGCGCGGTGCCGGCGCGGCGAGAGGTTCGAGGCAAATGCCCGCGCACCTCACCTAAGTGGGCATTGTACATGTTTATATAGAGGGGGCGTGAAAGCGTCGTGCCCCTCGCCGCGCCGGCACCGCGCCTTCGCCTCTTCGCCTGAGACACGGTAGGCGAAGAGGCGAGAGGCATAACTCTTCCAAGCCGCCTCTATGTAAACATAAGGTGCAATGTCCACCCCTTCACTGAATATGGACATCACAATCGCCTGTGCATCGTCGCGCCAGCGCCTCGCCTACACCGCGCCTGAGCCCGACGCCGCTTATGTGGGAATTGGGCCTAAGACGCGGTGCTGGTACGGCGAGAGGCACGAGGCAAATGCCCGCGCCTCGTCATCTAAGTGGGCATTGCACATATGTTTATATACAGGGGGCGTGAAAGCGTCGTGCCTCTCGCCGCGCCGGCACTGCGCTTTCGCCTCTTCGCCTCCTATGTGTGAATTGGGCCTAAGTCCTCCTACATCTTAGCCCTCTATCTTACAGAGCGCATAGTATGGGGTTTCCCGTCTGCCCTGTCGCGCCTGGTGGTCTTTCTCCCCGCATTAGAGTCACAGTCTTCTCCTGCCCTCTCCCGTGCACTCCCCTGCTCTGTGGACATCCAGCCAAAAGTGGCTACATCCACTTGGGAGTTCATAGGTTTGGGTGGCCAGTTCCTCGTCGGTCTCAGTTCTCCTATTCAGTATATGTCTTTAGGGCCTATCATCTGCTTGACGTCCTCCCAACCAAACTGGTAGTCCTCAAATGTGGATTATGGTCCTCGGTCTTCGCACATGGGTTTCTGTTCCCGGGACTCTGAACACAACCGGTCTATCTTGTCTTCAGTGCCTTTAACTCGTAGGCGGATGTAGTTTATTGTTGGTGCATGTATCTGCCACTCGTGCACGTTTAACACGATTTGCTTAGGTTTGGCCTTCGGTCGGCTTCACTAATATGTCCTCCTCCTGGGCCATATCTGGTTTGTTTTTTTGTTGCCGTCCTTGTTGTGGTCAAACCCTCTGTCAGAGTAGTAGTGACTTTGGGTAGTCCTGGTTCCAGATTCGCTAATGTTATACAGGCTATGATTCCCGCAAAGCTGTATTCAAGAACCTTCCTGCTGTCAGTAGTTGGGATTTTTGAGGTCGCTACCGTCAGCATTTTGGTGTCTTCTTTTTCAGCTATTCGAGTCTTTTTGCTTCTTCATAAAGAGTTCTCCTCCTGCTTCTTTTGGTGCAATCACATACAATGTAATGCGTTGTCCTTATTATTATCTTTTTTGGTCCTGTACCGTTCATGACTTCCGAGGTTCATGTCACCGTCGTCGTAGCTCCTGGGTCCACCTACTGATCTGATTCTGAACTATGCGAACTACTGTGTGACACGGTGATGACCAGGTGTATAATCTTCTGTTTGGTAAACCACGTATTTGTAATTACCCTGTCTTTGGTTTGCAAAATTCTATATTCTATATTCTCTCTCATTTCTTTCACCCGGAGCATATTGACCCATGCATTCGTCAACACGTCCGCTTCCCACCTATGCGTTAAAGTCGCGAAGTATAATAGTAACATCAGCATTTTTTATTTTAGTTATTTATTTAATCAAATGCTTATCTATCGTATTATTAATGTAAAGCCCAGATTTCCTAGGAAGTGGTGTCGATTAAAGCTGCCGCTTTCGACATCAATTACATATTACAAGAAACGTTTTAGGTATATGTAATTGAATAACTTACCATAAGTCTCTGTAATACATGACTCTTTCTCATTACAATGAGATATACCACTCTGTGCGTTACTATATTTATTTAAATACACAAACTACTTTTTTGTGATGTCCAAATGACGTCAATCACGACCGATTTATCGGGACCGCTTCTTAGGAAACCACGGCTTAATGCTTAGAATTTTTGATACTTTTCATAATTTCGTCTAGTTGGTAATAAAATTCCTGTATTTCGTCTGTGGTACTATCTGCTGTGGGCGAGTTTAAGACTTTCTTATTTTATTTTTTGTTTAAATGGCCAGTTCGGATCTGTGGCACATATCTGTTTCTCCGGAGTAGTACTTTAGAACCGTTGCATATCACTGACACCTACGATGTCTATGTCCATTTGTGGCAGAAAGTAATGCAGTACATTTCTGCTAAGACATTGGCCCTGTCCATTTGTTTACTACTAGTGACTAGTAGTGACAAGTACTGACGTCACGCTATATTATTAGTATGAGCGTGACGTCAGCATGTGTCACTAGTAGTAACTAGTGACTAGTAGTGACAAATGCTGACGTCACGCTATACTATTAGTATGAGCGTGACGTCAGCATGTATCACTACTAGTCACTAGTAGTAGCCAAACGGACAGGGCCATTGTGTACCTTTCCCAGTCTTTTGGGGCAGTCATTCTTGTTCTTTGGGGCAATTTGTTTTCTCGGTCTGACAGGCATCACTCGAATAAATTTAATAATAACCAAATTTGATTATTAAGCCATAAATCTAATAATAATCAAATTTGATTATTATTAGATTTATTGGTGATGAATTTGAGTGATGCCTGTCAGACTGAGAAAATAAATTGCCTTAAAGATGAACAAGCATGACTGCCCCAAATATTTGACCATTAATATCCATAAATATCTGAAAATAACAAAATTACATTACTAATGTAGTGTTAAAACAGAGCTAGAATCACCCATTAAAATTGCGTAGTGAAAATTGTACATTTTGATAAATAACCACAGTAAATTAATTATGAATTTCATCCCAGCGGTGCTGCAACGCATTCGATATTAATTGTGCGCGCACATTAATCAAATTTCGTGCAAATGTTATGCGCACAGCGCCTGCACTTGGAAGCCCTTCGCGGCACCTAATAACACCGCGCGTTACATTGTCGGGTGTGCTCATAAAAGTTTTAATAAACGCCCCGCCGTTTTCTTGTTAAGGCGAAGTATAAATTAGCGACCTCCATTGTGTCGGGGCGTGTTTGTTTTACAAGGCAGCCAGCCGCCTACGGCGCCCCTCATACGGATTGAAACGTATATCGCGCAGTTGGTTGGCAAATTGGAATTTTCATGTGAGAATGAAAAACGAGTGTTTTAAACGAGGGAGAAGATTAGAGAATATGTTTGTATATACAACATTACAATATAAAATTATTATATTGTAATCTAGTTCTTATACTTATGCGCAGTGCAGGCTGAGGGTCTAAATGAAATAATCAAAGATATTTAAAAAAAATGGCTAGAGCTTAGCTGAAACTAGTTACAAAGTGTAACTGATGTGTGATATAATAATATAAAACGATTTTTTACTTTGTTTTTTCAAAGTAAAAAATCGTTTTATTTATCCTTTCAAAGATATTTATCTATGAATATAACAGAATTTATTTACGACAGTGTCAGATTTTGATAATTATTATCCAAAATGTGAAGCGATTTCTCATTGATCTAAACACTTTTCTCTTTCTAATACGGTTAATTTACTTTTTGTCATCATCATCAACCATTTTTATAGCGTTGTACGCCTTCTGGTCCCTTATCTCCAGTACTCTATGCACTCCAAGTCTCCATGAGTCAGGTTTCATGCTGACATGTACTTTCTAATCCAGTCTATCCACGTCGTTTTTGGCCTTGCTTTGTACTGTATTCTACAATATAAAAATAATATAAATATATATAATAATATATAAAATATATATAATAATATATAAAATATATATAATAATATATAAAATATAATAATATAAATCCGGGTTTATAGCTAGTGGTTTCGCCTTCCGGTACCCTGCCTCCAGACTCGGCCATCGAGCTAATCTTCTTCCTTGAGATTCCTTTCAGACATTGATTTTATGATTCCAACCTTCCATGCAAGCGCTGGGCGACCTCTTCGTCTTCTTTTCGGAGGGACCCATTCATAAGGCTGCTTCGGTAGTCGTTCAGCTGGCATCCTGTTCACATGCCCAAACCAGATCAGTTGGTTTGTTTGTATTTCATGTATGATTGTGTCTTTCGCTTTCATTTTGTCTCTAATCACCGTATTTCGTATTTTGTTGATATTCCTGCTGATCTTCTCTTGAAGTCCATCTCTACGGCAAGAAGGTTCTTCTTCAACGATTTGGAAATAGACCATCCTTCGCATCCGTAGGTTAACGTACTCTTAAGGATCGAGTTATAGATGAGCATTTTCGTTCGGCGTCTTATGTTAGGTTGCCATAGTGTAGAGTTTAGTGCCCCTATTACTTTCCTACCCTTGGTGATACGGTTCTTTATATCACTTTCCACTTTACCATTATCATCAATTTCAGTGCCAAGGTAAATATACTTTCTGCAGGTTTTTATATTGTCGCCATTTTCTATAATCAGATCCGTAGCTCTACCACTAATGCACATGTACTGACTCTTGTTAAAGTTCATTTCTAATCGCCATTTTCCATATTCTTCATGAAGTTTTCGGGACATATACTGCATATCATCGTAACCTTGAGCCATAATGATCTGATTATCGGCATCATGCAGTGTATATAGGGTGCTATCAACCACCGGCATTCCCATTCCATGGCATCTCCTTTTCCATTGTTTCAGGGCGACATCAAGATATATGTTAAACAGTGTTGGCGGTACACAACAGCCCTGTCGGAGACCCTTTGTAACTGCGAAACTGCACGTTAGGTGGGTTCCAAACTTTATTAGTGATGTTTGTTCCTTGTATAGTTCTTTCAAAGCACCAATCACATTGACATTAATGTTGCTTCCGTTCAGAACCTCCCACATCTTGCTCACGGGCACGCTGTCATATGCCTTACTTAAGTCTACAAACATAAGGTGTACGTCTCTGTTTCTGGCGATCCGCTTTTCTATTAGTTGGGTTAGGCAGAATATGATGTCGACTGTTGATCGGCCTGCTCGAAAACCACTTTGTTCCTCCATTTCATGTGGATGGTATTTTTTTCATATTAACTCTTTTAGTACTCTGCCATACACCCGACTAAATGTGCTGGTTACGTATATTCCCCGATAATTATCCCCGATGTATTAGTTCTTGCTTCTCTTTTTATGTATATGCATGTATTCACGCTGTCTTCCACTTATTCGGCAGTTTATCCCCATTTTCGCACTTGGTAAACATTTGTGATATCACTTGGACTAGTGTTTTGGTTCCATACTTGAGCAATTCAGCAAGAATACCCCCTCGGCCAGGTGAATTTCTATTCTTCAGTTTCTTAATGGCATTTCCAACAGCTTTAGCCACTGTATCGCCTTCTAGAAGGTGTTGTAGACTTTCGATTTTCGATAGTGTAGTCTGGGCGGCGTTCCGTTAGCAGATGTTTAACCCATGCACCCGGTTTTATTATGTTAATTCCTGATCTTTCAGTTTTGTCTGACTTTAATGTTCTTATGAATCGCCATGCTTCCTGAGACCTTGTACCTCCGATATCGGTGTCTAGCTCCTTACATTTCATGTCCCAGCCGTTGTTCCTTTCGGTGATGACAGAACGTTTAAAGTTGGCAAGAGAGGTTCTGTATGCAGCTTTTAGTTTGCAGCCATTTTAGATATAAGTCTTGTTTTTTCCTTCTTTGCTGCTTGAAGTTCTTCAGTCCACCAGTGTTTCCTCTTCATAGGCTTTCCATCTTTTAACCCTTTTGCATCCTTGGCTGCAGAATGCAGGCACGATGTTATATGGTCATACATTTGCAGGGATGATTTATCTTGTATGTTATTTGACAGTAGGGCTTCTAGGCGTCGTTGATATAAGTCGACCGTACATGCATGGTAAAAACTGTGAACGTCACATCTAGGAATTTCGATCTTCTCTAGTTCATTGGTTCCGGTATCGGCTGTTTGTTTGTGAGTTTTGAAATATGGTAGATTGGTTCTTGCTTTCACTAGGTAATGGTATGTTCCGCATTCCACGCCACGGTATGATCTAACGTCATGTACCTTTAATTTTGACTGCTGTTTTATTATCAGGTAATCTATTTTGGTCTTGTTGTCTTGTTTCTTGGTGCCATGTATATGTGTGTATTGCCTTATGCTTGAAGAACCCCTTCATTATTTTCAGATGGTGTTGGGTGCATATATCGATAAGTCGTTGGCCGTTGTCGTTCATAATTTCCTCGCCATATTGTCCAACAACCTGGTGTTTTTCTGCACTTCCAGTTCTTGCATTCACGAGGCCGAGGATAAGGATTTCCCTGGTGGTTTCATTCTGACTGATCAGATCATTTAGTATGTCTGCGTACTCTTCCTTCTCGGCTATGTTTGTGTCTCCATTCGGTGCATATGTACCGATTACAGTTAAGCGATGGGTTTGGTAGTTGATGTTGACCCTTAGAATACGTTCATTTATCGCTTGCCAGTTTGTTATATAAAAAAAAGAACCTTTATTGGCATTTCGCTCACTGCCCTTCCATATCACAAACCACAACAAAAATATACAAAAATAAAAATACAAATATAAATAAAAGTAATACTCAGTTTGTTATATACTTTTTTAGGATTTTTTTTCAGAAGTATTGATACGCCTCTATTTGCTCTATCATTTTTGGGTACCCCGCTATGGATACTAAGATATTTGCCTAGTTCTTCGGTTCCCTGTCCTTTCTTTATTGTTTCCGTAAAGACCGCTATAACAATTTTCATTCTATCTAGTTCATTGAGTACATCTTCAGTTTTCCCCCGTATTCCTTGCACGTTCCAGGTTCCAATATTCATAGTCCGTTTTCGTTGCAGTTGTTGTCGTCTGTGGTTATCGCATTCCTTCCAAGGCTTGGTTGCAGAGTTTATAGCATAAGGTTTCCTTTTTACAAATACTAGGTTGCTAGCCTTGCAATTCAACCCCGATCTTGGAGGACCTTGAATTTTCTTTCAGAGTTTATTCCCTTAGACTAACTGTCTTTCTAGACTTAAGCGCCCAGTCCGCTCTTTTGGTTTGTGCTCCTTCGACCATTCGAAAATGAATCCTCCTCTGCCCTCGGGACCGTTAACCAGTTTCACCTGTACCCAAGACAGGGGCCCTTACAGGGTACTATCAGCCGGAGCCAGCTGAACCCTGGTTTTTTAAACGAGGTTGTTACTCCTCCCCCTTCTGCTTTTTCATCTGGGCTTGGGACCGGCATTGGCGAAGTTCTGTTTTCTTTATATATATATATATATATATATATATATATATATTATTTTTATAATAATTTTCTATAGCCAGTACCCAGTTTTGAATTAGTTTTGGTAGCCGCTCCTCATTCATCGTTTCCACATGGCTATACCACTCCAGTTGCTTCCTTTCTATTTTACAATGCTCTGTAGAATAGAATTTAAGAGAAGCTTTTATTTTTTCTTCGTGATGTTGGCCCATTAGATTGAGTTTAGGCTGCCGATGACTTTCTTCCCTTTTATCTTGTGCTAGGATCATCTGATCGTCTGCGACGTGTAGCGTGTCATCGTTCAATTCCATATCTTTTTTGTGGTATGCTCCTACATTCTCTTAACGCTTTGTGTATATATATGTTAAATAGTGTGGAGGACACGCAGCATCCTTGCCGTAGCACTTTCGTGATTTTGAAGCTTTCTGATAGCTTGCATCCCATTTTTATTCTTGGTGTTTGTCCTTTGTATAGTTTGTACCGCTTTTATTATAGTCATGTTTAACTTGGTTTCTTCAAGCTCTTTGCAGAGCCTATTTATAGGGATTGAGTCCTAGAGCTTCGAAAGGTCCACGAATAGAAGGTGTGATTCCCCCCTTTCTTGTCACTCTTTTTGTTTCCGTGCAGCTGTGTAATTGTGGTCTATGCACGACCTGCCTGTTCTGAAACCGGTTTGTTATTGCTATTTCATAGGGTCCGTCCTCTTCTTCTATTAGCTGTTTCAGGATTTTTCCATAGATTCGGCCCATGGTTATTTGTTTATTATTGCTTTTATTTTCTGATAAGCCTCACTTATCTTTGTTTATGTGATTTGCTATTTTTGTTTATTAGTGATTTACTTTACTTTTCTGATTTAATATTTAATAGATTTAATATTTTATATTATGCGGCCTCTAATTAGTGTTTGTTGTGTTATTCTTTTTTATATTTCTTTCCTGATGTTTCTGGCTGTAGTATCTCTAGTTTAGCTCTTCTCACTTGAATTCCTACTTCATAAATTATACAACTAACCCCTAGGAGGAAAGTTATACGCCATCTGGCGGCACCACATCAATTAGCAATGCACACCTATATTATCTCATATTATTCCATAGAGGGCACTACCCGGTGATCCTGATGGCATTAGCATGTTGACGGTTATTACCATATGGGTGTGCATTGCTAATTGATGTGGTGGCATCAGATTGCGTTTAACTTTCCTCCTAGGGGGTTAGTTGTTTATTTTTTGTATATAACCACACGAGATATTGTGTGAATTCATCCTCACTAGCTGAGCTACACTGATGAGATCTAATAAGATCGAAATCTAGATATGTAGATTGCTAAGAGATGGATTTACACTTATATATGTCCTACTTCTTTAACGGTTTGCATAATTTAGTCTTTAGTGGTACATTTTTGCAGAATAGAAGTTTCTACTATCGCGTCTAGGTATTCTTCGTCACTTTTATATATGTGTTGTCCATTCTTTGCCCGCTTTATGTTTGTGCTCACTTCTTGTCTTCCCATTACATACTATAATTGCATATAATCCATTTGAACCTTAATAATAATATGAAATTAATCTAAATTCATTATTTTATACATTTAAAACTTCTTTAATATAGTTTTCCCATTTCTTCTGTCAAAGGCTTCCTGATCGTTTCAAACTTCAAACGCCGTCATCGGCTAGTTCAGAACCAATTTAAAGTCAATTAAACACGATCGATCTCTGAAACTGGCGCAGAAAGTTCACAATTTTTCCCCGCAGTATGTATTCCCACGCATTACAAGTTCGTCACGACTGACGGTGCGAAATGCTCCCGCTGAATGGGGTGACGTCGGGATTATCGCGTTTACGTTCCATGCACGTCGGTTAATATACGGGGGAACATTAATTGCTCGTGACAATTTGCAAATACTATTGACACGAGTCATTCATGTGTCAATTACAAGCGACGCAATTAACTAGTGAATTGCACACCGGTGGTGCGTACGGTCATAACTCATCTCTTATTGATTTCATAACGAAATATATTCTGGACATTGTTCAATTTATAATATCTATGTTGTGGTGTAAATATGAAATTAATTAGTGATGTATAGTTACTGGTACATCTATTAAAATTAACAAAAGGGTTATATTAATATTATCTTATTGTTGGATTCTGTAACTCCTGCTCAGGAGCACTCTCTACAACTCTCTTCTACCGTAGACGATTTTGCACAACTCTCTTCATTTGCTTCCAACCACTTTCAGGCGCTTCTTTACGTATTGTATATCATCATGCACAACTGCCTTCATTTGCTTCCAACCACTTTCAGGCGCTTCTTTACGCATTGTATATCATCATGTTAGTTTGGGGCTTCCTTGCTTTCGTCTGGTCTGTGGGTTCGAATCTCATATCCTCTAGGTAAAATTGTTGATTAGTTTCCATATTGTATGGCCCAGCCATTTCCATTTTTTACATTTAATTTCCAGGGCTATAGTTTTCTGGTAGGCTAGCTTCCAGAGCTCTATGTTGGATACTACCTCAGGCCATCTTATCTTTAATATTAGGCCAAGGTGTCTATTAACAACTCGGTACTTTCTGGTTTTGAGCTTCTATAATTATATTTAAACTTAAATATAAAACTGAAACATACATTTTTGTTAAACTTTATGGCCGGGTTATATAAAGCCGAGTTAACTGTAGCCCCCGATTACAAGAATTCCACTGATAGTTCTGGATAGTTGGCTGGAGGGTAGCATAGCTACAGACACTTAGGCCTCAAATTGGGCCCATTGTGAAACCTCCCTTTAAGGCTGCTCACTCGTCCCACCAGTCAATTTTGCGTGCAAGCTGCAAAACTTTGGCGGGTGAGGAGCTGCCAATGCTGACCATACTAGGCCAGTACTCCCCTAGTATTAGATGCCTAGTGTTTACTAGAGCTGGGCAGAGGCATATTACATGCTCTGCTGTTTCTAGTTCTTCATTGCACCCTCTACATAACGGGCTGTTCACCAGACCCATCGTGTGTAGGTGTTTGTTTAGCCGGCAGTGGCCAGTTAGGATGTTTGTCAATAATTTCAGATTAGTTCTAGATAAGTTAAGGTGGGCCGTGGCTGCAATTTTACAAGGTTGCCTAATTCCACTGATAGGTGTTATATATAAAATGTTATTAACTTTTCATTTTATATAACCGTGTACCTCTATTTTGTTAAACTGTTGGAATTATTTATTTCGAAGTTCGTACTGTTGATGAGCACTATCGAAAAATTGGATATTAAGCCATCGACGGTCGGGAAAATATCGAACTATCTATGGTCGGGAAATTATAAAACTATCTATAGTCGGAAAACTATCGGACCATAGCTCTCGAACATCGCTAGTAAATAACTATGCACTATCGATAGGTAAACCATAATCTCATACCGGCGAAATGGGTTAAACTAGAATGAGAATGGGACAGTGTGAAATTTACAAATATTGCTAACGAGTATACTGCAAACTTAAATAAAAAAAACACTAATTTGTTCGAAGGATGTTTTTTTTAAAATAAAATAGTTATATTTAATATTTATTAATCTATGAATAAAATTATAAATTTAAATCATACAGTACGTATTTACCAGTTTTCCCACAATTTACTGTCAAAGTTATTATTTTTATTTTATTTTTATTTTTGTATATTTTTGTTGAAGTTTGTGATGTGGAGGGGCAGCCAATAAAGGTCTTTTTTTTTACTGTCAAAGTTCGTATTTTTTTAAATTTTTTTATTATCTTGTGTTATAAATTTGCATTTATTTAAACAACAAAGTTACATATTCTATATAAATATAAATATAAAAATACAAAATATGTGAAGTTGTTGGGATATGATTGATATTTTTTCCCTCTGTCCTCGCCGCGGGATTTATGATTTCCCATCTCGGGCTAACGGTATCGATAATTCAGATTTATAAAATTTATAAAATCCCTGCTTATGAAAAATTAGATACAGATTAGATATAGTTTATAAGATAAAAGTAACAGATCTACTATAATTATTATTTTTATTAAAGACCTACACTAAGATAGCTACGCCACACCTAACAACTCTCCTCATTCCGCCAATATTGTAATCCCACAAACGTCTCTTGTAAAACAAATATGATAATGCTATTTTACGCTCGTGTAACTTAATCCTCTTCAGAAACGCCACTTTGTCGACAATAATTTAAATTGCGGGGAGTTTATTATACCCCCTGCTCTAAGATTGAGATACTGGAGATTGTTCCATTTATCGCTTTGAGACATTTGTGTTCTTAAGTTTACAAGCGTAAAGACAACGATCGCCAAATGACTCCTGCGACCCATATTTGCCAAATTGCTCTGCAAAAAATGCGCCGTTTGTCGCCCGTGGGAAATCATTGAGCTCAAAACAGAGCAGTAAACTGTTAAAAATGGTCGCAATGAAAAACTGTTTAGGTGCGTCGCGTCAAAACAGATGTGTAAAATTTTATGCCGAATGTAGTTAACTTGAATTATGTAGGAAATCGTCGCATAAACTGCAATACTACATATCTAAAAGTTTATTCGAGTTAAGTTAACAGGAGAGACTAAAAGTGATTATAAAATGTTTATGTGAGTAATTAAATTGCTCCTGGTTCAAATAAATAAATTATAAGCAATAAAATAAAAATTGAATAACTTGTTGTCAGAGTAAAATAGTTCGAATAAATATTTTATAATCAGTTTTTCTCTTTGGTCAACCTAGAATAAAATGTTAGATGTGTGGTGTTGCTGCTTAGGCGACGAAATAGAACTTATACGAAATACGATGTTATTGTTCTTAACAAAAGTCTATTTATCCTAACATAAAATAAGAAATAATTAATCAATTATACGAAAATATTTTCCTCGTTGTCAGGCTTCATTCGTCCACTCCTGAACACAGGCCTCTCTCTGCCTACGTTAGTCAAATACTTAAATGTCTGAACTGCTCCACTTCCACACACTTTAGGGGATGAGCTCTGTTACTACAGGAATTATCACATACACAAGCACTCCTCACTTAAATGATAATGTTGGAGATGACAGACGTCGTGATGAAACCTATGTATCGTCATGCTACAGATCTTGCTCCTTTTTGACTGATTCGCATCCCTCCACGTGTTGGACATAAAAGCAGACCCGCCTGTTTAGTTTGTTTCCACAAAAGATCACTTGTTCTCCTCCACGAGTGTCCTATACGCTACCTCCTGCATGTTGAAGTTACACTCTTCGCTTAGATCTTCTGTAAGTTTGTTTCATCCGATTATATTATGGCTTAACGTATTTGATATTGATTTATGTACACCTAGTACCCTTTAATAAAGTACACTTTTATCCTGTCAAGCTCATTTGATTTTGTAAGGTTAGCAATTTCTTTTAACGGAAGATGCGATTGTCATCATCTTTTGACTAAGAAGTTGACTGCCACATTCGATTGACAGTTCGTGCGAATTTGTCATCGTATTTATTCCTTTCTGGCTTGTAGTTTCCTGGCCTTCAGGTGCTTCGTGAATTTCACCGTGGTTTGCAGGGCCACTCCTAACTAAGTGTAGGACTTCTTAATGTCTATTGCATCTTCTTTAAAGTAGAACTGATCTACCTTCCTTCCTTTCTGAATTTGATAATTTCGGTTAGTCTATATTGGAGTCAGGATTGCACTAGATTCTTTAGGACTATTCTTTGCCACGGGCGACTTGCAATAGACAACAAGGTCCTTTGCATTAAAATGTTTAGGGACTCTTTGTGGTTGTTAATCTTTCTCGTTAGGTCGTCTATATTCAACAGATACAGAGTGGAGCTGAGACAAACTACTTTTTGTCTGGTTAATGGAAGTTGTGGTCTGGTTGTCACCAGTTATCTACATGAAACGAAAGTGTGGTATATATATATATATATATATATATATATATATATATATATATATATATATACATATATATATATATATATATATATATATATATATATATATATATATCTGGAAAATAAGCGTGTGAACAGAGAGATAAGAGCAAACATAAGAACGACAAAAGAAAAGAATGGCTAAATAATAAATGTTAGAAGATAGAAGATTTACTAGAAAAATATGACTACTTCATTATGTACAAGAAAATAAATAAATTTACACACACACACATTAACAAAAAGCACTGTCAACGCTTATTGGAGGACACTAAGGAATATCTAATACAAAACACCCAAGATAAACTAATAGAATGGAAACGATATATCAGGGAACTGTTTGAGGAAGATAGAAATGACGATGCTCTGTAAGAAATCAACGTGGGACCAAGAATATTGGCCCCTAAATAGCTCAAAACAAATAAAAATCCCGAATCTGATGAAATTTACCCTGAAATGGTAAAACACATAAACAAGAATAACATAGTTTTGCTTGTTTCCATGATTAATACAATTTATGACACAGGAAAAATACCAAATGATTGGGTAGAATCCATCTTTGTACCTCTGCCGAAACAATCACATGGGAATGTTATACGGGAGTAAATGCGGCGATTCAGACTAATAAGCCTGATGCTTTTTTTTTTTAAATAGTACATAACCGGTTATTGTATAATACTTCCTACTAATTAATATAGAAAATGTGAGGCAGCGATTGGACATGATCAATTATTCGGTTTCTGAAGTGGCATGGGAACAAGAGAGGTCCTTTTTGGCCTCCAAGTATTGAGCCTAAAATATTACGACGAAGAAACGCCTTTCTCTGTTTTTTTCGATATTAAAAAAGCGTTTGATAGTGTTAATTACTCAAAAATTACGGACGGAAAAGATTTGAGATTAATAAGAAATCTGACTTATACCAAAAGGCCACAATTAGAATAGAAATCGGTAAGGCAAGGGCGCATATTGTCACCCATGCTATCACTCATGAGATCTTAAAAGATCGAAATCTAGATATGTAGATTGCTAAGAGGTGGGTTCACACTTATATATGTTTTAAGTACTAATTAATAAGTCAATTTTCATACGGGGTTAGTATAAATGGTGCAAAATAATGATCATTATAATGATATATACACTGATAAATAATTTTATATCATCATAAATCCACTCTACTTTACGGTAATAAACTAATAATGATGTAAACTTTTAACATTTTGACTGCGAGATAATTAAAACGTATTGGCGTGATTACAAAGTTTATGACACAGTTACAGTTGGTAATGATTTCATACGCTTTATATTTGATAGACAACTAGGACATTGATAAATTAGACGGATCGTATTTTATAGATGAAAAAAAATCAATAATTATTTGTATAATAAATAAAGCCCGGGTTTCCTTTTGATGGCCATTATTATACGGCAACGTTCATTTTTTACCTATTCCTAATTACATCAACAAACAACAAATTCAACAAAGGACGTTCTCGTTTGCCTTGTAGTACATTAAATAAAGTCATTTGTCGATTATCTTGCAAAACAGGGATCACGTATTAACAGCGGTTTTTAATAAATCGTTTTCATGGTTATAACCCTTTTTATTTTTTACATAATTTGAATTTCTATAATTTTATAATTTTATTATCTATATATATATATATATATATATATATATATATATATATATATATATATATATAAATGTATATAAGTTGAAATTAGAAACCGTGATTTTTTTTTAAACTTTCAAAATATTTTTAACAACAATTATCAGACATATTTTCGAATTGGGTGCTGGGCCTTAGTTGTTGTGTAAAAATATTTTCGCCCAGTGGATTTACATAGTAAAATGTTTTCTTATCAAAGTCAGCCACAAGTAGACACCAAGCTTCAATAATGGGCCATAATAGTTTGCTTTTTAATAATGGAAAACTTTTATAGACACTTGCATCTTCTATTGATAAATGACCTCGAAAGCATGCCTTACAAATAAAAAGGATCAAGATGTTGCTATTTATGATGTATAGATGTTGATGAATTTTCCACCTTATCTTCTAAGAAATGGCTTTCAAATATTGTTGTGCACTGCTTTTAAAAGAACTTATTATATATATATATATATATATATATATATATATATATATAGCATAATCAGGATTTTGATTAAGTTCTGTTAAAAGCACACACATATATATATATATATATATATATATATATATATATAAAAATTAAAAATTCACTGTGGTACTCGAACTCATGCCTCCGGTTATAGCGGCCGTCTATACATATGTAACCATATGTTTTTATTTTATAAATTAAATTGAATTAATGTACACATCATTACTTCTTAAATGTAATGCATTACTAAATTACATTTATTAATAATAAATCAATATGACGGCGAGTTTTTGCGATTAAATGCAAACGGTGTTTGGAACGAGCTAATTCCGAAAGCCATTTGCACTGCCTAAATAAACGGAAGCCCAACCTAATTACATTGTCATGTCGTTGCAAGATTTTCACACTCGCATATATGTTGTATTTCCGTTTTTCATACGTTGTTGAGGGTATTTGGTTTGAAATAGTAATTTTAAATGTTTGTGCAATCTACGAGTTACATGTGTACGAGTTGTGGGTGACCGCACGCCTTTCATGTTCGTATAAAACAAATTTAAAAAAAATTAACGCTCGATTTATTGTAATTAAAGGAGTTTGTACAAGTTTGCAGAGAATATATGTTAACGCTTAATCGATTCTTATTATATTGGCACGTTTAGTAACCACACTCTTCGCAAGAAGTCTCTCACAATAAAAATTTCTGATGTGCATATCACATTTATATATGTTTCCTAATAATTCAAATACAGCGTATGACTCAGTTCCTAGGGGAAAACAGGTGGAATGTATGGATAGATTGGGTATGGAAGAGGAAGGAGTGAAGTGGGTGAGAAGGGTGTATAAAGAGTCATGGGCGAAAGCAAGACTGAATGGAGAAATATCTGAGAAATTTAGGGTGAATGTGGGAGTACGGCAGGGGTGCCCGCTGAGCCCCCTCCTGTTTAATCTGTACACGAGCGAGTTGGAAGAGGTGCCGAGGAGAGGACAGGCAGGAGGGGTCATGGTGGGTAGATCCAAAGTGTGGATGTTGGCGTATGCAGATGACGTGGTGTTGGTGGCCAAGAGAGTGGAAGAGATGCAAGAGATGTTGGAGAGAATGGGTAGATACCTAGATAAGAGGGGGCTAGTGGTGAATGTGGAAAAGACCAAATGGATGTTGTTTAGGAATAGGGGCAGGAGGGGCAAGGACGAAGGGCTCAAATGGAAGGAAAGGCTGATTGAGAGAGTGAATGGCTTTAAATATTTGGGTTTTTGGTTTGACTGTGGAGGAGGGCTTAGGATGCATGTGGAGTGTATGCAGGCGAAAGCAAGAATGGCTTGGGGGAATGCGTGCAGAAAATGGGGGAGTTTGTGGGGTGGTAACCTTGTAATGGCGTGCAAGATATGGGATGCGTTTATAAAACCTATATTGTTGTATGGAGTGGAAGTGTGGGGATTGCGTGAATGGGAGGTAATAGAAAGGGAGCAATGTTGGTTTCTGAAGAATCTGCTAGGGCTCGAAAGGTCGACACCGAGGGCAGTGCTGTTGCAGGAGACAAATCGTATGAGTATGTGGTGGGAGTCGTGTGTGAGGGTTGTGAAGTTTGAGGAAAGATTGCAGGATTTGGGCAAGGAAAGACTGGTACGGGAGGTATGGATGAGGTGTATGAGTAGAACAGAGAGTAGACGGAGGAAGGATAGAGAAAGGATGTATGAAAGAGTGGGTATGTCTGAGGTGTGGGTAGAGGAGAAGCTGAGAGAAAGGGGTAGCCTAGGAACTGAGATAAGGGAGAAATTGAGGGATATTGAGTGGCAAGAAAGGCAAGTGAGAATGGCTGAGAGCTCATACAACCCTGGCTACGTAGAGTGGCAAGTGCATGGGGAAACTTCCGAGCTACTTAGCCAGGGGAGAATGGAGCAGAAAGGACAAAGTATGCATGGCAAGAGCGAGGTGTGTTTCAGAAGAGCGAGGAAGAAAAGTGTGGATGGGGCTGGGCTACACCGCGTATGCGCTGTGTAGGAAGGGGAGTGACACGTGGTGGCACCTTAGCAAAGAATGTGAGGGAGTGAAAGAAGAGTGGGTTGGAGAGTGCAGAAAGCTGAACGAATGGTGAGGATAGGATGGGAAAGGCGTAAAAATCTGCAGGAGGCTGACGTGGGAAAGGAAATTGGCGAGGGCAGAGAGTGTTTATTTTAATGGATAGAAAAATGTATTTTATGTTAATTTGTATTCTTTTTTTGTGTCTTTTTTTATTTCTTTCTGTGAAAGTAGTGTTTGGGAATGTGTGTAAATGGGAAGGGTTGGGCTGATATGCCAAATTAATTTTTTTTTATAATTAAAATAGTATATTTAAAAAAATAGAATATTTTTGGAAGTAATTAGATTTTCATAAAACTGAAAGAGAAATAAAGGAAATGATCAAGACGTTGTACAGATATTTTATCAAGACAACTATAAGTAAACATAGACAAAACACAGGTAGTCATTTTCAGTACATAGGTACAATAGTAGCCCAGTCAGAATGTATGTAGGGGGAGGAAACATTGGAAGATATAGTGCAACCGGTGTGAAGTTAAACAATTCTCATATTGCGGGCGGCCCGTGAGTTTGGTGCATTGTTGCTAAACGGAGTGTTCAAAAAAATTATATAGGGTAATTGTGCACTACAAATTATATTGGAATGAAATGTGCCTAAATATATGACCTCGAAAGCATGCCTTACCAATAAAAAATGATCAATATTTTGCTATTTATGCAATAGATGTTGATGAATTTTCCACCTTATCTTCTAAGAAATGGCTTTCAAATATTGTTGTGCACTGCTTTTAACAGAACTTAATCAAAATCCTGATTATGCTGTTTACACATCAATATGTAGGATGTATAAAGAGACATGGGCGAATGCAAGAGTGAATGGAGAAATATCTGAGAAATTTAGGGTGAATGTGGGAGTAAGGCAGGGGTGCCCGCTGAGCCCCCTCCTGCTTAATCTGTATACGAGCGTGTTTGAAGAGGTGCTGAGGAGAGGACAGGCAGGAGGGGACGTGGTGGGTAGATCCAAGGTGTGGATGTTGGCGTATGCAGATGACGTGGTTCTGGTGGCCAAGAGAGTGGAAGAGATGCAAGAGATGTTGAAAAGAATGGGTAGCTACTTGGATCAGAGGGGGCTAGTGGTGAATGTGGAAAAGACCAAATGGATGTTGTTTAAGAATAGCGACAGGAGGGGTAAGGGCGAAGGGCTGAAATGGAAGGAAAGGCTGATTGAGTAGTGAATGGCTTTAAATATTTGGGCTTTTGGTTTGACTGTGGAGGAGGGCTTAGGATGCATGTGGAGTGTATGCAGGCGAAAGCAAGAATGGCTTGGGGGATTGCGTGCAGAAAATGGGGGAGCTTGTGGGGTGGTAACCTCGTAATGGCGTGCAAGATCTGGGATGCGTGTGTAAAACCTATATTGTTGTATGGAGTGGAAGTGTGGGGATTGCGTGAATGGGAGGTAATAGAAAGGGAACAAGGTTGGTTTCTGAAGAAACTGCTAGGGCTCGAAAGGTCGACACCGGGGCCAGTGCTGTTGGAGACATGTCGTATGAGTATGTGGTGGGAGTCGTGTGTGAGGGTTGTGAAGTTTGAGGAAAGATTGCAGGATTTGGGCGAGGAAAGACTGGTACGGGAGGTATGGATGAGGTGTAAGAGTAGAACAGAGAGTAGATGGAGGTCGGATAGAGCAAGGATGTATGAAAGAGTGGGTTTGTCTGAGGTGTGGGTAGAGGAGAAGCTGAGAGAAAGGGGTAGCCTAGGAACTGAGATAAGGGAGAGACTGAGGGATATTGAGTGGCAAGAAAGGCAAGTGAGAATGACTGAGAGCTCATACAACCCTGGCTACGTAGAGTGGCAAGTGCATGGGAAACTCCCGAGCTACTTAGCCAGGGGAGAGTGGAGCAGAGAGGACAAAGTATGCATGACACGAGCGAGGTGTGGGTCAGAAGAGCGAGGAAGAAAAGTGTGGATGTGGCTGGGGTACACCGCGTGTGCGCTGTGTAGGAAGGGGAGTGTGAGGGAGTGAAAGCAGAGTGGGTGGGAGAGTGCAGAAAGCTGAACGAATGGTTAGGAGAGGATGGGAAAGGCGTGAAAATCTGCAGGAGGCTGACGTGGGAAAGGAAATTGGCGAGGGCAGAAGGGGTTTAGTTTATTTTAGTGGGTAGAAAATGTTAATTTGTATTCTTTTTTTTAATTTCTTTTTTTGTTTTTAGTTCTTTTTGTGAAAGTATTGTTTTTTTTGCGGCTGGAATTGTAAAGGGAAGGGTTGGGCTGATATTCCAAATTTATATATATATATATATATATATATATATATATATATATATATATATATATGATTAGTCAATAGAAGATGCAAGTGTCTACTTGTGGCTGACTTTGATAATAAAAAAATTTACTATGTAAATCCACTGGGCAAAAATATTTTTACAAAAAAACTAACGCCCAACACCCAATTCGAAAATAAGTCTGATGATTGTTGTTAAATTATAAACAATATTTTGAAAGTTAAAAAAAAATCTTGGGGTGTACATTAATCAAAATTGTAATTTATTTTGTTGCAAATATTATTCAATAACAGCTGACAAAATTAACTTAAATTTGTTTTTTTCTTATTTTATGGTTACCAACACATAAGTAAACAATTGTAGAAAAAATAATTTTTTTGCACACTCTTATTAGTAACAATGCGCCGAGAAAAAGTCCACGCCGCGCCACGGACCGCCCGGAATTATGAGAATTGTTTAACTTTAACACCAATTGTAGTGCAGTGGCCAGCATCCCCGCTTAACGAGAGGGCTGCCAGGGTTCGAATCCCGGCTCGGATAGTCCATTTGTCGTTAGGATACAACGACGATTGTTGAACAAAACACGTCCTAATACTTACATAAATAAACACAAACTCACGGCAGAAGGACTCCCAAAGGTCGATTGCCTGTTACTGAATTGTAACAAATACAATAAATACTACTATAATTATGTTCTAAAGTAATGGCAGTATGAATGTGTACATCAAATATGTATCCAAGAAGGCTGAAGAAATAGCACAGAGTTTGTGAAATGGATGGGGGAAAATATTCGAAGATGCATTTTGTATATTGCCCCTTGAGGCGACAACTGTCGTAACTTCGAAAACAGTTTTTTGATATATGCATTTTTTTTGGTTTGTTGGCCTTGATCTATTGATCACACTAGCTAGTAAACTATGTATTATTAAGTTTATAAACTCTGTATATATAATCATTATTAGACGAAACCACACACTAAACTAAAGACAGACACAACATCCATGGATTAATAGACCCAAATTCCGAATGAAAATTGGGATCTATTAATACCGGATTCGAACCGGCGACGGCGCGAACGCAGTGGCTTCAGACCGTCGCCTTAGACCACTGCGCCACGACCGCCCCATATATGCATTAAGATTGCAATAGTTCCTGTAGTTTTACCATTGAATACAATGTAATCTATTTTTGGTTTAAATAATAATATATGGTAATAATTATAAACGCAAAAAAGGATTATAGGAGAGTTAAAATATACATAAGAATCATCAAAACAAAAATCAAAACCTGAATATTCATTTTGGAAGTTACGGCACTTGTCATCTCAAAGTACGATATGAAAGATGTATGTCTGAGGAGTATTATGTACGGAGATTATGAGCTGTGGGCTAGGAGGTGGAGTGGACTAATATCCAGAACTTTTAAGTGTATTAGTTGAAGAGTATGCTTGAGCTTCAAACACCACTGGCTATCTAGTGAAACTAGAGGCGAATGCCGAAATGAATGGAACGTGTACAAGAGTAAAATAAACAATTGCTCTTTTGCTTGCCTTATAATGATATGTCTACACCCGTATGGGTAACGACTGATGAGGTTTCAAAATCGTTTATTTATCAATATAAAATCAATCTGGTTTAGTATGATGTGGCTAGGTTTATCACCCGGAGCTCTACATGTGTATAATATTCGTGGTAGTACTAATTGAGATTTTTTCATTGGCAGAATTCTATCAGTCTTTCGTACTTGTTGCCCAAGAATCTTCTATAATATTTTATTCATTAAGTCAGAAGTATTACTATTTTTGAGTGGATACGACAACTATAAAGTTAATTAATTATGTAATTGCTCACTATAAGAACACGTATAAGCATTTTCTATATATTTTTTAAATGAAGGTATACAACTTAATTCTAAAACGAAAATATGGAATACCTTTTTTCCCATCGGCGTTTATTTCCGAGTTATCGAAGTTCAATGTTCAAAAAACAAGAACGTATGTCGTTCCTCGAAATGAAAATGAAAATATTACAAAAATAATAGTGGACTTATGGAATATTGTTTCACAACAACAACAATTATTATTTACTACTCGTGTTCAAGAAGTCTTCCGCCAGCTGTAACGCAAACTTAATTTTCATTTTGACCCCCTTCCTGCAGAACACGTGTTTATATATAATTATAAAATTGATTTCACTATTATTATTAATGGATAATAGAAACCACATAATGAGGTTGATCGGAAAACATTATTATGTTTGCAAGGCGGATATGAATGTACAAGAAGAAAAATAGGAAAACTACTATTGACGGTACATTGTCGATGCTTTAGCAAGGAATTCCTGACCTTTAATCGCTCGTTAGTGCTGAAACGTTGCCCGGTAGTATTCAGTATTTTCCAGCGACTTCATAAAACGTACAAAACAAGCAGATTGTGCAAAGAATTTCCGGAACGTAATACAAACTCTCGTCGGCTATTTGGAATTAGAAAAGAATGTTTAATACAATATTATTATCACACCAGAATACAAATATATATATATATATATATATATATATATATATATATACATATATATATATATATATATATATATATATACATATATATATATACATATATATATATATATATATATATATATATATATATATATATATAGTATGATACGAATTTTTTAAATGTTACAAAATAATAATAATAATAAGCTTTTATTGTCCAACAGAAAAACTACACTATTACAATACCTTATCCCATAAATTTTCCTTATGATAAAATTAAAAATTATATTAATAAATTACGGAATAATTGGAGTAGTTAAACATAATCATAATGCATCTGCATAGACAGAAGATTATAATTTATTATGTAATACCATAAAAGCAAATGGCAGGAAAGCCCGGCGCATTCACCATACTTCTTACCGGTACGAGCGGGTAGCTTGTTCATGAAAAATCATTTTGCATATGTAAGCATTATCCATAATCCTTCCCTCTTAAAGTACTTGTTTTTAATATATTGTGAAAATTCTAATATTTCTACTAAAGGTCGATACACATTTCAATCAATGAGCGGTGTGGTATCGGTCTAGTAAAATATCCTTCGAAACAATACATGGCCTGGACATTTCTAACATATTTTTATTTTTCTTATTACTTTGTATACCTACTCTGTAAATAAAACGAATCAAACCCGTGATAATACTAAAAGTGAATTTAATAATTAATGTCACTTGTGCAATATTAGTTTTTCCACGGTTATCTGAATATATTTGATAAAAAAGTGTTGTAACTGTGTAACTAAAACGAATTGGAACTATGTTCATATAATACATCAACTTTCACCTGTCAGAGCGGTAGTAGATCACCCTATATATATATATATATATATATATATATATATATATATATATATATATATATAATAACGATTGACGAAAAAACGATTATATATATATTTTAATTCAGTATCACGTGAACTATTTTGTGAAATATTTAGAAAAGAACATTAATTTCCGCTTTGGCCGGAAGTGTATATAACTTTCGATTCTCAAATGACACTATATACTCTTTTGTAGTTTTTATATTATTAGATTAATTCTCTTTACGATAGAATACACATTTTATATGGTAATATAAAAAAAAATCAAGGAAATTGCGTATAAAGATTTGAATCACATGGACTGTTTTAACGCAAAAGTAGCGATAGCCATGAAAACAAAAGAAAATCGATTTTTTCTTTAGTATTAAATATTTGACATTTGCATTTAACCACTGCGTGTTGATTTGCCAAAATATATTAATTGTTAATTATTTATTACTTCAAGATTAATAATAGCGAATGTCATTTGAGAAACGAAAGTTGTATACACTTCCGTTTAAACGAATGTTTATATATTTCAATTTAATAAGATTTATCGGCATAACATATTTATAATATTTACACTTCTTTTTATTTCTCCTTTTTTTTCTTTTATAATCAAATTGAATATAAATATGAATATAAATTCAATTTACCTGAGAATATTCATATTTATATTTTTACCATAATTAATTTTCCCAATGAGCGTTACATGAAATATGATAAGTTCAGAATACATAACCTGTTATGTATTATGTGGCGAGCGAGTAATTCAATACACCCAGACTTCAAACATTTAATTATGCAAAATAAATTCAGTATTAAGTCGCGCTTCATTATACGCTGTTAACAAACAGCGAGGTCGTTCGAAATTGCTCTGTAACAGTGGCAAAGCCGGCATCTATAGTGGAAGTCATGTCTCTCCTGAAATACTTAAACAAACTGTGTCTGTCTGCGAGAAACTCGGCGACAAATATTTCGTGAAATTATAAAATGATATTTTATTACATATCTTAAAATAACTTTAAACACAAAAAATAATTAGATAGATATAAATTAATGTTTTTATATTACTTGATTAACAAAAACTCTAATCTAATCTCGCTGATATTTGCATCATAACAATTTAATGTCTTACAAAATTGTAACGAAACATATATTCAGGATATGATTGTAGGGTTGTAGTTAGATAACACTAAATAAGTACGATCGTTATAGTTACATATTGTCGCCTATGCAGCAACACCGCACATCTAAAATTTTATTCGAGTTTTACAGGAAAGACAAAAACTGGTTTTAATCACCATCTTTCCTGTAAAATTTATGGTAGGAGTAATTAAATTGCTACTGTTTAAAATAAATAAAATATAACCAATAAAATAATACATTGATAACTTATTGTCATATTTACACGATTATATGAAGTAAACTATAGTATAATTTTGAAGAGAAATTGATGTACCCAAACATTCACTATGTATCTGCATATAGCAATAATACCTTTAAAGCGAGAAACCCCCGGCGCATTCACCATAATTTCTCACCGGTAGTGCGGGTAGCTCGTTTATGAAGAATCATATTTTTTTAATGCTTTACTTTTTGCTCAGATACAATGTTAACATGGCATATCAGCTGAAAATATAGAAACATGGTGTCTCCTTCGATCGGTGGCCATTCCCTCGCGTGGGTGTGGTTTCTGGTGTTGAGGGTTTATGTTGTTCTAGTGCTATTCTTCTATTTGTATCCCTTTCTAGGTTTCAGGACTATGTATCGTTAATTTGTTTCTCTTTGCTCTCGTAACGTTTTCTAGAATCGTTTCACAGTCATTTAAGGTGTTATAGATGTTTATTGCTTCGTTCACGCCGTTGAATGTTTTCTTTAGTGTTCGAGTTCCGTAATGGTGATAGTCTTTGTTTAATTTAAAATGTATGTTATTTTTTATTTTAAATATGTATACATATTCCATAATTCTTCCCTTTGAAAGCACTTGTTTTGAAATTCTAAAATTTTATTCGAGTTTTACAGGAAAGACAAAAACTGGTTTTAATCACCAGTGTCTTTCATGCAAAATTTATGGTAGGAGTAATTAAATTGCTACTGTTTAAAATAAATAAAATATAATCAGTAAAATAATACATTGATAACTTATTGTCAGAGTAAACTAACTCCAATACACATTTTATAATCAGTTATTCTCTCTCCTGTCAACCTTGAATAAAATTATAAAGGCACCTTACACGGTCAATAATACTGTCAACCCTAGTACTGTCAATATTTGCTTCAATCCTCATTTTATATTTATCCAGTAATCAATTATCCAGACAAAGATCAGTATTCTCTTTATTACATCATTACTATAACTTATACGATGAGTAATCCTGGCAACATTTTAGAATAAGGAACATTTTAAACATATTATCGTACAGTAATACTGTCAATATTGACAGTAATATTGATCGTGTAAGGTGCCTTTTAGATGTGTGGTTTTGTTGCATAGGCGACAATATGTAACTATAAAGATCGATATATAACAATTATTTAAAGAAATTATAAAATAATATATTTTATATTTGATTGTACAAGTAAAATAACAATTAAAATAAACAACGAAATACTTTTATAAGTATTTCGTTGTTTATTTTAATTATTTGTATTATTACATGACGGAAAAGCGATAGGCATACAACACTCTAAAAATAGTCTATTGATCAGGAACATAACAGAATAAAAAAAATAAAATAATTATAAAAAATATAAAATACATTCAAAAATTAGAACGAACTTAAAAGAAAAGATATTAAAAACAATAAAGTAACTATACAGGACCAAATATGCAGGTATTCTTTTTTAATACCAGATCGATTAGAAACCGTCTTCTATTCCAGCTGAGGGGAAAAACAAGGATATTAAATTTTTTATTTTATTTATGGTATTAAAATTATATATTAAAATTCTTTTTTCTTTCATATTCTGAATCAAAACATAGACTCTAGTCTAGAGAATATGAATGACATAACTTATAATAAATAATATTAAACTGAATGTATAGAAACGAATGTTGCAATTTTCTTTCTTTCATACAACACTGTCGACAAAACTACGCGGTATCTATGCGCGCTGAATCCACATTTTAATATAATATACGGCCCCGTAAATCTAGCTATTTGTCCGGGTAACAATAGAATTTTCTGAAACTACGCCGGAATTGTTGGGAAACTTTATTGCTGGGAGTTATTGAGATAGCCGCTTGACCAATTCCGCACAATTGGAAAAACTACGCCAAAGCACAAGATAATATCACCCAGCAGCGATATATAGGAGAAATTCCTACGGCACCCCCTCGTCAATCCGATTATTCATCCACCGTCGGAACGAAAGAATGAAAGAAAGAAACGGGATGGTTAGGTCATTATAAATAAGTGCTCTTTGGAAGAATCACGAATCCCCTGCTGTATTATAAACAAAATCGCTATAATTTCATTGACGATTAAATATACTTGTTGCGACTCTAATTATGAACATAAAATAATTTATCATTATTCTCATATTAATTAGAACTAATTGGCTATTATTTTTTTTATTATAAATACCTGACAATAGGGTATAATATATGTAAATGTAAATTCGTAATAGAGGCGAAACAATAATAAATATATTCAGAGGCTAATATAGGCCCATCCCAAAATTAATTCTGCTCACTCTTATAAACAAATAAAACAATTTTAATATGGCACATACTTTATCATACGTATCATAGTAATTAAAATAGTTTGTATTAAAGATATATAAGTGACGTCAGCATGCGCCACTACCAGTCACTAGTAGCACTGCCAACTGCATCAATGACAGCTTCGTTCTCATGAGAGCGTAGTAGCCAAACGGACAGGGCCAAGACATGGTTGGTGGTAAAATTAATTAAGCCAACTGCAGTAATTTGATTTCAAATCACTGTATTTGTTGACCGTACAAAATTTTTAGTGTAAACAAAATTGAGTTTCTGCATAATTTCTTTCAATTTCATATAATAAATTATTTTTTCTGACTAATAATCTTTACTATGATATCATACCCACTTCAGAGCATCATCTTTTTTTTAAGAAATTAAGGCTTGGTTGAAAAACGCAGATAACTCTAGAATTAATTTCCAATCCGTCATTTTAGCTTCACTATAGACGACTTTGAGAAGTAATGCAATTTTGCCATATATAAAAGATACATAAATGATGATAAATAAACATGAACATGAAATGAATAACAATGTAATTACAGGTTATAGTTACCCCGCCTTAAATAAATTAAATATAAATTAGAATTTTACATTATTTTTATAATATTGTAGTCTGTATTTTCCTATTTTTTAATTCTAAATCATTTATTGTTATAGCTATTCTTGATATTTTCAACAAAAAATATAATTTATCTGAATCGAATGTGTATTTTTGAAAAATTTATGCACTGCAATTTCTGTCAAAGATTTTTTATTTTTTGATTAGTCTTATCTTATTTATAATTTCCGTGTTTTTTTAGACTGGAAATTATGAATAAGATAAGACTAATCAACACGAAGTAATATAGGATAATTCTTCTTCCACTGCATAGTCACTAATGGACGTGTGTGGTTAATCAAGCTAATACGCCTGCATTTCCTAGTATTATTCTTCTTTGGCAGGGGTATGAAAATTGATCTCAGCCAACCAGCTGAATATATGTCTGTGTCAAAGATTTTGTTGACCATTATCTGTAGTTTTGATATACTCTCGTCAACTAGATGCTTGATGAGCACTACTCGTAACGCGTCTGGTCCAGCTGCTCTAATATTTGTGGTGGACTTAATGGCTTTTTGATGTCTTCTTTCGTGATTTCTGGGCCCACAGGTTCCGGGTTCTCTGTGATCTGCCGACCTATTGTTTTCGAACAGCTTTTTTATATAGTTTTTCCATGATGTTTTATTATCTGTTATTGGCTTGATTGTTCGTCAGTTCTTGCTTTATGTCGTTTCCCAGTTGTCCGTTAGATTTTTATGTAGATTTAAGTTGTCGTTTTTGGTTTGAAGTTTTTCAATTTCTTGGCATTGTTCTTTCAGTCAGTTGTTATTTGGTTCTCTTATTTTGGACCTGATTTGATTCTATATTTTCTTGGATTTCTTTTTTGTGTTGTATTCCTGAGAGGGCACCGTTGTAAGGGTAAGGATTTCGGCTATCATCCATTCTTCCTTTGCTTCACGTTTTGAGAAACCTGGTTTGTTGCTTGCAGTTTCTAGCATGGCACCAAGCTTTGCTGAAATCAAATTGCAAGAATTCATATCAAAAATGAGGAATCTGATGAGATAAAAATCCTGAGAAGAGTGAGACAGAGGTGCGTATTGTTACTATTGCTGATGAACTAACTACTAAACGAAGCTCTAGAGTAAGAGGAATCAGGTATATTAGTCAATGGAAAATTGCTTAATTACATCTGCTATGCTGATGATACGGTATTTTTTCTCGAACAATCATGAGGGTTTACAACATCAATGAATAGAACGGCAAACACCAGTCAATAGTATGGATTTAATCTAATACAGGAAAAAAACAAATATTTGAAAAATGATACAACTAACCCCCTAAGAGGAAAGTGAAACGCCATCTGGCAGCACCACATCATGAGCATGTTGACGGTTATTACCATATGGGTGTGCATTGCTAATTGATGTGGTGCCGCCAGATGGCGTTTAACTTTTCTCCTAGGGGGTTAGTTGTATCATTTTTTTATATAACCACTCGAGATATTGTGTGAATTCATCCTCACTAACTTAGTTGCACTGATGATATCTAATAAGATTGAAATCTAGATATGTAGATTGCTAAGAGGTGGATTCACACTTGTATATGTTTTAGCAAATATTTTGTTATTAGTAAGAATCAACTGCCACCTAACTCTCTGGTAGTAAAGAATCAAAAACAGGAGAAATTGTAAAACTATACCCACCCCTCGGCACCAATATTAATGCCCAAATGGACCACTCCCAAGAAATTATATTCCGCATAGAGAACCGAAGAGCAGCATTCACACAAATGATCAATACTTTTAAAACACATCATCGAAACCTCCAGATGAAGATTACTTCGATGCTATCTAAACTTCCAGGTGAAGACTACTCCAATGCTATACACATGGTCGGTGCTGCTGTATGAGGTAAAATCCTAGACCCTACTGCCACCATTTGCAAAATCCTAGACCCTACTGACACCATTCGCAAAATCCTGGAAGCCCTTGAAATGTATCTGCGAATTTTACAGATATTCGGAAAAAAACAAATCACCTACAAAAAATCCTAAATCCTTGAAAGATTTCGTAAAGAGTCTGAAATACTCAATAAAATAAGGCTTGAATGCCTAGCGTACATAATGAGGAATAGCCAGAGATACAATATGCCTTCCCTGTCTTCTTCTACATATTCAGCACACCCACTACCTACCTTTTTAAAGGAGAGACTTGTTTTGTGAGTTCCAGCACTTTCAAATTCTAATCATCACCCAATTCCTCTCCATCCATTTCCATCTCCTACAGAACATGATGTGTAACCAACGAAAGGCCCTCGCTGTCACCAAATATGCTGTGTAACGATGGAAATGCAACTGCTGTCACCAAATATGATGTGTAAAACACGAGGGTTTCGTTTCCACCACCTTAGAATTGAGGAACACTCGTACAGGTTTAAAATGTTCATCGTATAATGTTTAACAACACTCCGCTCAGTGGCCGAGTGGTTAGAGGCGTCGTCCGTCTCGTACTGAGCATTGGGGAGCCTGAGATCGATCCCCAGCGGGGCGAATTTTCGCGAATCACCTTTCACAGTTTTCAGACGTTTTCTGTGAAGTTAAGGTAAATACTAGGTGATTAAACTCCTCTGAGATTCTCCCTTGACCGGCGAAAAAGCCTCACGGCTGAAGATAGAAGTCATTTTATTGTTTAACAAGTATAAGAAGCGAAAGCTAGTTTTTATAGCTCGACGATGTTAGCTGGTTGTGTTGTCTTCGCAGCGTTCGTATGGATGAGAGTTGTAGAAGGAATAACGAATGATTGGGAATGATTTGCGAGTATGATTTCTGTTTTATAATATTGGTCCTATTGAAGAGCGATAATAGGTTCGGGTTAAAGTCTTCTTAATGGGGTTGTTATTATTCTATAAATGACTTCTTCAGGAGTACATTATTAGCTTAAGTTGGCTTGTTGTTACTTAACGACGTTAACCGATTGTCCACAGGGATAATCGGATGCTAATTAAGTATGTACACAAGAAACCGCTCCTTCAGGTTTTTGTTAGCAGGATACCGTCGCCACCCAAATAATTCTACCCATTGCTCAACCCTGTAGTTTTCCTCATCGACTCTCTGTTCCGACCTCCCACTCCCTTCCTAATCCCCCTCACAATAACTTATTTATACCTCCCTATCCTCGCCGTTTTCTTCGCATCATGCACCCAGTCCGACCCTGCTGGCATATTTTTTATCACGATCACCTACCCCTCTTCCATCATCCATGTCTCTACCAAACCCGATACGTATTTGTCCACTTCGCTAGTTCCTTTTCCCACATTTCTCCCAACATAAGTTTTTTCAGTCCCGCTACGTTCAATATCCCATATCCTATATTCACCTATTTCGTGCTCTTCCAGCCCCCCTCTTCCAGCCCCCCTCTTCCAGCCGCCCCTCTTCTAGCCACCTCTATCACTGTTGTCAAAAATAGCCTTTTTATCATTTGTCAATCTTATGTCATTGATCCATTTTCTATTTACTTTGATACCTACACTGTCGACGTTTTCCAATGCCTCCTGGAAAATTGTCTTATAGTACAGATTGAACAGCAAGTGGGGAAAGTATGTGTCTTACATACTTTTTTCTAATTCTATTATTTTCAGGATCTCGACTAGTTCGTTGTGTCGAACGCCTTCTCGTAGTGTATACAGCAATTTAATACTGGTCGTAGCAGTGTTTGACCAGCAACTGGGTCGCGGTTACTTCTCTGGTCCCTAATCCTTCTTACCACCAAATTGTGTCACCCTAACAATGGTTTCGCACTTTTATATAATCTTTGGTGTAATAATTTTAGAAAGATTTTTAGTGACGTAAGTGGTTCATCATGCTAGTAAGCCAGTGAATACAGGCATGGCATATTTCGTGGCATTATTCTTCTTTGGCAGGGGTATGAAGGTTGATGTCAGCCGGATATATGCCTGCGTCATAGATTTTGTTGAACATTATCTGTAGTTTCAATATGCTTTCGTTATTTAAAAACTTGCACCCGTATGTCGTTCGCTCCAGCTGCTTTGTTATTTTTAGTGAATTTTATGGCATTTTTTTAATCTCTAATCAATGTTTCTACGCCCGTGATATAGTTCTGGATTCTGTGTATTATACTGACTTATTGTCTTAGATATAATAGATCTTGTGTAGTTTTTCCATGCTGCTTTCTTTTCTGATGGTTCTGTTATTGGTTGCATTGCTTCTTCGTCAGCAATTGTGTTCTTGTTTTATGTCGTATTCCTGTTGTCTCCTTTAGCTTATGTAGGTTGAAGTAGCCGTGTATGGTTTGAAGCTTTTCTATTTCTTGGCATAGGTGTTTGTTACAGCCTCACATTGCGTTTGGGAAAGTATCCCTAATCGCTCCCTGCTTAATTATTTTCAGATGTTTATTACTAGTACAAGTAGGTACGTCGCATAGCTATTGATATTTCAAGAGGGCACATGTCGCTCCGCAACCTCTGTCATAGGCTTAGCGAGCATTTTGTGTTTTTGAGTAATGTATTGATGTGTATGTCAAATTTCGATTCCCACATACATCTGGCAGTCAGTGGCCCGACTTTTGGACACAAGATTTTGGTGGAAACATCGCAAAAATAGCGGTAATACTACATTTTAAATACATCAATATTAGACCTACACTTACGCCAAAGGGGTTTGCCTTTAAGCTAAGTCCATCCTCACCTTATGTTTCACTTTAAAATTTTGTTAAATTAAAGTATACAAATAATTTGAATAGTGACAAGTATAACCGTAATTTACCAGTAATCAACTCAAATGGAGCAATCTAATAAAAAGAAATGTTAAAATCCGAAATGTATAATAACAGTAACTGAAAGAAAAAACATTTGTATTTGTGTTAAATCAATTGGTGCTAAATCAATATTTTTGTCTGTATTATTTGAACACTTTTTTGTTGTTGCATGCATCATTAATTGTGTTTGATTAGCCACAAAAGATATATCCGAGGCGATTAAATACAAAATTCATATTAATTTAGATCGAATCAATGAAAGCAATTAATTCACCCCTGGGGAACAACCGGTCGTCGGGTTGGTGGAAAATGTTTAAGCGGATTTGCAATTTTAGCATCAAAGGACTGGCCGTGGAGTTTTATTTAGCAATGTAACGCCGCGAACAATACAATTAATTTGCGAAATGGCGCATTCAGGTTGGCAAGCTGAAATAATTGAATTGAATCACGGATTTAAGCTGAAAAAAATATTGTATTCAGTTTTAATAATTTTTAATTTTACACACACAGTTGTTATTAACGTTTGATTGAAGGTTCAATTTATTAAATAAATTGTATGACATGTATGAACTGAGATTTTATGAAAACTCTAATATTATCCATTAAAGTAGAACACTACCTGGGACGATGTAATGAAAATTTAAGCAGAATCGGTTGACTAACAGCGAAGAAAACTTGATAAAACCAACTTCCGGCACATAATTAGGCGGGCCGCTCTAAATTTCGCTCGGAGCAGTAAATAACAAGCACGCCATCGGCGGTGACGTCTATCAAAAACAATTTAGAAAGTCGTGTGGTGTGCCAACACCAGATATTTTGTTGAAGATTTCAATAAATTAAATTCGTGAAATAATATCTACTCGTCAATATTTATTCACATAGAAGCATTATAACTGGAGTTAGAGAGGTTGTAATAAATTAGTAGTAAAATAAAATAAAGTTTCATAATATAATATAATATAATATAATATCACTGTTGCAAAGGATAAATAAAGCGATTTTTTACTTTGTATATTATCACACTTCAGTTACACTTTGCAACTAGTTTCGGCTAATCTCTAGCCATTTTCGAGCTCCTCCGATGACCGTCATCGGAGGAGCTCGAAAATTTAGACGAAAATGGCTAGAGCTTAGCCGAAACTAGTTCCAAAGTGTAGCTAAAGTGTGATAAAAACAAAGTAAAAAATCGTTTTATTTATCCTTTAAAATGAATGATCACAATGTAGACGCCTTAATAATCCAAATAAAGTTGCACAAAATTTGTCAAAAAATCTACAATAGTAAAGTCAAGTTTCCCATAGCATTTTATCTTAATTCTGTATGCACATTAAACCGATGTGAACTATGATCCCAGCCTCTATACCGCGCGGCGCCGTGGGGCCGCGCGCACGGCAGATTGTTTGCGGGTCTGACCAATTGGGGTGACCAATAAAATCCAAATTTTGAGGAATTCTTTACTAATGTCTTGCCGATCATAATATGTATAACTAAATTTTTTTAAATAATTTTTATAGGCGTTGTATAATATATATTGTAACGTAAATAATTATTTTTAAAATTCCACCGTCATACAATAGATTTGAAAAAATTACACAATGTTTATAACAAAATAACAATCAGAAAATGGAAAGTCCCAACCCGAGCAGGTAGTTCCTTCTATTTCATTTTTATTTTTAACTTTTCCGCTCCAATTTCGCTTTTAATAGCTGGGTCGATAAAAAAATTATGCAACATATTCTGTTAAATTTTTTTACTGATCCTAGTGCAGAACATATCAGTACACCAGATACCCGAAGGATTTTGGAAAATTTTGATTATTTTTTGTTCGGCGACAAAGTCTAACACATTTCATTATTATTATTATTTACAATCCCACCGTCATACAATAGATTTGAAAAAATTACACAATATTTATAACAAAATGACAATTAGAAAATGGAAAGTCCTAACCCGAGCAGGTAGTTCCTTCTATTTTTTTTATTTTTAACTTTTCCGCTCCTATCTGGACATACCGATTTTAGAGGCTGGGTCAATAAAAAAATAATGCAACATATTTTGTTTAATTTTTTTTTTGGATCTTGGTTCAGAACATATAAATGCCCCAGATGGTCGAAGGAAATTGGAAAATTTTGATTCTAAGTATTTTTTTTTCGGCGACAAAGTCGAGTATGTATCATTATTATTATTTTTTAAATTCCACCGTCACACAATTGATTTGAAAAAATTACAGAATATTTATAACAAAATGACAATTATAAAATGGAAAGTCCCAACCCGAGCACGTAGTTTCTTCTATTTTTTTTTTATTTTTAACTTTTTCGCTCCCATCTGGACGAAGGCAAAGTCAACATTATTGAATTTTCCATCATAGCCCACGGAGTTTTTCTTCTTCAAATTTTCACCATTTGTTGCTAACCCAATAGTGGTTACAAAACGTATTTTTTTTTAGATTGTCACGGATCCACTTTTATATATTTTTACAGGCCTTTTACGTAGTTTGATCATTCAAGTATTTTGAATGAATTGTAGTCCTTAAAGTAGGGAGTTTATTAATAAGTAATAATAATCCCAATCGGACATGGGAATTTCGCGCAGCCATCTAAATGATCAAACTAAGTAAAAGGCCTGTCAAAATATATAAAAGTGGAGCCGTGTCAATCTAAAAAAATACTTTTTGTAACCACTATTGGGTTAGCAAGAAATGGTGAAAATTTGAAAAAAAACCTCCGTGGGCTATGATAGAAAATTCAATAATTTTGACTTTGCTTTCGTCCAGATTGGAGCGAAAAAGTTAAAAAAAAAAAAATAGAAGGAACTACCTGCTCGGATTGGGACTTTCCATTTTCTAATTGTTATTGTGTTATAAATATTGTGTAATTTTTTCAAATCAATTGTATGACGGTGGAATTTTAAAAATAATAATAATGAATTATAGTCGACTTTGTCGCCAAAAAAAAATACTTAGAATCAAAATTTTCCAATTTCCTTCGACCATCTGGTGCATTTATATGTAATGAACCAAGATCAAAAAAAAAATTAAACAAAATATGTTGCATTATTTTTTTATTGACCCAGCCTCTAAAATCGGCATGTCCAGATAGGAGCGGAAAAGTAAAAAGGAACTACCTGCTCGGGTTGGGACTTTCCATTTTCTAATTGTTATTTTGTTATAAATATTGTGTAATTTTTTCAAATCAATTGTATGACGGTGGAATTTAAAAAATAATAATAATGAAACATACTCGACTTTGTAGCCGAAAAAAAAAACTTAGAATCAAAATTTTCCAATTTCCTTCGACCATCTAGTGCATTTATATGTTCTGAACCAAGATCCAAAAAAATATTAAACAAAATATGTTGCATTATTTTTTTATAGACCCAGCCTCTAAAATCGGCATGTCCAGATAGGAGCGGAAAAGTTAAAAATATAAAAAAAAATAGAAGGAACTATCTGCTCGGGTTGGGACTTTCCGTTTTCTATTTGTCATTTTGTTGTAAATATTGTGTAATTTTTTCAAATCTATTGTATGACGGTGGAATTTTAAAAATAATAATAATGAAATTTGTTCGACTTGGTCGCCGAAAAAAAAGTACTTATCAAAATTTTCCAATTTTCTTCGGACATCTAGTCCACTGATATGTTCTGAACTAAGATCAATAAAAAAAAATAAACAAAATCCGTTGCATAATTTTGTTATTGACCCAGCCTCTAAAATCGACATGTCCAGATAGGAGCGGAAAAGTTAAAAATAAAAAAAAAATAGAAGGAAATACCTGCTCGGGTTGGGACTTTCTATTTTCTAATTGTCATTTTGTTATAAATATTGTGTAATTTTTTCAAATCAATTGTATGACGGTGGGGTTGTAAATAATAATAATAATGAAATGTGTTAGACTTTGTCGCCGAACAAAAAATAATCAAAATTTTCCAAAATCGTTTGGGTATCTGGTGTACTGATATGTTCTGCACTAGGATCAGTAAAAAAATTGAACAAAATATGTTGCATAATTTTTTTATCGACCCAGCTATTAAAAGCGAGATTGGAGCCGAAAAGTTAAAAATAAAAAATAAATAGAAGGAACTACCTGCTCGGGTTGGGACTTTCCATTTTCTCATTGTTATTTTGTTATAAACATTGTGTAATTTTTTCAAATCTATTGTATGACGGTGGAATTTTAAAAAGAATTATTTACGTAACAATATATATTATACAACAACGACTATAAAAATTATTAAAAAGAAATTAGATATATATATTATGATCGGCAAAACATTAGTAAAGAATTCCTCAAAATTTGGATTTTATTGGTCACCCCAATTGGTCAGTACCGCAAACAATCTGCCGTGCGCGCGGCCCCACGGCGCCGCGCGGTATAGAGGTTGGGATTATAGGGGCACATCGGTTGCATATTAACGCCTGTTTATAGGTAAGTTAAATTTTGAAAATCCACGAATTTTTTTTTTATAAAATAGAAATGTGAAATCGTGCATGGTGGTTAATTAACATATTTTTTAAGATTTCAGTAGTTTCATATTCAAATGCTATAACTCACCTTAGAGAGATTTTAATATATTAGTATAATACATTAAATTAAATCTAGTCGCATCGAAATTTTAATTTGAATTAATATCTATGTTCTACCAACACCAATATCGAGTAAGGTGGTCTAATACCATGTTTTTAATATGAATGTCGATTTTAAATAATATTCAATAATTACAACTCCAGTTTAATTTTTTAAGAAGTTAGTAAAATAATATCAAGTTGCACTCCTTCAAAAAATAGTAATTTGTAAGTGAAGTGGTGGTTAAATAACGTGTATTTAATATGCATGTCTTGTTTAATATTCAAACATTTATAACTTTCTTTATGTCATCTTCATTCATTAAATATATATTCTGTAATTAAACGGTTTTATATTTATTTCATTATAAATATTTTTTAATTTCAGAGTTTTCAAGAAGTCGTCGCCAAACAACAAGCTGACACTTTACTTAAGCTCGCGGGATTTGGTAGTATCCTGCGGTAAAATCGATAGGCTACAGGGTGTCCTCCTCGTGGATCCAGAGTTTGTTGAGGAAAGGAAGGTTTATGGCCAAATTACACTTACATTTCGGTAAGTGAGGTCTAAAAAATAGATTAGTTGTAGCGACCGTAATTGTTAAAGGCTTACTTCCACTGAATTAATTGCTTACAGTTTTATTTCTCAATTTATTACACCGTTCGTGTTCCGGAAATGATAAAACACTGCAGAGTACATTTCATTTTTATATTCAATTTGTTTTTATTTGAAGTGTAGTAGGGAACGTAATTTATTTTTTATGATTACCAACTTACTAGTTACACGGTGTACTGTACTAACTTCTAATAATCTATTCAGTAGACAATTGAGTTTTACCACAATAAGAATTGTATAGTATGAACATGTTACACTGGTGATTTGAAATATATACTTAATATCTCAAACCAACACAATCTAAAATGAACAGAGGTGCGATGTTAGTGTGACAGAAATTCGCTGTTGTTGCGAATAGTGCCAGTTTTGCCCTTAGATTCGTGAATTCGCTTTGAGAGAACTAAACGCGTATCCGTTATATTTGTATGCATGGTAGTCAAGGTAGAATTTTATATCATAGTCAACATTCGGCCAATTGTTTCATATCTATTTTCAACAATATCTATAATTTCGGTGTTTGTTAACAATATATTAGGTTTTACAAAAAAATATCAGTTATATCTGCACGATTACTAGTATCTCAGGAAACAAATTTCTTTACATGTAGCCAAATTACAATTATCAATTTAGCTGCAAAACGTGTTGAATATTTAACAGTTTTGATTCTCTAGCCATTGAATTATGTTTTCTTGATATTGGTTCACTAAAACAGACATAAATATATCTCAAGCTGCTAATCCCAATGAAGTATCCTAGTTAACTAACTTTATGTTAATGCAATCGGAGTATAGTTTCCCAAGATTGCATTATCTGATAAATTAAATAACATTAATACCAATCAAACTCAGCCATCCCAAAACTGATTTTATTTCGCAGCCATGTCACTCATCATTCAGTTTGGGTGTTCATCTTGATGGCAAAAATGAGACCCCGAAGGAACAATAAACGCGCTGGCTATACCTCGAATCCCTCCATCTATTTTTAGCGCGACGCGCTCGCAGGGGTCGATAATTGAGTTTCGGACCGTTCCGTTTTGCGTTACTACAAAGATGTAATGAAACAAGCCGAACACATACACCCTAACCGAAAGTAAAAACTTTGCCGGCTGTACATACGTTAATAGCTTGAGTAATTCAATTTGGTCGGCGCGGAAGTGAGATGGCTCTTAAATGTACAACATGGTAAAGATGCAGGAAGGAAAGTTTCAAATTTAATTAAAATGTAGTTGAGCAAAGTGTATGTTTTAGTGGATTAGAGATTAAAGGGATCTCAATTAGGCGTTAGTGCGGCACGGTTATGAATTAATATTGTAATCAACTATATAAGCTTAAACTATTTAGTCCTAGTATATTGATACAATTTCCTTTGTTCTTCAATTCAAAAACGGCCAATCATAAAAATATGAATATTACTTTTTGTAAAGCCTAAGAATTAGATAGCAAATCCGAAATTAGAAAATATATACAAAATGTGCAAGAATAAGTTGATAAGATTATATGATCTTTCAGATGTTGACATTTTTATTGATTTCTATCAAAACTGCTCACACACAAACATGGCAGGAATGTTTTTAACAAAAATTGAAATTATAAAAAATATACAAATGGGATTTTGAATCAATCGGCCGAGGTATAAAATATATAAAATTTCTATTGTTGAATTTGGTATTGCTTTCGGTCAAATCTGTCAACAGTAGAAACGTTTTTGTTACTTGTTTTACCAAATTTATTAAAAATAATAAGAAATTATAAAAAAATCCAAATGGGGATTTTAAATAAAAATTCCGAAGCTGGTAGGATAAGATTTTTAGATGTTGATTTTGGTATTGAATTCTGGCGAAACTGCCAACCATAGAAACATATCTAGCCGACCACTTTCATCCACTCTAATCCTCTTCCATCCTCATGCAGTACTAACTCTCTACATTCACTACATTCTTACAGCTCTGGACATTCAATCAGTCCGTTTATTTTCTACGCATTCTACATGCTCTCGTTTCTTCATTCTTCTAAAACTTATTTGCCTCTCCTCATTCGCAAATCTAAATCTGGCAATCGTTTTTCTTTCACATAGTTTCTTCGTCAGCAGGTATCCTGACGTTCTCTCAACTATTAGGTCTACATAGGCAGTATTGTCCCTGGAGTCCTATATTGATATTTTTTCCTTCACTTCTATATCTTTGTCCCTGTCCACTAATTCCTCTGCCATTGATCTTCCACTATCTTTCATTTCTATTTCGCATCTTGCAAACCCATTTTGGTCATAATATTTCTCTATGTCTTTCTTCCATTTTCACTATTCTTTTCTCGTTTCCCCTTTTCTAAACACCAACATATTTTTTATTTCTGCACATTCACCCCTGTGTTGCCAAGAAAACCAAATCACCTGCGTACGCGAGGCTTTTCACACTTTTTGCCTAACCAGGATCCCCGCCCCCTCCGGACTGTGGCCTCTTTAACTTTTCTTCGATATCCGCTATGTATGCACCGAATACACGGGGGCTCAGTGGAGATCCCCGTGTGACTCATCTGTTTGATCCAGAAGTTTGTTCTTCTAAAATCATCGCGTATATCTTGCATGCTGTATTCAGGATTGTTTCCCCTTGTAGTTGACACGTCAGCACGTTCATCTTGCTAAAACATATTATGCCTTCTCCCCACTCCACCGGGCAACCTCTTCCATTCCAGACATCATTTAGTACTCCTCGTAGGTGTTCCCTCAGTCTCTCAGTGCCATATATCCATGCTTCGTTCTGAATATTATCTTCACACAATATCTCGAGTGGTTATATACAAAAATAGTACAACTAACCCCCCTGATGGCGTTTAACTTTCAAACGCCATCTGACGGCACCACATCAATTAGCAATGCACACCCATATGGTAATAACCGTCAACATGCTCATGCCATCAGGATCACCGGGTAGTGCCCTCTAGGGAATAATATACCAACAGAGTGCTTCAGATATCAGCACAAGGTCAATCGTATAAAACATATATAAGTGTGAACCCACCTCTTAGCAATCTACATATCTAGATTCCGATCTTATTAGATCACATCAGTGTGGCTCTATTGATTTATTTCAGCATAAACCCAATTTTATTGTTAATTCAATTGCCTCTCCACTCATCTACAACTTAAACTTACAAAAATGCAACACATTATTGGTCAGTTATTACTAAAAACATTGTATCATTATCTAAATCTCTACATATGAGAAAAATATAATTTATGATATATTATTAGTAAAAACAAAATTTTCATTATCTAAATACATTCATCTGATAAATGGAATGAGACAGCGGCAGACAAAACAACCATAAACAGAATATTTATGTATACTTTTTCTTGTTGTTGTGATTCTTTCGATTTCTTTTTCTGCAAGTTCAAGGCCATGTCGTGCGAGAATAAATCGCTGCCGCGGCCTTCGCCCTCGGTCCCCGCCCGGCGCCTCCACCGAAATTGTGCCGCGCGCTTTGAATAAATATCGATTGGCCGTGTTCGGTATCGCAACTAATTATCGCGATTGTTGCCACGAGATAAATTCGGCAGGGGGTGGCACATGAAATGGGTCAATTGCTTATATGTATAGAGGCTGAGTGGGGTGGTCGCTGGAAAAACTGAGATCAGTTAGGCGAAAAAAAAAACTGTGAAGGATGAAAGAGCGTGGGCCGCCGCGTACATGGCGGTGGCACATGTAATTGTTTTGCAGGCCCGCTGTCGTGTTTATTCGAAACAATTTTGGGAGTATAAAGGAACTGAAATTAGCTGTCATTCCTGGCTTTCCTTTTGACGTTTATTATTCATTTAAAAATGTCGCGCTGAGGCTACAGAGGCGGGAATTAAATATTGCAGAAAATGAAATGAAACCATCATGTTTATGAAGAATAAATTAATATATTTTAATTCAAAGTTTTAAAATGATACATTTATTTACGATATAAGTATGGTGAAGTTTCATATCACTGGTGTTTGGGCAAAAGAGCTTAAGTCAGGAAATATAAAGTTTACAAGCCAATGGAAAGAGCAGATGGTGAAAACGACCTTATTTTCGTAAAAATGATGACATGCCCACTTGCCCAAAACACCAGTGATATGAGACAAATATTAAGGACTATAATTTAGCAAAGCAAAAAAAAGCATATTTTGATGTTTTATTTTTTCATGTTTATTTGTTTGTTAGTCTTTTGTTCTTTTATTTATTTATTTTTATATATTTATTTTTATATATTTATTTTTAATTATTAATAAAATTATTGCAAAAATATTATATCATAACATACACTACATACGTGCATTACATTATACTAGATTAATCAAGAATACTAGCTGAGCTACACTGATGAGATCTAATAAGATCGAAATCTAGATATGTAAATTGCTAAGGGGTGGATTCACACTTATATAGGTTTTAACTGTTTTTTTTTATGTAATTAATATGACCTGAATCATAGAAAATTGTAAAAAACAGTGTTATGTAAAGTCCTTTGAAATAGAGAACGGGCATAGTTTGATTATTTTCTTTGTTGAATTTGTAGGTTACATTAAAAAGTCTCTGTTATTATCCCTTTTATGGATTATATTTTAGCTTTATGAAACTATTTAATTCCTTCTTACTAACACAGAAGTTAATACACTCACTTTTGTATTCATGTTCATGAATTTATATTCGATCGATAACAATACAACTGATATTTCTGCCATTAAAAGCGCATTAGTTGTATGACAATTATCCAACACTTTCCCACTATCCATTGTAGTACACTAATGGTAGCGATGATTATACAGTTTCATACACTTACAAAAAGTCGTCACACTCAACTTGTTTAGGCGACCCTCGTGGGATTAAAGTTATTCAATTCTGTTTGCAGCAAATGGACGTTATTTGGTGCAACACCAACAATGGTGGTAGTTATATGCGCTTTAACCCTTTAGCTACGAATATGTACTGATATGTACGAATTGCCTGTCTATTCGCAAAACACACAAAAGTAAATACAGTACAACTTACCCTCGTAGAGGGAAGTTAAACGCCATCTGGCGGCACGACATCAATTAGCAATGCACACCCATATGGTAATAACCGTCAACATGCTCATGTCATCAGGATCACCGGGTAGTGCCCTCTGGAGAATAATATTCAAACAGAGTGCTTGAGATATCAGCACATGTGCTGATATCTCAAAAGTAAATAGTTTTACCAATGTTGATGTATTTTTGTATAATTTAAGTGTGTTGATTTTTGTAAATCATAAATCATGTGTTTATATTTAAACAAAGATCCGAGATAACAAAATAACAAATAGAATCGCAATATGATAATAACGAATGCACCAGAAACAACATATTTAGGATAAATTATTGAAGATAAGTTAACTTATAGCTCTGATATAACATCAATAAACAATACTATTATTTCGTTATGGGTGCATATAAAAGATGCAACCTACTTTATACAAAAATCTCTAAATTAACCCTTTCAAATGAACCAAAATCAACTACATGTTTCCAATTCATTAGTAGACTATATATATATTAATTTCGAGTCAGAAACATACACTACTGATGCAAACCAAACAATTTTATTTTAATTTATATAGAATTGGATGTGCAAAGTTTTCTATAACTCTGTAAATATTTAATACATTACTAAAAGCATCGTACTTCATTTTCCATTCCATTAAAAGTATACATTTTGACTGATCAACACCAATTTTCGTAGGTAGTATTGTTTATATAGAAATACGATTCATAATTTACATTAAACTAAGCGGAAAACTAGACAACGTTAATGAAGTGAAATTATTAATTTGGTTTTGGTCCAATGCCTTTTTATATTTTAAAAAAATAATGGGTCTGCAGAGATAAATTCTTTTCACTAGATCATATTATGCGGGCTGCATCTGTTTTTTTAAATAAAAGCTAGGACATAGTAATCCTAGAATCTTAAATAAACGCGAGTATATAATACAAAGCCAAACATATCTGGGGAATCTGAGAATATATTGGCAACACAAAATATTAAATACGAGGCATATCCAGAAAGTAAGAGTACTGAGGCTCTCACGGTCGGAGGGATTTTATTTTCATCATGTTGGCCACACGGCAGTGTAGCCTGACTCCTCCCCTTTGAACCGAGACCGGTTCGAGGTCAGTACGTTGAGAACTGTTGACACGACAACAAGTTTCGTGAATAATGTCAATCCAATCTCCCGCCAAGTGCGAAATACGCGGCGTCATCCGTTATCTCGTTTGGAAGCGAAAACCTCCATTTGAGATTTATAATGAGGTGAAAACTGCATATGGTGATAAAGTGAACAAGAGGAGAGGCATGCTGACAAAAGGAGTCTGCCTGCTGCACGACAATCCCAGACCACACACGGCCAACGCCAAGAAGGAACTGCTTGCCTCGTTTAAATGGGATGTCCTGAACCATCCCGCGCATTCCCCTGACCTAGCACCTTCAGATTACTATCTCTTTACCTCCCTGAAGCTGCACATGGGTGGAAAAAGGTTTTTAACCGACGAGGAGGTAAAGGAGGAGTTGGAGAAGTGGACGAAGGAGTTGGCGGGAAACTACTTCGAGGAAGGCATCAAAAAATTGATACCTCGCTACATCACCTGCATAGAGAGGAATGGCGACTATGTCGAAAAATAGCTTTTATTATGTACTAAAGTTACACGTAATTTTTTTGTTTAAATAAAAAATTTTAACACCTACAAAAATTCAGTACTCTTACTTTCTGGATATGCCTCGTACATCTAATATTTGATGATATTCTAGCATTAATCTAATAAAAAAAACTTTGTCACAACCATTAGTGACAAATATTTAACTTAAATATAACCTTCTTGTTTTCTGCCCTCACCCATACCAGCTATTTGAAGATTTTTATGCCATTTCTAATCTTCTCTTAATTCGCTCAAGTTTCTGCAATACACTCTGCTTTCACTCCCTCACATTCATTGCTGAGATGCCAGCATATGTCACTCCCCATTGTACAAAGTACACACTCGGTGTACCTTCCCCATCCTTATTTTCCTTCCTCTATTTTCTGAACCGAATTTCTTGCCAATTAGATGTGTCCCTGCTCCATGCAGCTCGGACGGTTCCCCCGTACTTGACACTTCATATAACCGGGGTTTGACGAGCATTCACTTAGCGTCAGTAAACTTGGTTCGGTAGTCAAAAAAAACTTACCTAAAAAACCTTACAACACCTTAAAAAACCTAAAGGTTGTTTAAAGGTTTTTAAAAGTTTTTTAAGGATTTTTTAAATGTTTTTTTAAGGTTTTTAGGTTTGTATTAGGCCCAATTCACACATAAGCGATTGTGATGTCCATATGCAGTGAAGGGGTGGACATTGCACCATATGTTTACACAGAGACGGCGTGAAAGAGTTGTGCCTCTCGCCTCGCAGCCACCGTGCCTCAGGCGAAGATGCTAAGGCGCGGTGTCGGCACGGCGAGAGGGACGAGGCAAATGCCCGCGCCTCGCTACCTAAGGCCCAATTCACACATAAGCGGCGTCGGGCGCAGGCGCGGTGTAGGCGAGGAGCAGACGCGACGTCGCACAGGCGATTGTGATGTCCATATGCTGTGAAGGGGTGGACATTGCACCTTATGTTAACATAGAGGCGGCGTGGAAGAGTTATGCCTCTCACCTACCGTGTCTTAGGCGAAGAGACGAAGATGCCGTACCGGTGCTGCGAGAGGCACGACGCTTCTAGCCCCCTCTATATAAATATGTGGTGCAATGCTTACTTAGGTAACGAGGCGCGGGCATTTGCCTCGTGCCTCTCGCCGCGCCGGCACCACGTCTTATCCTCTTCGCGTAAGACACGGTCGGCGAAGAGCCGAAACACTTCCACGCCGCCTCTATGTAAACATAAGGTACAATGTCCACCCCTTCACTGCATATGGACATTACAATCGCCTGTGCGACGTCGCGCCTGCGCCTCGCCTACAACGCGCCTGCGCCCGACGTAGCTTATGTGTGAATTGGGCCTAAGTGGGCATTGCACCATATGTTTATATAGAAGGGGCGTGCCTCTCGCCGTGCCGGTACCGCGCCTTCGCCTCTTCGCCTCGCTATGTGTGAATTAGGTCTTAGGGATGGTTTAGGGGTGTTCTCAGGGTTAGACTGAAATACGAGTTCATAAAGTGGTCCAGAACTCTCCTAGTGTTACTACTAGCGTCCCTCATTGTCTCCCTGACCCCAGTTCCTAACTTTCCACTCCTCTCAGCGTTTCATCTAGCCACACCTCGTATATACGCAGTTTTCACAGATCCTTCTTCTATAGTATTTTCTTCATCCATTCGTTACCCTACTCCTACATCTCATCCACACCTCCCGCATCAGTATATCTTTCCCAACCTCCTGCAGTCTTTTCATGGTCTTCACTACCCTCCAACACGACTCTTACCACCTGCTCACCTGATTCATGTCCAGTAGGAGCACTGCCATAGGCGTCGACCTTTCGAGTCCTAGCAGGCTCTTCAGAGACCAGCTCTTTTCATTATATCCCTCTCTCGAAATCCCTACCCATCTACTCCATACAACAATATTTGCTTCACGCGCGCATCCCATTTCTTATACTCTATGACTACTATTTCATCGTTTTTCTGTTTCGTCCATCCTTGACACGTATGTGTTCGACTCTCTTCTTCGGGCCAGAAACCATCGCTCCGTGTTTCATTCTTCGCGGATTTCAGTACTTCTTCTGTGGTCTCTCGTTGTTGTTTTCCTGTTACTGTTCTTAGCATTTCGTTTAATTTGTGCGCACCATTATTTTAGTCTCAGCAGTTTCCATTCTTGTTTCTGCTTCGTAGGTCATCACTGGTCTTACACATTTGTAAGTTGTAACTTTACTTGGTACGGAAATGCAGTTGTTTATCTATATGATTTTCCTTAGGGCGCCTGCTATTCTGGCTGGCTTATTTACTGGGATTCGCACATGTCTTCTTATCTCTCCGAAGGCTGAGATCCTCGTTCCCAAATACATGAATTCAGATTCCTATTATGTAATTTTTTTATTGGTCACAATATTGCATCTGGGTGGCTCTTTACACTTCAGTGGTTGAATGTCTGTATAGTAGTAGTATTGGAGACCGTCTTCCATGTTGCGAACATAGATATCATCCACATAACAGATAATTTGTACTTTAAATTACGTACTATATATATATATATATATATATATATATATATATATATATATATATATATATATTGAATAGTAGTGGATAGTGGACTGTCACCTTGTCTTATTCTAGTGGTAAATTCAATTTGATCGGTTGTTGTTGATTTTATTATTATAGTTGTATTGTTAGTGTTTAGTTGTCTGATTGTTTTTTATGATATTTATATTATATAGGTGTATTCTCTTAGAATTTAGTTCGCCTGTTACATTCTGACATCCTGGAGGCGTACTCTGTCGAACGCTTAGGTTACAAAATACATGTATGCCGGTTTGTTGTATTCGATCGCTTTTTTATGACGAACCAAAAAGATTGCATTGATCATCAATCGATTCTTCCTAAATCCTTGTTGTTCTTCGCTTATTGCGATATGACCAGTAATCTATTGCCCAGGATGTGGGTGAATAATTTCATAGATATTTTGAGCAGATTCAACGGTAGTTGGGTAAGGTAGTTCTTTTTTGATGGTATGGTAATGCTGCTTCTCTACTCTTCTGGTATTGTTGCATCCTTCAATCTCATGTTGTACTTTATGGATAGATGCCCAGAGAGCTTCTTCCCAGATTTGAGTAACTTGTTGGGGATATCGTCTGGCCCTGGTGCTTTGCCGTTTTTTGAGATGTGTCATCTCTATAAGCGTCGTGCCTCTCGCAGCGCTTATGTGTGAATTGGACATAAGCGACGTCGGGCGCAGGCGCGGTGCAGGCGAGGCGCAGTTGCGACGTCGCACAGGCGATTGTGATGTCCATATGCAGTGCAGGGGTGGATATTGCAGCTTATGTTTACATAAAGGCGGCGTGGAAGAGTTATGTCTTTCGCCTTTTCGCCTACCGTGTCTTAGGCGAAGAGGCGAAGACGCGGTGCCGGCGCTGCGAGAGGCACGACGCTTCATGCCCGCTCTATATAAACATGTGGTGCAATGCTTACTTAGGTGACGAGGCGTGGGCATTTGCCTCGTGCCTATCGCCGCGCCGGCACCGCGTCTTCGCCTCTTCGCCTAAGACACGGTAGGCGAAGAGGCGAAACTCTTCCACGCCGCCTCTATGTAAACATAAGATGGAATGTCCACCCCTTCACTGCATATGGACATTCTTATATCGTTTTCGATGCAGACCCAAACTACATAGTGTCATACACACATGTAGAAAATGATATAGAGGCGGAATAATAATAAATTCACTTAACAATAACAGCACCGTAATACACAATATTAATTTTCCACTTAGAAATAGTTATACAGTTTAATATATCAATTCTTATGTATAAAACGATATAGGAAACTAGATAATGTCATACGGGCTTAAGACAGAATACAGCAGTATGCAGCTACACCTGCAGGCAGACGTGTATTTTTCGCCTCACACGTGGTAACATACATTTATATTGTTAAAAATACGATTATTGACCATCAGGATAAACACGATGCATTTTACTGTTACGTATCATAGCTACCTTAAATAAAGCAAATTAATTTGTTAATTGATCTTTCATATAAATATTGTTTTATATGGTTCTTATATAAAAATAAAATTTTGAATAGTTAACATTATTAGTAATTGTGCTCTATTATATTCATAATGCGAAACTCGTTAAATATAACATAATGTGAATGTAATGTAATATTAAATGATAATATTACTAATATAATTATGTTGCTATACCATACCTACTGATCATTGAAATAATGAACGCTCACTAATATTAAATTACGATGATAATTAGTCCACCATTATTATTAATTTCATATATTTACGCAAGCTTGATGGTGGTACCAAAATCAATTCCATTAGCCAGAAGCATAGGGGAGCGTGAAATATTAGGCATGTGACATTAACAGGCTGCTACAGTAACACAATATTTGCCTTTATTTTATGCCCACTGGAAGCATAAACGTCAACAAACATATCGTTATATTTTAATCAACTTTTTTGTAGCCATTTTATACCAATATTATTATATTATACTTAAATTGTATAATCTGTCGTTTTAGACAATCCAATTTCTTGAATCACATGGTTCAAATTTCTTCTCCGTTTATGAATCTTGTAAATAGCTCTGTTAAGGCGAATCTCGGAAAATGAAATACGGTTCAATGTTGACCTACTCGCGCGGTCTTTTCTAGTCAACATTTTATAATTTTCTGGAAATATGTTTGGATATTTCTCCAATCTAAGGATGATTTGATACTTTGTTAGGACGAAAAAATGTTTGTCTCGAAATATGCAAAAGTAGTCAATATTTGCATCAGAAAAGTATATATTTACTCCGATTTGTAATCAAAATTCAACAGAAATTCCTCTAAGAGATTGCAGTTTCATATTTCAAGTTTTGATAAATACAATCTTATAATGCTTAAGTACAGTAGTATAGTTTATAGACATCCGCGCAATTATCATAAAATGCTTCATTATTTCGAAATAAATTTATTTCTCGGTGCGCACCCCTCCAGTTTTTCCTGGGGGCACGGTTTATACACTACGCAAAAGAAGGAGCAGCAGTTCCCATAGTCACACAACGCGTTTTTCGAATAGATTTTCAGCTCCAATCCTCGAACGAGATTTTCGAAGATTCGTCTTAAGGATTTAGTTAGCTTCGGAGTGCCGTGCTTAAACAGTTTGGTTGGTATGCTTTCTGAACCGCTCGCCTTTCCTGTCTTCCTTGTCTTTCTCCTTATATTTTGTATTAATTATTTAATAACCATGGAAACAACAGGGCAAGGAGTAGAAATAACAGAGGAAAGAGTGTGGAAATCCATAATTCCACACTCATAAAGGCACCTTACACGGTCAATAATACTGTCAATACTAGTAGTGTCAATATTTGCTTCAATCCTCCTTTTATATTTATCAAGTAATCAATTATCCAGTTAAAAATCAGTATTCTCTTCATTACATCATTGATATACCTTGCGCGATTAGTAATACTGGCAATATTTTAGAATAATGAACATTTTAAACATATTATCGTACAGTAATCCTGTCATTATTCTAAAATATTGACAGTAATATTGATCGTGTAAGGTGCCTTTTTCATTTGCTATTTCTACTCCTTGCCCTGTTGTTTCCATGGTTATTAAATAATTAATACAAAATATAATAAGAAACATCTCGTTGGAACTTCGAACTGGCGATTCCCACTTGTACTGACAACACAAAAAATAAATAAATTATAGGTCGCTCGGCTTCAAAACATTATCTTTGTTTTTATATTATAGCGTTGTAATTGTATTTTTTATAATACGTTGTTATAATTCTTCTCTCTCCAGAGACATCTTTTGCTGGGTAGTCTGGTCCCTGGGTTTAAAACCTTCCTTTTATTTTTAGTCTGTTGTTGTCTTCTATCTTTTGTTTATTAGATGATTTTCATCTTTTTTTAAATTTCTTTATGTCATGTTGTTATGTAATTATTTTTAGTAATTTCTTATATTTCATAATGTCTTCTGTTGGGATGCTTCTTTTTGGTATGTTTTTGTTTTTCGTTAGATGCATATTATTTTTGCGTCGAGTGAATTATCTATCAAAATATATAAAGTGACATATGCCTACTGAAGTATACTAAGCAAGTGACATATGCATCTTGCTTAGTTAGTACTTCAGTCCATTTCAATTATTGTACTTATTGTGTGTGTTACAATTAATTGATTTGTTGCACGTGTGTATTTACATGATTTGCTTGCTCACAATTTCATTACAGTAAAATCCTTTTATTTACGTGATTAATTGAATACATCGTTTCCATGACCTCAATTAAAACCCACATATGAAATCAACGTAATTGGTTTGATTTAATTTGTAATAGCATACTCGATGTTATATTTATTATTACTCGATGATATTGATTGGGATATATACTCAAAATAAAACTAACTAGTAATGTGGTACATAAATAGGTTAGATTTATTATAATAATAATAAAAATAATAGCTTTATTACCTAACACATTTATAGCCATATCCAACTCAGAAATCTCAATAAATTTATTATTACTCAAGAGAATTAACAAAATTATATATATATATATATATATATATATATATATATGTGTGTGTGTGTTTTAGTTTTATTAGTGACCGGAATTAATATTATTTTAATTATAGTTCCCTCAGCCCTCGCCAATTTCCTTTCTCACGTCAGCCTCCTGCAGATTTTCACGCCTTTCCCATCCTCTCCTAACCATTCGTTCAGCTTTCTGCACTCTCCAACCCACTCTTCTTTCACTCCCTCACATTCTTTGTTAAGGTGCCACCACGTGTCACTCCCCTTCCTACACAGCGCACACGCGGTGTACCCCAGCCCCATCCACAATTTTCTTCCTCGCTCTTCTGAACCACACCTCGCTTTTGTCATGCATACTTTGTCCTCTCTGCTCCACTCTCCCCTGGCTAAGTAGCTCGAGAGTTTCCCCTGCACTTGCCACTCTACGTAGCCAGGGTTGTATGAGCTCTCCGCCATTCTCACTTGCCTTTCTTGCCACTCAATATCCTTCAATCTCTCCCTTATCTCAGTTCCTAGGCCACCCCTTTCTCTCAGCTTCTTCTCTACCCACACCTCAGACATACCCACTCGTTCATACATCTTTTCTCTATCCTTCCTCCATCTACTCTCTGTTCTACTCTTACACCTCATCCATACCTCCCGTACCAGTCTTTCCTGGCCCAAATCCTGCAATCTTTCCTCAAACTTCACAACCCTCACACACGACTCCCACCACATACTCATACGACTTGTCTCCTGCAACAGCACTGCCCTATGTGTCTACCTTTCGAGCCCTAGCAGATTCTTCAGGAACCAACCTTGCTCCCTTTCTATTACCTCCCATTCACGCAATCCCCACACTTCCACTCCATACAACAATTTGGGTTTACACACGCATCCCAGATCTTGCACGCCATTACGAGGTTACCACCCCACAAACACCCCCATTTTCTGCACGCAATCCCCCAAGCCATTCTTGCTTTCGCCTGCATACACTCCACATGCATCCTAAGCCCTCCTCCACAGTCAAACCAAAAGCCCAAATATTTAAAGCCATTCACTCTCTCAATCAGCCTTTCCTTCCATTTCAGCCCTTCGTCCTTACCCCTCCTGCCCCTATTCCTAAACAATATCCATTTGGTCTTTTCCACATTCACCACTAGCCCCCTCTTATTCAGGTACCTACCCATTCTATCCAACATCTCCTGCATCTCTTCCACTCTCTTGGCGACCAGCACCACGTCATCTGCATACGCCAACATCCACACTTTGGATCTACCTACCACGACCCCTCCTGCGTGTCCTCTCCTCAGCACCTCTTCCAACTCGCTCGTGTACAGATTAAACAGGAGGGGGCTCAGCGGGCACCCCTGCCGTACTCCCACATTCAACCTAAATTTCTCAGATATTTCTCCATTCACTCTTGCTTTCGCCCATGACTCTTTATACAACCTTCTTACCCATTCCACTCATTCCTCTTCCATACCCAATCTATCCGTACATTCCACCAGTTTCCCCCTAGGAACTGAGTCATACGCAGCTTTTAAATCCGCAAACACCGCATACACTCTCCCTTTGCATTCCAGCGCTTCCTCCACTATTCTCGCCAGCATGAAAATCTGCTCCCTCGTCCCTCTTCCTCTTCTGAACCCACCCTGGCATTCCGGCAGCAGCCCTTTTTGTTCCACTTCCCTATCCATTCTATTTTTCACCATAGTCATCATCAATTTATAACCGGCACTCATAATGGTGATCCCCCTATAGTTTTTTACGCCCGAGGCCTCTTCTCCTTTGTGCACCGGGACGACCACCCCCACACGCCACTTTTCCGGCACTTCCTCCTTTCCACTCCACACCTTGTTAATACTCTGCCGCACTTTCTCCCTTCCTTCCTCCGGTAGCTTTTTGAAAGCCTCTGCCTTCAGCCCATCTTCCCCCGCTGCCTTTCCTAGTTTTAACTGTGGCAGGGCCACCTCCACTTCTTTCCGCGAAAACGCCTCTCTTCGTACCACCTGTCTCGCACTCGAACTGCCCAGCTCCACCTCAGACCCTGCCATCTGTTTACAACTCCTTTCCCACTCTTCACTTTACGATGATTTACCCTTCCCTATAAGATCTGCCACATCCGTTTCTCCACCACACACTCCCTCAACCTCTTTTCCACTTTCTGCAACTCCTCTAGGCAATCTTTAGGTCTCCAAGTGTCAGTTAAAAGTGCACCTTTCAGCATAACACCCTGGAGGTATGCTGAACTCGGCTTATTAATCGTTTCAGCTGTGTCAAGACTTTTGGGGTTGGAAAGGTGCACTTTTAACTGACACTTGGAGGTATAGTACCGAATGCAAACGACCCCTCCTAAAAGCCAAAAATCAGTCTCTTCTCTTCCCGATTTTAAAAAGTAACAGATGTGCTACTCTAAACCGAATGCAAACGACCCATCTAGGAAGTGTTTGGTCGGAGTCTCCTTAAGGCATCTGTGGTGTGATTCCTGAGAAATACGTCAAGTGGCTTATGTTTGTAGGTGGTCTCGGGGGGGTACATTTGCATTTGAATTTTTTATTTTATTGTCTGGGTTAACATAAAACTAAACTACAGAAATGTGCACGCGGCATGTGTTTCTATGTAGGTGGTCGGAGGCTTATGTTTATCCCTGGTCGAACTATTGAAAGTTTTGCTTTCCAGAAAAAAAAAAAATATATATATATATATATATATATATATATATATATATATATATATATATATATATATATATCTGTATTTTACTATATGGGTCTATATGTCATAGTTTTTGTCGCACAACTAAATATCTCTAACTAAATATTTTATTACATGCTTATTATTATCTGCGTCTGTGTGTTGGGACACAACAAATATAACAAGACATATACAAAATAATAAACAACAATAATATATAAGAATGAATCTACTAGTTAGCCATTATCGATGCATGAGTGAGTTTAAACAAAAAGTATATCACCCTACAATTTATTAGCAATATTACAAATTATAGTTACAGTTCGTCCTAGCGTACTTAACATAGAAATTCTTGCAGCTAAGCGTGTAACATATACATTTATGTATGCTAATAATTCACCACAATCAACCCTCCTATTGAATATCTTCAGCTATTATGCTAATGACACAACATTTGCAAATCAGATCGACGATCCCAGCAGCCTAATAGAACAGCGAAATCCTGTGAATGCCAGTTAAGGACTGGTTCCACAACAATTGACTTTGTGTGAATGCTTATAAATTAGCTAGTTTAACATTATGTCGTGTTCGCAATATTTATTCTTTATGCAAATATCTTTTCCTAAATAAATACTTTAACTAAATATTTGTTACCAAAGGAGGACCCATTCGGTTTATATTATACTATTATAAAAATTTAATATCAGATTTAATATTTCATGCCATAATAAATTCACCAGCACTGTCGCCACGTACCGTAGAGCCGTACCAGCAGTGTGTAGTTAATTAATAATGTAAAATATATACATGCTAATTCCCACATCAACTTACGTTTCCTCCATTGTATTACGATCCTTTGTTCCAGCTACGGCCGAGAGGATGAAGAGGTGATGGGCTTGAAGTTCTGTAACGAGGCGGTCATGTGTCTGGCACAGCTCTATCCCGCACACCCCGAAGTATCTGAGTGCATCACACCATTACAGGTAAGAATAATTACCTAAATACACAATAAGGATGGTTTAATTATAAAATAAATAAAAATAGTTTGAATTACACAATAAGTGACCTATTAGTAAACAGATTATACCATTATAAGTAAACTGTTAATTGTCTGTTATCGAGGGAAACATTGGAAATCTCGTAAGCAAATTCTTCTGCATATATATATATATATATATATATATATATATATATATATATATATATATACATATATATATATATATATATATATATATATATATATATATATATATATATAGTGTGCATCACACCATTACAGGTAAGAATAATTACCTAAATACACAATAAGGATGGTTTAATTATAAAATAAATAAAAATAGTTTGAATTACACAATAAGTGACCTATTAGTAAACAGATTATACCATTATAAGTAAACTGTTAATTGTCTGTTATCGAGGGAAACATTGGAAATCTCGTAAGCAAATTCTTCTGCATATATATATATATATATATATATATATATATATATATATACATATATATATATATATATATATATACATATATATACATATATATATATATATATATATATATATATATATATATATAGCATCAAAAAAGAATTTAAATTGAGACCATGACACCACGTGTCACTTCAAAGCGCTGCCATCATAATCTCAAGGTGCCACCACAGTAATACTGTCATTATTCAAAAATATGGACAGTATATTGACTATTTTCGTTCGAAAATACGATAGTCGGTTTCCCTATTTTTGACCACGTTTTCGGGAATCGGCCCCACTGCATCAGCTACATAAATTGATACACATATAATAGGTTTTATAATCGATATATTTAATGGTAACTTAAAAATTGAAAAACAATACTAAAAACTATGCACTCTTAATACAGCAACAGCATAATCCAGATAACTATAAAAATGAATAAATTAGAATCAAATAAGCAAACCATCCCCAATACAAACAAACCAAATTGAAATACAAAATATCTTATCAAACATTTATTAATAAACATGATTACATTTTGAACAAAAATAAGCTATTAGTTAAATAATTAATATCTTGTTGACAAAAATGTGTTATTACTTTACATTCTGTTACAACTCCAGTTTACTCGAAGTAAAGTTAAGCTTGTTTGTTATTATTGTAGTACCACTGTGTATATATACCCAATAATATTTATTCAATACAACAATTGTACACAATTATACCAGTTCTCGGCATCATACGACCCTGTTTATCGGCACCGCCGGGAACAAGAGCGACGACACAAAGTCCCCAATCAAACTTCCGAACAACAGAATTATGCGGGCGACACGAGTTGATTGTTGATTTTGCGCGCCATCCAAAATATGTTTGCATTCTACGTATATACGTGTAATTACATCAACCGTAAAGTTCTAATAGAGTTGGTCAAGCACAGCGTAAATTTGAGAGTATAAATTACCAGTTATCTGTGCATATGTAGTTTGAGCGTGTTAAATATTTAATGAAAGTGGATGTAGTTCTTTTGGTAGGTTAATTTACAACCAACTAACGCTAACTATAAAAAGGTGATTCATTGAATCTAACAAAAATTGTTTGTATTACTACTAACTATATAATATTAGCGTTTTTCGGATTTTCAATACTTTTAGGACATCCGAAAAACGCTATATTTATCATATAATATATCTAAATCTATATATCAAGAGATATTACGCATGGAAACGCATCACCGTATATATATATATATATATATATATATATATATATATATATATATATATATATATATATGTATATATATATATATATATATATATATATATATATATATATATGTATATATATATATATATATATATATATATATATATATATATGTATATATATATATATATATATATTATCGTGTTATTTCAAAATAATTTTAGTTTTCTATCTATCAGTTGTAAATAAAAATTGTTTAGTCACGAGATGATATTGATATTGTGTTTGCACGCCTATGTTTTATTTATGTTATGTTAGACACCATTATTCTGGAATAAAGACCTCCTCTTCTCATATCTGGAGATTGTTGGGTGGTTGACGCGGGTAGACATCAAGTGCGGCTTGGCCAGACTGCTTGTCACCAAACAGAGACATGAAACGGTCCTCCTCTACCCACTAACATCGTCTGTCCATAAAACACTAATCGTTTTACCACGATAATTTACTACTAGCTGTACAGTTCACGTAAATGTTGTCATTTTGTTTTAAAAGTACAATTGGAAATAAAAGGATTTTTGGGAAAAATTGATAATCTGATCGGAAATGTTTGCTTATTAAGACTAGTTGTCTTTAGCCACCAAGTTATTAGAAGTGTCACTGCGAGTGTAATATAAGAGCATACACTTGATGAGGGATATTAGATGCGTCATGTTGCTAATCTGATAGGAAAAAAGTCGCATGGTGGAAAACGTTGTACTAATCCAATAGATGAGCGTTTTCTTATACCATCTGCTTTGAGAAACAGGTGAACGACTAGTAACATCCTAAAAAATTAGCTCGTAGCTGCTCAGAATCTTCTTGTATCTTCCATCCGAACAATTAGAACGCACTTAAATAAAGCTGGATTGGATAGCAGAAATCGGCAAAAAAAAACCTGCTCACCAGAGAGCACAATATTCGAAGGTGCGAAGATTGGACTCTTAATGATGAATGAGAAGATGGTTTGATTCTATTCAGATAAAGCATTAGCCTTAACTCTCTTAATAGACGTTAGCGTGTCTGGCGAACACCAGGAGAGAGATTTGTTATTTGTAATATTTCTCTAAGAGGTCTGTTTGGTGGTGGCTCTGTAATGTTTTGGCGAGGCATCTATTTTGATAGCCGCACAGAGTTGGTCCCTATGTATTAAGTCAATGAATGCGGATTTTTATCTTGAATACATCGTTGTTGTCCATGTAATGCCATTTGCTCCATTTGTGGGCCCGAATTTCCTGTTTATGCAGAATACTCGTGCCCATGTGGCTAGGCAAACTATTCGCTATTTAAATGCTGTTCCTATTTCGTTCATAGAATGGCCAGCCGATAGTCCTGACATGAGCCCAATATATCATCTATGGGACGATATTAAAAAAAGGGTTCGACGTCGTATACCGCCTCCCTCATTACGGTTGGGAGGTGGTATACGACGTCGAACCCTTTTTTTGGTAGAGAAAAAGCTCGTTAAATTCAGTGGTGCGAAAGTGTAATTTTTTTCGACCATTTTTAAATTAGCAATGACGATCGAAAATGTTTTCAAATGACAACCCCTTTTTTATTGTGGATTCTGATATATATATATATATATATATATATATATATATATATATATATATTATGATATAGGTCACATAAGGAAATTTCCGAGAAAAATCATTTATTTTTGTCATCTTTTGGCCGCCTATACTATTCTCCAGGACTCTTCTTGGATTTCTGGTTTCTCCTATTATTACTATCCTAACCACCTTAGCCGTTGCCCTTTCATTGCTCCAATAATGTCTGGTTTCTTGTACAATTCCACCCGTTTACCACAATATATTATCCATAGTACCTTCCTCTCCAACATGCGCAGTACATATAATCTATTCCGATTGTCTCTCTTCTCCTCACTTCTATACATTACACCCAGCCGAGCTACATGTTTATATATTGTCGCAGAAACAGAACTACATTTTTCCTAGGAGGATGCTCCTGATTTTCGTCGGTTGATGCGCATTTCGACGTCCCGGGAAATTCATTGCTAATTTCAGAAGCTCGCTGCAGACTTCCAGATATCCTTAATCTGCAAGACTTCTCGAATGGCCAGTCTCTTGTAAAAAATAATTATAATATGAGGCGACCAATAATAATCATCACGAATATTATTGTAGTTCCAAGTGCGACGTATAACAGTGCATCCTAGTACTCTTGATAATGGGTTCTGTTTAGAAAGGGAAGAGGGATGAGCTGATTTTCACACTAGCGAGAATGGCGGAGTAAGCGCTGGAATGTAAGGGAGAGTAAGTTCAGTGTTCGTGGATTTGAAAGCGCGTGTGACTTAGTTTCTAGGGGGAAACTTGTGGAGTGTATGGATAAGTTGGGTATGGAAAATGGTATGTTTTTCATTACGTCCAGGATGGGCAGCCTTGGTCTCTCTGTCTCGGTTGCCTTTACCCTGAGACGTCGGATGCCTCACTAGTGGTATCATACACTATGTAATGTATATGTATATACCGCTCGGTTTTCCCCGATGGGAACCGTTCTGTGGTAAATTGTGGCTACTTCACCCTCCTCCAGGTTTAGTCCTGCAAGTTCAGCGACCACACGACCGGTTTTTTTTCCGGTCCGCTTATCACTGCTCTGTACTCAACATATATTAATCTGAATTCAACCCTCGGGGGTAAGTTGGATGCTTCCCCCCTCATCACCTTCCTGTTATGGAAGGTGCCAGTGTTTTGCCATACTCTCGGCTGCTTTACTTGTAGCTGGCATACTGGTTATCTGAGATATCTGAGATCCCAATATTCCAGCTATGGTCTATTGGTGCCGTGGGGCATGTTTGACTGCCCAGTTGGTCCAGACGGGCCTGCATGCCTCTCTTCTGTATTCTCATTATCTCCATCTCCTTGCCACACTGCGCCTTTTCCGCCTTCAGGGCCTCCAACTTGCGTTTGAGACCTTTTGCATAGAATCTTTGGGGAATTTTTAGTGAGGTTCCGATTATTCCGATGAGCCGTTCATATTGTTCACGGTCGAGCACCACGTTTAGTTTAGATTCGTTTGGTATGTTCTTTGTCGCCACAGCCGTGTTCGTTAGTCTTAACACAATATCCTCTGTCAGCTGTCCAGGGTGTTATGCCTAAGGGGTCTAGGGGCTTTGTAGTGGTAGACGGATGACGGTCGGGGGCACACACCGCGATACCCTCACCGACCGGTTATTCCCTGCACTGTAAGCGATTCATTATTTCTATCCTTGTCGATTAGTTTCTTTTATATTCCAGGTTAAAAGAAGTGACCACCTTTCGTTGTATGCAGTGGTGGAAGAAGTGGCGTGTGTGTGTGTTAAGACTGAATGGAGAAGTATGCAAGAATTTGGGATAAATATAGGAGTAAGGCAAGTCCGCTGCCCCCTTCTGATGTATATATATATATATATATATATATATATATATATATATATATACAAGCGAGTTGGTGGAGGTGCTAAGGAGAGGACAAGCGGGAAAGGTTGTTCGGGGCTAGAACAAAGGTGTTTGACGTAATGCTGGTGGTCAAGAGAGTCCGCTAAACCCCTTCTGTTTAATATGTATACGAGCGAGTTGGAGGAGGTGCTAAGGAGAGGACAGGCGGGTGGGGTAGTGGTGGGCAGAATAAAGGTGTGGATGTTGGCATAAGCGGATGACGTAATGCTGGTGGTCAAGAGAGTGGAAGCGACGCAGGAGATGTTGGAAAGAATGAGAAGGTACCTTGGACAGGAGCAGGGTAGTGGTGAATGCAGAAAAGACTAAATTTATAATGTTTAGGAATAGAGGTAGCCTCCTGGAAGAGCTGAAATGGAAGGAAAGAATGATTGAGAGAGTGAATGGCTTTAAATATTTAGGCTTTTGGTTTGAATATGGAGGAGGCTTTAGGATGCATGTGGAGTGTGTGCAAGCAAACGTGGGAATGGCTGGGGGGACAGCGAGGAGAAAATGGAAAAGTGTGTGTGGTGGTAACCTCGTAATGGCGTGCAAGATCTGGGATGCATGTTTATGGAGTCGAAGCTTGGGGATTGCGTGGGTGGGATGTAATGATAAGTGAGCAAGGATGGTTCCTTAAGAGATTATTGCGTCTCGAAAGGTCGACATCCAGGGCTGCAGAGCACAAATCTGATGAACATGTGGTGGGAATCATACATGAAGGTTAAATGTTTGAAGAAAGATTGCAGGATTTGGGTGAGGAAAGATTGATGTGGGACTAGATACGGTGTAGGAGTAGGGCGTAGAGTGGATGAAGAAAGGATAGAGGAAGGATGTATGAAAGAGTGGATATGTCTGAGATGTGGGTAGAGGAGAAGGAATCCTAGGAACTAAGGTATGGAAGAGGTTAAGGGATATTGAGTGGCAAGAAGGGCAGGTGAGAATGGCTGAGAGCTCGTACAACCCTGGCTCCGTAGATTGGCAAGCGCGGGGGAAACTCCCGAGCTACTTGGCCTGAGGAGGGTGGAGCAGGGAGGACAAAGTGTGCATGGAAGAGCGGGATGTGGCTGAGGAGAGGAAGAAAGGTACGGATAGGGCTGGGGTACACCGCGTGTGTTCCTTAGCAAATTATGCGAGGGAGTAAAAGCAGAATGGGGTGGAGATTGCAGAAAAGTGAATTAATGGTTAGAATAGGATGGGAAAGTCATACAAATCGGCAAGAGGCTGACGTGGTTGAGAAAATTAGCGAATTCAAAGGGGGTCTAGTGTGAAGAAGGACGTACAATGTATTGTAACGGAATGTATATTTTATTTTTATCTGTATATTTTATTTTATTGTATTGTTTTTGTCGGAATTTTGTAGAAGGGAGATGTATGTTTGTGTTGGCTATGCCTAATAAAGGCCTTTTTTTTACTCTTGATGATCATGAACAGTAACGGGTTTGACTACGGGTGTTGAAAAATCAGCCATAATATTACTACTGATGGCACATGTTCCAAAGGGCAGTTGCTTGGTTCTTGACGTGGATTGCTTCGGTGCAGCTATACTCGCTAGTTGCAGGCCTAGCACGTGTGGTATGGTAAGAGATTATGTATTTTTTTCTTGCTCTAGCTGATATGAGCATTGTGTATTGGGGGATGTTTTGTATTTCTTGAGAGATATGCCAAATAAAGGTCTTTTTTTTGGTAAGAGACCAATTTGCACACACTATTTGATATTTCTGTAAGTAGGATGTGCCCGTAGGCTTCATAACGAATGACTTTAGACTAGTACACTAGACCAAACTGCTGGCAAAACGTTAGTTATGTTGAGTGGGATGGTACCATCTTCACATAGGAATCGGATGGAAATTAGTGTCTCTCCTATGTAATGAGTGATAGCTCCTGGGTGATTATACACTTCCTCGTTTAGAAACATATTTCTGTTTGGGCATTTTATAATTTAACTTTCTTCTGGATGGGGCAGCATGTATCGGTTTTCTTCAGTTTGTGAAATTAACATAGTTAAGTTTAGTCCCAATATGACAGAGTAGAGGGAGTATTGTGCGATTTCTTCCACCGTTGCTCATCGGAATATAATTCTGGCGTACAAGTAGCATAACTTGTCGTGGTAAATCTGGACCAGCGATCGATCTGATTTCTTCGTTCTCACTTGCGGCTACGTAGATGATGTTTTATATTAAGGGCCCAATCGACTGACATCGTAATTCATTTTCGACTGCAACGCGAAAGTTCAAGAAGAGATGCCAGTCAATACGTGTGACACAATAAATATGGGGCCTACGTGATGTTAAAAATAATACAGATGTTGTACAATTTGCATACACATAGCATATTTATAAATTTATTCTAACGCGACAGTTGGCATAGTGGTTAAAACATTGGACTCATAAGCCGGTGGCCCAGGTTCGCCTCTAGATCTTCTTTTATAAGCCCGTTTTTTTTTTAATCTTTTATAATTAAAATATATATATTTTATAAAACTTAAATATAACTGTAAACAAAACCAACATTGTTTTTATAAAAAATTAGTATACACATTACTCAATAAAATTTAATAAAGAATCAATGATTTTACATAAAAATTAAATAGTAGTAGTTACTGTATTTGTTAAAATGTGTATATTATTTCTTAGTCCCCTTCATTATTATGGTACGTATGATGAAGTAATATGCCTTGGCCACCTCATATTTTCTTGTTGGCTTTTGTTGGTCTTTCTATAGATTCCGGAAGCAAACACTTGATACGAATTTTAAAATACCATTATATCTCACCATAAATCATTAACAATTTTATCTACAGTGAAAAGATATTAGCATACATTTCATTTATATTTATATATTTCATTTGGAAATATCCGCAGACACCACGTTATTAAAATACAATAACAATTAACACGGAAATGTGTCAAATAAATTCTGTACCTGAAAGTCCAATCTTCATAAATGAGGATCTAAGCAGAGATACTCAACAGCTATTTAGAAAAGCTCTACAGCTAAAAAGACAGAACTATAAATTTATATGCCACAAAAATGGACGTATATACGTTCGAAAAGATAACGGCTATCAGAATAATAACTTGAACTAGAAGAATTAATAGAGTAACATTGTCTAAGACTTAAACGTAGTTTACCTTAATATACGAAGTTTAAAAAAATAAATTGGACAAATTAAACTGCCCAACCAAAACAAATACGGAAATTCACCATTACACAGAAAAGGACAAACATTAACAGATTTAAAGAAAATAATATTATTAACACCAGAATTGAAACATTTGAGGAACTAATGAATATAATCTAAAGAGCAAAGATTACAAACATGACTAAAAAGAAAATTAGAACAAAGAATAAGAATTGGATAACAGAAGAAATAATATCAAATATTAAGCAGAGAGGTAAACAATAAAAAAATATGAAGAATATGCCTATAAATTAAACAGAGAAAATAAAATTTAAGAATATTAAAAATAAAGTTAATACACTCATTAGAAATACAAAGCAAATGTACTTCAGAAAGAAACTTGAAGAAACTACAAATAATCCGAGAAAGACATGGGTAATTATTAACAAAGCACTAAATAAAGAAAACAAAACTCCAAATAACATATACAAGTAGATAACCTTACGGACATTTAAACAGAAAATAAATTTAACACAGAGTTTATAGCAATATTGCATTATTTAACATTATATTTGAGGATGATAGCCCAGAAGAAAGTATAGCAAATCCGACAGACTACAATCAGAAGTCCATATTTATAAATCAATGTAATGAAGCGGAAATTGAAAATATTATAAACAGCATCCTGGGCCAGATGGAATCGCGACTAAGGATATAAAAATAATATAAGCATTATAAATCCTATAATTACTAACCTTGTAAACAACACCATATCTTCGGGCGTATTTCCAAAGGAATTGAAAATAGCGCAAATTATACGAATATATAAAAACGGGCAGAAAGCGACACGAATAATTATAGACCCATCGCAATGTTATCGGTCTTAAGTAAAATACTAGAGAGAATTATACATAATAGGGTAACTGAACTTATCAAGAGTATCATTAAATTTGACGCATACCAATATGGATTCCAAGTTAATAATAATACAAAGGTGGCCGTATGTGATTATGTGGAAAAAATAACAACTGAAGTGGAAGGAGGAAATATTGGAGTTAGTATTTTCATAGAGTACACAAAAGCTTTTGATACAATTAATCACTCAAAACTTTTTGAAATATTAGAAAACATGGGCAGAAGAGGAATGGCATTACAAATGATTAAAACCTATTTAACAAACCGGAAACAATATGTGGTAATCAATAATAAAAGAAGCAATATAGACGTGAATCACACGGGTGTACCGCAAGGATCCCTCTTAGCACCACTCTTATATATACTATACGTCACAGATCTGAGAATACTAAACTTAAAGGGAAGGTATTACTCTTACGCTGATGACACCTTATTATTATATACAGGAAGTAATACAACAACCATACTCGATGAAATAAATAGACAAATCTATTTTATAACAGGACCATAACAAAGGGTATAAAAGTAAACAAACAAAACGGTATATCTAATTAATAAAAATAGAAACAAAATTAACAATCCAATTACTGTGAAGATAGGAAAACAAATGTTAAAGGAACAAAAAATGTATAATTGTGACGTACACCCACATCAAACAAGGACATCACATAATATGCAGACAAAAAGCCCAATAAACGAAAGTAGGAAGACGTACAGCACAATCCCAAACCATCTCAAAGATATTAAAATATGTCGTAAATTTAAGATCTTATTGAGAGAATATTTTGTAGACAATTAAAAAAGAGAGAATCCAGCGAGGAAGGCTATCATCATACCAGCACAACAGAGCAGCTGATTTGATCCCCACATGCTGAAGTCCCCATATATATATATATATATATATATATATATATATATATATATATATATATATATATAAAAGAAACTTAAAATATATTTATATTAACTAAATATTAATAATATATATATATATATATATATATATATATATATATATATATTATTAATATTTAGTTAATATAAATATATTTTAAGTTTCTTTTTTAATTAAAAATTTATTATTATCATTATTATTATTATCAGGATCATAAAGTGTTTACGCTAAAAATTAAAATTAAATATTTATAGGATTACATGACAATTGTAAATAGCTTCATAATAATAAATGTATATTATTATTATTACAATTACAAATAAAAACTCCATATTGTTATATTACGATTACTCTATAATCGTATTAGTAGCTGCTCTCCGCGGCGCGAATCATCGTTGGAAGCAATTTTTATGTATAACGTCACACCGATTAGAAATGTTCACGAAACCTTCGTTTTCCGATATATTATAGAGAGAGATAATAAATTACAGGACAGAGAACGAACGTAGAACAGAATATTGTTCGTTTCGTGCGCCTATAGAGTATGCAATTGTATTGAGGAAATTGCATAAACATACGAAATAGCCTGTCGGATTTCGCATTATTTCGCTGGAGCTTATTTATAAAGAGTGAAGTGAGGGCCGTACAAGCCTATTTTTTGAAATTTATTCTTATTTTCGATGTTATAAGCTAACAAATTATGGCTATTTTCAACATTTTTTAAAACTTATTTAGAATTATTTTTTTGGAAAAAAGGCTTTGTACGGCCCTCGTTTACTTACTCCTTTTTCAGTTAATACTATTTTTGTAATTCTATCTTAAAAGATATAGCCGTGAGGCGACAGGAGAAAAAGTACTATTTTTGCACCCACCGATTGCCGCCTTAACAGTATTATTTACATTTTTGGTTTCCTTTGTTCCGCGAGCCAGCGCACGGCTCTTCAGCCGGCACACTTCACTCAACTGATTGCGTGATTCATGCGGTCAATAGATAGCAAAAATGACGTGACCATCCTCCAAACACAGCACCGGATTTTGTTAAAAACAAGTTAATAATAGATGTGCTTTATCGCGATACCAGGTGACTTTATATTTAATAATAAAAGTATAAATAAGAGCCCCCGTGACGTATACTATAATAACCTTTTTATGTTTATGCATATTATCCAAAATATATTTAAATGTGGAATCGTCTTATTAATCAATTTTGAAAATACAACAACTCGTTCCGAAAATGCAGTAGTCAAAAATTGTTAATCAAATTTGTTATTGTAGTTATTTTTGGGCTTTAGTTGATGGTTGACGATACGTGCCCGATTTTCCCCTGAGAATGGAGATCATGTTTATTCTTGTTCGTCCTCCTCTTTATAGTCCATGCCCGCTGAAGAATCTCCGTCTTCTGTTGTCCCAAGTTGATCCAAGCCTTGAGATGCTTGCTTTGTACATCATGTGCCAATAATTTCTAATATACAATGCTAGTAAATCGAAATTTCATCAATTTACACACTCACATCGTGAAACGTTGGTTGTTTATATTTATCAACAATATATTTATAATTTATTACGTATTTTTATTCTTCATCCTCCTACGCCATTGTTTTGAAATATGAAAAAGGTAATATTTCATTTTCATTTCATTTTATTTTTTCCCAACCGCTCATCCCGACAAAAGTGTATACTATTTTATACGTTCGATAGGAAAACAGAAATACGCAGCGTTATAAGTCACACGCTGCTGCCGACGTGAAATATCCATATTCAACCATTCAACAGAAGATACGCGGCTTAGGAAAACCCTCCTTTAGTTTTGTTTACATTATGAGGTAATTTGGTAGTTTATAGCTTGCCTTCCATGCTTTACTTATCAAGAGGTAGAGCTTTCCTAAGTGTACAACTATTAATCTTATTTTTTGTGATACATTTCAATCATTTAAAGCTTCTTTTTATAAACTAAAATTTCCTATTTACATAAACTTGCTATCAGAACCAATAAATCATGCCTCCGCATCATATTATCCACCTCCACTATCTTAAGTTACGTAACATTTACCCGATATTATCCTTGCCTCCATTGTTCCCTGGTGGCGTGGTCGCGTCACGTAACTGCAGTAAATTCCGCGAACGTTATTTGAGCGCGCCCTGCCTCGTGAGACGCGAATTTCCGTAAGTTACTCCGCCAGATTAGCCGCCCCCGTTGTATAAGAATGCCGCCGTCCCCTGGGGTGTCGGTTGGACGACGCTTCGTAACATTCTCACGTCCGCCGTCATTTATAGCGGATAATGCCCGGCGGCATTATGTCAGCGCGGCGCGATGCAAGAGTGACCCCATATAACAATGGTGATGTTGAAAAATGAGCCGGCTTTATTGACACAATGATACATCCGTTAATCATTCGGTGCACAATGTGAAATAGTTGTCAGAAGTTTTATTTACGGGACGTGAACATGTATGAGGCGTATTATCGACTGTATCGCTTTTATTAACCATATTGATGATTGTCCTTAAATGGAGGTAGTCATATAAATCGATCACGAAATGTAACCTGTTTTTCGTGAACTTTTGTCACACTTATTTTTATTATTAAATAAGATATGGAAAAGTAAAATTACAAACTGCAATGCCTGTCTTATAAACATATCGTAATTACAAACTGCAATGCCTGTCTTATAAACATATCGTAATTACAAACTGCAATGCCTGTCTCATAAACATATCGTAATCACAAAATGCAAAATCTAATCTGTCTTGATTACTTTTAGTGGCAGCCTATGCCGAAAAACTATGTTTACTTACTGCGATTTTCCGAGTCTATTTTTCAACTACAGATTATGAATTTATTGCATTTTTACAACGCCTACACATAAAGGTAGAAGGCATATGATTAAATTAAATAAATAATTGCATTTTTAGTGAATTTAACGTAATAAATATAAAAGTAGACTAATAAATATAACAGTAACTTGACGATTGATGAACAGTTACAATAGCATTGCCATAGCAATGATCATTTAGATGGCAAATCAGGTTGATTCCGTGCATCCACATTTTAGATGTTTCTCAAATTATTTGTTAAAACGTGTTTCTAGAAGTCATTGGCAGGGACCAGGAATTTTCAAAAATGTAGTTATCTTAAGTGTGTCTCTACTTTTCCTATGGCACGAATTATGGTATTTCAATGAGCTTTACGGATATTATGTTTACTGTGACAATATATCTCTAAGGATTTCGATATAAAATTCTTAGTTTGTGTGTAAATAAGAATAAAATTATTAGTTACATAAAAGCGATCTTTATTAAGTGAGGTTTTGTCAATTTTGTTATTTATTACCGTTTATTTTTTTTATCTCAAAATTATCTATTTACAAATCGCCTTGTGTGAGTCATGTAGCGATCAAGATCCGAGTTTTTTCTTGGCGAACCAATTTAAGAAAAACGATTTGAATACAAAATTGTAACAACGTTTATTTGCCCGTTACAGAGATATTTTTTGATACTGGAGTGGCGGTGCGTCCTGTCAGCCGATAGAACCTCTAGTAGTTCCGTATACTGTGGCTACTAGTGGCACACATTTTAATCGTATATAGATATATCTAAACCTGTATCAGGGATCCTGCACCACCAGCTCACTATTATCCGCTACCCCATCCGACCCTGCTTTTACCTAACTCTTACCACTAAAACTATCTCTTAAATTACTAAAAAAAACTTTATAGCGTTATCAGCCGTGAGGCTTTTCTGTCGGTCAAGGGAGAAGCTTGGGGGTTTAATCATGTATTTACTTTAACTTCACAGAAATCCACTGAAACACTGTGAAATGTGATTCTCTAAAATTCGCCCCGATGAGTTTCGAACTCAGGCATCCCCATTACTCAGTACGAGACGGACAACACCTATAACCTCTTGGCCACTGAGCAGCATTAAAATAATTATTTCTGAAATACTCTTAATAAAATTATACATTGAGTGTCTTAGAAAAAACTAGATTAAGAATAGACACCTAGAGTCAAAAAGGTTGCCCACTACTATACACTATTCCTATCTCATACACGGATCGAGTGAATAATAAGTATCGTGCGTTCGTACCCCCCGTAGAGAGTAATATTATTCCTGACACACATTTTGCAATTTTTCAGAGGATCACCTAAATAACGCGTGTAACGTAAAATCCTTCGAGATTCCCGCTTTACCAGCATAATGGTTTTCGGGCCGTTAGCCCTATTAAATATGGAAGTATTTTGTGATATGATGTGTGATAAGTAATGTTCTAATATTTAAATGCAAATGCAAACCATAAACTTACCCTCGTCCTCCGTTAGTAGTTCCAGCAGTATCTCAAGAAAATCCTATACATACATACCCGTGATTAAAGAAGAAAGGGCTATATTTATACGGGACAATTCTATAGATTTATTAAGTGAATAAGTTTTTTATTGGCCTTAAGCATACATATAGGCAATATTGTAGTGTAATCTAATCGAGCCCACGTTTCCTGCTCGGAAAGGCGCCTATTTGCTGAATCAATAGCCCTCGTCGCTCCAGCTGATATCGTAGTCCTTGTAGACCGTCTTCAATATATTTACAGCGACTTCGTGATCGGCCTTCCCGTATCCCTGCAAAGCAAACAATACCAAATTTTCAACAAACATTTAGGGAGCGTTAATACGGTTTACTTTGAAAAGAAATCACCGATAAATCGTAACAGTGAAACTTTTTATTTGATAAAACTCGTAATGTTTTGGATAAATCAAATTATTTACTGTATTAAATAGAAAATCTGTATAAAATTAAATAAAGTAAATAAATTAGAACACGTATGGCATATTTTCTAGCAGCAATGACCATTGCCATCCTTTGTCCTAGCCGCCACGCGAACGCTATGATATTATAAAACAAAAAGTTGTTGTTAATGGTGGCCTTATAAATTAAAATTTGAGAATATAATTGCATATTATATATATATTTATATATATATATATATATATATATATATATATATATATATATATATATATATATATATATAATATATATTTCGTAAACATTAATGCGAGCTGTCTCGCATATTAGGATCTTAAGGTCGTTTTAGACAAGACAATTTCTTAGCTCAAAAATCGTTCAAGAAATGAATTCATATATCCTCCTCCCATACAATTTGTCCTTGACAAAAAGCACGCGTTATAATTTTCCATTCGATCTACCATCCAATTCAATATTTCAAATCATTTGCTGTATGATACGAGACAATTTAGATTGTGTCGCATCTTGACTTAAGGTCGTTTTAGACAATTTCTTGACTCAAAAGTTAGTCAAGATGCGAGACAATCTAAATTGTCTCGTATCATACAGAAAATTATTTGAAATATTGAATTGGATGGTAGATCGAATGGAAAAATATAACGCCTTCTATTTGTTAAGGACAAATTGTATGGGAGGAGGATATATGAATTCATTTCTTGAACAACTTGTGAGCTAAGAAATTGTTTTGTCTAAAACGACCTTAACTTTTGAGTCAAGAAATTGTCTTGTCTAAAACGACCTTTAATGCTTAATGCTTTTGTCGCCATGTGTCCTAATAAAGCAGAATACACTGTATTTGCTAATCCGTGCTTTTACTTCGGTATACATTTATTTATGTTGAAATTTAATGAATACAAATGAACACTCTTTGAATTTCATATTTCACACATATAAAATTCATATATGTTTTATTTTTCGGGTGACACGATTCGGCAGACTTTCATTTTATTGCTCTGCTAGAAAATATGCCAGTTGAATATTTGATAAAACAAGTATGTGCTAAAATGGTGAATTTTAATAATAAAAACTCAATTCCGCTTAAATAACGTTAAAAATCAACGCAATGTTTTGTAGCATTCGAAATCCTGCAATTTTAATTAAATACCGATAATAAATATTATAGCGCCGAATTTTTCATTGCGATATGGTTTCAATTATAGTAGTAGTATTTGCTAAGCCTATATGTTAATAATGATAATAATAATAATAAATTTCCCAACTGAAAACAAATATACAATTACAGGGAATTCCAGCATGATTTAAAATGAAACGACAATATTTTAGGGATTTATTTGACTCAAATAGCAAAATTTCAAGTCCTTTGGAGGTTTACCACTATCTCTTCCTGTATTTATAGAAAACAAATTCAAATTATTATTATTATTCTCGCAAAATGCAAAACATAGAGTGACAAATGTGATTTTTGAGCCGGTTTTTCGACTATAACTGTTTTCCTTTCAAAACTAGACGGATGATTCAAATTGCAAAGTTATAAATAATTTCAAGCCTGACTAACCACTTTTTGAATGTTTTGCGCTATGTTTTCATTAAGCAAATACATTTTTGCTCAATAATACAATTATTTCGTTGTTAATTATTGTATATAATTAGATTTAAGGTTTTAAATGAGCACTACCACAACACCCTTTCGGAGATATTGAAGTGGTTTTACCTAACTAAATAAATAATCATATTTTATATGTTGTTATATCCATTCGCATAATTTATTGGTGATTATGGATTTATTGGTGATATTGTATATATCATATGTAACATTCACTGCAAATATACATAGTGTGGGCCCTACAAATATTTCTCAGGCAAGATTTCTGCATTGTGCCTTGGTTTGTCTCCTTTGCTATCAGAACTTATGTTGCAGCTTCCTCTGGACGCACTGGAATTTGTAGTTGATTAATTACCTACCTTTTTCACTTATATTGAAGTGGCCCTTTATATTTCTTCTGAAATTTCTTGGAAGGTTGACCAGTATGTAAACCATTTAGCTATAACTGATATGGACATATCATACACGCCTGGAACCGAGCTGGTTGCTTCTTCTTCGCCTAAGACACGGTAGGCGAAGAGGCGAAACTCTTCCACGCCGCCTCTATGTAAACATAAGGTGCAATGTCCACCCCTTCACTGCATATGGACATCACAATCGCCTGTGCGACGTCGCCTCGCCTACACCGCGCCCGCGCCAGACGCCGCTTATGTGTGAATTGGGCCTAAGGGTGAACCTGGTAACATTTTTGTATAATCTACTCTTTGCTGCCTGGTGTTTGTTGAATTCTTAGGCAACCCATGATGATGATCGCTTTCTTCATTTATTCCCTTACTTCTTCATTTAATTCTCCGTAGCTTGTTATTGGCATTCCTAGATATTTCATCCCACTTTCCAACTGGGATGTGGGAGTATGACCATGCAATACGTTTTTACTGTAGGGATCACCCTCTAGAAAATCATCGCCGGTATGTTAAATTTCTGTAGCAATCTCTGGAGATCATCCTCATTGTTTGAGATTATCGGCATCATATGCATTGCACTCAACGTTCAGCTGTTGATCTCTTATCTGATACCCTCTTTGAGTTCTTACTTGGGCAATTAGTAGTTAGTAGAGGGCTCAGTGAGTCACCTTGCCTGACTCCATTGGCGACTGATTGGTTCGGTGGATTCGCTGTTGATTATAGCTTGCATGCTGTTGTTGTTATAGATGTCTTCGATTGAATGTTTTGTGCGATGTTTTTTTTATATAACAACTGCAAGAGGTCTCCTAGTAGCACTTCGTCAAATGCCTTAGTCAGGTCTATAAGACAATCAATATTATCGGTTTCAGCTCTATAAGGCACCTTACACGGTCAATAATACTGTCAATATTTTAGAATAATGACAGTATTACTGTACGATAATATGTTTAAAATTTTCATTATTCTAAACTATTGACAGTATTACTGATCGTGTAAGGTATAGTAATGATGGAGTGAATAGAATACTAATGTTTATCCGGATAATTGATTACTTGATAAATATTGAAGGAGGATTCAAGCAGTACTAGGATTGACAGTATTATTGACCGTGTAAGGCCCAATTCACACATAAGCGGCGTCGGGCGCAGGCGCGACGTTGCACAGGCGATTGTGTGTCCATATGCAGTGAAGGGATGGACATTGCACTTTATGTTTACATAGAGGCTGCGTGGAAGAGTTATGCCTTTCGCCTCTTCGCCTACCGTGTCTTAGGCGAAGAGGCGAAGACGCGGTGCCGGCGCTGCGAGAGGCACGACGCTTCAAGCCCCCTCTATATAAACATGTGATGCAATGCCCACTTAGGCGACGAGGCGCAGGCATTTGCCTCGTGCCTCTCGCCGCGCCGGCAGCTCGTCTTCGCCTCTTCGCCTAAGACACGGTAGGCGAAGAGGCGAAACTCTTCCACGCCACCTCTATGTAAACATAAGGTGCAATGTCCACCCCTTCGCTGCATATAGACATCACACTCGCCTGTGCCACGTCGCGCCTGCGCCCGACGCCGCTTATGTGTGAATTGGACCTTAGGTGCCTTTATAGCAACCGAGTAAATAATATCGGCTTTAGCACTGTCGAAGGCTTCAAAATTCGTCTTCCTCGGCATTCATACTACCGAATATATTGGTTCGGCTCTAAATAAAGTGCTCGGCTCTTATTCATATTACTCAGTGTATATATCTCAAAATATTTGTCTGTGTTGCTGTTTCTTAATATTTCCTCTACTACTTTAGCACATCTTTTACGTGGTCTTCCTTCTTTCTTATTTCTGGTTATTCTTGTTTGCCATATTAGTTTTGTGTGTATGTCTTCTGGAATTCTAATAAAACGTCCGTACCATTCTATCTGTTTTCTCTATGGCATTAATAACGCTGTTTTTTTGGAGACGATACCTTAACTCGTCGGTTTTTATTCTATCCAGCCTTGTTACTCCTTCAACATTTCCCCTGAGTCTTATTTCTGCAGCTTGGATCTTGGACTTGTTCAGTATCTATGTCTCACCTCCGTATAATAGTATTGGCCTATAGATTGTGTGATATAATACCATTTGTAACCCCTTTGATATCCATTTGTTCTCTAGGATTCTAGGTTCCTTCATTGAGTGATTACTTCTATTTTCTGCCAGGATTCTACTGTTTATTTCGTCTTCTAAACTTCCCAAACTAGACCGAAAATATTTTTAGGTATCTATAATTTCAATTTTCCTTCCCTCTATGTGTATGTTTGCTGTTGTATTTTCTTCATATATGACTATTGTTTTTGTTTTGCCTAAATTTATTATTATGCCATTTTTTGATAATTTCTCTTTCCATGGGTTTTCGTTTTCTTCTAGATTTATTTCGTTCTTTTAACCAAGAATTGCGAATATTAACTCTCCTACACTTATTTTTTTCTAATTTGTAGTATCCCAGCTGTAACTCGTTTGTCTTCTTCTTTATATTATTCGGCACGCTATCTAGAAATATTAAAAAAAAGTAGGGGCTGCGATCTCCTCCTTGTCTAAGTCCTTTCGTTGTTATAATGTCTGCTGATCCTAACCTATCCCGTTCTTACATAGTTTGCTGTTCTTCTGAACAGGTTCTTTATTTAATTTTTTTGCTTACACTCATTTGTTCTAGAATTTTACAAATAGTTTCTCATGGTACTTTATCAAACGCTTCCTCTAGATCTATAAACGCTATGAGTATTTTGCTCTCCCATCCTATTGCCTTATCGGTCAACTTTCTAATTGCATATATACGGTCCTGTGTTGATTGTCCATTCCACTTTGCGAATTTTCTAATGGTTCCTTTACTTCTTTCTGTAGTCTACTCTCCATTATTGTCTCGAATACCATTGATGTTGTACGTAACAGATCCCGCTGTAATTATTGCACTTACTGCTGTCTCCTTTTTTATAGGTAGTATTGCTTCCCAGTCCTCTGGTATCTTTCCTGTGGTAATTGTAATAACATGTTTTCTCCAGTGTGGCGGTGGCAGTGTATACTTTAGTTGTTCCAGTTTTATGTTATCGCGGACCGCATCCTTTCTATTTTGAAGTCTATTTGGAGACTTTAGCCCTCCTTCCGTAATTTTACCTTCCCAATTCCTTCTTATTGAATTTGGTTGCCTTCTATCTTGCTATTTACTCTTCTTCATTGCCATCCTGTGTATCTGGATCTCCAGCTAGTCATTCTTCGAAATATTCTTTCCACCTATCCATAATGTATGCATTTTTTCTTATGATCCTACCTTGTTTGCCCTTCCGTTGCCTTTGTTATTTATGAAATATTGTACCCTTTGCTTTATATCGTTTCCCTCTATTTGTAATAATTTTACAACAATGTTTTATTTCTTATCTTGTCTTTCGGTTTTTTCTACTCTGTTCTCCAGTTCCTGTACTCTATTTTGTAGTTGTCGTTTTGCCTCGTCCCATTTTTGCTCCTTTCTCTTAAGTATTTTGCGTATTGAATTGAAATAGATTTCCCACTACGTATTACTATATTTCTCATCATAAACAATTCAAACGTATTTTTCTGTGGCAACATGAATTCGGCTCGCTTTCCGTTTTATTGCCCACCCACGCCAATCCCATTGCTCGTTTATTGATGAATATTCGCGACGGGCGCGCGATAATTTAATGATAAAATCGCGACGCTCATGAATAATTCACTAACGACGCCGTCTCTACTCGCAAATAAAATATTTACGGCATCCCAAAAATCGAGATTATTTAATGCCGCCCCCGCCGCATTTATTCCGGCGACTCCCCGCCAAGAACGTCCATGCATTTTCAACGTCGAAGGGCGAAAGTTGGCGGAATTAATTTCGGCTGGCGGCGTGCAGAAAAATCGGGGAGTTCATTATTGGATTAGATTCATTAGGGTAATAACCGGAGCGTGGTAAATGTGTGGAGCCTTGTGTGCTGGGCGGAAGTGACCTGCTGGTGAAATTATGAAAAGTATGAAGGGAAGTTGATTAAATTGTAATTTAATAACATGAAGAGTGAATTTGGTTACCAGGGGAGATGAATAATAATGTAGTTCTAATTTTAGAGTGCTTTCTAGCAGTTGGCAAAATGCGAATATTTAACATTAATATTTCTTTTGTATATGCATCTTGAATTTTATTACGGAATCTAATTTTAAAATCGTATTGCTTTCTAGAAATAGTGTCAACCATTTTAGCGTTATATTGAAGTTATGTAATGTAGGGTTTATTTACAATGGTAGTTTTATTAACTGAACAAAATAACGTTATTTATACTAATCCAGGAGTGCGATTCCTGATAACACTCGTTCCGAAAATATTCGTTTCGCTGTCTCTCCGCAAAATACGGACAAATCGCCGATGTAAGCTCACAAAATGATGAATATTCTGCCATTTTGCAGCCTTAACAAATACGAATGAACCGAAATTCCATAAATGAACGTACTCTAATCGCGAGTTGTTCATATTTAGCGGAGCGACTATTAAATTTAATGATTTTTATTTTATTTTGGTAAACCTGATATTTGACAGGTGACATTTGGCATACGACAGGTGACATTTGGCATATGACAGGTGACAGCTGACATTTGGCATATGGCAGGTGACAGCTGACATTTGGCATATGACAGGTGACGTTTGGCATATGACAGTTGACATTTGGCATATGACAGGTGATATTTGTCATAAACAGGTGACATTAGGCATATGATAGGTGACATTTGGCATATGACAGGTGACATCTGGCATATTACAGGTGACATTTATCATATGACAGGTGACAATTGGCATATAACAGGTGACTTTTGGCATACAACAGGTGACATTTGACAGGCCAGAAGATACTGGACTTGAACTATGCACTACACTCTTATCCGTTACTTTCTACGGTTAAATTAATGTCATTTATTAATTTAAGACGAATTAAAAAGATATATGTGAAAAATAATGTAATGCACAGTTCAAGTTGTTTGAAATAGTGGACGGGCATAGTCTGGTTGGTAGGGACCGCCCGCCCACCCCACCTTTGCTCGCATAGTCTTTCCATAGGATGACACTCTTCTTGGAATAGTTTAAACAATATAAAACGTCGGTATCCATTGAAAAAACTATACGAGCAAAGGTGGGGTGGGCGGGCGGCCCCTACCAACCTGTCTATGCCCGTCCACTATTTCAAACGACTTGAACTATGCACTACACTGTTATCCGTTACTTTTTACGGTTAAATTAATGTCATTTATTAATTTAAGACGAATTAAAAAGATATATGTGAAAAATAATGTAATGCACAGTTCAAGTCGTTTGAAATAGTGGACGGGCATAGTCAGGTTGGTAGGGACCGCCCGCCCACCCCACCTTTGCTCGCATAGTCTTTCCATAGGATGACACTCTTCTTGGAATAGCTTAAACAATATAAAACGTCGGTATCCATTGAAAAAACTATACGAGCAAAGGTGGGGTGGGCGGGCGGCCTCTACCAACCTGTCTATGCCCGTCCACTATTTCAAACGACTTGAACTATGCACTACACTGTTATCCGTTACTTTCTACGGTTAAATTAATGTCATTTATTAATTTAAGACGAATTAAAAAGATATATGTGAAAAATAATGTAATGCACAGTTCAAGTTGTTTGAAATAGTGGACGGGCATAGTCTGGTTGGTAGGGGCCGCCCGCCCACCCCACCTTCGCTGGTATAGTTTTTTCAATGGATACCGACGTTTTATATTGTTTAAACTATTCCAAGAAGAGTGTCATCCTATGGAAAGACTATGCGAGCGAAGGTGGGGTGGGCGGGCGGCCCCTACCAACCTGTCTATGCCCGTCCACTATTTCAAACGACTTGAACTATGCACTACACTGTTATCCGTTACTTTTTACGGTTAAATTAATGTCATTTATTAATTTAAGACGAATTAAAAAGATATATGTGAAAAATAATGTAATGCACAGTTCAAGTCGTTTGAAATAGTGGACGGGCATAGTCAGGTTGGTAGGGACCGCCCGCCCACCCCACCTTTGCTCGCATAGTCTTTCCATAGGATGACACTCTTCTTGGAATAGTTTAAACAATATAAAACGTCGGTATCCATTGAAAAAACTATACGAGCAAAGGTGGGGTGGGCGGGCGGCCTCTACCAACCTGTCTATGCCCGTCCACTATTTCAAACGACTTGAACTATGCACTACACTGTTATCCGTTACTTTTTACGGTTAAATTAATGTCATTTATTAATTTAAGACGAATTAAAAAGATATATGTGAAAAATAATGTAATGCACAGTTCAAGTCGTTTGAAATAGTGGACGGGCATAGTCAGGTTGGTAGGGACCGCCCGCCCACCCCACCTTTGCTCGCATAGTCTTTCCATAGGATGACACTCTTCTTGGAATAGTTTAAACAATATAAAACGTCGGTATCCATTGAAAAAACTATACGAGCAAAGGTGGGGTGGGCGGGCGGCCTCTACCAACCTGTCTATGCCCGTCCACTATTTCAAACGACTTGAACTATGCACTACACTGTTATCCGTTACTTTCTACGGTTAAATTAATGTCATTTATTAATTTAAGACGAATTAAAAAGATATATGTGAAAAATAATGTAATGCACAGTTCAAGTTGTTTGAAATAGTGGACGGGCATAGTCTGGTTGGTAGGGGCCGCCCGCCCACCCCACCTTCGCTGGTATAGTTTTTTCAATGGATACCGACGTTTTATATTGTTTAAACTATTCCAAGAAGAGTGTCATCCTATGGAAAGACTATGCGAGCGAAGGTGGGGTGGGCGGGCGGCCCCTACCAACCTGTCTATGCCCGTCCACTATTTCAAACGACTTGAACTATGCACTACACTGTTATCCGTTACTTTTTACGGTTAAATTAATGTCATTTATTAATTTAAGACGAATTAAAAAGATATATGTGAAAAATAATGTAATGCACAGTTCAAGTCGTTTGAAATAGTGGACGGGCATAGTCAGGTTGGTAGGGACCGCCCGCCCACCCCACCTTTGCTCGCATAGTCTTTCCATAGGATGACACTCTTCTTGGAATAGTTTAAACAATATAAAACGTCGGTATCCATTGAAAAAACTATACGAGCAAAGGTGGGGTGGGCGGGCGGCCTCTACCAACCTGTCTATGTCCGTCCACTATTTCAAACGACTTGAACTATGCACTACACTGTTATCCGTTACTTTTTACGGTTAAATTAATGTCATTTATTAATTTAAGACGAAATAAAAAGATATATGTGAAAAATAATGTAATGCACAGTTCAAGTTGTTTGAAATAGTGGACGGGCATAGTCAGGTTGGTAGAGGCCGCCCGCCCTTTTTCTTCAAAAAGATGTTTTGATGGGTTTCAAGGTGATTATTACAGGTTGGGATTTGGCAAGTCGTAATGATCAAAATTGGTTTATAATAACAAAATTCACTTCGTGTTTTTACCACCAGTCATCATCTATAATTCTCCCTTAAAGGTATTCAATAATTGGGCGCGGAATGAAGTTTCTATCAATTCATGAGAATCCTTAAAGCTGATTGTTACAGGTCTGCATTCCGCCCATCTTAATGATGAGCTTATTTACAACAAATATATAGCATTACACCAATAATAAGGTAGAAAGGCGTGGTCCTCCTATTTTTAAATAACTAATACAACAGAAAACACATGTATACGAATCTATACTACTCGCTTTCATCAATAATCCTGCCTCAAGGATGTACTAATAAATCCATCCCGGAACGAACTTTCTTTTTATTCATGAGAAACCCAAAAGAACGCACTTCTAAACGTCCTTTATACTTCATAAATAATCCTGTTTCGACGTTTTCTATATATGAAACAATTTCAACTCACCTGCGAGTACCCATACACCTTAATCATCTTCGCATCCGCATCGTGATTGATCCTTCCGCCCCCAAGCACCTTTGTCTTCCAGTCCTTTATCTGACCATCCTGCTTCATCTTCTGCAACTGCTCCGTGAATTTATCGTTGATATCAGCTGAAACAAGAACGCACAGTAAATAAACGAACACATCAAATGTTCCCGCATTAATTTACAAATGGCAAACGCAAACACTACAATAATGTTAATTAAATTGCCACTATCGTGGCACCGATGGGGATATTTCCGCTGCGGTTACGCATATAAAGGGTAAATATTTGATAGTAGTCAAACAGTTAGGCAAATATGTCTACGGTGGAGTAATCAACAACATGTTTGTATTTATTATTCTGTTCAATGCGTTATAAAACGAGATACAATTCACTGACAGTAATATAAATTTATTTTATTATTAACATATTGATTTGTGGTTTTCACGCAATACTACACAATGAGTGGTGCATTTATGTTAGTTATATTTAGGGCTAAACATTTTGTGTTGACAATTTTGTCCTCTGTTATTGTATTCATTGTAATTCTAAAGCGGCTTTTAAAGGGCTAATATTATTACGGCCAGCATAGCGAAGTAATATCGAAAATACACACATATTATAGCGTAGTTATTGTCTCAAAAATACTAGATTTAGTGGCGGTGATTATGAAAGTGGGTTAAGTCAAGAATCTAAAAAAGAGTTTATCAGTATGTATTTTTTTACATTACAATTACGAAGAAATATATCGTCGCCTAAGCAGCAATACCACACCTCTAAAAGTTTCTTTGAGGTTGACAGGAAAGAGAAAAACTGATTATAAAATGCTTATTTTACTCTGATATTATCTTTTTTTTGCTGATATTTTATTTATTTGAACCAGGAGTAATTTTATTACTCCAATAAATATTTTATGATCAGTTTTTCTCTCTCCTATCAACCTCAAATAAAATTTTAGATGTGTCGTGTTGCTGCTTAGCCGAAGAATTGTAACATGTTTAACATTAAATAGTTAGATCGAGTAGGTTATTGCTTCATTAAATAATATTCAGTTCACGTTTTTTTTATAATGCCCGTATCATAAAAGTTGTTTTTAAAAATAACGCCCCCATATTATTGTTATGACGGCTTAAGTTCTTAGCCGGTGCATTTTTTAAGAGAGAGAATGTTTTTAGAACAACGTTAAAATCAGTTGTCATATAATTTTACATTTCTACAATTAAAATTTCTAAAATAATCTTTACTTCTCTGGTATATTTATGTATTTCTGGGTTGGATTCACACTTATATAAGTTTTAACTAACTTTTCATTCCATGTATATAATAAATTAAAATGTTTATAAAACATCAACCATTTAGGATGGTCAGTATTCAACTCTAAAAAGCTCACCCTACTGTAAGACTAAAATGATGTTAGTAATTTATTTAAATTCCCCTTTGACGTATTCCTGAGAGCTCTAAACATTTTTATGGGCCTCCCACTCGATTGCAACTTGCTCGTAAAACTGAGCCGTGTCAAGGCGAGCGAAAATCCCCGTCTTCTCGACCAGAAGCCCATTTCAAACTGGCGACGAATTCATTAAAATGTGCAGTTTTCAGTGTTGCAACATGCGAGCCCGGCGCCTTCGCCAATAAACGTGCCACGAATAAAACGTGTTGAGTCGACTAGAGCGTGCGCATTGTCGGTTGAATTTTTAGACGCGATAAAAGACTCGTGCGTCGCGAATAACTCTGTCTCCCCGTCATAAAAAACATCCCACGCAGTTGGTATAGACGATATGAATAAATTGAATGTAAACACGGTTGTAATTCGGATCGATTCCGGGCGTTAAGACGAAAATACGGAATTACAAATTTTGTCATTAAGGTTGTTTTGTATAAAAGTAGATTTCTTTCATAACTCCGAGTCAATTTCCAATCTGTGATTCAAGAGTTACCGCTATATTTATATAAGATATTATGAGAGCTTTCGACATACATTTAAAAACAAATAAACGTTACGTTCAGTTTATTACGCAACTGTACATATACATTCATACCAGGAACGTCTAATTATGGGAAATGTAATGATTGTCTAATATCTTCCAAGAATATATTGGAGTACTTTTGTGAGGAAAATTAAGGATATTTACAGGGTTTAACTTATTTATTGAACATATGTATCGGCAATGCAAAGCCGTTGTACAAGTGCTGTCTTAGCGAATGCTGATTGATATTATATAGTATTAATGTTTGTAAATGCAAATGGCGAGAGTAAATATCGTAGTATTTGTACCAGCAATATTTTCATGGTCGCTATTGTTACCAATATATCACAATAGGGTCAGCGTCTTGTTGTTGTTGGTGGTAATTCGTTGAAGGGCCAATGGGTACAGGTAACACCTCCCTAATTAAGGCTGGGGTCCTTAAGGAACCCAGACTGAATCCTGCTATGATGGGCTCTGGTTGTCTTACTCGGTTGTCGAGTCGTTGAACGTAATGTTCATAAATAATTACTATATGATTTCTTCCAATTGTAGGTTAGGTTGTCACGGTGTGGTCTTCAATGTTTTTGCTGATAATAAATTCGCATATACATTTAATTTTTGCGGGTTATTTTTCCTTCGTGACGTTGGATATTGACTCCCTTGACGTCAATATAGCTGTGTGATTTGAATTACACTTTTTGCATAGTTCATTAATTAAATAATAATATTGTTCACTTAGGAGTAGGTATTTATACAAATAGTTATGATTTGACGGTTATAACCATATGGGTGTGTATTGTAAATTGATGTGGTGTCGCCAGATGGCGATATACTTTCCTCCTAGGGGGAAAGTTGTATAATTTATGGATACATTTGTTAAAGTTTGTTTTAACAGATCTATAGATATTATGCAAATTGAAAATTGCTTAACCTTTAATTGTTTACTGTAGAGAAAAATGTAAGAAGAGTAAGTAATTTGCAATATAATATAAAAAACTGTGATAAAAATATTAAATAACGATTCAAATAACATCTGGCCCACGTCACACCATGCGTCTCTTCATTTTCCAAACTCTTCTAGCTACTTTTCATCTCGACTTGAAGAATAATTGTAAAATATCTTATATTATTTCTCAATTATTTTTAATTCAAATATTTATTATATTATAACTACATAACTATGAAAACAAGGAGTTAAAGAACCAATAACAATGTATGTTCCTATGTAAACACTATCAACACAATAATAATAGTAATAACTCTGTCTTCGAATATTATATTGGAAATTCTCCAAAATATGTCTCCACAACGTTTTCAAAGTCGCCATTCCTATGTATAATATTCCATTCTTCTCTTCTTTGGGGTAGACCCAAGTTATGATCTTATTTCTCAATTATTTCTAATTCAAATATTTTTGTTAACCACCTAGCTATGAAAACGCTATATCTTTGAATATTATTTTGGAAATTCTGCAAAATATGAGTCCAAAACGTTTTCAAAGTCGTCATTCCTATTTGTAATGTTCCATTCCTCTCTTCTTTGGGGTATACCCAAGTTATGATCTTATTTCTCAATTTATTTATTTATTTCTTCTTTGGGTACTCAGTGGTTGATATCTGGGACACTACACGCCTCCCTTATATCATCGTATGGGGCTCGATCTCGTATTGTCTTGCCGTCCCGGCTTTGTATATTCTTCCTATGATCAATTTTGCGATATGTTTGTTGCGCAATATTGAGTTCTTGAGACAGCGAGCTACTTGGTTTGCGCTTGCGGTTTGTACTTCCGACTTTTTAGAATAGGGCTCCATAGCTAAAGATGGGAACGCCTAAGTAATTAAATGAGGATACTTACTTAATAATGCCTTGATCCAGCTCGAGTTTGCATTTTATTGGTTTTGGTGCGATTGCCATGCATTTTATCTTTTTGGCAGATATTTTAATAAATATATAAGTGTGAACCCACCTCTTAGCAATCTACATATTTCGATCTTATTAGATCTCGTCAGTGTAGCTCAGCTAGTGAGGATGAATTCACACATTTCACATGGTCATGCTATCAGAATCACCGGGTAGTGCCCTCTATGGAATAATATTTCAACAGAGTGCTTGAGATATCAGCACAAGGTATCAATTTTGTATATAACCACTCGAGATATTGTGCGAATTCACCCTCACTAGCTGAGCTACACTGATGAGATCTAATAAGATAAGAGGTGGGTTCACACTTATATATGTTTTATACGATTGGGCTTGTGCTGATATCTCTAGCACTCTGTTGGAATATTATTCCATAGAGGGCATTGCCCGGTGATCCTGATGACATGAGCATGTTGACGGTTATTACCATATGGGTGTGCATTGCTAATTGATGTGGTGCCGCCAGATGGCGTTTAACTTTCCTCCTAGGGGGTTAGTTGTACTATTTTAGATATTTTAATATTGAACCCTTTCCCGTCTTATTTAACTCGCGTACCATTCTCTACAGGTCTTCATTGTGCGTGACTAGGATTACATCGCCAGTAAAGCTAACTATTTTTAGTTCATGTTGGGCTAATCCCTTTTGGTGTTTACTCTTGCAATCATTTCATCCATTACCAACAGAGAGTTCAAGCTGACCCCTTGCCTTATGCTGGCTTCGGCTTTGATGGACTTCAGAGATTTGTTGTTGACTCTCGCTTCGAATGTGCTGTTCTCATAGACGTCCATTTTATGGTTTTGATTATATGCATTGGTATCGAACTTTTGTGTAGCAGTTGTATGATGTCTTGTAATCTCACCTTATCAAAAGCCTTTTCCAAATAAAAAGCCGGCATGTTGAACTCTATTGATTTCTCCTTTATTTGTCTTATTACAAATATGGCGTCCATACATGATCTGCTTGAATCCTTTTTTCTCCTCTACTAGCAGCGCTGATCTTTCCATAATGGTTGTGTTATACCTCTGTAATTTCCGGGGTCTGCTTTTTCACCTTTCTTGAATATTAGGCACAGTATGATCATTTTCAGGGTTGGTGGCTAGCCGGGCCATTCCTCCTTTATATGGACTTAGGACCGGCAGCACGACCATGCGTAGCCACGCCGGCGTAATTCGGTCTCTTGTTTCGTGGTAGGATTACAGTGGTATACCCAGATCTCATCGCTAATTATAATTCTATAGAAGAACTCGTCATCATTTCTCCTTTATCTGAACTAAGGACCGCCAGCACGACCATGAGTGGCCATGCCGGCGTAGTTCGGTCTCTTGTTTCGTGGTAGGATCATAGTGGTATACCCACACCTCATCGCTAATTATAATTCTATAGAAGAGCTCGTCATCATTTCTCCTTTATCTAAACTTAGGACCGCCAGCACGACAATGCGTGGCCATGCCGGCGTAGTTCGGTCTCTTGTTTCGTGGTAGGATCACAGTGGTATACCCAGACCTCATCGCTAATTATAATTTTATAGAAGAGCTCGTCATCATTTCTCCTTTATCTGAACTTAGGACCGCTACACGGCCATGCGTGGTCACAGTGGTATACCCAGACTGGATTGCTAATTATAATTCTATAGAAAAACTCGTCATAATTTCTCCTTTATCTGGACTAAGGACCGCCAGCACGACCATGCGTGGCCATGCCGGCGTAGTTCGGTCTCTTGTTTCGTGGTAGGATCACATTGGTATACCCACACCTCATCGCTAATTATAATTCTATAGAAGAGCTCGTCATCATTTCTCCGTTATCTCAACTTAGGACCGCCAGCACGACAATGCGTGGTCATGCCGACGTAGTTCGGTCTCTTGTTTCGTAGTAGGATCACAGTGGTATACCCAGACCTCATCGCTAATTATAATTTTATAGAAGAGCTCGTCATCATTTCTCCTTTATCTGAACTTAGGACCGCCACACGGCCATGCGTGGTCACAGTGGTATACCCAGACTTGATTGCTAATTATAATTCTATAGAAGAACTCGTCATCAGTTCTCCGTTATCTGGAATTAGGACCGACAGCACGACCAAGCTTGGCCATGCCGGCGTAGTTCGGTCTCTTGTTTCGTAGTAGGATCACAGATCTCATAGCAAATGACAATTTTATATAGAAGAACTCGTCATCTTGGGATCAAGCAGCAAAATTCTCCTCGCACATTTGACGTCTACGCAGATTTTGTTCGGGACTGAGTAGTTTGGGAATCCATCGTGTCGATAATTTGCTCATTCCCAAATCTTCATGTACAATTTTAACCTTCATTTGTCATATTCCTATTTTCTATACATATCTGATACTTTCAGTCACCGGTCAATGAACACCAAACCTTCATCTACCTTTTTGATTTTTTCAGCTCGCTTCCAGCGGTCTTCCACAATTGGGTCATCATGGATTGCCTGTCCCATTTGAACTGCTTGCACCAATATTTTAGTTGGAAATAAGGCGGGCTATTTTCTCCATATACTGCCACCAGTTTCTTATGGATATTCTTCAGGCTTCATGCCGCTTCTATGTTCAAGTTGCAAATCACATATTATCGTCTATTGAAACTTACCAATATTGGAGATTACATTATAAAATGTCACAGAAACTTACACATAAGACAATTATCGCGATAGCATATTCTTTTCAAGGCTAGGGTAGATAACATACAAAAACTGCTCTCGTAATTGGAAGATTTTTCTATTGTATTATGAGACATATATATATATATATATATATATATATATATATATATATATATATATATATATATATATATATATATTAAAATTATTACAAAGCTAAACATGCAAGTTGCTAATAGGAAGCTGCAATTTTGGATATCGGCTTATTAAGTTCAGAATATAGCATTGCTGTATCAGAAAGTATCAATATTGCGATTTCGACTTACGAACAATTTCGCATTGCTAATTTTGACATTTCTTTGCATTTCATGATTAATATAATGGAATAGACTATTTTTGCAAATGTCTCTCTGGGTATGGGTATGTCTGTATGTATGTCTGTATGTATGTATGTCTGTATGTATGTCTGTATGTATGTCTGTATGTATGTCTGTATGCATGTCTGTATGCATATCTGTATGTACGTCTGTATGTATGTCTGAATGTATGTCTATCTGTACGTGTGTCTGTATGTGTGTCAGTCTATATGTATGTATGTATGTCCGTCTGTATGTATGTGCGTCTGTATGCATATGTCTGTAAGTCTGTCTGTCTGACTGTCTTTCTGTATGTGTGTTTGTGAATAAAATTGCGGGAAAATGGCTGAATGGACATTTGGTCCCGAATGTGGAAATCGGCTAAGAAAACGAGCTTTTAAATTTGAAAACCTGTTGATGCTTTCTTATTCGTATTGAGCGCCTATATTCAGATTTTCAAACTGTTGCTCGCTCAGTGGGCTGGCTAACCAGTAATTCGCATTTGAAGATGAAAATTGCCATCAAAACACGATTTGCTGCATCGTGACATAATTTTTAACGTTCGTGACCTATTTCTTGTAAACGCAATTACTTTTCAATCTCATTTCCTCACGTTCATATGGCTGCAGCTATTAGCTACTTATTTTAGGAAACTGAACCCGAGTTGCTCATTTACTCTGGGAGATATAACGGTTGTTTATTGGGTGAGTTTCGTGCTGTACAAATGTGTAGAGTTTTTAATCTTGCTTTTTTATGCTGAAATATAGTAGATAGGATCCCAATACATGGAAAATCGCAAGAAAGATTACCCTGTTCAGGCCTGATTATAAGAAGCTATTCTATTGCGGCATTATTTCTCTTGATTTTCCATGTATTGGGATCCTATCTACTATATTTCAGCAAAATAAAGCAGGACTATATTTGAGCTTACTAAAGTAGGATCAAAATTCACCATTTAAAAAAAAAAAAATCGTATCAAAATCGTGGATATCTAGATATGTAGATTGCTAAGAGGTGGATTCACAGTTAAATATGTTTTATAAGATTGGCCTTGTGCTGATATCTGAAGCACTCTGTTAGAATATTATTCCATACAGGGCACTGCCCGCTCATCCTTATGGCATTATGGGTGTGCATTGCTAATTGATGTGGTGCCGCCAGATAGCGTTTAACTTTCCTTCTAGGGGGTTAGATGTATCATTTTTATTATGAATCTATGATTATTTTAAAGTTTGGTTTGGTGTTAAAGGTTTAACTAAAATAAAAACACATTCCATTAATAGTGATACTAAATGAAAATGGTATTTAGAAAATGCACATGTATAATGTTTAAAAAATATTTTTAGAAGGAGAGCATTGTTTTTCTTAAATAGTTTTCATTTAAAATTAATTCATCACACCCCATCGAACGACGGTAATTTCAACCTCATTTTCGAGGTCCTCCGATGACGTGTCATCAGCTCTAGAATAATAAGATACCCATGTAAACATGTTCCTCTAAAATAGTTCCTGAAAACTGAGGAGGGATAGTATAATATTTTTTTATTCAGATTTTCGACGCAAAATTGTATAACCAACGCTACCTGAATCCTTCTCCAATTTTTACAGAACCTGTATATGAAGAATTAGCTATTTATGTATGTAATAAATAGCTAATTCTTCATATACAGGTTGTATATACATTGGCGAAACGATTCAGGTAGCGTTGGTCATAAAATTTTGCGTCGAAAATCTGAATAAAAAAAATATTGTGCCATTCCTCCTCGGTAATCACGAACTATTTTAAAGAAATATGTTTACATGGGTATCTCAATATTCCAGAGCTGATGACACGTCATCGAAGGGCATCGAAAATGGCTAAAGCGTAGTCGAAACTAGTTGCAAAATGTGATAAAAAAAAAACAAAGTAACAATAGTTTTGTTTATCCTTTAAAATAAATTACCAGGAAGTAGTCACCTTAACAATCCAATATTATACCATTTTATTTTGTGTGAGATATTATCTCATATTTAGAAGTTTATTTTATTCGTAAACCGTACAAACATCCCCTGTGCTCTTTACGAAACACTCAATATTTGACTCAACCAGCATGATTTAATCTTTGTGTCTGCAATGCAATTCCAGTGGGTTCGTTTCGGTTTGATGAAGACTTGTCCTGTTGCATTTCACTCCGTTTCACTTAAATGTCATTTGGGATTCCGGACGCGCTCCCGCCCATTATTGATTTGTGCCGATAGCTTAATAACAATAAGCTCGTCCGAAACGACGGGACAGAATTTCAAGTGTTCACCCCTGTGGTTTTCACGTGTACTGCAATGTGACTCTAACGGTCTTGTTAGCCACAAGGACACCATTTACGTAACCTGATTGTGTTCTAGACATAACTATATATATAATCAAATACCGTTGTAATTATCTTAATGACAATGGTCTAACGAACAAATGTACAATGTGATTCTTTTCCATTTAAATAAATTACTTAATTATTTTAGTATTTATCTAAAATCTTTTAATTCATAATGGCTTTTCCAAATCTTATGCCCGTATTCATAAACATCACATACACTTTATAGGTGTCATAAGCTATTGAATGGATTAATTGATAATGTCATTGTGACAGAAACTGCCAAAAAAAATGTCAAAAACCTTAAATAGCGCTTGTGATTGGGGCTTTCATGACACCTTTTGTTAATTTTTCAGTGTTTCCTATAGATATAATCTATAGTAATTACATTCCCTAGATAATGTATTTATTGTTGCTTGTAACAACGAATACTAATGGTTCAACCCTTAATCTAGGGAATGTAATTACTATGATTATATCTATTGGAAACACTGAAAAAATAACAAAAGGTGTCATGAAAGCTCCCAATCACAAGCGCTATTTCAGGTTTTTGACATTTGTTTTGGCAATTTCTGTCACAATGATGTGTATATATATATATATATATATATATATATATATATATATATATATATATATATATATATATATAGCAAATTAGCTCTCTATATTATACAATACATTACCAGGTTATATTAAAGATTGTATTGATATGAAAACTTTTAAACAAAAAACCAAGGCTTTGCTAGTGGAGCACACGCCATACAGCCTTGATGAATTTCAATATCTGAAACTGTAACAATTGTATTATACTAAGTATCATGTTTTTCGTAAATATTTCACCACATTTGTTATTTTGACCTCACATGTATATAAACAGCAATAAATTATTATTATTGTTAACCTTTAGTGGCACACATAATAATAATAGAAGAATATTATTCGTTCGTAGTATGTAAATCTATAGACTTACTAAGGACAATAGTATTCTTCTATCAATATGTATGACCAATAAAGGTTAATAAAGATTTTTTTCAATTTAATTGTATTTAGCTATAAGGTCCTAATTATACCGTTAATGTGATATACTATGAAAAAAAACACCATTTTTACTGCAACACATAAATGAACATGTAAAGCTAATTAACAAGAATCCATTAACATCAAACACGCGCATATAAATTCTCAGCACAATTTTTCAATTTCCCCATGTTAAATTAAAAAAACTTGTAGCCGCAGTACGTCCACGAGTTATTTTAATTGAGAAGAACACCCCTATTAATATGCATTGTCCTTCGTGCGGTTAATCACCCCTTACCCTAAAGCAGATAACGAAGCGCTGAATAATTCATACCAGCCCGCACAAAATTTCTTAAGAATAAAAAAGCCTGGGAACCGCAATAAGTTGAACGACCCGAGTTATTTTAAATTCTGTCTGAATAACATTATTATTTTTTTATTGTAGGAGATTTTTTGTATATCTTAATTTTTCACACGAAAAACTCTCTACAGTATCAAATGTTCATGCCGTGATATGAAATAACTGGCTGCCTCTGTTCGGCGTGGATGAAATAGAGCGAATTAAGCGAGAGGCCTTTATTAAATTAATCCGGGCTGGTGGGAATTATGTTTTGACGAGTTGTGTGCGTGCACCCCCTTCAGTTTCAGTTTCGGTTATGGGAGTTTTCCCCCACTACGCCGCGTTTTGTACGGATGGTATAATAGGGTTGTACAAATGGCTATGAAACCTTAATGAGCCAACACAGATTGTGGCCCTTATATATTTAGATAAAAAGTCAGTAAATATAAATGCAAAAAGAATAATTAGAGTAATTAGTATTTTTTATTTTTGAGCCATCTCATTCAATATAATATAAATGTTAAATAAAATAAAGTTAAACAAATGCCGAATGCTAAAACAACACGTAAAACGTATTGATTAATAATCACCTATATGTTCAACGTCATGGCTTTTGCGGTGCTACCTAATCAAGACAGGGTTACAGGAGATAAATGTCACATGTAAAATTTGGTATGAATATATCTAGTACTTTTTACGAAAACGTACAAATACCTATAGCCCCACTTTGCGTTTTGTTTTCAAACATATCTGACAATTGCTAGTAACTCAATGTTTATGTCGTTACTAATCTGAGAAATTGAACAAGTTTCGACTTATTTCAAGGAAAAGTCAATAAGGAATCTGAATTTCCAAACTAGTTATTTTTACAAATTTATCATAGACGAGAGGCCAAAGCATATTGCGGCAGATAGGTTTTAGTTTATTGTACTCCACCTGAACTTCGTATACTTTCTTTCTTGTTGCTTTAATAATAGCGTCCATTAATAGTATTGGTTTTTGGTTTATTTTGAATGCAAGATACTGTGTATTATTTGTGTAATATCTTTGAGTTGTCACATATTGTGCCCCATTATTGATATGATTATTACGGTATTTGAGGTCCTGGGTACTATGTCTAAAAGGCACCTTACACGGTCAATAATACTGTCAATCCTAGTACTGTCAATATTTGCTTCAATCCTCCTTTTATATTCATCAAGTAATCAATAATTCGATTAATGATCAATATTCTCTTCATTACATCATTAATATACATTACACGATGAGTAATACTGGCAATATTTTACTACTACAGTCTATCGTACAGTAATACTGTCATTATTCTATAATATTGACAGTAATATTGATCGTGTAAGGTGCCTTTATATCACATGTTTTCTAGAAAATCGTTGTCAGCATATTAATTTGATGCGCAAGATATTGGTGGAGGCGCCGGGTATTTTATGTGCAATTAAATTATGGTATGCTCACTGGGGTGAGCAAGCGCAAAGTTGTCACATACGGCAGTAGTATATTGTATAACAAGTGTTATGATAGTCATTGTAAAATAAATATAGTTTTCAGAACGAAGCGGCGTAGGCGAGCTATGCACGTATGAGTTTTACAATGGTCATTGTAACACACGTTTTTTTCATACAATTGTTTGTATTCCGCCTTCATATTCTCCTTATTAGTTAGTAATAAAATCTTTTATTGGTTTAAAATATAAAATACATTATATAATCTTAGATGACATAAAAATCAAATTTAGTATCATATAAAATAAAATATAACGTAATGAAACAAATGACCCATCTACACAAGGCAACTCTAACCAATGGGCTATAGCCCTGGAACGCAAGCCATCTGACCAAGCTTAATATTTAATCCATTATTGACCGATAGAGTAGACGGTAGTGAAATACAATTTCATGTTACAAAATTAAGTTTATAAAGCGCGCTATTTCGTTTATGTTCGTGGTGAAAAAGGTAGTTACCATTCCTAATGAAATATGTTGCATTTCAAACAGAAACATAAAGTAGGTGTAGTGAAGTCGCCAGTGCGTAAATGAGGTCTATAACACAAACTGCAGACATGGAATGAAAATATTTGTGATGTGTGGGAGCCACATAACAAGACTTCAGTGCACTCAGATGAGAAAACAGGATTTGTATGGAGAATTTGCGTGGGTTGTGAATATAAAAGTGGCTTCAGTAATGTGTAGATTTAGAGAGTAAAATTTTAAAATTACGTAGTAATGGAGTTTTAAGACGGATAATAATCTGTATATAGTCTGAAACTAGTAACTCTCTACATCCCGTAGGGTAGCTTTCTCAGATCATGTTGTTTATCATGCTAATCAACTTACACTACCTTAGCGCTCGGAAATAAAATAAATAAATATAAAAACTAAAATTGACGCAGCCATTGAATATATAAAATAGCGATATTTATTAACGATATCCTTATTTCACTGGAGTCTCTAGTTTCAATTATCTTTGGTATACCATTATATAGCGCACTCCGGGTTGGTTGAATTATATACTTTTGTCTAGTTGTACACAAACGGCTATTTTGCTGGCCGGTGAAATAACCGTTGAAATTCCAATTAAATTGGATTAAATCGCTGATTATGGTATTGAATACATCAATCAATGGTTAAATGGAGTTGAAAATGCAGCGCTGTTGAGCTTGGCTCGTGTATTCGTCTCCCTTTAATCTAATGTAAATATTCAAATCATTATTTTTTTCTCCACAGGCGGGCGATATTACCGTCTGTGTGTAACTAGCCTTATATAATACTGCTTTACCACCACCAATCGAGCATAGCGCATTTAATGCTGCATCGCCGAAATAGAAGTATCCGTACTCGGTAGCAGCATACATCCGCACTAAAATGCATCCGCGCGATTGAGCAAAGCGGTACACAGATGCATAAAATTTAATATCAAAATTGTATTACGTCCGTTCAGTCGTGGTTCTAACTATGCTCGAGGGTGCATTATGTATACGATACGCAAAATTATACGGTATAACGCGACGGTGTATAAAAAAGCAACTACATATTTATGTCTAGAATGGGAAACAAGGGCTGCTTGGTAAACTTTGCCCAGTTAAAATGTAAAGTTACTTAAAGAGAGCATTAATGAAGCAAAATTATATTAAATTTATTATAACGTGCATAATGAAACTGTCTAATAAATTATCACTATGTAGTAACATTTTATGTTCATATCAAGTATCAGGGTCAAAGGCATACTCAACATGACAAATAGAATCAAATGTAAAGAGTAGCAGTAGTTTTCTGCAATTCAATATAACAAACGAAGAAAAAGTGACATACACCTAAATAAAAATAGATCTAACGCATTAAACAAACACCTTATATCAAGGACATTAAGGACGCTAACAAATTAAAAACAAATGTTGGTATTCGTGGAATTAAAATTGGCGGGAAAGTGACTTTTTCTGCCGTCTGCATTGATTTGGTTATCTCGTAGTAATCTCAGAATACTATATACTGTACAATAAATAGTATTTGTTTATCCATGGCGCGAAGCAATTAAGCAACCTTGTAAAATTGCAACCACGGTTCGCCTTAACTTATCTAGAACTAATCTGACATTAACAAACATCATAACTGGCCACTGCCGGCTAAACACACGATGGGTCTGGTGAACAGCCCGTTATGTAGAGGGTGCAATGAAGAACTAGAAACAGCAGAGCATGTAATATTCCTCTGACCAGCTCTAGTAAACACTAGGCATTTAATACTAGGGGAGTACTGATCTAGTAAGGTCAGCATTGGCAACTCCTCACCCGCCAGAGTTTTGCAGCTAGCACGCAAAATTTACTGGTGGGACGAGTGAACAGCCTTAAAGGGAGGTTTTACAATGGGCCCATTTTGAGACCATTAAGTGTCTGTAGCTATGCTACCCTCCAGCCAACTATCCAAAACTATCCATGGCGCAGTATGTAGTAAAAAAAAGTTCGACTGTAGTCTCACTCTCTCTACATATGTAGTAGGAAATCAAATAATGATTTATTAAAGCTTATAACATAATAAGGACAGTTGAATAAAAGCCTCCGCCAATGCCGGTCCCAAGCCCGGAGGAAGAAGGAGGAGGGGGAGGAGTAACAACCTCGTCAAAAAAAATTGCTTCAACTGGCTCAGGTTGGTAGCACCTAGTAAGAGCCCCTGTCTAGTGTAATCCTAGCGATGAATAGCGGCCAACTGTTTCCGGAACAGAACAAGGCAATTTCGACGAAATTTCCTGGGAAGATAATGAACCAAAAGGCCGAACTAAGACCTATAGTCTGGGAAGGCTGGTCTAAGGGAATAAACCCTAAATAGAAAATGCATGCAATAGCGACCTGGCATTCATAAAAACAAACCAAAATGAAAATACTCGACAAAAAAGCCTCGGAATGGAATTGCAAATGGACGACGAAATCAGAAATAGAAACGGACCCTGAATATTGGAAGGTGCAAGGAATCAGAACCAAAGAGAGTAAAAAGTGGTGAAAGTTAAATAATAACTTGGATATTCGTGAATATATTTTATGAACCTGTTGACGCTACGTCGTCTAGATGACTACTTGTTACACGTTGTTGTTATAGTTAACTACAATACATAGTCTACTTATTATAACACTAAAGCCTGGTTTCCTAGGAAGAGGTGTCGACAAAAGCGGCCGTATTTCACGTTATTTTGACGTCACACATTTCTTTTAAGTATATTTAAATAAATCTGGTAATCCAACGAGCGGTATATTTCAAAGTATTGAGAAAATGCCATGAATTACACTGGAATCTGGTGAGTTATTCAATTACATGTACTTAAAACGTATCTTGTAATGCGTAAATGAACGGCCGTATTTAACGACACCGCTTGCTAGGAAACCAGGACTTAACAGAGACAAAGACAGTAACTACATACTGCGGAGTTGTCAAAAGGGGAACATGCAAGATAAAGCGTATCAATACTTGTTAACAAAAGTCTAAAGAAAATATGGAAACGATGAATATTTTGAAACCCTCAGCGAAGTCCTAAATGAGTATGAAAAGAACCCTGAAACTATCATGCCAGAACGGGACCTGCCAAGAACCACCCAATAATCGGATAATTTGGTGAAGAAAGACGGAACAATAACGGAGAAAGTCAAATCGATATGTGCATCTAGAATGATCTGCATGGATTGCACCAGTCCACAAAAAGGAAGCAAAGAGAAATCTGATAACTACCCAGGGATCTTAGTGCCGAGCACATTTACCCGCCTATATGGTAGAATTATAAAAGAACGAATATGTGAAGAATATGGGCTATACCAGACTGAGGAGCAGAGTGGGTTCAGAGCAGGACGGACGTCAATAGATAATATATTCTGTCTCGGCCCAACTGATGAAATAGGGAACACATCTTCACCACGTGGACATTAATAAAGCATATGAAAATGTCCCAGTCAATAAACTATGGAATATACTAGATAGCAGCAGTGTAAATGTAAATATCATTATGGCCATAAAGGAAATGTACAAGAGCCAAACATCAGATGTGAATCTGGGAAACTCACTAATAGCTTCAATATGACAAAGGGCCTACGACAAGGGTGTTATGTCCCTTACATTGTTTATCATCTTTTTGGATACCTCATTGCGACAATGGAGAAGGAAATGCAATGGGATTGGTATGCCGATTGGAAACACTTATATGGTGGTATATTCAATCGGCATACCCATGCCATTGCATTTCCTTTCGCATTTCAATAGCGTTGATTCCTGATTTGTGTTTTTCCGTTAATATCCACGTTTGACTGCTGCATGCAATTGTTCATCTTATAAATTTGTTCACTATTTCTGGTTTTCTTTATTTTGGGAAAAGGAAAGCAAAATCTTTCCGAACAATGTCGCCTCCATCATGTTAAAGATCTTCTCTGTTTTTCCTACTAGCTAACTTATCTACTTGATCGGTCTTGCCGATGTATTCGATTATTTATCCCTGACGTTTTCTTGTATGTGTTTCCTTTTCTCTGGAGATTATCATGGTTTTTCAATTTTTACATATTTATTTTGACCAGTTCCTTTTCCAACACGTCTATGTTATGCTGTAGTCCTTCTTCCGTTTCTGACATTATTGCCATGTCATCAGCGAACATTATTTCTGTTTGTTGTGTCATTTTAATTTTTTAATGTCCCATTTTTAGGGACTTCATATTTTTCTTCGCTTCTTTTATGGCTTCATCTAGTACTAGAGAGAATAGCAATGAGCTCATCATGCATCGTTAGGTGCTTTCGTTTAACAGTACTCATCACCCCATGGCGTGCTTTATCGCTCCAAGTTTTGAGGTCGTGCGCTGGTTGTAAGGGACGGGGTAGAATTGAGCGCATCGGGAGCGACTTGCACAACACATAGAACACGAGACAATAATCCCGGAGCAGCACACAGTGATAAAAGAAAATAGCTCTTGTTTCACTCCTATGTCATTATTCTTCCTTATTACTATTTTACACATTTGTCGTATTATGAAAATTTTTGATCTTCTCTTTAATTCTTTTTTCTATTATTTCTGTTAGAATCTCTCCTGGGATATAACTAATCGTTATCCCTCTATAATTACTGCAAGTTCTTTTATCTCCTTTCTTGAATATTGGCAATACTATTCCATTGTTTTGATATTTTTATTTTCTGTACTATATCATTCATGGGCTCTGTCAGTTGTTTTGTTCCTCTTCATTATATTTGTATATATTTGTTCCAATTGTCTTTTTTATCTTTTAATACATATATAAGTGCGAATCCACCTCTAGCAATCTACATATCTAGATTTCGATCTTATTAGATCTCATCAGTGTCGCTCAGCCAGTGAGGATGAATTCACACACCTGTTATCTGGCTTTTATTGAGATCAGACGGTTAGGTCTATTTACTCATATCTTGTATTGATGCGGTTTGAGTTCTTGTTGATTATTGGCTTTTTGGGTCCTCTTTGTGTTGTTGGGTTTGGTGACTTGTCAAGGCTTATGTTCCTCCATCGTTAATTTCCGGATTCGTTGGTACAGTTGGTAATGGTTGGATTGCTGTGTGTGATGCATTTTTCTTTGTCTTTTCCTTGTGTTCATTTTGCGTTGTATTTGTTGATGATGTTGTCGGTTGTATTGTGAAAGTTTATTTTTACTTCTATGGAAGGTTTCTTCGCCAAGAATTGAATGATTTGGTCCCATATGAGGGTTGCTAATTCATCCGTCTTTCATTTGAAGTGTTGTCTTTGGGGGGTATTCGTGTTTTCTTTGCTATTGTTAAAGTATTGTGATTGGTTCGTAGGTGTTCGTTTGTTACTGAGAGTTTGGGGAAGATTCGGGGGTTGTTAGGGCAACCCTTGTAGCTGGCTGGATGGCTTCCTCTGCAGTCAGCGCAGGTTGCGGGAGTGGTACTAGGTTTTGTGCACGTGTGGGTTGTGGTTGTTGCCGCACTTGAGGCATTTGAATTCAGCGTTGCAGTACGCTTGCGGGTGTCCAAAAACTTGACAGCGGTGGCACTGGTTGTCGGTTTGTTATGTCTTCTTGACTCCATTGTTATCGATAGATTGCAGCAAAGTCCCAGGTTGTAAATCGATTTATAATCTCTGTCGATTTTTATTACCTTGCGTTTTGAGGTCCTCGGCGACTTCTTCGGAACTGATGGAAATGTCTATGCTTCTCATTACGACTTGTAGGGGCTTACCGCTTTTTAGGCAGAAGGTGTGATGGGATATGTTGTTGTCTAAGAAATACTTGACAAGTTTCCTATATCGGTTGTGGATGTGTGAATGCTTATGCCAAGTCTCGTGGAGACTGCCTTCTGACAGTTGATTCGGATTGCTGCAAGCTGGTTAAGAGATGTGGATCCAGTCGTGTGGCGTCCTTAAGACGACCGGAGGTGGTTTTTGCTCGGTTGTCGGAGCGGAAGTGGTTCTGGAGTCTTTCGTTGGGTTTTTGGTGTTGTTCCTCCTGTATCGATTTTTGGTAGGCTGGGGTGACTGTTGGTCGGGTTCGCTTTCGTCATGCATGGTTACAGTGTCATCCTCTATTGGGAGACTGTCGTAGCGGTTTGATATTTCGACATCGCGCCTTGGAACTTCTTCAGGAGGACTAGAGAGTTTCCTCTTCTTCTTTGTGGTTTTGGCTTCGCTCCATTGGTCTTACGAAGCTGTTTGAGGTAGCGGGGCCATGGAGCCGCTGGGCGGTTTCCGAGGATATTTCAGAATAATTCTTTTGGTAAAATAACCCGTCCGTAGTATCTAGTATTTTCGCGAAATTTTTTATATTAATTAAAAATTGCAAGGCAAAAAACAACAATATTCTAGTCGACTGTAGGGTGGCACAGTTACAAACACATTGTGTAACGTCCCTTATTTATATTACAATATAATAATAGTTTATTTAATATACGTATTGAGAATTTGTCGAAAGGGCGTGTGTCAATTTCCTAACTAAAGATTGCACGTTACTAGATTAATTGAAAAAAAAACAATCGCCATAGTGAAGTAGCTGTGTATACTAAAAGCAAGATGGAGTGACAACAGATTCGAAAGAATTACTGTGGGTGAGAAGGGTATCAAAAGATTTACAGGATTGTACAGGACAAGGCTCGAAGAAAGTACAGCTCCTAGTTCACTTCACTAGCGCCACTAAGCCTTATTACTTTTACAGTATCTCGCTGCTTCATACAAAAAAATCACATACATTAATTATATGCTATAGCATAATTATATTGTAAAAGTATGCACGGGTTAATTGCTACTTTGTATTGTGAAAACAACTGCGAGCATGTTTACAATCGTGTTGGTATTTTATTCACAAAGGATAGGTGTGCGTTGCAAAAATATATTTGCTTTGCGAACCTGATATAGGTTCACCGAGCTTTCCATGCTCGCGTCACATATAAATAACACGATCCTGTGGGGCTTGCTCTCTTTACTACATAGCGTGCGAATGTAATTCGACCATAACTATGGTCGGGAACTAGACTTACTATTAAATATATCATATTTTAAATGTCACCTCAATGGTATCAGTATTTATTTATTTTCTACAAATACTATGTATGGTTTAACTCTAACAGCTATTGTATATCTAGCTACATATTGCAAGAGTTTCATCCTACGATTATATTTCTAAACAAACAACAAAGAAATAAAAAGAGATAATGACACAAGTTTGTCTTTATCGCTTTTTATTTATTTGGATATTTGTTTTGTATACAATATAAAATTATTAAATGCTGTTTATAAATCTAAGTTAACTAAAGCACATGTTTATGTGATAAAGGCCCTTATAACAATCACTCGCTTGTTTATCTTCTGGTGTTACGATTAGTTCGTTAACTTGTGCCAGAATTCCAGTAAATCACGTTCACGGCAGTGGGTTCGTTGCTTAGGGGCGCAGCACAAACCCAATAAGTGGTGGCTTACAGTCGAAATACACCCTCTCGACGAATCCAATCACGCCGCCAATCGTTAATGGATTTAAATTAGGCAATTAGACAAAGTTGGGAGGGTGGCCCCGTTACGCTAAGTATATAAGCACGTTCAAATAGACTTTAAGCTCCCAGAAGACAAGATCAATACATTAATTACAACAATAAAATACGCATATTATTATTTTTTCAGCAATTTTAATGGGAATTGTTTATAAATAATGTAAGCCGAAATTATTAATTAAATAGATTGTGATTCGGGTTTTACAATATACATACAAATAAATCAGATAGTTGAAGAATGGAAAACAATACGATATTTTAAGATAAAATAATGTTATCAAGTTCTAACACTTACATACATAAATTAAATGGTTTTGGCGTCTACTACGTGGTAATTCATTTTCAATAAAGGAGATGAATAAAACTACTATGTAATAAGTGGTGAAAACTTATTTAATTGTTTAAAACAACTAGTTTCGCCTAAGCTCTAGACAATGCCTAGAGCTTAGGCGAAACTAGTTGTTTTAAACAATTAAATAAGTGGTGAAAAACATAGTAGTTTTATTCATCTCCTTTATTGACTTACATACATATATAATAACACATGGCATATGGATCCTAAGTTTACAGAATTGTAACTACTACCACTACTAACTTTATTATTAAAATTTGTAATTACTTTACTCATTAAACAAAAACAAAAACTGTATCTTATTGATCAACGCCAAACCGGTATAATAATGTTGCCCATATATCCCTTTAAACCCCTTGATTTAGAGCTGACGAATTATATTGGCATTCACAAAATCCTCTGAATCAGGGGTGGTCAAACCGTCGTATGCGTTAGCCCAGTCGTTACTATTCCTTAAATTCATCTCCACCACTCGCCTCTCTGATATGTACATTCATAAACTAATTAGTTTCTGAGAATAAATCATTATTTTCTCTTATTAAAATAACTTGATATTGAATATGTAAGAATTGTCCATGTTTATTTTAAATTTAAACTTATTTTTAGGTTTAAATTATTACTTTTCTTATGATCAGAAAATACATACAATGTTGGTATACCGCCGCCTATAATTTCAAAAACAGAACCCATAGAGATCAAAAGTTTGACCACGCCGGCCCTATACAGACAGAAGTTTTTTTTTAGGAATGCACCATTAAACTTGCTAAATTGAATTTCTTGTGTGATTGTAATTTATTAATATATCCGAGGATGAATTATAATTGAATTTATCTACACTGCAGGCGAACAAAAGCCCTCAAAATGTTTGAAATCCAGTTTTCATTCGGCGCGACAGTCCACCATCAATAGAAATTTAAAATTCTAATTTTCCTTTCAGGAGGCCCTGCTGAAACGGCTGGGTCCGAACGCGTATCCCTTCAACATGGAAATCACCCCGCTGGCACCGCCCAGCGTGCAATTGGTCCCGGCTAAAGAATACAGCGGCGCCCCGATCGGGACCAGCTACGACGTGAGGGCGTACGTAGGTGAGCGATTGATTTTTTTTTGGTGAACTGTGTGTGTGTGTGTGCTAGATTTGATTAAAAAAAGGACCGCGAGTCTGCAAATAAAATCATCCCGCTGACGGCATTCAGGCTGGCGCGCACCGATGAAATTCCGACGGCACTCGCCGCCCACCCCATCAATTCTGAACGATATCATCCGAAGGGTTTATGCCGAGCGACGTGTTTCTATTTTATTGTTTTACTCGTATTGCCGAAACCGCAATGTTATCCCTTGTGTTATTGTAAGACACGGGTATAGGCGCATCCATACCGTACAAATGCCGGCAGGCACCGTCAGGGTAATAGTAGAACTAGACAGGTTTATTCAGGCTGCTAACCGCAAACCCTTCTTTGCGAAAACACTTAGGAAATCAGAGTGCAAATATATGTAGAAACGGTGTGGGGTGCTTTTAAGATCGTAGTCCGGATAAAGTGCAGATATTAATGGTGTGGCATGATTGTAAATAGTACGTATTTATTGAATGAAATATTTTATCGAAACAGGATCGGATTATTGTAGAGACAAAATAGACGCTTGTGTAGGGTTAGCTTTTTTAGAGGTTTGATTTAATTAATAATAAAGCATCATTTAATATCGGTTCGAGCTGGATTCACTGTTTCACATTTTCACAATTTGAAATTTTTGAAATTTTCATTACCTTAACCCAGCTCAGTGGCCGAGTGGTTAGAGGCGTCGTCCGTCTCGCATTGGGGAGCCTGAGTTCGATACCCAGGGGGGAGCGAATTTTCGCGAATCACCTTTCACAGTTTTTCAGAGGTTTTCTGTGAAGTTAAGGTAAATACCGTGATTAATCTTCTCTGAGCTTCTCCCTTGACCGCTGGAAAAGCCTCACGGCTGATAAAGATAGAAGTTTTTTTCTTTTTCATTGCCTTGCTACATTTAACATGCGACCATTTTCGCAAATTCTCTGCGTGATTTAGTATACCGGCTGAGTTTTTTACTCTGAAATTTCTGGAAAAATACGCACTCTACGAAAAAACATGTCAGTAATAAAACTTGTGCAAATGTTCCGAGTGAGAATTACATTAGCGTCTTCACGAATTGTGTTGTTTTGTTCATAAAAATACATACATAGACATCGTAAAAATGGGGTTTACTTCGACTATTTTAGTCATAAACGTAAGCGTTTAGTAATCGCATATTTCGATTTCAGATAGTTGTAACGAAATTTATCCTAATGTTCACATATGTATGCGCTGTAATTGTTATCTTTTTGTATAATGTTATTTCATTTTAAATATTTATACAAACAATCGCAATTATGTTATTAATATTAACAAACTCTTGGCTAATACATTTCTGATAAAATATTAGTTTATGTAAGTGTATTTCAGAAGCATAAATTACCATGCTATTATTTGCGAGATTTTTTCCCTATATAAAGTAAACGTTCCGAACATATCTTTACCAGTTCATCAATAGAACTAGAAACATATAGTCTACTACAAAAAGATTCCAATATGGTAAGATAAAATAATTATATTAAATTTGTATTGCAATATCCGAGCTCTGAGCTGATACATACAAAATGGCTATTTAAAAAACTTATTTTCTTATCATATATATTACAATGTTATTTTTTTAGATGAAGAAATTTGTTATAATTGCATTATTCATCGTGGCAATGTCTACCGCAATTCTTGGTGATGAGAGTGCTGCTCCTGCAACTGAAGTAAAAGATGCAGGATATTCTCTAGGATCAAGCCGCGAAAATTTCATCATAAGCATTTTCGTTTACATCTTCCTTTCTTTCACAAGATAGATACACTCGACGGTCCCGTAATATTGTATAATATATTTAATAAAATTTAGTAGCATTTATATATTTATTGATACGCCTCAATAATCACCACTTTTAGAAATAGCAAAGAAGTAGACGAATATAAATAAATCCAATTAGAGGTTATTGATACTGGAAGATTACTCCACGGCGGAAAATACAGAGAATTTTTTAAAATAGCAGTTTTTATAAATAGACTCGATAAACATCAAAAGATTACATTACATTACAAAAACATGTGATAGAATACTGCAAAACCATGAAAAAACTATGTGAACGAAGGTGGGGTGGGCGGGTGGTCTCTACCAACCAAACTATACCCGTCCACTACTTCAAACCACTTGAACTATGCACTACAGTATTATCCGTTATTTTCTTTGATTAAATTAATGTCATTTATTAATTTCAGACTAATTAAAAAAAATTATGTGAAAAATAATGTAATGCATAGTTCAAGTCGTTTGAAATAGTGGATGGGTATAGCTACGTTGGTAGGGGCCACCCGCCCACCCCACCTTCGCTCGCATAGTTTTTTCATTGGATATAGATGTTTTATATTGTTTAAACTATTCCAGGAAGAGTGTTATCCTATGGAAAAACTATGCGAACAAAGGTGGGGTGGGCGGGCGGCCCCCACCAACCAAACTATGCCCGTCCGGTATTTCAAACCACTTGAACTATGCACTACAGTATTATCCGTTATTTTCTTTGATTAAATTAATGTCATTTATTAATTTCAGACTAATTAAAAAAAATTATGTGAAAAATAATGTAATGCATAGTTCAAGTCGTTTGAAATAGTGGATGGGTATAGCTACGTTGGTAGGGGCCACCCGCCCACCCCACCTTCGCTCGCATAGTTTTTTCATTGGATATAGATGTTTTATATTGTTTAAACTATTCCAGGAAGAGTGTTATCCTATGGAAAAACTATGCGAACAAAGGTGGGGTGGGCGGGCGGCCCCCACCAACCAAACTATGCCCGTCCACTACTTCAAACCACTTGAACTATGCACTACAGTATTATCCGTTATTTTCTTTGATTAAATTAATGTCATTTATTAATTTCAGACTAATTAAAAAAAATTATGTGAAATATAATGTAATGCATAGTTCAGGTCGTTTGAAATAGTGGACGGGTATAGCTAGGTTGGTAGGATGGAAATATTTGATTAAAAAAATGATTCAGTTCATTTAGAGCCATTACAACTTTGAGTTTCGTAACATTCATTTCTCCAGAAGCTAGTCTGGGGTTTGTAGCCCTCTCTGATGGCACCTAGATATCTGTATGCCCCTCTTGAATCATTCTCCGTAAAGTTCTCACAATACAGTCGTGTTCGTATTATTCTCTTCTTTCTTTCGCATGTCTTATCCGCTGCAGATCTGGCCTCTTCGATCGAGAAGACAGCATCTTCTTACCATCGTTCTTCTTTCTATATAGGTCTTACATTTTTTATTCCTTTCTTCTATCTCCCTTTTGCACTCTTCATCATATCAAGATGCCAATTCCTTCGCTTTCTGTTGTTGTTGCTGCCTCTTTAATTGCTGTTTTAATTAGGTTCCAGTCACTTTCTGGTTGACTTTCTTCCGCTAGTTAATTTGCTCAAAGATTTTTCTTATTCCATGCGACTTTAGTTCCTCAATGTCCATTTTCATTTGTACTAAGTGATGGGACGACCTACAGCACGCCTCTCTTCTTGTCTTGATATTCAGTATGCTATTATCTATCTCTTTTATCTATCAGAATGTGGTCTATCTGGTTTATTATGTCTCCACCCGGTGACACCCAGGGGCCCTTATGATGTACGGGAAACAAATACTTACAACCATATTCTTGCAGTGGCCAAGTTAATTATGACTTCTGCATGTCCTTTTGTTCGGTTATGTAATGAGTATCTTCCTAGAGTCCCCACAAATTCTTCCGCTTTGCTTATCTTGGGATGCATATCCCCAGGAACAATTTTGATGTCATTAGTATTAATAATGAATCGTAAAAACTGATTCAGTTAGAGTTATAGAGTTTGAAAAGCAATCATATGACAAAAATCTTACAGATCTAACACTGCTACTGTCCTTTATAATAAAAATAATAGAAATAAATTATTTTAAAAACTAATGTGTTGATATTGGATTGTTAAGGCGTCTACTTTGTGATAATTAATTTTAAAGTATACCGTAAAATGAGGTTACTTTGCACCATTTTTCAGGTTTTTTTGTCTTTAATTGAACAGAAATATTTTTTGAAGCGCGTTTAAAATATGGGACTTGTTGCATTTTATTCTTTAGTGTTATTAGTTGCTATTTAATATAAAATATATGTAATGTGAGTTATTTATTATGCAATATTTATTATATAAATTTGGTGCAAAGTTACCCCTTTGAGTAGGATACTTTGCACCATCACATCATTTTGATCGAAACTCCGTTGTATATAGGAAAGATGCGAAGTTAAAAACATAAATCAATAGAGCACACAAAATTTATTCATGGAACTGATTTTTTCTTCAAAAAACATAAACGACACATTGCAAATTAATTATTTACAGCCAACCCAACTTTTCCATTTCTGGAATTCGATACAATTCTCTTCTATTTACCATGGTAGAGGGGTTTATGTTGTCAAATACATGCTCCCTATCATAGTATGAAACATCTGGATTTTCAGGCAATTTTCACGACGATAGATTTAACCATAGAAGAAATTACAACTCCAATGATATTATTTTACCAGAAAACAATTCCCCTTCGTATTTGAAAATCATGTATTTATTCTCCTACAACTCTCTTTGCGGCAATTATGCCAAGAGCATCTGCTAGAGATTTCGTACCTTCCATTATTGCAGCTTTTTCTTCCTTTTCCATTTCTTTTACCATTTGCTCCGAGTATGTTTGAAAATTGGGATATTCTTCATCTGAAGAGTCCTGCAATACTGGATCATCAGTGTCATCATCCCGCTGGATTCGCTTTGTCTTTTCTGATATATCCTATTGCCTTTCTTCTATCTTTTATATATTTTGTGAATTAAAAAAAAAAATGTTTCACCAGTTTTAACACAGTTTGACGTTGGTGCAAAGTCTCCCCATATTGTGGTGCAAAGTTACCCGACGTGTTAAAAATGTTAACAAGTACTTACCAGATGATTTTAAATATAAACTAATTATCAAAATGTATAGCCAAAGATGTGTAACTGGTACTAAAATGGTGACTTATCTGATAGTATTACACACGAATCGGTGGAACACACAATTTTTCAACACTAAACAAAACTGCAACCGATTGGTGTCATAAACATGTCCCGTAAAGTTAGGTTTTGATGTAGAAATTTCCTAATCACTCTCTCACAAGATCTACAGATGACACTTCCATCTTGTGATTAACATGTTGCGCAGTTAAATTAGAAACTACACATATGGCTCCACGATTAATCTTTTTCGGACGTTGGTGCAAAGTTACCCCACGCGGTGCAAAGTAACCTCGTTTTACGGTAATCAAAACAATTTTTTACTTTGTTTTTTATCACACTTCAGTGACACTTTGCAACTAGTTTCGGATAAGCTATTTAGAGTGTGCTCCGATATAAAAATCATAACTAGACCGTATCGAGCATAATTTAAAGTACAGAAATTGAAACTGAAGTGAAGAAAGAAAGAAACAATTGTGTGAAATAGAGTGAAAGTGCGGGAAATGGAAAAAACAGCTAGTGTTTATTATCATAATAAAATTGGAGGTTAAAGCGTATACGAGCAAAAATCGCAAAAACTGTCAATCCGGTAAAGATAGTACGTCCGAAACGTTGCGTATGTCTTTCGCGCCGACAGTAGACAACTTTTAATACAACATCAATAATAATAATACAATCGATTCCAAAGGCACAAGATCAGTTGGGAAATGGACAGCGATGACTCATACGCATCGTATAGACAATGCCAGTAAATTAGACCTGATTGTCCAAATGATAAAATAGCTGACAGCAGACCCAAACCAAATTAAAATAGAACAAGAATAATGTAGAGATGAAATTCAAAAAATCAGAGAAGGAAATAAAATGCTGTGGCAAGAAAACCAAGACATAAAAAGAGAGAATTTAGAAATTAAACAAAAACTCGAAGAACTAAACCAATCGGAGTGGCTAGAAAAGAAAAATAGGAGAAATAACATAGTTATGCAAGGCTTAAATATTGATCCGGAAGACACAAAAGTATTAAAAGAAGCCGTAGAAAATTTGTTTTTTTGACAAAATGGAACTGACAATTCAAGTAAAAAGCTCAAAAACTAAGGGAGAAAAGCAGCCTGATTGAATTAGAGATGGAAGGAGGCAAAGAAATAATAATGAAGAATAAATATAAACTTAAAAATAACAAACAAGAAGAAACGACGAGAAGACAAAAAAGGAAAAGAGAGCGAAACGCTCAAATAAGATAAATGGCCAAGGAGGAGATAAATAAAGGAGGAGACGTGCAAATTGGATATAATAAATTAACTGTAAACGGAAAGCTATGGAAATGGAATAGGGTACTGGAAAAACTAGAATTAGTGGAGACAAAATGAAAAGAGAGCGAAACTCACAAATAAGATAAATGGCCAAGGAAGAGAGAAATAAATGAGAAGAGGTGCTAATTGGATATAATAAATTAACTGTAGACGGAAAGCTATGGAAATGCAATAGGGTACTGGAAAAACTAGAATTAGTGCAGACAAAATACTAACTGCAAAAATACAGAAAAGAATTATATGATAACGAAACTAGCAAGGGAAAAGGACACGATTGGAAAAAATAAAGAGAGAAGAATAGGCAGTCTCAACAAAAAAGAAGTAATAGATATAACAAAAACAACAGCGCAAACAAAAAGGACGATGAGAATTGGAAACTGGAACATACGCAGCCTGAAAGGCAAAGAGCTTGAACTAATAGAAGAATTTGAAAATACAAAATTTGATATAATGGCGATAACAGAAACAAAAAAGAGAGGGAGAGGTTTAGAAAGGGCCATAAACGGACCACATACAAATATATAGTGGAGTTGAAGAAAGTGAAATAGCGAGAGCACGAGTGGGTTGCATAATAAGCAAAAGGTTAGAACAGTCAATAACGAAATGGGAAAGCGTAAACGAAATGTTAATGACAGTAAAAATTAAAGAGGTAGATGGATGGAAGGGAAACCTAATCATATATGGACCAACAGAAGACGAATGTAAAACAGAAACAGACACATTTTGGGAAGAGCTACACATATTATACGAGAAGGTATAAGAAAATACTTACATTACAGGAGACATAAATGCAATAATAGGAAATATAAATACAGGGATAGAACATATAATGGGGATTCATGGAGAACCGACGAGAAACAATAATGCAATCAGATTAATTGACTTCTGCATCTTAAACGACATCATAGTACTAAACTCAATATTCACCCATAAAGAAATACACAAATATACCAGAGAAGTAAAGAGTAGAAATGAAAAGACCATAATAGAATATTTTTTAACAAACACACACCAAAGGAATGTAGTAGATGTATGGGTGAAAATAGGAAGCGAGATAGGAAGTGATTATTATCTTTTTTTGGCATGCGGGGGGGATTCTTCTAAAGACGTCCGGGGGCCTCTCTGGTATTCTCCCCCGGGGGTGCTGGATTCCAACCCATCTAGGGCCAGCCTACCAGCTAAACCCCCACCTCTTTCCGGTCCCAGGCCCGGGAGCGCTCTCGTATTACTTCAAGCCTGCAGAAGTGATCACTATCTAGTAGTAGCAAACATCACAATTAAGGAAGAAATAAAAACAAAAACATGACAAGCGGAAACGAGGATAAAACTAAAAAGGATAAGTACAAGAAAGAGACTGCAACTGAGAAATTCAGAATAGACAAACTAAAATATAAAGAAACAAACACTAAGTATCAGTATTATATTAAAGAACTCACTCATGTTTTTCAAAATCTAATGATGTGGAGGAAATATGGAGCAGTTTCAAACAAATAATAACATGGGCTACAAAACGCGCATGCGGAACAATCAGACAGGAAAACAACAGAAAGCAAACACGATGGTGGAGTATAGAAATAAAAGAGGAAATAAAGAATAAAAAGCAAAAGCGGATAAATTACACCAACGCCAAAGAAAGAAGAAGACAACGAAGCGTATAAAATACAGAGAAAAGCAACGAAAAAAATAATAAAAGAATCAAGGGAAAGAACATGGCAAGAATTTGGGCCAACACTAGAATACAGTTTTAACGAAAATAAAAAGTTGTTTTATATAACACTAAAGAAAAGCAAGAACGAAAAAGTACAAATAACACTAAGACAATTAAAGGATAAATAGAGAATAATACTAAAATAAAATCATGATATAATGAAAAGATGGAAAGAGCACTTCGACGTCTGCAGGAGAAAACGATGATAAGCACAAACGAAGGAAATGAGAACGCACATGTGGAAAATATTCTGAACGAAGAACCAGACAATATAACAGAAGCAGAAGAAAGGAGCACTTCTAAAATTAAGAAATGGTAAACCAGCAGGTCATGATAACATAAAAGCTTAAACTTAAAAATATATGCGAGGAAGATGTTAAAGCAGCTTCTAAACACTATATGGAAAACAGGAAAAAATCCAAATGACTGGGAGAAAGCAGTGATATACGAACAACAAAAACAGGGGGATATCACTATATGCACAGCTGCTGAAATTTATGAGGTTATACTAGAAGGACGAAAAATGACAAAGTGGCCAAAGGGCCACTCAACGCAGGACCATATATTTACACTAAGAAAAGAAAACTGATGGACAATGGGCCAGGACAGTAAATTATTCAAAGCATTTATAGCCCTGGAAAAAGCGTTCGACAGAGTACCCAGAGAAACGTGATGATTGTGGAATATATTACAAAAGAGGCAAGCAAGCAAAAAACTACAAAGAGCAATACAAGGTATATACAGAAAGACATTCAATTATATAAGGACAGGAAATCAGATATCACAGGAATTTACAACCAAACAAGGACTAACACAAGGTGGCATTAAGCTGTTTATAATATTCCTAGATAATATATTAAAAAATATAAAGGAAAAAACCAGGAAAATAGACATAGGATATTATAAACTATGACGGACAATGATAGCTGAGTGTGCTTTTGCTGATGATATTGTAACACTAGCCAAAACCGAAGAAAACCTACAAGAGAACATTAATATATGGAACGAAGAACTTAATAAACATAACATGACAATAAACACAAATAAAACAAAAATTATGGTGATCGCCAAACAGGAAGTGGAAACAAATATCAAAATAGCGGGAAAAAGTATCGAGCAGGTGGAAAATTTTAAAATATTTGGGTATAAATATAAATAACAAGGGATGTCTGGAACCACAATTAAACAATAGAATACGGACAGCAAACAAAATCTACCATATGCTAAACAAAGTAATACTTAATAATAAGCGGATATCGAAGAAAACAAAACTCATAATATTCAAAACAATATATAGACCAACACTGATATACGGAAGCGAAACATGCACATTGGACAAGAGACAAGAGCAAAATACAAGCAGCAGAAATTAAGGACATAGCGAGGATAGAAGGTATCACAACAATTGATAGAATACGAATTAAGCAAATTCGAACAACTCTACAGATAGAAAGTATACAGACAACTATACAATGGAAACAACTCGCATGGTATGGACACATAATTTGCATGCCAGAAGGAAGACAGGCAAAAAGTGTATGGAACACAAAAATGCAAGGAAAAAAAACAAGAGGTAGACCACACAAAATATGGGAAGACAACATACATGAAATACTAACGAGAAATGGCATCGGATGGCAGGATGCAAGGAGAATGGCGAGCAATAGCAAGGAAGGAATGTGTATGCGCTGCAATTTTTATCTTTTTGTTTAATTTTAAATATTTATAGAAACAATCGTATGTTGTTACTATTAACAAACTCTTGCCTAATACATTTCTGATAAAATATCAGTTTATGTAAGTGTATTTCGGAAGCATACATGCTATTATTTGCAAGTTTTTTTCCCTATATAAAGTAAACGTTCTGAACATCACATTACGAGTTCATCAATAGAAGTAGAAACATATAGTCCACTACAAGAAGATACCAATATGGTAAGATAAAATAATTATATTAAATTTTTATTGCAAAATCTGAGCTCCGAGCTGATATACAAAATGACTATTTTAAAAACTTATTTTCTTATCTTATATATTATAATGTTATTTTTTAGATGAAGAAAATTGTTATAATTGCATTATTCGTCGTGGCAATGTCTACCACAATTCTTGGTGATGAGAGTGCTGTTCCTGCAACTGAAGTAAAAGATGCAGGATATTCTCTAGGATCAAGCCGCGAAAATTTCATCATAAGCATTTTCGTTTATATTTTCCTTTCTTTCACAAGATAGATACACTGTACGGTTCCGTAATATTGCATAATAGATTTAATAAAATTTAGTAGCATTTATATATTTATTGATACGCCTCAATAAGCACCACTTTTAGAAATAGCAAAGAAGTAGCCGAACATAAATAAATCCAATTAAAGGTTATTGATACTGGAAGATTACTCCACGGCGGAAAATACAGAGAATTTTTAAAATTTGAAGATTACAGTTTTTATAAATAAACTCGATAAACATCACAAGATTACATTAAATTACATTACATTACAAGAACATGTGAAAGATAACTGCAAAACCAGGGAGTATATGACTATGATATATTTGATTAAAAAAATTATTCAGTTCATTTAGAGCCATTACAACTTTGAGTCTCGTAACATTCATTTCTGCAGAAGCTAGTCTGGGGTTTGTAGCCCTCTCTGATGGCATTTAGATATCTGTATGCCCCTCTTGAATCATTCTCCGTAAAGTTCTCACAATGCAGTCGTGTCCGTATTATTCTCTTCTTTCTTTCACATGTCTTATCCGCTGCATATCTGGCCTCTTCGATCGAGAAGACAGCATCTTCTTACCCTCGTTCTTCTTTCTATATAGGTCTTACATTTTTTATTCCATTCTTCTATCTCCCTTTTGCACTCTCCATCATATCAAGATGCTCGTTTACTTTGCTTTATATTGCCTGTTGTTGTTGATGCCTCTTTAATTGCTGTTTTAATTGGGTTCCAGTGACTTTCTACTTATTGCGCTGGTTGATTTTCTTCCGCTGGTTGAATTTCTTCCGCTAGTTAATTTGCTCAAAGGTTTTTCTTATTTCTGGTGACTTTAGTTTCTCAATGTCCATTTTTCCGCTTTTCCCCGTTTTTCACTTAGTTATTCGGCATCTAACTTTCATTTGTACTAGGTGATGGTCCGACCCACAGCACGCGTCTCTTCTTGTCTTGACATCTAGTATGCTAGTAGTTGCTCTTGTATCTATCAGAATGTGGTATCTAGTTAATTATTTGTCCACCCGATGACACCCAGGTGCCCTTATGATGTATGGGAAGCATGTATAACTTACGATATTCTTGCTAGTGGCCAAGTTAATTATGACTTCTGCATGTCCGTTCGTTCGGTTATGTATTTATGAGTACCTTCCTAGGGTCCCCACTAATTCTTCCGCTTTGCCCACCTTGGCATTCATATTCCCCAAGGCAAATTCGATGTCATTAGTATTAATAATTAATCGTAAAAACTGATTCAGTTATGCCCGTATTCACCAACATCCGATAAACTTTATGGGTCCCATAAGCTATTGAATGGATAAATTGACAACGTCATTGTGACAGAATATGCCAAAACAAATGTCAAACACCTTGAATAGCGCTTGCAATTGGAGGTTTGATGATTTATTTATTCAGTGTTTTCAATAGAGAGAATCTAAAGTAACTACATTCCCTAGATATGTGTATTATTGTTGGTATAACAATGAATACTATGGGTTCAATAGCTATTGATAGATTTATGGAACGTCGGTAAATACGGGGGTTATGCCCGTATTCACCAACATCCCATAAACTTTATAGGTCCCATAAGCTTAATAAATTGAAAATGTCATTATGACAGAAATGATCTAAATAAATGTAAACACCTTGAATAGCGCTTGTGATTGGAGCTTTGATGATACATTTCCTTTAATTTTTCAGTGTTTCCAATAGAGCGAACCTAAAGTAACTACATTCCCTAGATCATTTATTTACTATTGCTATAACAACGAATACTTATGGGTTCAATAGCTATTGATAGATTTATAGAATGTCGGTGAATACGAGGGTTAGAGTTATAGAATTTGAAAAGCAATCATGTGACAAAAATCTTATAAATCTAACACTGCTACTGTCCTTTATAATAAAACTAATAGAAATAAATTATATCAAAATCTAACACAAATAAAAAAAATATATAACACTGCAATGTATAATTTCAGTACGTTGGTGTAGGGAACTGCTGAGGTTTGCCACACCTCCAGAACATAACTACAGCTAAGAACAATTTACTCTGGGAAATGCTTAATAAACAGGAGACTAAAAATAAGTTAACAATGGATCCTTATAGTAGTGGTAGTAGTTATTGTATTTGTTACAATTCTGTAATTGGCTCCTTATAATAATAACAATTAAAATAAAAATGCTCCAGCCAGTGTGGGAGGTATACAATGTTTTTAATATTCAAACTTTATTACAATGTAGTGATAAACGTAATAAATATTATGTAAATGTGTAATCCATAAATCGACCTTGATTCAATACATTTTCATTAGTGTCAAACATTCCGACTGTACATTGTTAAAAAGTTTATAGTCACTAAATGAACCCATTGTACAGATAAACATGATTTTATAGTCCATCAAAAATTATTACCGCATCGCAAGCGCATTTGGCTGATTGTGTCATCATATCGCCAGACGGAATGAATTAGAAGAATCATTTTATGGTCTCGTAAAAGCTCGCCCTTGGGGAGTTATGTAACGCCAACATAAAATATAAGTGGCTACCGGCGGGATGCTTTATGCCCGCGATCTCGTTCGCGCGATTTGATTTACGACGGCCGTCCGCGAGCACATCAAATAACTAAATGCTGCACTCCCAGTACGAATTGATCGACTGATGGTTCCCACTTGCAAACCATCAGTTTATCGAATCAGCTTTAAAGTGCACTGGGCTACTTAAAGTTTTCATTGAGAGGGGGCTTTTAGAGTTGTTGTTGACTTATTACATTTAAAATATGTATGCGTGAAATAGCACGTAATGCAAATCCTTGCATCTTTAATAGTATGAAAAGTACTGAGTTTCCAGCAATATATTAGCAATACAAATGCCAAATAAGGTTGGATCCTGAAATTTATTGGTGACTGATAAGTATACATATGTATTTAATTTCAATATCAGGTTAAAATGTAAAAATAACAATGGACATAACTATGAACAATTAACTTAAATAATTAATTACATAAATACACTGAATTCAATATGTCTTCCGTCTTAAAAAAAAACTATAGTTTAGTCGAATTAGAGTTTGATGTAAACAAAATTCCTACTTGATATTTTATTGCACATATCGGGAAGGATCACTAGAATGATAATATCGAAAAAAAAAAACAAGAAAAAAGTTGTGCTATAGTGGCAAATTACAAAAAAGTACTAAAAGTAGGTGCTTTTTTTTCATTAAATATTAAAATAATATAGACTTAATAAATACCTCGGGTAGGAGCAACAGTTAATGCATGTTGTAGGCAATTACATGAATTGTTTAGACTAGAACATGCATTAATATATTTGCAAAAATGTTTTGCCACTATTCTAGATGCGAGAATTTATTTATATATATATATATATATATATATATATATATATATATATAAATGCTCGCATCTAGAAGTGGCAAAACATTTTTGCTAAATTGATCATGGTCTCTTGCTTCTTCTTCTGCCAGGACGAGTATAGTAACTCGACCATGGCGATGCCCGGGTAAGTCTAGTTTAGGTTTTTGTAATAGTAATTAAGGCACATCGTTGCGGGTAGATACTATTTCATATTAATAAATACACCGATAGCTCAAGCTCTTTGAGTCTATACCCCTCTATCCGCGACATATCAAATCAACACTCAACACATTCACACGCTCTGCATAAAGACGCAGGCGGATAATGCTTATTATAGAAAATGTCGGCGATGAATCTTAGACTAATAAAAACAAGCCCAAGATAGAAATACTTGCTGGTAGTAGCAAAATCAATTCCATTACCGTAATGTAATGCAAGATAAACCCGCGCGCGTGCATGTCGTCATTTATTTATAAATGCTCGCATCCACCCGAGCGGTAAAACATTTTTGCAAAATTGAACACATACACAGCCACAAAAAGGGGCATGGGGCGTCGTGCATCCAACACGACGTTCATAATTGACTGCTCGAAGCTACCCTTAACTGCATTACCTCTCTGCATAAAGACGCCGGCGGAGTCTCTTGTTAACCGTGTGGGCCGACGTTGTGTAATTGAGTTCTTTTAATCCAATTGTGTTAAAAGTGGAGTGCTATTACTGTTATTGATTCTGGTTTAATAAGGGGATTCTGAAATTTATTAACGGCCTGTGCGGGTAACCCTGTCAATATTTGTTTTGCGGCAGAGAATTTGATTCGTTTATTTGATTTACAGCTGTAATTGAAAAAATCGCACTTAATGGGATTACGCCTATATTATGCTTATGGCACGAATTATGTTATTTTATACGGCTAATACAACTTTTATATGGTGTTAACTATTTTTATATAAAAACTGTTTTTATGCTGATGTAAACAATAAAAATGTCTGGTGTGAGTTAAATTTGCTGCTTCTTCCTCTCTATGGCAGTAAAATGCGGTTTGGAGGCGTTAAGTCGTCGTTTTTTTTATTCTAGCCAGCATTTTTACATCCTCAACTTTTCTCAGTAACCTCATTTCTGCAGCTTGGATCTTGGATTTCAGTCTCTGGTTCAGTGTCTAATATCATCACTACGACATCATCAGCGAATGCTCCTTCCGATATCTTTACCACTTGCATGTTCATACATCATACCACCATATCTCCGTACATTTGTATCGACCTATACTTCTATTTGCTGCCAGGATTCTAGTGTTTATTTCGATTTCTCTTCCTTTATTGTTTATACTAGACCTGAGGTATTTGTAGGTATGTATAGTTTACCCACGAATTCAAGTTGAAACCGATCAGTGCTAAACAGATTAGTTATATAATATCATAGTGTCCTTAGAAAGAAAATAGAGGTTAAATCGTTTGGAAACCTCTGCATTAAATAAACATATCGATGTCACATACATTTTCATTCAGTTACTCAAGATACTCGTTGCCCATAAAAACTTTCCCTTTCCAAATTAACATTCAATTCACAACTTCGGGCTAACATATTTTACACAGCCCGCCCGCTTTAGCCACGCCGCCGTCGTACCCCCACACCCCCAACATCTAATACAGCACGCACGAAGGATCAAAGCGGCCACGTTTACGAATCGCAACCGCTGTTTTGTGCGTCTAATGAGCCGTTTTCACCAGCAACGGATTACGCTGGAAGCCCTCTACAGTCTCACTTTGCATAAATCTAGTTGGGTCGCCTCGAAATTTCATTTGAAAATTGCTTGCAATCGATCTGTTATCGGCGGGACGTCGTATGTATAATGTACGAGAGTCTTTATGCAGCTGGAGAGTTTTAATTTGCGAGCCGATCGATTGTTAGCGAACTACTTGCACTTGTAAAGATGTGCTGGGATTCTCTTGTAAATCTTAGTTTGAAGTTCTAAGGACTTTAACTAATTAGGGTATTAATAATTGATGCGTGTAAAGGAAGTTGTGTTGTGGGGGGCTTAGTTTGAGTATGGGTGTAAGGTTTCACGTTGTACAGTAGTCATAAATTTAATTATTTAGTTTGGTTTGTAGAGAAGTTTTACTCTTACTTATTAGAAGAGAGCGGGTAACAAAGCATGCACAAATAAGGATTTAAAAAACTTGACTTAGGTAGCGGATGTACTTGAGAGGGAATATTGCAAGTAACGGGGGAGTTTATTTTGATTGCCACAACGGTGCCATTTAAAGCGTTCTAACTAAAAATGTATATACCCAATATCTATGACACTAATAGATTTTATTCTGCATTTAATTTTATTTAAGAACATTAACAATGTTCATGTAAAAGAAAACTACTGCTAACAAGTTTTCCAGACAGTAGATCTAAATGTCGAGGACCTAACTGGACGCGGTTGTAAAAGATATTAAAAAGCTGAAAAACGGAAAAAGTCCTGGGGAGGATAATATACCATCGGAATGTCTAAAATATGGAGGAAAGACACTGCACAAATATATTCATCTAATATCTTTGATATGGGCCGCAGAAAGAGAGCATAATAAATCCATTTCATAAAAAAGGCGACAAAATGAAATGCACAAATTACAGAGGAATATCCCTTATTGACACATCTTGCAAAGTCTTAGGAAATATCCTGCTTAACCGCCTAACGCCCCTCGCAGAAGAATGTGTTGGAGATAACCAATGTGGGTTTAGGAAAAACAGATCGACAACCGACCAAATTGTTACTATCAGGCAAATGTTGGAGAAATGCTGGGAATTTGACCAAAATCTACATAACCTATTCATAGATTTCAGACAGGCCTATGGCCGTATCCTCAGGATAGAGCTGCGATGACTGAGCTTTCCATTCCCAAAAAGCTCATCAATCTGACCGCTATGTGTATGCTCCAAAAATAGGGTGCGCATTAGGGAATACATTGTCAGATGCTTTTGAGATTAACAACGGTCTCAAGCATGGAGATGCACTTTCACCCCTTTTATTCAACGTGGAGGACATGTACAGAGACAGCCTCGCCTAGGATGAAAATCCACGTGGCGGAAGACCGTTTGGAAGACCAAGAATGAGGTAGCGTGATAACTTGAGGGCGGATCTGCATGTTCTGGAAAGAGAGTATGATCCTGATACCATGTTGGATCGGGTGGAATGGAGGAAGATGGTTGTATCAGCCAAGACAAACCCAGGGTTGTAGAGCTACGGAATGATGATGAAAAGTAACAGTGATGCACATTACGGCTTAATAATTGATAATTACACACCAAAATGTACCTCCACATAAATGTTCACACCCGTCGTTCAACATATTATAACTGAACATCTAACTCACCCATACCCATGACACTAACTACATTTTTATTTTTTATTTGGGTTGACTTAAGAAACGTATTAGTTAAGCATTTTACGGCATAATTGTTAGTAATTAAACACAAAAATTTAAATCAGTTTCTAGATTCAAACACGCATTATCTTTGCACGTTTGCTTGCTACACAACATGGTGATATTGTTAATTTAATATTATAGTAGTTATTTAATGCTTTAAATTATGCACTAACTTGTGTAGAGCATTAAATAACTACTACAATATTAAATTAACAATATAACCATGTTGTGTTGCAAGCAAATACTGAAGCATGATGTTTATGTTAGCAAGGTTGTTTTGAAAAGTTTGCAGGTAGATCTTGTATAATTCAATACAATACAATTTCTTTTTCAATATTGTATGTATTGTATTGTACTAATGTTGAATTTAAAAGTAAATAAAGACCTTCAATAGTGTCAATTCTGACTTTGGTTAAAAATCTTGACGTAGGCAGAGGAAATTAAACATCATTTACTTAATGTACTACTAGAGGAAATATTGAAAGTAATGAGGGAGTATTATTTTAGCTAATTTTTGTATTTGATATTATAATTAATTAAGCATATTTATTTAAATAAAATACACATTTTTATACATAATTAGAAAAGTTCACCATTACATTTTTTCGGGCTATCGACAGGAAGTCTTTCGGCCCTTGATACTATATTAATGTATTTTTTTGTTGTTGCTCTAACTGTTATGAGCATTGTGTATTGGGGGATGTTTGATTTCTTGAGAGGTATGCCTAATAAAGGTCTTTTTTTAGTGTTTTGTAATTGTTATACTAAATAAAGGTTGTTTTGTACTTAATCTGCTATTAAATTTAAAGCCCGTGAGTTGCTTGTATAAAGTATATATAGAGCCTGATTATTTTTTCTAGAAACAGATGAAACACGTGCTGAAAATGCGACATTTAAAAAAATAAAATCCACAAAAGCCACAAAATGCACATACTCATCCTCCCTTTCATTCCACACAAAGCAATGTCATTCCTTAAGAAATTAATAGCGTCTTATAACCTTTCTGAAACCGCAGTAATTGCAGGCGAAGTTAATGCAATATAAAACTCAACGACGTCCCACGCGGGGTTTACGTCACGCAATTACATTTTATGCGAGTACCATAAAGGAGCGTCTTCGTAAGCGATATGGATATTCTTAAAACGTACATCGGGGGCCCGTCCTTTGTTGTCACAAACAGAACGTGCACACGAGTTCTTAAAGTGGCAGCGAAATATGAATTTCGTTCGGGAAATTGATTTAAGAAAACGAGTTTTATGCAATTAAATTTGCAGGGTTTTAGCGCTCAAGTATTTTAAATTTTGTTCTCGCTTCATGAATAGAGTTGTATATAGTTGTATCTGGTGGTAGGTTGTTTTAGACTTTCTATATGCTATATATAAATGAACGTTCAAAGAGTGCAGTTTTATAGATATGCGGTGATATAAGACCTTGTTTTTGATGGTGACGTTATGGATATCTGTTATGTATGAAATTTACTAGTATCATCCTCAAATCTTGTCTTCATTCATTCTACAAATTATGTGTTGCTGTTCCAGTTTTCTTGCATACATATCTGATCATACTAGAGCACTTGATACTTATATTTATCGATGTTTATATCAGTTTTTCCTCGCCCGGGTTTCTAACTATATTTGTTTTGTTTACGATTACTTTGTCTTTTGATAAAATATATGTTTAATGTCTTCATAATTTAATCTATTTAATTCTTGGGTAAGGTAGTAGAGTGCATGGAAGGTTAAGGAAGAAAGTGAGATGGAATGGATGAGAAAAATGTAGCAAGAGCGAATGAAGAAAAGTCTGAGAAATTTAGAATGGATGTAGGAGTAAGGCAGGGATACTCTGTACGTCATCTCCTTTTCAATCTGTAAACAAGTGAGTTGAAGGAGATGGTCAGGAGAGCGGTAGATAATCGAAAAGGACCAAGACTGGTTTCTGAAGAGTCTGCCAGGACTCGAAAGATCAACGCCTATAACTGTGCTCCTATAAAAAACGAATCGGATGAGCATGTGGTGGGAGTTGTGTAGGAGGGTGGTGGAAAGATCAAGAAACGATTACATAAAAGTCAATTGTGTTTGACGACTCTTGAGTCGCTAATACACATTAAAGTATTAAATTAAAAGTATTAAATTGTATAGAGTAACACAGTTGGTAAGACATTTCAAAGTATAGGATGGAACTGGGTGGTTGAGCGATCGAATTTTCACTGGGGCCTTGGTTGGCAAATGATCTTGATGTTTACTCCAAATTGAAAATTTACTAATATATATAACGTTGATGTAGAAAACAGTATTTTTGGTAACATATTTCTTTGCGAAACTATAAAGGTCACGGAGCTGTACTTTATTTTCAAAAGAGTTGAAACAGCTATATCGATTTATTCACATTCTTGTTTTTTTAATTCTGCTAAACTCGATTCCGAACATATTTATAGAAACTTTTCTCTGGTTGTAGCACGTGAAAACCGCTGTTTAAATGTTTTACCCAAATAACTAAACCACTCTGTATATAGATACCAGAATCGACATTCTGTCACTTCCACATGTACCTAGCTTCAACCCCTGCCTAAAACGTAATTCCTCGAAATCCCCCTTGAAACAAAAATTGTATATCCGCGCAAACGAGTAAAATATTTATTGTTCCAGCCGATAGGGCGGACGAGAAGCTCCACCGCCGCACCACCGTCCGCATGGGAATACGAGTGGTGCAGAAGGCCTTCGCGCCCCCATCCCCCTACAACTACAACCCGTCGCTGTTGTCGGGTAACAAGGAGCGCGGTAAGCACAAGATCGCCTTATTCGGCTGCCGCAGCGCCCCCTTGGACTCCGGCAAGCTGTTCGGTCAACAAATGCAACAAAAATCCAAATCCGACGTCGGGTTGGAGATGAAAAAGAACGTCGATAATGATGTTAACAACAGGATGAGTCCCACTCGATTGAAACGCGAGACGACGGCGGATGAAGCGACCCGGTCCCCTTCCAAAGTTACCTTCAAGGAGAATTTGATAGAAGATGACAAATTAGGGGTTGGGGATGAAAGCCAGCCGAAAAGCAATTGTACGGAGAGGCAGCCAGATGAGATCGGCGACAACGAAGTGAGATTAATTATTAAACTTTTTTACACTGATTACAAACATAATTTTGTAAATTGTTACGAACTCTTTCTCTACTTCAATATCGATATTTCGGCGATATGTTTCAACTACTTCAGGATAATTCTATTTATGACCATTTAGCACAGTAACTAGTTAAAGTTTTAATTGTTGATTAGTCGCTAAACTCCGATTATACGTCAAATATTTAATCGGCCGAAATCAGGCAGTTCAATCCCGTTTAAGGATATGCACATCGTCTGCATGGGCTCTCATTTAATGTATAGGCTATATTTATATTTCACAATTGCGTACATCTCAATTTAAAAACTATACCGTTATAATGGAGATCGAATGAAATTTATTGGAAGACGATGATGATTTGGAAGTTATCTATTTCGGGTTTCCAAGACAATTGAATGTGCGAATCATTTTGAAATCGCTCCGTTGATAGAAACGTGACACAACTAAAAAAAATATTTTTATGTAAATTATATATTCAAATGCAATCCTGGACTCATATAATTAATGTACATACATATGTGGAAAACAACATATTCGTGTTTTGAGTGTATATTATAAAAGTTAAGTTAGTTAATTCTTTATTACATTACATTATTAAAAACATTGTTATTATAAAATGGTTTTACTTTAAAATAGATGTTTTCTAGTTGTGTCACTTTTCTATCAACGGAGCGAAATGTTAGATGCTGTGAAGAGGCTTAACGCGCCTATTCACATCACCTAACATTTCGCTCCGTCGTTAACGACTGACGGTTTTAATCAGATGCGGTGCAAACCAGCATTTACCTAAAAAAATATCACCCGTAGTACGGTCAGTATTTACTTCAATATCTATCAACCAATCAATTATCCGCATTAACGTCGTCAGTATTCTGTTCAGTCCATCAATACTACACCTTACACAATCAGTAATACTATCAATATTTTAGAATTCTGAGAGTATTATTAACCGTGCCTTTTGCATATATTCTAGACATTCAAAATCATACTCGCTTGTTTTAACCCACAACATAAAATAATCAAAAGCTAATTAATCTTGATTGCAAATAACTATTTGAATTTGGATTGTTAAGGCGCCTACTTTGTGGAAATTCATTTTAAAGGATAAATAAAACGATTTTTACTTGCAACTAGTTTCAGCTAAGCTGTAGCCATTTTTTGACTTTGATGAAGATGATTTTCTCACCATGTTATTTTAATTACTACACAAGAGTCTAAACTAGGAGATACGTTGTTTGTAATAAAAAACAAAGTAAAAAATCGTTTTATTTATCTTTAATTTGAATTTAATTATTTTGGATTGAATCAAAGTTTGCCTTGCATTATTTTGTCTTCAAGGACATATGAATACAGCTCAGTTTGTCTTTGTGGATTATTGTGGTGAGACGATAATCAAGTGTGATTCGGGTATTATTGCTATATAAAATTTCTGCTGATGTGTGCATTATTATTATAATAGCAGCTCACACTTTTCTGAACTCAAGTAGAAAGTTTGATTTTAAAATATATTTCTAATATCATATTTGGCGTGATACTGCCTTCAAAATAATTTTGAAATCTAGGTTAGTCAGATCGAACAGATTAGAACGCCATGCGGGGGGCGGCGGCAGAGCCTGGCGCAGTTCCTGTCAGAGATCCCGGCACCCCACGCCATCGTGGAGAAGCCGTTCCTGCTGAGCGACGGCCGCGTCGAGCTGGAAGCGTCCCTCGACAAAGCTGTTTATCACCATGGGGAGGAAGTGCAGGTCGACGTGCACATACAGAACCGCAGTAACAAGAACATCAGGAGGATTAAGGTAGGTTTATTTTGCGGTCAAAGAAAGCATGTCTGATAGCATTATGTACGCATGAGAGGCGAATCATTTATGAACACATGCGACGTGGCAAGAGGCGGCTGTAAAAAATAAAACGAGCTTGTCGGCAAACGCGTGTCTGCTGGAAATTTGGCGAAATAAATTCGCCGGTTTTATTTGACGTTTTTGCGAACGCCAAGGGAATGGAGCTGGCAATAAATTTGAGACGAATATAATAATGTTGAGACGTGGAGGGATGTGAAAGGAGATTTGGGCCAAGTGCTATGATATTAAAATATGCACGGTACGATTCAAAATTTATTATTTACAGTTTTTTATAGGAATCATTTCGTCCATGTAGAAAATTGCTTCAAATTTATTTTTTACTAGTTCAGTATGATGCTTTTACATTAATCGAATAAATGCATACTTAAATCTGTAACACGGAGGGACTACTGTAGGACTATGGACCGGTGTGAAGATAGTCTCTAAGATTCCAGCCTCTATACGTAAATTATTATTTTTACCAGCCCACTGTCATACAATTGATTTGAAAAAATTACACAATATTTATAAGAAAATGACAATGGAAAATGGAAAGTCTCAACTTGAGCACCTTGTTCCTTCTATTTATTTTTTATTTTTAACTTTTCCGCTCCTATCTCGATTTTAGTGGCTGGGTCGATAACAAAATTATGCAATATATTTTGATTAATTTTTTTACTGATCTTAGTGCAGAAAATATCAGTGCACCAGATGCCCGAAGGAAATTGGAAAATTTTGATTATAAGTATTTTTTTTTTCGGCGACCAAGTTGAAAATGTTTAATTATTATTATTTATTATTTTTATCAGGCCACTGTCAAACAAATGATTTGAAAAAATTACACAATGTTTATAACAAAATGACAATGGACAATGGAAAGTCTCAACCTGAGCACCTTGTTTTTTCTATTTATTTTTTATTTTTAACTTTTCCGCTCCTCTCTGGACATGCCGATTATAGACTGGGTCGATAAACAAATTATGCAATATATTTTGTTTAATTTTTTTATCTTAGTTCAGAATATATCATTGCACCAGATGCCCGAAGGAAATTGGAAAATTTTGATTATAAGTATTTTTTTTCGGTCTTCGGCTCGTGCTGTATTAAGAGCGAATTTGGGAATCAGCCTTATCGCACGAATAATGTATCTTATTTTTGTACGAATAATTACTTAATATTTATTTTAAGTTATTTAAAGTTGTGAAAAAAAAATGTAACTCTACCAATTACATTTAATCTATATTATTAAGTCTATATTTTCTTCAAAATTGTATTTATTCAGTTCCATATCGTTAATATTTAATGCTATTTGAAGTATAAGAGGTGTACGCGGTGCTTGTATGCATTTTCATATTTATAAATACACATTTACATTGTTCCGAATTTTAAGTTGGCGACACTGGTTACTTGCCACACTAGTGCGGTAAATAGTATTTCATATTGAGGGAAATGACTTGTCTTAGGACATGAGTACAAAAATAATAAATTAGTCGATTTCAGATTATTTCCCATAATATTGTTTATTACGAGAAAATAAACTATAACTGAATATTCTTATTTTGTAGACAAAATGGTCAGAAATATTCTTTGTTTAAACTGATTTCTTGTTTCATTTATTATATTATTTATTAATTAGTATTTCATGTCAGTATAATTCCACCTTTACTAATCACAACACCGCCACCAAGGCACTCTTTACGAATAACTCTTTAAACCAGTACGTACAAACCTCTACCGCCTCCACTCTACAATTTAAACCCTATTAATATGAATATACAATTTTTCTTAATTAAACTTCATATTAAACTTTGCCGCCTTCATCTAGAAAATTTCTCATAAAATTATCATATAGTTAATTAGTTTTCAAACCCACTGTTAGCCCCTCGGTGTTTTATAAAGTTTTATATAAAAACTCGCCAGCCGTTAAATTGTTACGTATCCAATTTCCATATTTTACACAATTAAAATGATTCACTACGAGGGCATTTATATGCAAGCCGGAACCACTTTTAATCCCCTCAAGAGCAAACAATGCATTTCCGACCGTCCAATTTGGAGGTGGCATCTAAATATAACCTTGTTTATGAGGGCATTAATAATTCAGCAACAGTTTCTAGTGTACGCGGCTTACTTTCAAGCATTTCCGTCATCCCTAAATAAATCCTAACCTGGAGGAGGATGAGGTTTGGGAATGAACGAAATTCTTGTCGAATAATATATATGAGCATTTTCATAATTATATGAGAAATTCCTATATCAATGTATGAAGATAAATTAATATCTTTGAAACTTCTAATTATTCCCCGACCTTATTAATTAATATATACTGAATTTCATAAAAAAAATCGCAACACACAGAAGTGATAACTATAAGGTAGCAAGCTAGCAAGCCTAGTAATGACAGTATTTGCTTCAACCCTCATATATATATATATATATATATATATATATATATATATATATATATATATATATATATACGATCAATAATAACTGTCAATATTTTGGAATAATGACAGAATTACCGTTCAATAATATGTTTAAAATGTTCATTACTCTAAAATATTGACAGTATTATTTATCGTGTAAGGATAGTAACGATGAAATAGATTTAGAGAGAAATAAATACTGATAATTGATTTATATATATATATATATATATATATATATATATATAAAATCAATTATCCGGTTACACATCAGTATTTATTTCTCTCTAAATCTATTTCATCGTTACTATCCTTACACGATAAATAATACTGTCAATATTTTAGAGTAATGAACATTTTAAACATATTATTGAACAGTAATTCAGTCATTATTCTAAAATATTGACAGTTATTATTGATCGTTTAAGGTGCCTTAAAGAAATGACACAAAAAATTAAAAAATCATGTATAGATTTTATTTAAATTTTAATCATAATTTTGTTTGATTAAAATATACATGTTTTGATAATTTTAGTAGAATCGATCAACAACTTCTGTATGATGCGTTTTATATAAAAAAACAGTATATATTACAATTCAATCATTTATTTTTTGGTATATAACATGAAAACAAATTTCCGTTCTATCTCACTATGAAATAAGGTTATTTACAGCTCTTGTTGTATAATGCACTTTTTCCATAAAACAAAACATATCGCCGCAGAAAACCTACTGACCGATTGCCCTAATAAAATAGAATAGAGAGAATTTTCTGTACAATATTTTCTCAGAATATGTATATATGTAAGTATATATTCCCTGTCGAAATGTCCCTAGGACATACGAGAAACATTTTATTACAATCCAACAATTTGACTTTTGGTCAAACTCATAGCCCCGCTACTAAATCCGACTTTATTCCTGGCAGGAGAGAATTGCGTTTTACATAATTTTCATTTTACGGTTATTGCATATTGTTTGTGGGAACACACAATGGCCCCGACCCGACCGACCCACTTCGGAATTGTCGCATGGGGGGCGCTTTTATTTTAAGGGCTTTGATTTCCGCTTGCGTGTCTGTGGAAACCGGGCGATTAGTCGCTGCAGGGGGCAGGTGTTCGGTCCTCCGTCGTCGCAACCGTAAAATATTTCATGCGATAGCTCAAATTGAAAACGGGCGCGCATAAAAGGCGAAGGCGCCGGGCGAGTTAATGCCGCGCGTCGGCGGAATGTCCGGCGGCTTACCGCGGTGGCGACGGGGATGATGGCCGTATTAAAAAAGTTTCAGCGGGATTAACATAACGTTTTGTCGGATGTAAGGGGCCGTTTTAATTAATGGAGGTGTTGATTCGGCTTTAGTAAAATAATTAAATAAAGTTGTGTAAAAAATATCTGTGTTGTATTTTAATAAAAAGATAACATAATATAATAGCTTGTGAAAAATACAAATAAAGGGAGATTGTTAATATTATATAATTAATAACAAGTATACTCGCTGCCATAAATAAATGAACACTCATTAAATGTAGATTGTTTTTCATGAAACTTTCAGAAAACTAGGATTTTATTCCTATTAAGAAACATTACATTACATTCAAAACCGTTATGACATTTAACATACGAGAGGTTTTCTTTTTCATCATTTCACCGAAGTTGTCCTGTTCCTGCCTTGCGGCTTACCAGGACTTATTAAGAAACGATTTAAAGCAAAATACAACAAAGATTAATCAAGTTTACATCAACAATGAAACAAAAACTCATTTGGGATTAGTTACTTAAGTGTCATATTTGAAAACTTAATAAGTAAACAACACATTAAAGTTGAAATAATGCTTCCTGTACGACATCGTGCAAATTTCCATTAGTAAACTGAGTTTGAACGTGGTAGACTAATCGGTCTACGAGAAGCCGAATTATCAATTGGGGATGTTTCCGCTTGCGTTGGACGCAGTGTGGCTACAATTTCCCTGTATTGGCGAAGATGATTAGAAAATAATGAGGAACGACGACGTTTGCGTTCCAGACACACTACTGATCGTGAAGATCTCTTCGGCTTGTGGCTCTTCTAAATCATTCTTCATCAACAAGGGAAATTGGTGATAGATGGAAAGGATTAATTGATCATCAAATCTCCTTACGATCGATGTATCAAAGAATTCGGTCTGTTTGGCTCAGATCATACAGACCATGGTTTTGTTTACCGCCAACTCCACGCCATCGTACTGCCCGGCGGCAATTGTGGAACGAGCGGTTGCATTAGAATGTGCAATGGAATCAAGTCATCTTAGGCCCAATTCACACATAGGGGGCGAAGAGGCGAAGGCGCGGCGAGAAACACGACGCTTTCACGCCCCATCTATATAAACATATTGGGCAATGCTTACTTAGGTGACGAGGCGCGGGCATTTGCCTCGTGCCACTCACCTTGCCGGCACCGCGTGTTAGCCTCTTCGCCTGAGACACGGTGGCCTACACCGCGCCACCGCCCGACGCCGCTTATGTGTGAATTAGGCCTTAGGTAACCAATCTTTTCTTTCTTATTAAATTGAAGGGGAATTCTCGTGATTAAATTATGAATCCCAGTTTTTTGAAGGCTGCTCAGCCTAGACCCAGTCTTCTCGATATTTAGGTTGTTTGGTTTTATTTATCTGCCTGATCTTATGCCCCAGGTATAGTTTAATTCTCGAACATTTCCTTGTTAATAATTATCTGTGTTATCCGATGTCATTATTTTTGTTTTATCTAGATTTATTTGTAGTCCGATTTTAATCGATTCCTTGTCGAGTTCCTCGTGCATTGCCTTTAGTTGTTCTATTTAACTGCTGGGCATGACTATATCGTCCGAAAATCTTAGATGACTAAGGAATACATGCATTTTAATTGCTTTTTCTTCTCAATCGATGTTCTTGAATGCCTCCTCCAGTGCAGAAGTGAACAGTTTCGGATAAATTATGTCCCCTTGCCGTACTCCTCTCTGCATCGGTATTTTTTCCGTCTTGTCTGTCTTCGGCGATTTTAATTTGCGTATGTGCAATCTCCTAGTAATGTTTTTTATAAGGCTTAAGTATAGAGTATCTACTCTTGCTTTGTCGAGCGCCTCTAGGAATGGCTAATTTTCTTCGCAGTCGAATGCTTTTTAAGTTTACACAGGCAATGTGCCGTGGTACATTGTATTCGTTTTCGCTATCAGAGTCCTCCTTATCTGTAGATAGACGCTGCTGGTTGGTTGGTTAGTTAGCTAAGCCTAGTTATTCAGATATACGCATACAGCACGCTGTCGGATACACTGTAACACGCATGAAGTTATAATAATGATGGGTGACCTAAACTCCAACATTAGAAAGGAAAACAGCGGTGAATATATTGGTGAATATGAACTAGGAGTAAAAAATGAACGCGAAGATAAACTCAAATGATTCGCAGAGAAAGAATATTAAACACATCAAACTTCCACCACGGCGCTTTTATACATGGAGCCATATCCAAGACCAGCCCAGCAACGTCGTTAGAAATCAAATCGATTATATATTTATAAATAAACTATCAGCTGCCAGTCAGTTAAATCCTACTCTAGAGCTGAAATAACATCAGACCACATCACGCTAGTCGGAAGATTCAGATTTAAATTTAAAAAGTATCTCAGAATGTAAACACGAAAGTATACACGAAAAGTAAACACGAAAAGTAAACACGAAAAGTAAACACGAAAAGTAAACACGGAAAATAAACACGAAAAGTAAACACGAAAAATAATGACGAAAAGTAAACACGAAAAGGTGGAACATGAGGATATTGAAACAAGCTGGCATAAAAGAAACAGAAACAAGCTTAATAACTCAACGCTGCAAGAAGACAGAAATGTCAAACAACAGAGAAATACAGGAACCTTTAAAGGTAAATAAGATAAGAGATAAGATCAGCAAAGGATAACTTGCTCGAAACACAATGCGCAGAGATAGAGGCCCTAGAAAATAAACTCATTTAACATGCACACATAAATCAGAGAAACATCAGGAATATACAAATCCAATATAACTGGCAGACTACACAACACGGATGGCAAGATCATCATCGACAAGGCAGAGAGGATGGACACCTGGAAGAATTACATAACCTTCGGAGACACTAGAACAGAACAATCTTCAGAACCCAGTAATCCTGAATGCATGACGATAACAGTAGATGAAGTCACAAAAGCAATAACAAAATTCAACCACGGCAAGTCTCCCGGCACAGACAACACCTACAGCGAGCTCCTCAAATTATTTGATGCAGAGGGTATTAAGTATTAACGTATACTCCACACTAGAAATATCAAAACCATGGTTAAAATTTACATTCATACTTTTTAGAAGGGAAGACCTGTTCAGCGTCCAAGTCCTCAAGTCCTTGTCCAAAGATGCAGAGACTTCGAATGCGATTTCCACACATGCTTTATCGATTATCAGAAGACAGAAAACGTACAACACGACAAGCTTATGGAAATATATATATATATATATATATATATATATATATATATATATATATATAAATATATATATATATATATATATATATATATATATATAAATATATATTACAACTAACCCCAAGGAGGAAAGTTAAACATCCTAATAGCATGAGCATGTTATTACCATATGGGTGTGCATTGCTAATTGATGTGGTTCCGTCAGATGGCGTTTAACTTTCCTCCTAGGGGGTTAGTTGTATCATATTTGTATGATACTGTGTGAATTCATCCTCACTAGCTGAACTACACTGATGAGATCTAATAAGATCGAAATCTAGATATGGGGGGGTTCACACTTATATATGTTTTATACGATTGGCCTTGTGCTGATATCTCAAGCACACTGTTGGAATATTATTCCATAGAGGGCAGTACCCGGTGATCCTGATGGCATGAGCATGTTGACGGTTATTACCGCATAGGTGTGCATTGCTAATTGATGCGGTGCCGCTAGATGGCGTTTAACTTTCCTCCTAGGAGGTTAGTTGTAACATATTTATGGAAATATTAAAAAAATATAGGATTAAAAAGCCGCGATCGAAGAGATATCGGCAACTTATATTAGAATAGACAGCCGCAATACGCGTCCAGGGGAAAATCTCAGAAGACATAAAGATTAAGAAAAGCGTCCGACAGCGATGTGTGCTATCATCAATACTATTCAACATATACTCACAGCAGATTTTTCAAGAAGAGTTAGAAACATAGACGCTGGAATCAAGATAAATAGAGAGTACATAAACAATATAAGGTACGGTGATGATGCAGGAGTCCGCAAATACTCCTTCTGACAGTCTCGAGAACCTCCAGGAGCTGATGAGCAAAATAGCGGAAACAAGTCAAAGATATGGACTCCCACTTAACATCAAGAAACTATCTTGGCCAACGGATAGTGAACGGTAAAGTGAAAAGTACAAACATACACATACCTCGGAACAACAATCAATGACAGATGGGACCACTCGGTGGAAATCAAATGCCGAATAGAGAAATCTAGAACTGCATTTCTCAAGATGTCAAAACTATTCAGAACTCATGATCTACCCTTGTCAACGAAGATCAGATTCCTAAATGTCCTGCCAATACTATTATATCGGGTGGAGTCATGGACGTTAACGTTACAAAAAAACTGGCATTCGAAATGTGGCTGTACCAACGCATCGTCAAAATCCCTTGGGCAGAGCATATGAACAATGAAGATGTCCAAATAATTGGCAAAGAGAAAGAACTCCTCTTAACGATAAGATCGCATAAACTAGAATACCGGGGGACATATAATGACAAACAATCAACAATACGGATAGTTGTAATTGATCCTGCATGGCAGAGTGGAAGGAAAGGAGGACCAGGAAGGAGCAGAACGTCTTGGCTAAAGAACATGGTTCAACACAACAACAGCGAGCCTCTTCAGAGCCACTACCGATAAAGCCCGAATCGTAATAATGATCGCTAATATCCCAAACGGATAGGCACCATAAGAAGAAGAAGTTAGTTAGCTAGTGTTCGTGTCGAGTTACTTCTGGGATTTCCTGTGATCATGTGTTTTGTATTTCCTATCTTTGGTATTGGTACTTTTGGGTATCAGAGATATATAGGTTTTTATAGAAGAAGTCTTGAATCGTCGTTTTGATTTCTTCTCAACTACTGGGCATGACCCCTTCGTCGTTTTTTACTTGTGTTAGCTTTACCTGTCTTATAGATACTGTTTTGACTTGAGCGCCATTCAATCACCTTTCTTCACCCATTCTCCTTTTACTCCCTGAGATTTGTTGCTCTTATGCTATTCTCCTACTCATCACATAACTGCATTTATATTACAGTGCAATGGAAAGAAATTCGCAGTGGTTTAGGCTTTATCAATTAAAAGTTTTAAGGCATTCCCCAAGAAAGTAACAGTGAATTGCTAGATATAAATTGGTTTATCATGGAAGAGTGACCCATAGTAATTTTAACAATTACGTGCTTTATAAATTCTTGTGTAATGTACATTTAAGTTCAAATCAAATATTATACAAAGATTGGCTCATTTCTACGGAATAGAAGAGACGTTGTTGATTTGCATTGGAATTACTAAGAATGCTATGCCTATAAAGGTTATTTTTTAGAAAGATTTATGTCACGCCAGTTAAGGTTCCCGTATTGCACTTATGGATGGGATCGTGCCTATGGTTTTCTTATAGCAAGAAATGTGACGTTGTAATGAGCTTTTGGTAAAAATTACGAAATAGAATAATATAAAATGTATATATGTTAATAAAAACACTTTGTTGTTGCCTATGAAACTTATTATGTAAGAATTGGCGACCAAATTTCGTAGTTAGAGACTATAGAAGGCAGCGAAGAATATTATTTCTCAAACGCTTCATTCCGCGACCCCCCGCATGCAAAAAAGTGCAAAATGTGTGAGAATTTCAAAGGACCCTCTAAAAATGGGTATGTGTAACAAAACATCACGAATGATTTGTAATCAATTTCTTCTGCGAGCCTCCAATGTTTTTGCAACCCCAGCATTTCCTACGAATTATGGCCATCATGAATTCTTACAAAATAAGTTTGAGAGCCAACAACGAAGTGTTTTATGAACTAGCTTTAATTGTATGCCTTTTTATTGCAACTGCATAGTTAGAAGAAGAAGCCGGGCAGTTGCAACGTATAATAATAGACGCCACTATCCTACTAAAGCGTTGTTGGTGTCTCCATTTGACGAAGAATACTGTCACTAATGAATATATTTGTCATGACACGAACTGCCAGCACAAAAGTCATAAATGACAGGTCGGTCGGCTTCAAAACAATGTCTTCGGTTTTATATTATAGGGAGCTCTCATACATACATAATCATAGGTATATATATATATATATATATATATATATATATATATATATATATATATAATATCTCTCTCTATATATATAAATATAATATTCCTCACTAAATTTGATTGAGGTTAATGGCAAATTTCCCCCAATGTATGACCTGTATATATTTGTTACTTTTGTAATGTGAAAAACTTGAATATTTTGTTTATGTATTTAAATTGAGGGTGATGTATCTTATTAATTTTTTTCTGTATACGTTGGTAAACCACACCCTAAAATTTCCAAGTTTACTTGGTGACCACTGCGTTGTCATCTCGCTCTCTTTACCATCAACAACAATTAAAGTTGGATCATATATATCAGGGGTGCCCAAAGTTTTAGTCACTTTAGGCGACCTGTTTTTTTTAAACTATAGGCGGCGGTCTATTAACATCTCATGCATTATGTGATCATAACAAAAGTTGTAATTTAAAGCCGAAACTAAGTTTAAATTTATAATAAACATACATATTACTAATACGTATTCAATATAAAGTTATTTTACTAAGAGAAATTAACGATTTTTCTCACAAACTAATTACTTGTTAATAATATGTATACATATCAGACAGGCGGGCCACTAGGAACCGTTACGCGGTTGACACTTTAGCTACCCCTGATATAGATATATATATATATATATATATATATATATATATATATATATATATATATATATCCTTTTTCCACGGGGAAAATTGTGAATTATGTATTGACACAATATTACGTTTAGTAATATTTTGAGTGGAAAATACATAAATAGTCACATAGACTCGGAGTTGATGATATAGTTCATCATACGCCGTCGGAGGACGGGACCTAGTAGTAATAATTATTATGACTATTAATTAATAATATTGTTATAGGTCTTCGTAGTACAACACGTGGACGTCTGCATGTTCTCCAACGGCAAATTCAAAAACGTCGTCGCCATCATAAACACGAAAGAAGACTGTCCCGTAACAAGCGGCAAAAAACTGGCAAAATCATACAGCTTGATCCCCATCAAAAGCTCGACAAACAACTGGATTGCGCTAGAAGACTCATACACGAAAAGCGGTTCAAGCCTAGCCTCTTCAGTAACGTCCTATGCTAACAGCCCTGAAGAACGCAACGTATTCGCCATTTACGTCTCATACTACGTTAAAGTGAAACTGATTTTAAGCGTAATGGGTGGGGATGTTTCACTCAAGCTTCCGTTCACGCTGATGCACACCTGCAACGATTTCGACCCCAATGCAACACTCACACGCGTGCTAAAACCACCGCAAGTTGACCACGAGATAAAGTCAGCACCTACGGACGAGGAGGTGAAGCAGGAGAAGGATGGCACGTGAGATGAGGACAACAAAGTGGTCGTGGAGATCAATAAAGTAGATGCAGAGGATGATGGACAGTGCCGACGGCAGTCCATACCACGCTTGCAAAAGGTGGACACAGGTAAGAGTAAGGAGAATTTCGACGAGATCGTAACGGATCGTCGTGGGGATGACGAGGAACCAAAGTATGTAGTGGAACAACCGCCTGCTCATGTGGATGTACGGGAGGATAAGGAAAAGGGGTTTAGTATACAGCGGGCGTGGTGCTGTTTACGCAGCAGGAGGACATCGTAGCATTAAATTACACTTGTTATATTTATGTAAATAGGATTTCTATGAAATGTACAGGGTTTGCCTCGAGACCATATTTATTAACGTTTATGTTTTAGGTGAGTATTATCGTAGGGACATAGATTAGTCATCATCTAGATGTTCCGCGTCGTGGCGTTTTGCGATGCAGCTGAATATCTACGTGGAGATTAATCAATGTCAGGAATACTGATACAGTGATTGTTAATAGTTTAAGTCAAATTCATTAAATAAAAAAGTGCACGGCGTAATCAATGGGTAACATTCGTTGTTGGGATAAAATTAACGACACTCATAGATTTTCTGAACTAGTCTTAACACTCGCATATACAATAACAATAAAATAACCGGTTGCTAATGTAACAAATACACTAACTACTACAAAAGAACGCAAGACCGCAGATATTTTAGAAGGACTCTTAAGGTAATTGTGGAGAGAAACAAATAATCGTCCTTAAAAAATGTGTAATATGACGATAACAGCCTTACTATTGTTCTAAAACATTTACACGTTCGTAGTTATTGAATAATCAATTTTTAATCGTAATTTAAAATGTATTCGGCAATAATAAATGAAATTTGGCTCGCACAGTAAAAAATTTAAACGCTGCCTCTTGATGAATTAGATCCCACGTAGTTCCCACGGTCTCACGCGTGTCAGAAAAAAAATTGTTTATCTTAAATATCTCATAAATAAAACGTACGAGAAAAAAAGTATTAGTATTTTCATCTAAGAATTCAAAGCAGTATGTGCCATTTCATTGGAGCACATGGGCGGGTTGTAAATCGACTTGCACGCAGCAGAACCGAGTTCAAATCACAGCCTCGCGTTTACATGCATTGTAGTTGGAACATCTACGCTCTGTGGTGCTTCGAAAGGTATTTTAAGTCGTTTGTCCCATCGATAAGGTAGCGTTTGCCATGTTATTTACACACACACACACACAACGTACAAATCAGGAAAATTAATCCTATAGTAGCATACTAGGGAGCTACCTTGGGAGGAAGCCAAAGCCCACAGGGTTTTAGAGATCAAGGACGAAGAAGATATGATATTTCATGTTACCTGCAGTTATAAATCAACTTATATATTCCGGGTTTAAAATGTCGGGCGTTTTACTGTCAGAATTTTAAATATCGGAATATTTATCCTGTAGGATTTTTATATTGTCGTAATTTCGATATTGTAGGGATTTCGATACGGTCGCGCTTATAAATGTCGGGATTTCAAATTTGATGTATAGAGATTTGTATGTACCGTCCTTGACGGCTGTTCCCCATGCTGGTAGGGAGCTTAATAATATAAACAACACTGTTTCAGTATCCAATTAAGAACTGATTTATAATAGTTTATATAATTGTCACTTAATATAATAATTTAAAACAAAATAAAACAAAACCACAATTATCCTTAGTAGACTGTAAATTGTAAAGCACCAAAACTGAATGTTTCTACCTTTTATATCGTACCCGTTAAAACTTTTACCAAAAAAAAAAAATAAACGCTTAAAATTCATATGAATTTGATGTAAGTAGAATATAACGACGTAAAATTTCCCACTAGCTACAAAATAACCTATTAAAATAGTGGATGACACCACCAAACCGCATATTAATTGTAAATAAAGCACGACGGAGTTAGTTTCCTGCACCTGCCAAAATAAAACCGTAGGGTCCTGGATGTTTATGTTTCGGCCAAATGTGACGACACAGCGTTTATGAAAAATATGTAATATGAACCCGATTTGTTTTCATTGTAAATAATATTTGTTATATATCTGTGTTTTTTTTAATAATAAAAAAGAATATACGAAAATATAGCACTTACTATGGTAGGGGCATTCTTCGTAGCCACGTACTACGTTGGTGGTAACCTTCTCACCATTGTTGGACGTGGTCAGCTTAATAAGGATGTACTTGAAGACACCCTTGGGATCGATGTCCACGTCAGGTATGGTTACAGAGGCTGCCATTTTGCGGATAGTGTGGATGCTACGAAGCATAAATCTAAATCAAATGAGTATATTGTAGGGATCCTACTTGTTCTCAATAATTGTAGAGAGCATTTGCACATTCAACAACAGTTTACAGTATAAACAATACAGCGTGATCAAAATAAGAGGGAACACTCTGTAACTTCTTTATTTCACGATTGACGAAAATATGGTGAATTTGTTTTTAATTGAGTATCACGTAAATTATTTTTGACATATTAAAAAGTAACATTCGTTTCCTGTTTGGCTGAGGTGTATACAAGTTTCGTTTCTCAAATGACAATATATACTTTTTAAATTATTCGATTAATTCTCTATAATGCCGGCCACGTTCCAGTAAACCTGTCGGTTTGCCTGCACAGTTCCTGGAGCCTGCCATACACATTGCGTTATACCGGAGAGGTATACCTGCACAGATAAACCGGAGCGTCTGTGTGGACGGTTTCGGCAAACCTGCATAAGCGTAGTGACCTGTACAGGCGACCGAAGAAGAATAAAAATTCGATTCTTTCTACCCGAAGACGAGTGCTTCTTCTGCTTTACCGCCAAAATGTACACTTTTTATAACAATATTTTTTCGGAATTTTCTTTGGAATTAAAATACCTACAAAATAAAGCCATACACGATTTTTTATCATGAAAGTAATGTTTTCAAATTTCAATGTTTTATTTCAATGCCTGTAGATTTTCCGGTTAACTTGAAATAATCTCGACATTATTTCACGAAACTACTATATACTATATTTTTGTTACAAAACGACAAATATGTAGTACTGTTTACCCGACAGGTTTACCTCTCCGGTTTACCGGGACGTGTATGGGCTGCCGATTCTTCTCCGGTCGCCTGTACAGGTCACTAAGCATATGCAGGTTTACCCAACTTGTCCACACACACGCTCCGGTTTACCTGTACAGGTCTTTGCGCAGGTAAACCTCTCCGGTTTACCGGGACGTGTATGGGCCGCCGATTCTTCTCCGGTCGCCTGTACAGGTCACAGCATATGCAGCTTTACCCAACTTGTCGACACACACGTTCCGGTTTACCTGTATAGGTCTTTGCGCAGGTAAACCTCTCAGGTATACCGGAAAGTGTATGGCCGGCTTTAGACCGTATAATATGTTTATATATTAAGTATTATTTCGCGATTCATGTTTTTTCACTATGACATTTGAAATTATTTTTCTCGAAAAATTCCTTATGTAACCTATATCATAATACACATATCTAATCGCAGAAAAATAATCCCTTTCAGAATCCGTAATAAAAATATGGGGTTGTCATTTGAAAAACTAGCCGATGACGTCATTGCACATTCGAAAATGGTTGAAAAAAATAGCACTTTCATTTAAAATTGGAAAATAAAATTAAAAATCGACGTGTCCGAGCAATTTTTAGGAAAATATTAAATAAATATTTTATAGAATTTATTCCATACTTTAGGGACACCCTATATAAACAACTTTTCTAGGAAATTGCGTTTAAGATTTGGAGAGAATCACATGTTTTAAACTAAAAGAATAGCAATGGATACAAAAGAAAATCAAACTTTTGTTTATAATTTGAAATTTGTTATTTGCATTTCACCACCGAGTGTTAATTTGTTTATATTTATTAATTGTGTAATTATTTATTACTTCAAGATGTGTAATAAAGAAAATGTTGATATGCTGTTACGAAAATGTTGATATTTTTGGTGAATGTAAATGTAATTCCAGGTACCGCTATATGCACAGAGAGAAAATAGGTATCATCCGCCATCTACTTTGTAAAATGTAAATGGAAAAATTATTAAGAAAAAATGGACACTTTCTAGGTTTGTGGAGCCAACGTTGGGAGCCCTGGGTCATTGACGAAGAGAAGGAACTGGAAATCTTAGTATACTTGGAGACATATCCACATTTGTCTATTAGACATTTGGCACAGGAAATAGGAATTTCATTTGGTTTCATTCATAGGACCCTTAAACGGCACAAGATGCATTACTATAATTTGGTACAAAGTTTAAGGCGGTTTGGACCAACATTTATTTCTTGGATAAGATCTTATCCTCAATAATGGGATTTGAGCAGAATAGTTGACAGGGCCTATGGGTATGGAAAACGCCAAACCCAGTTTGCGCAGGCAAACCGGAGCATATATGGACACAGGAGGCCTGCTGTACAGACCTCTGGCCTGGCCTGGCCTGTGCGATTTCAGAACTGTTTGATATTGGCCTGCGCATACTCTACAAGGCTGTACGTGTGTGGGCAGTTCAGTCCATATGTACAGTTCAGTTATCACTGCTATCAATGTTTCTTTTGCAGTAAACATAGTAACATTCAGTATTATTTTAATTTATTTTAGTAAATGGACAAAGTGAACATGTTTAATGAATTTGTAACGGAGTTAATTGAATTGTACCAAGGTTTTCCGTGTTTATGGAAAGTTAAAAGTAAAGAAAGTGGCCAGTCTTTTGAATATTTACTTCACTCTCCTTTCTTTTTTATTAATCCTCTTTTGAACTGTATAAAATGTCTGCACGATGGCCTGAGCGTGTGTGGGGGCCACAAAAGCACAAGCCAGGTTTGTGCAAATCGGCCTGCACAGCCTGGCCTGAGTAAAATACTTAGCGCCTATGGCGGGCTTTAGAGAAAGCAGTCCAGTCTACTGCTTTCTCAATGATAATAATTATTATAGTTATTGTATAATCAGTGCTTTTAAGTTAGTTACTCAGTTGATTGTGATGAAGGACTTATTATTTATTATGTATTGAATAATATCCTCCAACGAGCACTCCCTGGATTTACCGGACCTAGTACCTGACCATATTAATTGTTATTAGTAATAAAACATCATGGTATGTGGTACATCTGATTAATACATCGCCCTGCACATTATACTCGCTCCGACATATATTGTAAATGCGCATTTTAAGTCCTGGTTTCCTAGCAAGCGGTGTCGATAAAAACGGCCGTTTTTGACGTCATTTACACATTACAAGATAAGTTTTAAGTACATGTAATTGAATAACTCACAAAATTGCAGTGTAATTCATGACATGTTCCCAATACTTTGAAGTATTCCGCTCTCTGGATTACCAGATTTATTTAAATATTCGTAAAAGAAAAGTGTGACGTCCAAATGACGTGAAATACGGCCGCTTTTGTCGACACCGCTTCCTAGGAAACCAAGGCTTTGCCGCCATTTATGAAACATTAATTTCTAAGCTTGTTGCTTGCGCCATCTATTGCGCACCGGTAGCATGCACATATCATAACATAACCAATCACAAAATAACTAGCATTATAAATAGGGTTTTGCTGGAAACATCAATAAAACGCAACGCATGTAATGTAACACTGTCACGATGTCTCAATTTGAATTATTCATATTCACCACACACGATCATATTGTGCAATTTATAGGTTAATTAATATTGTGAACCATAACAGTTATTGATGATTATGACCTAGCCATCAAGTCACTCGTTTCAAGTGCATTAAAAATAATATTAGGTACTTACTTTGAGTAGATAAGGTGTGGGAGTTGTTGTGCACTGGGAAATACTAAAATAAAACCACAGCCAGACTACGTATGCGCAGACGGAAGCCGGCTTTCAAAATTGTTGTCAAATGTTATTGAAACATGTAGCGAACTATTAATGTTTTTGGGGTTTTATTCATCTATACCACGTTGCATAGTATTAAATATTTATTAACTAATTGCAATTAATAATTATATTTTCAAATTGAATTGAGTAAAGAAAGAGAATAATAAAATAGGGTCATATCTGTGAAATGGGTTGCATATGATGGTTTGTTATAATCAAACTATTAAATAGTTCTCTAGGCTCTATTTTATAATTTCTCTAGAGTTTAGAGAACATATATTTACTCAAAATACACTGACCGGCACGAAAATTTGCCACCCTATTAATTTCGCAATCAAAGAATAATAACTCAGGATTTCATTCCGCAACAGAACAAGAAATGTACAAAGAACTAGAATGTGAAAGAGCAACCCTGAAGCCTAGGCAGCACGTGGAGCGCAAAGTAGTGCCTCGAAGGCAGTCAAGCCTACCGTGGGACGTGAGGAGATTTAGTTGGTCAGAGGGCATCTGTCAGAACTGCCCATGCTCACTGATTTGGGCGTCTTTAGAAGATTCCTCCTCACGAAAAAAAAGTAGCTTCTTGTGTAATGTAATATGTTTCTTTGTTTCCATTTGTGTCCCCCTTTCTTGTAGTTTTCACTTATTTTGTCTTTTCCTTGGTTTAGGATAGTTATGCTTCTTTTGCTACGGCTCTAAACATTCTACAGGACTCTTCTAGCTACATATTTGTCCTACTCAGAGAATCTCGAGTAACATAAAAGTAACAGAGGTTAATCAGATGAATCAAAGATGTTAAGAGAAACTCGAATTAATCAAAAATACTATAGTTATTCAGAGAATCTCTAGTAATACAGATTATCTTGAGTTACTCAGAGAAACTCGAGTGAATTAAAGAATGTAGGGTTAATTAGAGAAACCAAAATTGTTCAGAGAATGTCGAGAAACATTAATTACCATGAGAATCAGGAATTAATCAAAGAAACTTGGGTTAATCAGAAAATCTAAAGATCTCTTCAGAGAAACGCAATTTAATAAACAGGCTAATCAAAGAAATTCTAGTTATTCTACTCCTATTGCAATAATTCTTGACAAATGTAAGAATGATTGCAATAGTTAGTAGTTATTTATAGTTATCTGAAAATCAGATGAGTATTAAATGATAAACTGTAAGAAAAGACATTAATACTTGGTTTTTCTTTCAATACATAGATAACTGATTGCAATAACGGAATAAATCTTAAACAAATTCCTGAGGAATATTTCTATATTCTTCCGTGCGATTTGAGGGTCAACAAGAGTTTCAGTATCGTGTGTTCGTTTCCCATCCTACCTGTTCATCCCAAAGGTGCTCATTGATGGTTGCCACTGCCCATTCTAAACTATTGATGTACACTTCCTCCAAGTACTACAATTTTTGCGTTATGCGGCTTTAAATTATCGTGCATAAATAAGAATTCATCTCCTACAAATGGAGCTAATTGTCCAACAGCTTCTGCCAAGATATCGTCTATATATCGAACAGCATTTAGAGAGTCATTGCTGATGATAAGACCCAGACCATAATTTTACCACATCCGTAGCTTTTCCTTTCTGACATACAAACTTGGGTATATTGTTCATTTCTTCGCCTGTAGCCTCACCCTCGTCCATCACTCGACCAAACCCGAGATTCATCGGTGAAAAGAACTGACCTATGTAGTTGCTGACTTGTCCTTTCTTCTTTGTCTCTGTTAGGACCGCTATGTCCACTTTCATTTGCTGTAGTTCTTTCATCACTTGTTGCTCCTTGGTTGTGATTCCTGGCACGTTACAGGTTCAAATATCCATTGTTTTCGTCATCTAATTTCATTTCCATTCCCAGGTTTTTTTTGGTTTGTTTTTACGATAGCCAGGTCGTCATCTTGGAGGGCCTAGAACTTCTATTGGGAACGGAAATGGATGACGAAAACAGCAATGGATATTGGAACCTGTGACGTGCCAGGAATCACAACCAAAGAGCAAACAGTGATGAAAGAACTAGAGCAAATGAAAGTGGACATCAAAAAGGAAAATATGAGAATCAGCGTATGTTCCCTAACAACAAAATCAAAGCCAGGCAGGATTGAATATAGACAAAAAGACGCAAGCTTCAAGAAAAACATCATCAAGAAAAATAACTAAAAATGGGAAGTAAAATGTCAAGACATAGATATGTACAAAAAGAGTGTCAAGAAGCCTGGCGCTTCGTCAGAAACTTGAAATCAGAGCAAAACGACAGAACTAGACTAAACATTATAAACACAGATGAATAGATAGGCTAGCACATTGCAAAACATTAACATTAAACAGCAACAAAATGCGGACGTCGTTATGTGGGGTGATACGATAAAGATATCGACTATATCGATTGAGGAAGATGTCAAGTTGCTAAAAAACAGATCCCCCGGTCCAGAAGTTTTTTTGTTAAGTAACAGTCGAACTAGTAAAGTTACTAGTTCGACTGGTATCGAACTAGTAAAGTACGGAAAAAGAAACTTAATATTTATATATTTCCGAAATAATTAATTAATATTATACTAGGTGACGATTTTCTGCAGTAGTAAGTCGTAACACATACAGTAACACATAGCAGAAGGACCCGATGGTCGATAACCAGTTTTAAAAATTGTAACAAATACAATAACTACTACTATATTACGGGGATATGGTAAATTAAATACAAGTTTCGCATTCTGTTTATTCTCTTATGTACTGCTAACACTTGTTGTTTTTATTATTATTATACATCTTTTTTTATTATTATACATATCTCTTTAAAAATATTCTGTTTTAAAACTTTACATATATTCACATCTCAGACGACAGTCTGCAAAACATACACCACCGATATGTAACACTTTAAAACAAAACATCCGGAATCAAATAATTAACATTTTACATTTTTGGACACGTCTTTGGTTTGGTTTTATTTTGATTTATGTGTATAAACGGCGACACGATTATAACCTACTTTGGCATTTTGGTCGTTTTCGTTACAAATTAAATGGACAGAGAATAATGCACACGCATGAGTGACTAAATGATATAACGTATGATATACAATTATGCATTGTTTGTTAAAGTATTCTTTAAGACACTATTCTATTGTACAGCAGTTTATTTACTAAACACCCGCGAAATATAAAATATTTTAAATGTATGTATAAATAATATATAAATACTAAATTAAGGTTGGGTTGTATATAAGTGAGTTAACTGTAACCAGTAATCGTATGTGGTAGATTTGGAATAATTGTTTATTAACAGTGCATTTAATACAGTCATGTACTTCTGTTTATATTTGGAAATGTCGCTTTATGTGATGAAGTATCAAATAAATTAAATATTTATTAGCATGAGGTTAAAGTCGTTAAAAACGTAGGTTCTGTATTGAGAACCAATTATAAAACGTAGCTTCCGTAATGAGAACCTACGTTTTATAATAGGTTCTCAATATGGAACCTACGTTTTTTAACGACTTTAACCTCAGTCTAATAAATATTTAATTTATTTGATACTTATCACATAAAGCAACATTTCTAAATATTGGAGTTATGAAATCAATCTTCTTTATGCAACCCAAATTAAGGTGTGACATTTACAAATCTTGGAGATATGAAATCAATCTTCTTTATGCAACCCAAATTAAGGTGCGATATTTCCAAATTTTGGAGATATGAAATCAATTTTCTTTATACAACCCAAATTAAGGTACGTTTAGACTGAGCGAATTATGTTCGAATTAGCTGAATAAATGTTTCAAATAATAAGTTTAATAATTTTATTAGCTATTGATAATGTCTTCAAAATCAGAATCACCGGTATAAATTATGATTTGACAAATGAGAAAATTACTATAAAGACGTCTTCCGAAAATACACCATTTTCAGAATCACCAGTATAAATGATGATTTGACGAATGGGAAAATTTCGATAATAATATTCTGTACAATTGTTTTTAGCTTTTTTAAACATGCTTTTTATATGGACTTGTAAATATATATTTATATATATATATATATATATATATATATATATATATATATATAATAATATATAAATAATAATAGAATTTTTGAGAAATTTTTAATTAATATTGATACTACCAATACACCAGATATAGGTGATTCTTCATTCAGATAGCCGAATATGGCAAGAAGTACTTCACTATATATAAATATATATATATATATATATATATATATATATATATATATATTTATATATATATATATATATATATATATATATATATATATATATATATATGTGTGTGTGTGTGTGTATTTATTGCTAAAATAGTATTATTACATCTTTGCAATATTTAAGGATATTTCTTACATATGGCCATTTTTGTTAGAAATAAATTTCATAAATTATTAATTAATAAAACTACTTTTTAGCTTAAAAAATCAGTTTCGATAATAATAGATTCAACAATTCTGTAAAATTGTTCAGAGCTTTTCGTTGTTTTGAACTTGTTTTCACCCACGGCCGCGGTTTTCCCACTTAGATACGTAACTGGTAAAAACCACATTATATTGCATATTGCCAATATATGATTACTTGTCATACTTACATATGAAATGTTAATTTTTCACTCTTATGCGGAAAGTATATCTTTATAACATTCAAACAAATGTTCAGAGTGGGAAATATATTGATAGTAAATGAATACATGAATATAATAATAACTTTTGGGTTGAATTTTCAGTTGGCAACGATCGCTCAGTTTAAACGCACCTTATATATTAAAATAGTAACAATAACAGTCGCGACATTCTGAAACTATCAGGGGCACTGGGCAACTATCTTTTGTGAAACCCATCCGAAGCTGCCGCTATAGAAATTGATGTTTAAAAAACGTAATGCGGATGTACAGTGAATCAATTATAGTTTACTTCACAGTTACATAACATTTATATATTGGTTTTCTTTAATTTATGTGAAATGAGGACAATTGTAAAAAAATCATAACACATTATTTTTAAGAGGGTTTTCTCTATTTAAACACTTGTTTAAAAGTTGGTACGTATTTCGATATGTAAATTGTTTTTTAGACTGATTTCCTATATTTCCTAAAATTTGTCTATAAAAAAGGTAATTCTGACTGAAACTTATACTCTAAAACGTGAATTACATTGTACTAAATTCATCAAGAAACTTGAACAAGTTTCTAGTTTCAATCATTCGTGTGCTATGTTCAGTTCATACTATGACCAATCAAAATCTGCGCATGTCTTTTATTCAGAACATTATTAGTCATAGGATGAACTGAAATTCGTTCGAGAAATATTAAAGTGTGAATTACATTGTACTACATTCTTCAAGTAACTTGAACAAATGTCTAGTATCAATTATTTATGTGGTATGAATAATTAACACTAGATATTTGTTCAAGTTTGTTGAAGAATCTAGTACAATGTAATACACGCTTTAATATTTCACGAACATTTTATTTAATACGGGATATTTATTATTATTAACATGTATGTGTTACAATCCCTGGTTATAGTATTATTGATGTATTGTATACAGGTTTTAATATTGCTTTCACAAATTACTTTACTGTAAATAATATTTCTTTTAGGAGTGAATTATCCCCGTGTCGGCGATCTGAATGACGAATCACCAGAGACGTGAGTTTGAGTGATTTTTTTTAACGTTAACTAATCAAATAATATTTCTGTTATCTTATTCTTTAACCCTGTATAATATGAATAACAAAAGGCTATGCATTTTTTGCTTGTATTAAATCCGATGACGGGGACAGGTTTAAAGTCTACGGGCGGTGTTGTTGGGGGTCTCGCGGTGAACGGCGGAAAGCGTCGGCGGTGATCCGATGAGGGCCTGCCGCTGAGTATAGAAATAAGTGTGTACATTTGTAAGTCCTATAAAATATCACTGGTGTTTAGGCAAAAGGGTTTTAGTCGGTATATGTAAAGTTTACAAGCCGTTTGTACCAATGGAAAGAGCAGATTTTTTGGGGTAAAAAGACATGAAATCCTTATGTTCGTAAAAATTATTACTTAAGCTCTTTTGCCCAAACACCAGTGATAATAAAGACTAACGATGTTGGTTACCAATGGAAAGAGCAGAATTTTTAGGCTAAAAAGACATGAAAACCCTATGTTCGTAAAAATTAGTACTTAAGCCCTTTTGCCCAAACACCAGTGATAATAAAGACTAACGATGTTGGTTTCTTGTAAGAAATTGAAAGAATCGAATATTTATTTGATTTTCGTCATACCCTAAATGTAAATTCCCTTTTTCTGTGTAGACCTATAACAATTGCCCTCATTTCACTCACGCGTTTAAAGCCGCCAGCAGCGTGTTCGCAATGTCCTCCCTTCGCTCACCACTTCGTTATCACAATATATATATGAACAAATCTCTAACAGTTAATAGATGGTTTCTAGAATATATTAGCTACAACAAAGGCTTACGACTATTTACAACATGGCATGTACACTTTTATAATCTTATATACATGTAAAATATTTATAAAATATTCTTTTAACATTCAAAACTCCGTTGGGAGTTCTTCTCCTAAGTTTTTTTGTATTGTTTTATTAGAAAAATATTATTACTAATAATAAATAGTTGATTATTGTTATGTTGTTAATTGATAACAAAATCTAATGGGTGATAAATGAGTTGAATGTACGGAGTAATTAATAAATTTACAAATAAGCATCTTAGTCTCGGTTGTAGAAAGGGAATATAACTATAACCCGTGATTATATTTTTAGATGTTGCATAAATAGTTGTTAAGTTTCAATTTTATAGCAACATGTACCTATGTTTGTTTATATATGCATTATGTGTCACAGTTGTCAAAAGTTATATTTGAATCATGGATTGAAAATTAACTCGAGTTTCTGCTTTATACAACCGAGCCTAAAGGTAGGTTTATGCTGTCATAAGTGTCTTTCGTTTATCGCTCTGGGCTGGTACGGGCTTATTGTTTCTTATTCTATTTGCCGCTTTCGATGCGCATAATTCTACCTCGGCCTTTATAACCAACGGCACACGACCTGAGCGATACTGCACGCCACGGGGACGACTAGCAATAATAAACCATGTTAAACGAAAGCGCCTACCGTTGACCAAGTATCGGGTTGCTGAAATGACGAATATTTGGCGGCAACCGACGCTAAAAGGGCTCTTGCTCTCTAGACATTAGAAGTTACATTATTTGTTTATAAGCAGTTTGAGATAAATTCTGATTCTGATGATTATTCTACTAAAGAAGACCACTGAGTAATCCTGCTGGTAATAGTATGATGATTAAAAAAAGACATCTCCCGTTTAAATTTATGTTTTAATGATAGTATCGCTCCGATTCAATTGCCGATATCGCGCTGACTGCTCTTATTGTTGTCGGCCAGTAGACGAGCAAACATCTTATAACTTATTTTGTCTTTATAAACAATACCTCGGAAAATATACCTCTAAATACCCAGCTCAGTGCTCTAGTGTTTAAAGGCGCCGTCTCACACTGTGTATTGTGGAGCGTGAGTTCAAACATAATCGGCCCGAATTTTTCGTTTTGTCTCCTCTCACAGAAAACTATGAAAAATCATACGTTTACTGTGAAGCTAAGGTAAACACGAGGTGATTAAAATCCTCTGAGAATCTTACTTTACCAGTGGAAAAACCCCATGGCAGACATCCTTATAGAGATTTCACGAATTTTCGCGAATAACCTCTCACAGAAAACTATGAAAAAACATACGTTAACTGTGAAGCTAAGGTAAATACGAGGTGATGAAAATCCTCTGAGATTCTTACTTTACCAGTGGAAAAGCCCCATGGCAGACATCCCTATAGAGATAGATTATGTTTACCTCTAAATTAATTTCCTTAATTTATTTCAGCATAAACCCACCTTAAATTAAATTATCATTCTTTTAGTTTGTCGACAATAAATGTTATTGAATACAATTTCATCTATAATTTAGGTTTTGTTAATGCTATTTATAGAATTCTGTCGACTATATTTAGATGAGTAGATTTTGATTTTTTATTTGAACATAACAAAAATCTTAACTTAACGTTTACAATTTACCTAACACTGATCATCCCACAGTTGCAATCACGTCAACTCGTATTGTTCCCTGTGCGCTAGATCATTTTGCGCTGCAGGCATCACAATCGGAATGTGCACAGTACTTTGGTAGCTCCGCGAGCTTGAATACCCCTGTTGTTGCAACAGCTGTTGCTCCCTATTTTGTTTGTATTGCTGGAACTCGCGTGCCTGTTGGTATTGCACTTGCTGCTGGTAGATCTGTTGCTGTATAAGATCCCCGTTGCTAAGTCTGGTTTTAGGAATAGGTGCGTACACTTTGTGACTTGGGCTGTTGGTATTATAGGGCGTGCCTTCGTATGGAATGTGCTTGGGGGAGCTGTTGGAATAGGTTTTTGCAGGGCTGCCGCTTTGGCTGTATGCGTACTGGCGTACATTAGTGGGTTGATACGTTGGTTGGCTAGTGTACATAGGGCTAATAGCCTGGTATTGAAGAGCTGAGGAGTATTGCGCCGCGGGATGAGGCTGGTGAGTTGGTGGGCTGCCTTGATAAACAGGCACGTAACCACCGGCAACACCAACCCCTTGCCGATACTGCGTAACGCCGTACGATTGATGCACTATACTTTGTGTGTGGGGATTGTAAATTCGCTGGTCGGGCGGTAGTCCTGCAGGACGCGCGCCTTCGACGATGCGAGGCTTGTCGCGGGCCGCAGGACGTCGTTTCGGTGTGGCAGGGAGTGAACGCGAGCCCGAGCTCGCAGTTTCCCAATCCTTTAGCAGGGTGGAGAGGCGGGCTCGTTCTAGTGCCCTCTCCATCTCGCTGGTGGAATCGTAATCGGGGCCCTGGGGAATGAGATAAAGCGGTTTAGGAATGCTGAATTCAATTTACCGCAAATCCGCGTTGAATATTAAGGGTGCGCACGCGGGAAATGGTCCCCATACTGTTTATAAAATATTCGCTTCGTACAACTTCATTCGAGTTCAGTAAGTGGCATGGCGTTTGTATGGCATATATTGCTTTGTGTAGATTAAATGGCAAGAGATTTATATTCGATATGGAAATTAAATATGAATTGAAAATGCATATGATAGGGAAGGCCGTGGCAATATTTTTGACGACTAAGAACGTCCGTTTTCAGTTCTATATTTTTCAGTGGTATAATAAAAATAAATAATTTAATAATGTTCTTTAACATATAACATATATAAACCCTCTTTATTTGGTTATCGGAACCTTCGAGGTCTTTACTTCGAAGGTTCCGATAACAAATAAAGAGGGTTTATATATAAAATTTTAATATAAAAATAAAATAAATCGATCAATATCATCTGCAAATAATGAAATTTGATTTAGCTAACTGAGTGTTAGATATCTGCATTATTAGCGTTAAAAGTTTATTATTGATTCTAATTATGAATGGAACTGAATACTGAGCTGACGACGATAAAGTTTATAAATAATAAATTTCCTATATTGGAGTGTATATAAGAAAAACTAAAAATGATTTATTTACTACTCATTAACTCATTAAACATTTTTTAGGCAATTCAACTGCCTATTTTGTTTCATCGTCACGTATCTTCAAAATAATCAACTCCATCTTAAATTAGCAAGCAATAACAATAATATAAAGCATAGTCTAAATAAAATTAGACAGAATAGACTAAACACTATTAGGAATTTAAACCATCCTGCACAATTTATCATCAATTCAGCGTTTATAAATAGCTATCGAAAATACTAAATCGCCAATTACTCTTTAGTATGAAAAGAATTACTCATCTAAAAATAGAATGATGCATTGCAACGTGCGGATTCAGCAAATGTTGTTTTTGCAAGATGAATCGAATGGCTTTCAGCATCGCGCACAAATGTTATTCATAAAGGTCAGAGGTAGCACGAGCTCCATGGATCGATGTGTACTTACACTTTCAATCTTCTCATCCAACATCTTGAAGAAATTGTTTTGACTTGTTGAGAGTTCCCTAGAAAGAAAAAACAAACCGTTTAATTCCTAAAACAGTCAACATAAATATTTTGAAGTAAATTAACGGCAATGATTTACAGCATGAAACATAACAACTAGCATAAACACAATTAGAACGTTATAAGGTGTCTAATTGCAGGTTTATTTTACGGAGTATCTTGTTTTATTGATAAATAAATCACGGAAGGTTGAGCATACAGTGGAGGTTTGTGAACTACCAAGTTATCATATAATGTAAATAAACCGTGAACAAAGCTACCCAAAGATTGTTGAATTCATATTGAAAACCCCTACACAAACACGTTACACGTGAGAATTGTTCAATTGACTAAACAACAAATGAAAATAAAATATCGAAAGTCCGTTATTATTGGTAGATGATAAATATATATATATATATATATATATATATATATATATATATAATAGACATAAGAAAAGTAGAAAAACAATACTGCTAGTTGAGATAACAATATTTTTTTGGAAATCTGAGGAAAAATCTACCAATAATAACGGACTTTCTATAAATATTAGACTATTGATATTATCTAGTCGATTGTTTTTGATAGAATCGGCTAGATAATATCAATAGTTTAATAGTTATATCATAAAATATTGAAATTCCGTTATTATTGGTAGATTTTGCCTCAGATTTCCAAAAAATAATTGTTATCTCAACTAGCAGTATAGTTTTCCTACTTTTCTTATGTCTATTATATGGCTATAGATATTCTAAGTTGATTGTTAACCTATTATCGATAATACAATAAATTCGGTAGTCATACCATATCATGGTAACATATTTAAAATGTTCTAATAAATCTACAGGGACTTATCTTCGGCACTATGTATTTGCTTTGTTGAAAATTATTTTGAATTTCTTGCTGTGTTAACTCCAACACCCTCCTTGGACAGGGTAGAGAATCACCCGCGGTGTACAACTTCAGATTGCGCATATAATTTAGTTTAAGTTGTACTAAAACTTTAAGTTGTACTAAAACTTTAACATATTATAATGTAATTATATGGCAAATAGCGATTGCATAGCATGGCTTCAGGCATTCCTGTTCTCGTTAAGCCTTCAAATGCGGTCAGGTCACGAATCCTGTATTATACTTGTGGCATTGACAACATTCGAAGGCTGAATAAGTAGAGATGACAGGAGAAAATAATAGTAACCTTAATCTGGGCTGTATATCTGTACAGTAACCATAGCATGTAAACATATTTAATCGTTGTTACAAGAAAATTAATAAAAATCAATGTTTTTTAACATCTATGCAAGCCCAAGGGCTCTTCCACTAGTTAGTTCCCTATATTAGGTAAGGTCATCAAGTTAAAGGAATTTCTCACGGTGTCTAATAATTGATCCATTACCACTTATTAGACACCTTGAGAAACTCCTTTAACTTTGATCTCTTCTTATTGAAGAGGTATGTGGATGACATTATCTGCAGCTGTATTGAACATATATTAAATCTATAAAACTCATCATTAAATTTACGGTTGAGGAGAGAACATGTGAGAACGTGGTCAATGGAGTGCGTGAGGGATTCTGAAAAGAAGGTAAAACAAACATAGATCTGGCAGAATCAGGGACTGAAAAGGAACTGAGAAGTTCGAGACAGGTGGTAGGACGTTAGGAGTTCACTTGGAATAAGCTGGAAGTATCGCTGCGCCAATTGAAATTGTAAAAGACGGCAAGAGAAGAGGGGTAGAAACTGCCACAGTGGATTAATATGATGTGGAGTGGAGCGGTAGAGCGGAAGAGTAGCGTGTGGGTGTGATTTTGCCAGTGCATAAGAGGGGGGTATGGTGTTAGCCTCGGAGCTGAACAACTAAGGGAATCATATTAATGTGTGCATAAGCTAACGGTGACAATCGTGAAAAGGAGACTGGACTGTGAGGGTTGCTTCCGGAATGTCAGGGTGGGTTTAGAATGGGAAGACGGACGAGGAAGGAGATTTTCACTGTAGCGAAAATGGTAGAGGAAGTGGTTAGATTGCAAAGAGAGAAGTCATGCGGTGTTTGTGGATCTGAAAGCAACATATAATTCAGTTCGTATGGATAAGCTAGTAAACTGTATGGAAAGGTTAGAAATGGAAGACGAAACGGTTGAATGGGTGCGAAGGATGTACAAAAATGACGAGTGAGCTGGCCACCAAACTGGAGGGTTGGCTATATGAGGAGCTGGACGAAACAATCACCAGCTCATCAATTTTCACTCTCACTTTTGAGAAGTGGTAGCACTCAAGAGAGATACTGCGAATTACATACGGCTGATCACCGACTGATACGCAACGACTTAGATTTCGTACCACGAGAACTACCGTCTTACTGAAATCCACAAAAAAACGAATAAACAACTATTTTGAAGATACCTATCGGACAGGATGGAGTATCAAGTAGCAAACAAAATTCCAGAATCAGTGGACGACTTGGAGGCTTGTGTGAAATACCTCCAAAAATCACGGATTCCATCATATGAGAACTCCTGTCCCATGAGAAAAGCGGGCATGAGAGCCTCTACACCCCCTCGGCGAAGTGCAGACATCAACTGCCTTCGATCCAATGCCGGTAAAACTTTCAACAAGGCCAAAACAGTAAAGATATAGCTCTATGGGAAACTTTTAGGGAAGCCCGTAGACAATTCAAATGTGAAGTCAAGAAGCGACAAAAAAATACATGGAGAGCCTACTGCAATGGCAGTAGCTGCTCGTCTGAAGAGAGTAATCTTTAAACACCCTGTATAACAACTTAACTCGCTAAAACGGGAGGATGGCACTTACTCTTACTCATGGTAAAACCTTCCCAAACGATCGAGGTACTCCTAGACACCCACTTTCCTGGCAATCAACCTGGAGGTCCCAATATAGCAACCGATCCCCATCAACCTGATAAGAAAGATTAGCTGCAAGCCGACCAAATGATAAGTATGATACCCAAACCAAGTAAAGTAGACTACACACTTACCAAGCCATTCAGGTCCATCAGCCTAACCTTATTTCTATTGAAGACGTTAGAAAGGCTCTGTGATCGTGAAATCAGGGACGGGCTGCTGAGAACGCACCCCACACAATCGAAACAGAATGCCTACCAACTAGGTCGCTCAACAAAATCAGCCCTACATCTAGTGACTTCTAGGATAGAGGAAACACTGAAGCATAAATATTCGTTGCTTGCCACCTTCATTGACATTGAAGGTGCTTGCAAGAAAACAGCATTTAAAAGTATTGATAATGCTTTAACATCTCACAGGATTCACCCCGCTATGATGGGCTGGATAAAAATATAGTTGGTCTAAGAACAATTCAGGTAATACTAGATGACGTAACATCAAAAAAAGTGCAGGAAGAGGCCGTCCTCAAGGTAAAGTCCTCCCACCCTTTTTATGGGATCTTGTAGTTGATAGCCTCCTCCTGGAATTAAATAACTCAGGTAATCATGCGTTGGCTATGCAGACGACCACTATGTCGTCTGCATAGCCAACAACAGTTTGTAAGGTGTAATCTCATGCAGAATGCCCTAAGCAGTCTTGGGAACTGGTACGATATCCATTCGCTAACAGTAAATCCACAAAAGGACGGAGCAGATAATGTTTACGAGGACGAGAAAACTCGAGTATTAAAATATGCAGGATTAATCATGAATACAAAGCTGAACTGGAATAAGCATATAACATTCAAGCTGGAAAAAACCTGCATATAATTTTGGCAATGCCGCAAGGCGGTTCGTATATCATGGGGCTTATCTCCCAAGATCACCCAATGGATATACACCGCGACCATAAGACCAACTTTCGCATATAGCGCAATAGTCTAGTGGTCGAAAACCAAAGAAATCACAACATATACACCGCGACCATAAGACCAACTTTCGTATATAGCGCAATAGTCTAGTGTTCGAAAACCAAAGAAATCACAACAATTTCAAAGCTATCACACATCCAGCAGATGGTCTTGCCATCACCGGCGCTATGAGAACAACATACACAGCAGTTCTTGAAGCACTACTATACCTACAACCATTCGACCTCCTACTGCAGTAAAAACAGCATAAGGCTATCTTCACTCAACCTGTGGCATGAGGTAGAATCATTGGACACAGGAGAATACTGAGTGCAGCTATCAAACTAGATCCAGAATTCTACCCAAATACAGTTTTGTCAAACATTTTCAGACCATTATCACACTGGATGGACACCCACAAGGCGCCAACATATTCATGTATACTGATGGTTCTAAAACTAAGACGAGATCTGGTTATGGAATATTCTCACCAGAACTCGATAGATCTCAAGATAAGAGCACAAATTAGAAGACTCACATCAGTCTTCCAAGGTGAATTTACAGTAATACTAAAATTTTAGTCGAACGGAATATTAAGGATAAACATATCCAAATACTCACCGACAGCAAAACAGTTCTAAACGCACTAATGACCAACACATATGTGTCGAAAGAGCTATATTCATGTCTACACAGCCTGGAGGAGTAGCCTAACTGGCCACTGTCGGCTAAACAAACACCTACACACGATGGGTCTGGTAGATAGCCCGTTATGTAGAGTGTGCAATGAAGAACTAGAAACAGCAGAGCATGTAATATGCCGAGCTCTAGTAAACACTTGGCAATTTCTCTCCCGCCAGTGTTCTGCAGATTGCGCGCAGAATTGACTGGTTCCCACCAGTAGAGTAGCCTTGAAGGGAGTTTTCACAATGGGCCCATGTTGAGGCCTAAGTGTCTGTAGCTATGCTACCCTCTAGCCAACTATCCCGAACTACCCAGGACATTGTAGAATAGAGGGTATAGTAATGAATACCGGTTCTAGCTCTTACGTTATAGGCTTGGCGTGTATGGTAATGGTGAATTTGCTCTACTCTCGCGTATGATGTGCAATTCTGGTTGGCGTAAAGTAGGCATTCCAGTACATACCTTGAAGGTACTGTTAGGATGCCCAGCCTACTGAATGTACCTCGAGTACGTGCCCTGTAGTTTAGATTACCAATAATTCTTATTGCGCGCATTTGGGGTAGACATATTTTCTTGATATGCGAGGAATGGCCTCTCTTAAGAATAGCATAGCTTGAAATCATGCATAGTATGCTGTGAGTAGTACTGGATTTGGTACGATCCTGGCTAAACTCCTCAGTGCGCATATTCTTGTATAAACTGCTCGCTAATTGGTTTATGTGAATTTTCCAAGTTTGTTATGGGTCAATATGTACTCCTAGGAACTACACGGCTGGCAAGTTTTTGATGGGTATTTCTGGCGTAGAAACGTGGATAGTTTCATTATTATTCTCATTTAGGGAAAGTTTATTTGCAGTAAACCATTCCTTTGCAGTATACATGATGTCCGTTTTTTGATACTAGAAGCTCAAATATATTCTTGTTTAGATTTATTGTGGTTGTATCATCTGTATACAATATAGTTTGTGCTAGAGCATCCGGCAAATCATTTGTAAATGAGAAATAAAACTTGCCCCTGCGGTACACTAATATTTGTTGATTTGGAGTTGGACTGCATATTTCTAAAATGTGTCTGCTGCTGTCTTTCGTATAGATAGAAGTTTATAAGTTAAATAGTAGTATTCCAATTTTTTTAATAGTATACTTATCATGTGATATGCAGTCGAATGCCCACTTTGGTTGCATATCAGAAGATATGTACATTCCATCATCCGTTCCAGTTGTAATTTTACATTATTAATAGCAGAGCTTGTCTTTTTGTTTTTGTTTACTCTGAACCCATATTGGTTTTTGTTTAATATATCGTTCGTTTCTAAACTTGTTTTTTCTATCAGCGATTCAAATATTTTGGCTATTATTGGTATAATACTTATTGGTCTATAGTTTTCCAGATTGTCTATTTTACCTTTTTTATGTATGGGATAAATTTTGATAGTTTAAAACATGCCGGAATTCCCACATTGAATTGTTCCGTTGAACAGATTTGTTAGTCGAGTAATTATAAATATAAAAATATTTGGAAACAGTAACTATGGTTGGAATTTGGCTTTTTCAGTTGTACCATTGATGGATACACTACATTATTTTGAATATTAATTTTCTCTCTCTCTCTTTAAAAAATATAGTGGTCCAGCAAAATTTCTTTCGGTCAATTATTAGGATTCATTAACATATCATGATGGACAAAATTAGTCGAAATTTTAAAGCCATTTGTGCTGTTTTTGTAAACCAATTTTACACATTGTCTATAAGTCCTCATTATTTAATATGGATTTAACAGCCTTCTGCCGATTTAATGTCGCTGTTAATTCTGCTCACGAAAATGTCTGTTTCCTTCACTTTGAGAGATGTTTGTATGATGTAATGACTGGGCTACTGAGTATTCACCGGAGTTTGAGATATCATCAGATCATTATTTGTTAATACAGTGCTTGTGGCTAAGAGAGTAGAATAAATGCAAGAGATATTGGAAAGAGTGGGAAGGTACTTTGATAAGACAGGGTTAGTAGTGAATGTGGAAGAAAACCAAATGGACGATGTTTAGAAATAAGTGTAGGATAGGAATGGTGTTTGAGAGAGTAAATTTATATACGTTTTTAGGCTTTTGGGTTGGCTGCAGAGGTGGGTTTAGGAAGCATTTTGAGTGTGTACAAGCAAAGGCAAGAATGGCTGGGGAAGAGAAAATGGGTGTAGTGGTGGAATGGTAACCTAGGCTTGTATGAATCCAATACTGTTATATGGAGTAGACGTGTAAGAATTGTGCGAGTGGGATATAATCGAATAGGAACAAGGCTGGTTTCGGATGAGTTTACTAGGACTCGAAAGATCGACGGTGCTATGAGGGTGATCCTGCAGGAAATAAATCGTAAGAGCATGTGGCGGGAGTCGGGTCGGAGGATATGGCAAGTGCGGAGGATCCCCGCAAGCTACGTAACCAGCGGAGGGTTGGGCAGAGAGGACTAAGTGTGCATGGCAAGAGTGACATGCTCCTCGGAAGAGGAAGGCAAGTGTTGATGGAGCAAGGCTTTACCGCGTGTGTGCTCTGTAGCACAGGGAACGATAAGTGATGGCACCTAGGGAAGGGATGTGAAGAGTGAATGGGTGGGGGGCTTGTATAAAGGTGAGTGAATGGGTAAGAGAGGACGAATAATGCCGAAAACTGAAAAAGGCTGGTCTAAGAAAGGAAGTGGATGAGGGGGTGATAGAATAGTGGGAGAAGAGTTATAAGGTTAGTTTTAATATTTCGGAGATTATATGGATTTATGGAGTACAAATACAAGTTTTAGTCGTTTTAGAGAGGGATTATTGTAATATATTAAGTGAGGAGCGAATATATAGTTAATTTGTGATGGGAATGCCTATTTTTTTTTATAGAATATCAAGTATTATTTCTTGTAGCTTATATCAAATTGGCTTAAAATTGAAAATCCAAAACCAACATTGGATATATGAAAATAAGTTTCTTATTTTCTCTTCGAAAATATAACATTTGGACACACCTGTGTCGAAAATGTACATTACGGATCAGGATTACATGATCTAATAGAAAGGCATTTATCTCAACAAATATTGAGTTCCAACTTATAAAAGGGGGCGAAATTAAGAATCTTTTAAAGGCACCTTACACGATCAATATTACTGTCAATATTTTAGAATAATGACATGATTACTGTACGATAATATGTTTAAAATATTCCTTATTCTAAAATTTTGTCAGTATTACTCATTGTGTAAGGTATAGTAATGATGTAATGAAGAGAATACTGATCTGTATCCGGATAATTGATTACTTGATAAATATAAAAGGAGGATTGAAGCAAATATAGACAGTACTAGGATAAACAGTATTATTGACCGTGTAAGGTGCCTTATACTAGAATAATATGATGTGAAAATACGTATTATTGTCCTCTAAAAATTCCATTTATTTCCGATTGGTAAACTGGGTAGAATGAACATGTTAAAACAGGTATTTATTTTTATTTCGTGAAAATTGTAGTTGACTTAGTAAAACTGGTTTGAAATTTACAATCTACATCTTCGCCAAACGTTATCCTTAAATGAACAACCCATACTTTATCTCACAGCATGTAATCCAGGTCCAGATTATATGATGCGAAATGGGGTATTGATGTTCTTTCAAAGATGATGTTTGGACCTTTAAAACTGGGTCGAAATTGAAAATTACAGTGTTACAGGATACGAACAGGGGGAGGTGTTTTTATTTTCTCATCGAAAAAATAGCTTTTGACATGTAAAACTGTTTTGAAATGGAAAATCCTATTTCACTATTTTACGTCACTTGACAACTTAGTGATATTTGATATAAGGCAGTATTACACTAGCGTCCCCGAAGAATAAGGCATACCAACGCTGAAACACTTTTGGTTGCCGTAGGTGGAAGGCCAGTCTGTTTTTATACAAGATCCGTCTGAACTTGAATAATAGAGTCCCTAGATTACATGATGTGACAATAAGTATTTTTCATGAAAAATTATAATTGAACATGATAATCTGGACCAAAATTGAAGATCTCGAATCAGGATTACATGATGTGGAAGAAAGGTATTTATTTTTATTTCTATCGAAAATTGTGAAATATTTTAATTATTTGAAGCTATACAAAGTTTTTGATATCTGAAAACACCTATTTCTTAATTCCACCTAATAGATGTTTGTTATAGTGTTGAGAGATGCTTAATTAAATGAAGTAGCTGTTTAAAGCTGTTTATTAGTCTTAATAGCTTGAAATACCTCGACTTACAACGCTCCCTCTTCCAATCGGATTATATCTGCATCCTAAGCAAGAATACTGTCTCAGTGCACCCGTTCCCCTCAATCAGTATTAAAAAAACTTCATAGTGTCTTCTTTTATAAAATACTATTGTTTACTTTTTTACTTTTAATTATGAACTTGAATAATTACCCCGGCACTTCATTAGGTTTAATTAAAATAGACGAGTACCTTGGCGAGTATATTGTTTCTCTTTGTAATTTAAATATTTGTTAATTTCTTCATCGCAAAGTGTAAGAACAAGGCGGCAAACTCAACGAATGTAATCAAAGAACGACTTCGTTGATGGCATTCGGTAGCACGCCGGAATAGCGTTAATTAATCGGCGTAAAAATAACATCCGAGCCGTTTGATTACTGTTGTAGTGCTTACGTGTGAGCGAGCAGGGGCCCCCCGAACGGTTTCACTTTGATTGTTTTACGGTCGCAGTCCTCCACCTTCTCATTTACGTCCGCTTCGGTGTCCGCCGGCTCCTCCTCCTCGTTTTCAGCTTTCTCAGGCGTTACTGAAACAAAGAATTTATATTATAATGGTGGCAGACGATTTGTCTTAGTCTACATATTCCTTTCAAACTTTAACATACTCTTTCTTTCTCACTGGAGAGTGAAATTTTAATACAAAAATATACCATAGATTTCTAGAAAACAGGCAAGCGTTACCATCTCTTTAGGTAATGCTAATTTAATAATAGTAATGCTTTATTGTTCAACGAAATTAATCCTAATTACAGGACCTACAGAGAAAATTACATACGTCATAAATATGTGTGCTGATATCTCAAGCACTCTGTTGGAATATTTTTCCATAGAGGACACTATCCGGTGATCCTGATGACATGAGCATGTTGACGGTTTTACCATATGGGTGCGCATTGCTAATTGATATGGTGCCGCCAGATGGCGTTTAACTTTCCTCCGAGGGAGTTATTGTAACATTTTTTATTAACGATTTCAACTGTTTTTTTTTCAGGAGATATTTTATTGATTGGGATACGATATTGTACACTAGCGGGGCATTTTAATCAATGGCAACTTTCCTTTAAGTATTCAGCCATAATTTAGTATTTCGTTATAGGCTTATCGTGTTTGATAGTGTTGCGGTTGGGGGCTTGCCAGATGCTGCTCAGATTTAGAGTGGCATCGTACAGAGTACTGTGCGATGCCGCCTTTATTGCTTCTTACACTAGTGGATCACTTGATCCATACATTAACATCGATTGACACTGATCATCCACTGATTGACAACTGTTCATCCATTGATTGACAACTGAACATCTACTGACTATCTTACAATACTAACAATATCTTATAAACTAAATAAATCTGTCGTCGCTGCGATTCGTGACGTCGCGCTCGCGGTTCTATACGTGGAAAAGACGGACGATGGCCCGTTAACGAAATACCTGACCTGCTAGAATGTGTATTTGTTTTCTAGTTGTTGCTAGGTGTCGTCTAGCAAAATAATTGGGTCACTTCTAGTAGTCAGCCGTCCGATTGCAGCGGGTGTTGCCACGAATGTGTAATCACTTGCGCGACGCGCGATAGTTCACCTATGACGGTGCATTTAATATATCCCTAAATCCTATTATTACCTAAATACTCGATTACTTTGTAACAATATTGATGCCTTTGCATTATCTCGTATGATGTACAATTCAGCTTGGCGTGAAGTAGTCATTGCAGACATACATAGATCGTGCTGTTAGTATGCTCAGTCTCTTCAAAATATAACGGGAACATGCCTTGAAGTTTAGATTATCGATGATTCCTACCTACCTATTATTACTAGAAAATTTGAGAAATTAAAGCAAACGAGTGGATATTGTGGTAGCAAAAACTTTAAAATCTGCAACTAGTCAAATATCGCAACGTCGCCATGCCCTAAAAGCCATTTTATTTGGCTTTTCAGCCGCCTTATAAGGCACCTTACACAATTAATATTACTGTCAATATTTTAAAATAATGACAGTATTACTGATCATATAAGGTATAGTAATGATGGAATGAAGAGAATACTAATGTTTGTCCATATAATTGATTACTTCATAAATATAAAAGTAGGATTGAAATATATACTGACAGTACTAGGACTGACAGTATTATTGACCGTGTAAGGTGCCTTAATGATACAGCGTTATGATATACAGCACATCTGTCACAGCCCGGAGATTATAATGATTTGTTCCCTTTTGGGGCTTAGGAACTCTTTTGTGAGTCCCAATGCGGACAATGTTGATTAGTCTACTATACTCTACTCTCCGAGTATTATATGCAAGTAATACACTCTCTCAAAAGATTATCTATGATTTAATCATATCCATAGAGCAACAACACTTCGGGTCGATAACCTGTTTAGAGAAAACAATGTGAAATTATGTATAAACGTATTTTATTTTCTTTAAATAAATATGACATTCTCTCTCATGTTGCGTTTATTACTCCTTTTATCTTTTTCTAGTCAAAGAAAATGAATGTAATCATTATATATTCAGATCATTTAATCATACCCTAAAGATCCCAACATTCACTGTCTTTAAAACAAAGAAACCTAATTTCAAATACATCCTCCGGTTCATATTAAATCCTTAAACCCCCCCGCCGAGTAACTCCGCAGTTAACAGATCGAAAATTCAGTCAACTTATTTCCAGTTCATCTCTACAATCTCAACGGTACGCCCGCTACAAACTTAATTCCCTCCTCCTCAGTCTATATAAATAAATCGATCTGCGTTTATCGGTTAATACGATTTTTCCCCGTTTGGTAGCCGGAGACCCCAACCCGCCGAAACCGACGAGTTCAATTTATCTTAACCGATTGAAGCGTAATGAAATCACGGTTTGTTCGCCGGGTCGAGGTTTTCATATTTGCGAAACATCGATGGTGATCAGCGCGGTGTGCCTGTTATTCGATTTGCTCTCATTTAATTGACTGCGAGTTTTAATACAATGGTTGGGGGGAGCTACAATTAGTTTTATGCACCAATTGTAATAGTGGAAACTGATCTGATGATTTTTAATTTAATTATTCATTTTGTGTAACATTGTTATACACTCAATATTATCGTGTTTCATATTTATTTGAAAATAATACCATCGATGTTGTATGTGATACGTTTAAACTATACGAGGTTTATGCAAGTAAATGCGGAATATGCTATAAAATCACTCTTGTAAAGAGAAGGCAAGCAAATACTGTTACAAGAATAGTGTGGATGACTAAAATGAAATAGAATTCATAAAGGATCACATTCAAATATTAACTATGACTACCGTTAAACAATATCCTAATAAGTTGTATATGAAGGCTTTAATAATCATAATCATAATGAATTATTATAATATTTAGCAATTTGTAGCCTGCGTAGCGATTTAGATGAATTTTGCTAAATTTCTCATTTAGCATGTCATTACTAACAAATTACGAATTAAACAAAATTTGTATTAATATTTTCTAATTGCTAAATAATTTATTCATCCATACAGAAATATACAGACATTTCTATACCGTGGTTGTTCTAATAGTGTAGCCTATGAAGTGGTTTATACATATTTTGTTAAAATTCTCATTTAACATGCCATAACTACCTACTACTGAAACTAAATGTATCTTGGTATTTTCTATTTTATTCGCCTAAACCAAATTACTCAAACATTTCTACTCCGTGGTTCTATCAATATGATGCAATGCAATTTACAGTGTATTGATTTATATATATTATGTTAATTTTGTTATTTAGCATATCATAGCTAACTAACTATTTATTAATTGAACAAAATTAATCTTACTATTTTCTGATTGCCAAATGTTTTGTTCATCAATACCGAAATATTCAGAAATTTCTATACCATGGTTCCTCGAACTCGAAAGATTGACGTCTATGGCGGTGGTTTTGCAGGAAAGGAATCGGTTGAGCATGTGGTGGAAGTCTTTCACTACCCTCCCATAGTGACATATTGCAGGAGATAGACTGGTGCGGGATGTAGGGCTGAGATGTAGAAGTAGGAGAGAGACTGGTTGGTGAAAAAATGGAGGAAGGATATATGAAAGACTAGGTAGGTTGGAGGTAGGGGTGTAGGAAAAATTGAGAGCAATGGGAAGTCTAGGAACTGAGGTCAGGAAGAGAATTGACGATTGTGGAGTTGCAAGAAAAGCAGGTGAGAATATGTGAAATGGCAAGAATAGCGCCTTCAGCAAGGGGGTAGGTCTCACACCAGCCAGGTGCAACCCATGTCCATAACGGAGCTACAGGCGCTGTTCTTGAGTCGATATGTGTCGAGTTGAGCACAGCGATGCACCGTCCATACAGCAAGGGGGTATCTCTCACACCAGCCAGATGCAACCCATGTTCATATAAGAGCTACAGCGATGCTCTAGAGTCGATATGTGTCGATCTAAGCACCGCAATACACCGTCCATAAAGCAACGAGGTAGCTCTGACACCAGCCAGATGCAACCCATGTCCATATCGGAGCCATAGGCGCTATTCTTGAGTCGATATGTGTCGATATTAGCACAGCGAAACCCCCGAACTAAGCAGAGGTTGCTGGAGCAGGGAGGACAAAGTGTGCATGGTAAGTGGCGGATGGGAAGAGTCAGGAAGGATGAGGCTAGATTACGCCGTGTATGTGCGGTGCAGTAAGAGGAGCGACACGTGGAGGCAACGAATGCGAGAAAGTGAAAGTATGGACGGGGGATTACAAATAGTGAGGGGAAAGGCGTGGAAATCTGCCAAAGGCTGGCGTTGGAAAGTAATTTGGCGGGGGAGGTTAATAGTGTGAAGAGAAGTACATTGAATTTAATTTATATATATATATATATATATATATATATATATATATATATATATATAGTTGTATAAGATTTTATGATGAGTTGTTTGCTGGTGGTAGCATGCCTAATAAAGGATTAGTTAAAATTATCATTTAGCATGTCATAGTTAAATAACTACTTATGAAACAAAATTGATGTTACTATTTTCTAGTTCATCAATACAGACATATTCAGAGATTTGTATACCGTGGTAGTTTTAATAGGGATAAGTGATTATTGGGAACCAACGAGGGCAGTAAATCTCCTTTTATGAAGTATTAATATTTGGTTCTTTTATTTTGAGCATCATGCCAACTTAAGTTTTGAAACTAAGGGCTTGAAAGTGTTTCCAACTAGTGATGTTAGAAGTTACATAATATGAACAAATACTGAGTGACTGTTAATAGCATCCACGGAGACGTAACACTACCCAAAGAAGTGCAGCATGACCGAAAGGAATAAGCGGTAGAAGAGATTGGACAGCTATTTTAATGGAGTAAATAAGAGAAAAGAAAGGAAATGATTTAATTTAACACAGTTGCAAATACTGGTGGCGGCTATCCAGCAGTCAAGCCGTCATAAAGTGAAATTATGGGGTTCTTTGCTGTTGCTTTGTCTAAGAGTAAAATTTGCTCAGAAACTGGGTGTCGGTTTTGTGGTTCAATGAGTTTTCGCAAGTGTGAATATGCCAGATTTCAAGAAATAATCTGGTTTTAAGCTCTGGCTCTGTATCAAGTATTGTAATCGCATCAAAGATTATGAGTGTGATGAATCAATTGTTGGACCCATATAAGTTAGGTCACAGTCATGGCATGGGATGGAATAAATTACATTGCTTCTATACAGCATGTCACACTACCCAAAGGGGCCTTGGAGCCTCGTCGTCTTTGTGTTGTACTTTACAATTGTCAATTATTCACGTTTCAGGATTTTTATGGGTTGACCTGAGTATCCCGGGATGGATGGGATTTCTCTATATGATAGACGATTTGCAGCAGCCTGGTTCTGAAGGGCCATTAAAGGAGGCGCTTGAATATTAGGGGCCTGATGTAACACTTACTTATGAATCAACTGAAGGGACAAATGTAGTGAAACGGAATTTTTTATTTAAAAGTGACGAGCGCGAGATCCTTTTAACTCTGTTGGTCATTGCTGTTATCACGCTGCATTTAATTTTGAAAGGATGGTTGGAAAAGTAGCTAATATACTAGCGTGGTACAGTCGGGTTTTGGTAGCAGTCCAGGATAAGACTGTCACTAGGGGTCCTATGACTAGGACTAATGACCCTAGTATCCAAAAATGGTACAAAACAATTTTGATCTTCCTTTTCTACTGTAAATTGAATATTAGCATTAAAGTTGTTTAGTTTAATTAAGGTATCATCCATGCAGTTTAGTGGTAAGCAACAAATGATATTATTAACAAATTTTACCAGCATTACCTCATGAAAGTAGAAAGATTCACTCAAGCTGTCTAGGAAATCGTCCCTCAATTTGCTGATGATAGGACTCAATACCGTGCCCTTGGATAGCTCACGTATGTGTCCGGCTCTGAATTAAGTAGTGGCTAGATAAAAAAAACATGGGTGAGACTCCTAGGCATGGGGGGCCTCAACCCCGACACGGCGCGTCCCAATGGCTGATAGGGATTCTAAATCTAACAAAATGCTCAAATCCGGCCATATGTTGTTCCAAAGAAACTCCGAAATTAACCATCACATTGGCGGAGTGGCAATACTGGTTCATAGCAAGATAAAACATCTCATATGCAAAACAGCCGTTATATGAGAGTTATATACATAGTGATTGCACTGAATAAGAGATGCAGGTAGTACAGGCTTATGCACCTACAAGTTCAGCAACAGCTGAAGATACTGAACAGTTCTACGAAGACCTTACCACAGTAAAGAACGCGGAAAAGGCTAGGTTTACAATTATAATAGGTGATTTTAACGCAAAGATTGGACAAAAATCAACCCTTGATCCACCAAACATCGGAAACTTCGGCCTGGGGAAAAGAAATGCAAGAGGACAAGATATGATGGACTTTCTGAACAAAGAAAATATGTTCTGTATGAATACCTTCGATAAAAAAACCTCCACAAAGAAAATGGACATGGAAGAGCCCCGATAGTTCTTTTAAAAACAAGATTGACTATGACTTGTCTCAGACAAACATATTTGTGATGATGTATCCGTCCTAAACAGCTTTGATGCGGGCAACGATCATATGCTCGTGGGAACCAACATCCGCATTAACACACAAATTGAAAGGAAGAAACTAATCGGAGAAGATCCCACCGAAGAAAGAAGATCTGAGGAAAAACGAGGAAGAGTTTCAGAAAGAAGTTAGAACCAACAGAACTTCTGCATAACATGCAAATCAATGAAATAGCGGAAAAAATTACCAACAGCATCCGAGTAGCAATTAAGACAGTCAACTTTACAAATAAAAAAGGGAAAAACTCAAACTCAAAAATTAGCATTGACACAGCCAATCTTCTCAAAGAATGGCGTCAAACGGATAGACTTTCACCATTATACGAAGAGCTCAGTAAAAAAATTAAGCGCAAGACGCAAAGACCTAAGAAAGTTTAACACTCGACAAATCCAAGAAGCAATAGAAGATAACATGAACATGAAAGCCTTACGATCCCAATGGTTAAAAGAAAAACTTTTAATTCGCAAAATGAAGAACAATCAAGGAGACATTATAAGGGAAAAAGAGGGCATCAAAAACATCATTCAGAACTTCTATCGGGAACTTTATAGTCAATCTGTTCCAAATCCTTCAAATCCAAGGAACGAAACGATCACAAATATAAGTTCAGAAGACATGCCTTTAATAGATGTATCGGAATTAAGAGCAGCTCAACCCAAATGAAAACCCGAAAAGCCCCTGGAGAAGATCGGGTAACGTGCGAGATGATAAAGACGGGGTGTAGCGTTTGAGAAAGCAATACTCTTAAACAAATGCCTCGAAGAGAGTAAAATTTCTGAGGCTTGGAGAAATGCAGATGTAATTTTACTTTACAAAAAAGGCGACTGTATAGACATTAACAACTACAGATCTATAAGTCTGCTATCGATATTCTACAAACTTTTTACAAAAATTATAACGAACCGTCTGAGTTTGACTTCTATCAGCCGGCAGAACAAACCGAATTTAGAAGGGGGTTCAGTACCAACGATTACATCCAAACTGTTCGTACGCTGATTGAAAGATGTAACGAACATAACGTTCAGCTCCATCTGGCATTTATTGACTATCGGAAGGCGTTTCACACAGTGGAAACGTGGGCAGTATTGTAAGCGATGGACAGAGCTAGGATTGACTCCAGATACGCAAAAATCATCGAATATACTTACAATCACGCTACCATTCACGTTAAAATACAAGAAGATCTAGTTACGGAAAAAATCCCAGTCAAAAGAGGTGTACGCCAAGGAAATACAATTTCAATTAAACTATTTACTCTCGCGTTGGAGAGTGTCTTTAAAAACTTGTCGTGGGAACAAAAAGAGATTAGCATAGACGGAAAGTATCTAAGTCATCTTCGATTTGCAGATGACATCGTACTGGCAAGTAGTGACGAAGATCACTTAGAGCAGATGATCCAGGAATTGCAACAGGCAACACACATGGCTGTGGGTTTAGTTTAGATGAACCTTGGAAAAACAAAAATCATGAGCCAAAGTCATATCGCTACGACCATTAATGGGCACCCACTCGAAGTTGTTGAAGAGTACGTATACCTCGGACACACGATTAAGCTTTCGAGAAGAATCGGGCTGTCCTGGGCAGCATTTGGCAAACTAGGGCATATTCTTAAAGAACCAAAAATCCCCATAAACCTCACGCGTCTATAATGCTTGCATACACCCAGTTACCACGTACGAACTCGAAACTGCAACAATAACGAAGGGCAGTGCAAACCGCCTCCGGGTTTGGCAGAGAGCAATAGAAAGACGAATGCTGAGCGTGAGCATTAGAGATAAGATCCGAAATGAGGAAATCAAAAGGAGAACAGGGGTCACTGATGTAATGGAGCAAATTGCCAAAAATAAATGGCGATGGGCGGGTCATGTTGCTAGAGATGACATAAAATGGACGAAAAGGGTCATGCAATGGAGACCCCGATAATCTAAACGGAGCATAGGTCGCCCAAAGCAAGATGGCGAGACGATATCCTACGCCAAGGGGGAAAAACTGGATGCAGAGACCCCAAAACCGACACAAGTAGAGACTGATGGAAGAGGCCTGCGTTCAGGAGTGGGCGCATACAGGCTAATGATGATGAGGACTCAATACTGATCCCATAGGGGTGCCAAAAGTCTGTAAACAAAATTGGTCTTGGTAACAGAAATATGTGACGTTGAAAAGAAATTGTATGATATTTATAAAGAAAAGGAAGTCGAAACAGCAGAAATTCTCAATGACGTCCCACCTCCGAGTAATGATATCAATCACCAGTTCAAGTGGTATGTTAGTGAATATAGAAACCACGTCATAGATTATTTGTAAAAATTAAGCTATCACTCCTAGGGTATAGTGAGACTGCGGGACACTATAAGAATATAAGTCTAATTGTGAAGTATTTGAAAGGCCGCATTAAAATCGTTGAGGGCCCGCGGGCCGAGGGTTGCTTATCCCTGTTCTATACCGTGGTTATCTCAATATTGAGCATTTTGTAGCCTGTGATTTTTCTAATTAGACGTGGGTATAGCTGCCCCTTATATTTCGTTTAGACACAAACAAAGCAAGTAGATATAAACACGTTTTTTAGAGAGAGTGAATAGAAAACCAGTTTCTAGTTTAACCACGAAATAGAGCATACCACATGATCCGCAAATGTATGTATCATATCTTTTCCTCGGATTATATTAGTTTTTTTCAGTTAGAATTAAATTAGATCGTATGCAGTTTTCATTCGACTAATTGTATCTTTTGTTGATTGTGTGAAAATTCAATTTGTATAATTCGCTTAATGACAAATTAATTACACCCGTCAGAATATAACAGCATCGATTAATTCAGTAATTACAATTCCCAGCGGAGCAGGCACAAACGTCGAGAGAATTGAGGAACAAAACGCCTAGAAACGGGGTTATACGCTAATCGTTAGATTTCAGATTAGAAGCCTCTTTTGCATATAAAACGGATATATTTTCAGGAGTTGTAGTGGGCGGTACGCTGTTTTATCGCTTAGACCTACAAACTTTCCTCGGATTTAATGCTCGTCTTTAACTGTAAATGCATTAAACTTTCAGAAGTTCAACAAACATAATGGGTTTGTGTTTGCCAATAGTACCGACTATAAAATGCCGGAATGGCAAATTGTGTTTTTAAAATGATATTAAAATGATGTGGAGTTAAACATTAATAGCATACATTTCATATTTATGTAAATGCTGTCCATGGGTATATAAAATACTTGAATATATAAAACATTTAATATAAAACTCAATACTACTGTTAATCAGGATAAAGTTTTAAAACGGTAAATAAATAAAGCTCTAGGTCTAGCCGTGTCATATATAAAAGTATACATTTTCATAAAAAATATAGCTACATTTATTATGAAGTATTCCATTGTAATCAAAGAAAAAGGAAATGTTCGTTGTTTTATATCGTTTATACTCTAGTGTTTAATATTTACATATTCATACAATAATTACAAAACTAGTTTCGACCTTTGCAGTTCATTCCCAACTGTATGTTAATTTCAAACAGTTTGTATGTATTTTCTTTTGTTAAAATTTGGGAATTAAAAGACGCGAGTTAGAAATCTGAACAAATATTACGAACATATTCATACAATAATTACAACTAGTTTCAACCCTTGCAGTTCATTCTCAAGTGTATGTTAATTTAAAACAGTTTGTATATATCTACTTTTGTTAAAATTAGGGAATTAAAAATTACGCCAATTTTTTCTTCTTCTTCTTGTTCTTGAGTCCTATTATTTTCCAACTAGTTTCCCTCTTGTGATCCCGATGTTCAGCTGTCTTTCCATCTTTTGGGCGTCAGGTGGGTCTTCTTGTATCCGGTCTTGATATTGCGAAATTATGAAAAGTGAACCGTGATCTAAAATCCACTGGTCTATTACAATGTCTAATAAAAAGGCCACAATAATTACAGTGAAAAAGATTAACCAGCATGACTTTTTAAAAATGCCTATGTAATTTTCATTTTGTCATAACCGATTTACAATAACACCTATAAAATTCCCAAAAAGAAGAATTATCATCGGAGGAGCTCGAAAAACAGAGCTTAGCCGAAAATAGTTGCAAAGTGTAACTGACAAAGTAAAAAATCGTTTTATTTATACTTTTCATATTATTTTATTTTAAATGCAATTTGTAAAGCATTTTTAATTTTAAACTATTATTATTTATTTATTTGTTTAACATTTAAATGTTTAAAGAGGCGTAATATAAAATTAATCAAATCTCAAGCTTTCTTTATAGTGGTGTCTGATTTCATCTTCAAAACAAAATCCATTTTAATGCCCAAAAAGTAGGAAAAATTTGCAATAAAAACAATTTAGGGATAAAGTAAAATCTGCTGCAAAGTCAATTTATGACAGTTAAATCAAATTAAATGTATTATAAAATCTCAATTTGCTCAGACCTGTCGATTGCATACTTATAAATGCATATTGTGCGATGCAAGTAACATTTACATAAACATTACAACAAATTCAACCATAGATATATTTGTTATCTTCCAAAAACAATTACACGCTCTACCACAGTACTCAATAATTTAATTGGATGGAGATAAAAGCATAATATGATTGAATTGTGGCCACTCTATTGTTTCAGCTGGTAATAAATTATATTAATAATATTAATTGTATTAATAAAACACAATGATGATACAGTATTAATTAACAATAGCGCTTCAGTGCAAATTCATTTAAGGTTTTATTTGATGTGATGCGGGGTAATTTAAAATACAAAACAGGCGCGCTTCTAAAATTAAATTTGGACAGCACAGGGCTATTATTGCAATTATATGATCACGCGTTTACGGAAAATTAATAATACATGTAATAAACTCAGGTGAATAATATGTAATTTCAAATGACTCGCATAATGTCGACATTCGTTGGAATGGAATTTGCCAAAACACACTGAAGCGTTGAATAAATCATGAAAATGTGTTTTAATAATTTATATAAACACGCTAAGTAAATATATTTAGTACATATATAAATCTCAGAATTACAGGTATTATTTGAAGATAGAGTTGTTAGGTATTACATTTATAAATTATACACAGGTGCTTTATTTTATCAGATCTGTTACATAAATTCATACAAACATATATGTTTTATTAAAAATTCATAGGTAATTTCAACTATGCACTCATAATATAACCACACAACTTTCCGAATTTTCCGTTTGCCGTTTTCCCCGAATTTTGTTCACAGACATTCATACATACATACATTCATAGATATATTCATACATACATTCATACATACATTCATACATACATTCATACATGCATTCATACATACATTCATACATACATTCATACATACATTCATACATACATTCATACATACATTCATACATACATTCATACATACATTCATACATACATTCATACATACATTCATACATACATTCATATATACATTCATACATACATTCATATATACATCCATACATACATTCATACATACATTCATACATACATTCATACATACATTCATACATACATTCATACATACATTCATACATACATTCATACATACATTCATACATACATTCATAGATACATTCATACATACATTTATACACATGTTTATACATACATTCATAGATTATACAGATATCGTATAAAAAACGGGTTTATTTCGACTATTTTAGTCAAAAAACTTAAATAAATAATTGAATTATATATTTTTTTCTAAATTGTTCGCGACAACAATACCTTCCTTATATAGTAGTTTTTTTATTTTTTCGAAAGTGATCCTATATTAAGATTGTCGAAATCTTACTTAGAAAACGTGAAGACATTTTCTCTATGCGAATACCTTGCTGTTTTCTGAAAGTAATAATAATGAAACATAACATATGTATAACCAATTTTCCTTGCATTCATCGGTCATAAACTACGCAGAATAAACACGTCTAGTACCATTTCTCATTCCATTTAGGATTGTATATTTTCTTTTGTCAAAATTGAAAAATCGGATTGTTACAAATAAACTTTCTCGCAACATAATTTGCATGAAAATTACAAACAAAAAATTATTAGTATCTATTTCCGTATAAAAAAGGTTCTTTGAATTAATATGATACGTATGATAAAGGAATATGCACATGCAAACACATCAACATTTTTAGAATGATTACACATGCCGTCATAGATAAAGTTTACGATCAACATGGAAATTACATTACCGTTTCTTATCTGCATACTAAATCTATTGATACTATAAAGTAAGTTATACTGGCATAAAATAAGAAAGAGTGCAGGATTAAAAGTTGAAATAAAAAAAAATTGTAACCGTTTATAGTAAAAAAATTTAAAATATGATACCATAAAATGATATTACTTATTTTGTCACATTATACAGCATCATAAAATAATCCCTCTAAAATTTATTCCTTATTTATTATTTTATTCCTTACTTTATTTATTATTTCCCAATAAAAAAAAACCTTTAAAAAGCCATTAAAAATCATGAAAATGGAGGCACAGTGGTTGTATTTAAAAGAAAAATATAAAACCACAATTATATTTATAATTATTTTTAAATTATTGATATTTAGAGCACGGGCTATACTTTTAAAGTATAACCCGTGCTCTTAATATCAATAATATATTTTAAATATTGTATTATTTAAAAACATAATGCAAAAGTGAACACAATGTATGCTAAATTGATATTACTGTGAAAATTTTCGCGTAAAATGTTCACGAGGTATCTACATTAGTGCAATATTGGCGGATTATATATGGCTTGGAAAATATAATTATTCATGAAAATATTGGCATGTACTTGTCTTCTTTTCAAGAAACTGCTCGTAGATAACAGTAATCATAATTGTCTACGGCAACAGAGGTTTTATGTTGTGTGAATTTAATATGCGTAGTGAGATTAAAAAAAGGCTCATCAAATCTATGTGGAACACATCCGCAAAATGTCTACAACAAATGTAGCAAAATTCAATTACAACAACAATTATGCTACTACATAATTGTAGGGGGGAAATACACAAGAGCTCCACGATTTATCGACTGAAGCTATTTTTTTTACAAAATTATTGTTACCACGCTTGAAAATCAACAATACGTTCAATTTGGTTTGTTATCTAAATGCGTAATTTTAAAAAAGTAACACGTAGATACAGCTATATTAGTTTGTTGATGTCTTTATAGATGCAACTGGTTGGAAAATTATGGTTTGGCGTAAGGTCGATACACCTACTCTCTAAAAATAGGGAAAACATGACGAACGTCGGCACGCGATCTGATACAAGCCGCCTATAAATACGCGATCTAGATTTCACGGTTCTCAAAGAGGCGACGGATACGGAACTGCTGTAATTGTCCGGAATGGGAGGCGTAGAACGCCATTCGGGATGTTTGTCGTTGCAATTCCATCCGCGCGTTTCCGTTTTATCGAATTTCTTATTTATGTTCGACGGGGGAATGCACATGGCTACACTGACGCGTGAATTGTAATGGAACTCGTTAGAGATAGTTACGATAAAATTGTATCGGTGTAGTTTTGAGATGATATATTGCAAATGCTAAAATTGTGAAAATATAAATAATAAAGAACAATTTAGCTTAGAGGTGTGGTGGTTAGAGGTGCAGTTCGCAGAGGAGCCATACTCTCGTATAACGAAATTATTGTTGGCGCCAGAGACACTTTTTATTTCTTTGCAACTACATATTTCTTTAATCGTATATAACAGGAATGGCCAACAAGTCAATTGTGGTCGGTCGTTCGCGATGTCTTAACTGCTTATGGTAGATACGTGTGTTTAGATATATATATATATATATATATATATATATATATATATATATATATATATATATATATATATATACTCATAACTGTTGCTGAAACAGTGTATAAACATAGTATGTATTTCACATCTCCCCCTTCCCACTTAGACTATGCCCATGACAACATCGCGATACATTTTTAAAATAAAAAGTAGATCTTATGTACACAAAAATTGGCCACCTCGACTACGACGAATCAAATGGTCACAAATTGACACTATTCGAAGTATGAATGACAAGTATGAATGACAGAAATCTCAATTCTCAAAAGTAATCTGTAATTTGTGCAATATCTAAGATAGAGGACCGAACTTAGATGTAAACAATTATTGTGGTGAATTTTATTTGAATGTTAACCTTTAGTAGTAGTATTTTTACGAATATTACTATCGACGATTTCAAAATATAAAAAATAATAAACGGTGCATGTTATTTTCAACATTATTTTTACCAAACTGTGGAACAGGTAGTAAATATATGGATGCAATAACGCAAAAATTGTCACTTCATCTTTCTTCTTAGCAGGTGGATTTTCGGGGAGTGCTGAGAAACATATGATCTGATAAGTAGGTGGTAGAATTAATAGTTTGGGAATATAAACGTGTGCCAGAGTAAAGCAGTGATTTAGTAGGAGAGTGGTCGCTTAAAAACGGCCACTTTTGACGTCATATACACATCACAAAAATGTGTAATTGAATAACTCACACTTATTCGTCGTGATTTATTGCGTTTTTGCTGTACGTTGATGTATTTTATGGGAAACCATATTCGTTTATATACACGTAAAGTTCTTTTTGCGACGTAAAAATGACGATTTTAAGTGACCAGTGTCCTAGGAAATCAAATCTGAAAAGTAAAATTATTTTAAAAAAAAAACATAGTTAACGAAGCATTAAGGCAGATGGATCTACTTTCGTGAATACAATTTCTCTATGCGTTAGAATATGAGTTAAGAAAGTCTAACTAGAAAATAATAGTTTTAATATTTATATTACAAAAGACACCAGTGTATGAGTAAAAATTTAGCAATTGTAAATAGGGCTAGTAGAGACTTGGAAAATATAATTAAGCATAATATGTAACATAACGAATAAGGAATTTGATCAACTGAGATTATAATATAGAAGAAGATAATTGCGGAATAGGGAAATTCCTATAAATTGAAGAGGTGGGAAAAATTAATAGCGATATTCTGTAGAATACCAGAAATCTTAAGCGAAATATTAAAGCAGATTGACCTGTCATCAATCTGGTGTATTAATAGGCTTAATAATAAAAATAATAATAAGAAATAATTAAAAATGGTTATTTATAAAAGTGTAGTGTGTCCATGCATTATTGGAAGTGTGAATAATGGGGAAATAAAACAAGATATGGCTAGGGTGTGGGAAAGCAAGGTACTATGTAAAATATATGGTGGTAAAAAGGTATAGGAAGTTTGGGAGAGAAGAAATATCAAGGAACTAATGAAATTGTACAAATAACCAGTCATTGTGACTAGGGTTGCCAATTATTCTTGTTTGGAAAGGAGGACAGGTGGGGATATGGTTAGGGGTGAAGTAATGCGAGATCGGTCCAGGGATTCGGTACGGGAGGAGTTTGGCTGGTAGATCGGCCCAAGAGAGTCGAAATACATCACTACCCAGAGGACAACACCAATACGGTCGCCCGGGTGTCTTTTGAAGAAGGAATCTTCAAAAGACATCCTCAAGCAAATAGAAAGGTTAGGGAAGGTCGCGCGGGGACGGGAAGGAGAAAGGGGAAACCCCAACCCCTAGAAACCACTAGCTCTGACCGGGACGGTGGCATCACGAAGATAGCCTCGTACCCTGCCGGGTCGCAACCCCACCATGCGATTGTGAGTGAAGTACTGATTACCGACACACCCATGAAACCCCAGAACTGAGACAAGAGCCCGAACTTGTAAAAAGAGGAGAGAGGAGGGAACCACTGAGTTATTAAACCACGATGATTACCACTGAATACGAACAAAGAAAGATACTACGTCTACCCTGGCATAAAAGGAACTAATGGACAAAGATAAAAATAATTAATCATTTACTATGAAGGAGGGAGACCTCATCACCAGTCGGTCAGGGCGCCGCGATGGTTGCCCCCAGACCGTCATTCGTGTAGAAGAAACAAGCAGAACCAGAGCCCGTTTGGACGAAGCGGTGTAACACCGAAGGCCACAACGAACATTAACGGAGGTAAAATCAACCAGAACCCTTTGAGGAACAGCAGGAAATTACTAGTCGAGTGGATAATAGCGAAGGCTGGGAATTCGAACACAGATGAAGAAAGCCACTCAACGCAGCCAGCCAAGATAAAAGTACCCTTACCCCATGGGCAAAAGAAGACGGGAAGGTGGAATCAAAAGAAAAAGCTGCCGAAACACTACAAAAACATCCTTGAGCCTTCCTCGGTGTCGAAGCCGAAGGAGAGGATTACATTATTACATTAGGATACAGCTTGCAGAGGATACAGTGCTAAGATTAACCAACATGGCTGTGTCAAACACCAGTTGAAGGCCCTGAAGGCGGAACATGCGCAGTGAGGAAAAGGGATGGAGACAATGAGAATACAGATAAAGGATGGATCAACCTGGTTCCCGAGCCTTGAAGCAGTCAGGTTTATTGAAAAACCGGACGTATGGTCCCATTGGGGAACACCGGGCGGTATATACATTGCATAATGTGCGATACCACCAGCGAGAACAATATGATGAAAAACACCTACAAACTACTATGGCATCTGACGCCTCAGGGTAATCTGAGAAGTAAGCGGGGCAGAGGTAATACTAGTTGAGGTCAAATGAAAATCATTTCGCAGGCTCGCCTGTCCAAGCAATGAACCTAGAGGAGAACCAGACCACCGAAAATGCTCACGTAACGGCCACCACCAACACAAAATCGAAGACCAGTAAGAATAATCCATATTGGTCAAACCGATTGAGGGCCAGTAATATGCGCACCTAGTCCGGAAGAAGCTGGGAAATAGTCAGTGGTGACAGCAATATCGCCCGGTTTGAGAGAACGAACAATGGCTACCATCGGATTAGGGTAAGAGGCGGTGCCGCCAAAGTCAACATTGACTTATTGAGAGAGTTACTGAAGTTACCGAAGAAGCCTGTGCCTGAGGTGTGGCGAGGAAGGGCACCAGGCAAGAGGCAGACCGTCTTCTGCGCCCTGTGCAAGGCAAGAGGACACGCTGCGGGAGGCCTCCTATGCCGAATTAATTCACACATAAGCAGCGTCGGGCGGAGGCGCTGTGTAACCGAGGTGCAGGCGCGACGTTGCACAGGTGCAGGCGCGACGTTGCACAGGTGCAGGCGCGACGTTGCACAGGTGATTGTGATGTCCATATGCAGTGAACGGGTGAACATTGCACCTTATGTTTATATAGAGGCGGCATAGAAGAGTTTCGCCTCTTCGTCTAGCGTGCCTTAGGCAAAGAGGCGAAGAGGCGGTGCCGGCGAGGCGAGAGGCACGAGGGAATGCCCGCGCCTCGTCACCTAAATGAGCATTGCACCACATGTTTATATAGAGGGTACCTGAAAGCCGTCGTGCCTCTCGCCGCGCCGACACCGCGCCTTCGTCTCTTCGCCTGAGACATGGTAGGCGAAGAGGCGAGAGGCATAACTCTTCCACGCCGCCTTTATGCAAACATAAGGTGCAATGTCCACCCCTTCACTGTGCCTGTGCGTCGTCGCGCCTGCACCTCGCCTACGGCGCGCCTCCACCCGACGCCGCTTATGTGTGAATTGGGCCTAAGAGGTAGGCTTGAGAAGAGACGAAGGACAAGACCAGAGGGGACGACGGATAGGGCCAACCCAACGCACAATGACCGGACAACAACCGCACAAGTGAAGGTCGACCGGGGCAGAACGACTTCCAAAACCGCCAAACAGGCAATAGACGATTCGCGAAGGAAGGAAATATGCCAAATACCAGCAACCACAATAAGAACAATATGCAGGCGACAAACAACCCTGACAACCCGGGATCCCAGCACTAGGCCAAGGCAGCGTGGTGCAGCTTAGTGTGCCTTGAAGCTCTCGTGGGATGTGAATAGGTTTAAACAGTAGATGCCCCGCCAGAATGTGGGGTGAATCCGAGACTGCCCATGCTCAATGATAAGAGCATGGACAACTTTAGTAGATTCCTCCTCACATGAAAAAAAGGTTTAGGTGTGGTAAAAAAAATCCTTCAGAAAAAGGAGGACATTTTAACAAGAGGGTGGATGGGAGGACATTATAGCCAAGAGGAAGACGATTGACAACCCTAGTTATGACACTAGTGAAAGGGCAACGACGAAACCTGGTTACGTTATGACAAAATAATGGGAAACCAGCATACCAAATAGAATTATAGAGAATAATATAGGAGATCGGAAAAGAAGCATGGAAAAGTAATAAAAGAAGTAAAGGAGAACATAATGCAGTGCAAACGTACAAATTCGGAAGAATAAGTAAAAAAACACAAAGATATCGAATAAAATAGGCATCAAATCCTAGGATCTACTAGGCTTGCAGTTAGGTGTACCAAATACCGGAATCTCGGACGAATTTGCGCTATATGTATTTAAATTCCGGCATTGGACATATCCGTAAGGAACCGAAAATACCTATAAATCTAAAGCTCAAAGTAAAAGCATCCTGCCAGTAACTACATTTTATTTATTTATTTAATCGAATGCCTATCTACCGTATTTTGGTGTAAGGCTAATAGTAACTACATCCGAACTAGAAACCGCAACCATAACTAAGAACAGTATAAAACCGCCCCCGGGTGTCTCAGAGAGCAATAGAGTATTCAAAAACAGGATTAAAAACGAGGATATCGGAAAACAGGCATCACAGACGTAATGGAACAGATTGGCAATAGCCGGTGGAGACAATCAAAATAGCGCGTGGGTCGAAAAAAGGCATGCGGGAAGCAAAGAGCCCAAAACAGAAAATCATGTAGTCAGATGAAACAGGCTTTGGTTCAGGACTGGACAGTCTGATGATGATTGTTATTCATAGATAAATATCGGGTTTTCGGTATTATAGGTATTATGCAATCTTGCATAAAAATAACTCTTAATATATTGTGTGAATAAAATCTTGAAAGCGAACCATATTGCATATTATTTCCATGCCTTATTACTGAAGATATGTTATCTAATTATAATCGAATTATACATATGTATCATTGATAAGTAAATCGATAGCCCAGATAATTATCAGGTAAAATAAAATTAGCCAGAGCTATTGTTGTTGTGATAATTTTGATGAAAATATAATATCAAATATAAACAAATATGTACGACTAATAAATACAAAAAAATACTAAGTTAATGCCCATGCCCACAATTACATATGTTTCCCAAGGAAATAATGGATATATAGTATGATTATACTAAATAACATAGAAAGGAAAGTAATTCAAAATCTATATGGCTTTTATATGAATATTATTATTTTTATTTATTTATTTTATTGTTAATACATTAATCATACCTTAGATATTAATATGCAATAACATTTAATATGTTTAAAGAGGCAAATACCAAATTAATTTAAACCCAAATGTTCCGCTGTAATCGTTTCGTTGTAATAGTCGTCAATCCAATATTGGTTTTAGAGAGTTTTGTGGGAAGAGAAAAATAACAACTGATAAGAAGTTGAATGAAGAATTCCACTTCTCATCAATTGCTATTTTTCTCTTCCCACAAAACTCTCGAAAACCAAAATTTACTTATAAATTTGATCGATTTCTACTTGACACCATAGCCGACTATATATTCATTAATTATAAATATTTGTAATATCTGTACTGAATATGCAAAAATAACTGAAATTGCACTGAAATTTAAAAAATATTTTATCAATTTAATATCGCTCCATATAAATACCGAAATACCGGTATTCAAATTTGCTACGATACTGCTATGCCATACTATCCGTGTATTCGGAAACGATCACCGGTTTCCTGAAACGAACGAAACATGGGTAGACCGCAACAACAGCCAAATGAGTGCGGTTGTTCCGTTGGTTCCGTGAAGGGGCAAACGGCTTTAGAACATTCCCGAATGGTGTTTATTTTTTCTTGTTTTGTTATTAGTAAAGGTCAAACTGTTTGAAAATGTAATATAACTATAACTGTGAATAACTTACATCAGTTATTTTAACGCGGTCACTGAAAACAATGGTAAATATTTCCAAATAAGCCTTAAGGTTGTTTTAGACAACACAATTTCTTGATTCAAAAGTTAATCAAGATGCGAGACAATCTAAATTGTCTCGTATCATACAGCAAATTATTTGAAATTTTGAATTGGATGGTATATCGAATGGAAAAATATAACGAGTTCTATTTGTCAAGGACATATTGTATGGGAGGAAGATATATACAGATTGTTAAAAAATCATGTTTCCTGCAAGCAAATGGACCATAGCTTCCTATTCCTATTCATTTCTTGAACAACTTTTGAGCTAAGAAATTGTCTTGTCTAAAACGACTTTTATATAATATTAGTATGCAAAAAATGTATTCCCTTTCAGGTTAAACTATGTTCAAGCCTATGAAGTTTTCGTTCTTGTACTTTATTTAATAGTACTACACAATAAAGTTCTTAATATACATATTACAAGTGAACAAATATGAAATATTATGTACACTGTATAGTGGTTGCACACTGTCTAGTGTTTTATTTTATACATAAGCGAATATGGCAAGAAACCGTGCAATTTATATTAAAACTCCTTTATTTGATTTCCCCACACAAATTTCCGCCGCCGGCGTTTTCCGTTCTGCACAAAGCGATTTTCCATGCCGCCGTCACCGCCACGACGGGTAATCGCCACTGTAATTCACGATTCGCAGAACCACATTCAGGAGGATGAAATCAAATATTATCATTGGCGCTTAATACGCTTCTATTGCGCCTCTAAATATAGTTCCCGGCGCAGCAGGCAGCCCTCACCAAGTTCCCCGGCTGATTTAATGGGGAAATAATGCCCGGCTATTCAACAATGTGGGTGAATGGATGCACCATTACATACGGCATGTGAGTCACGGAATTGGCAGCGGAATGGAGCACACTACAAAGCGAATGTCGTACTTGGTTATTCAGCATGTGTAGGCGGAGTTTATTAGCTCAATGAAATTTTAAATGGATTGTGATGGTAATAGTTTTGCGATAGAAATCATAAAACTGCTCGAGCCGTGGGCTTTTAAGGTGTAATTTCATTATGGTTTAACGTTTAGTGTTTCATCAAAGTTTTATCACTGTGAATATGCATGTATACTATTATTTTATAGCAGTTAGCTACGAAATGTTTATTATTTTTTCCCCAATTGACTTATATATATGGATATATATATATATATATATATATATATATATATATATATATATATATATATAAACATATAAACATATTGAAAGAACTACAAACAAATCTAAAAATATGACATAAAGCACTAATAACGAGGAATCTCCAAATAAACGGAAAGAAAAGAAATAAGAAAAAGTGCCAGAGCAACAAAAACGGCGCTCCAAAATGGAATAAATATAGGAATAAAACACTTCAATAATTTTCCCAAAGAAATACAAAACAACATTAACTTTATAATATTTAAACATAAATTAAGAGACTTCTTAATCATGAATTAAAGAAATCAAGAAAACTAAACAAAATACCACCACCAACAACAACAACAAGACCAACAACTCCATCACCAACACCAGGCTGTCCAGATTAGTGGATTGAAAGCACTGATAAGAAGCGAGTCTAGATCTACCTAAATAGAATAAGAAGAGCACGGGTTACTGCGATGCCATAAAGCTAAATTTGCAAACTAGAACTAGATACGATCCATCTATTGCTGTCGAGAAATTGGTCGAAAAGTATCCCAATGAACTGTAGACTTGATTAAGATTAATTATTTATAAGGAAAATATTTACATTCGCAACAAACAGGAGATATCATGTAGTAATATAGCGGAACAATGTCTATGGAAATAAGAATATAATCCTAGTAGGAAAATGTGTACCGTATAAAACATATTCGCGTTTCCACATGAAATCTCTACGATAGTAATTAAAAAGAAAACCATGTACATCAAGATATAACACATTAGACCTGCTACAAAGCTTGTTATCGCAATTCTAAACTTATGTCGCTTTGAAGTTTGATTTAGCATCAGATCAAATAAAACAGGATGACTGTTTATTTGTATACCCGCGGCGATTAAGTTTTTAGGGCGTAAATGCCATCTCGCATCGATTTCCCGTGAATAGCCTAGCGCGTGCGAAACAAGCAGCAGCGGACGTCGTATCAAAGCATGCTGTCGGATTATGATCCGCCAGGCACACACGGAAAGGCATGTTTTGTTTTGATGTTGATCGAGGATTACAGCGGTTATTTCCGCATGCCAAGCTGGAATTAATACATTGGAAGTGGTGCGTTGTAGAAACCTGTTGACACTTTAAAATATTCAAGTTGTTTGCACCCCACTTCTAATTTGTCTCCAAATAAGCGTTTGAAACACATGTATCTTAAAAACGAAAAGAGATACAAACTTTTAGTGTTAGGCATTCTATTTGGACATCTGTTAGCTATATCTGGTCGGTGCCATACATTTATTTTCCTTACAGAAATTCTTACTGTGAGTGAAAAAGTCCGCTGGAAAAAGTATCAAAGAGGTAAGGTATCTACAACGTTTGTTACTTTTACCAGATGCGATGATCACTTAAGGTCGTTTTAGACAAGACAATTTCTTGGCTCAAAAGTTGTTCAAGAAATGAATTCATATATCCTCCTCCCATACAATTTGTCCTTGAAAGCAAGAGTGAATGGAGAAATATCTGAGAAATTTAGGGTGAATGTGGGAGTAAGGCAGGGGTGCCCGCTGAGCCCCCTCCTGTTTAATCTGTACACGAGCGAGTTGGAAGAGGTGCTGAGGAGAGGACCGGCAGGAGGGGTCGTAGTGGGTAGATCCAAGGTGTGGATGTTGGCGTATGCAGATGACGTGGTGGCCAAGAGAGTGGAAGAGATGCAAAAGATGTTGGAAAGAATGGGTAGGTACTTGGATAAGAGGGGGCTAGTGGTGAATGTGGAAAAGACCAACTGGATGTTGTTTAGGAATAGGGGCAGGAGAGGTAAGGGCGAAGGGCTTAAATGGAAGGAAAGGCTGATTGAGAGAGTGAATGGCTTTAAATATTTGGGCTTTTGGTTTGACTGTGGAGGAGGGCTTAGGATGCATGTGGAGTGTATGCAGGCGAAAGCAAGAATGGCTTGGGAGATTGCGTGCAGAAAATGGGGGATTTGTGCGGTGGTAACCTCGTAATGGCGTGCAAGATCTGGGATGCGTGTGTAAAACCTATATTGTTGAATGGAGTAGAAGTGTGGGGATTGCGTGAATGGGAGGTAATAGAAAGGGAGCAAGGTTGGTTTCTGAAGAATCTGCTAGGGCTCGAAAGGTCGATACCGAGGGCAGTGCTGTTGCAGGAGACAAGTCGTATGAGTATGTGGTGGGAGTGTGTGAGGGTTGTGAAGTTTGAGGAAAGATTGCAGGATTTGGGCGAGGAAAGACTGATACGGGAGGTATGGATGAGGTGTAAGAGTAGAACTGAGAGTAGATGGACGAAGGATAGAGAAAGGATGTATGAAAGAGTGGGTAGGTCTGAGGAGAAGCTGAGAGAAAGGGGTAGCCTAGGAACTGAGATAAGGGAGAGACTGAGGGATATTGAGTGGCAAGAAAGGCAAGTGAGAATGGCTGAGAGCTCATACAACCCTGGCTACGTAGAGTGGCAAGTGCAGGGGAAACTCCCGAGCTACTTAGACAGGGGAGAGTGGAGCAGAGAGAACAAAGTATGCATGGCAAGAGCGAGGTGTGGGTCAGAAGAGCGAGGAAGAAAAGTGTGGATGGGGCTGGAGTACACCGCGTGTGCGCTGTGTAGGAAGGGGAGTACACGTGGTGACACCTTAGCAAAGCATATGAGGAAGTGAAAGCAGAGTGGGTGGGAAAGTGCAGAAAGCTGAACGAATGGTTAGGAGAGGATGGGAAAGTCGTGAAAATCTGCAGGAGGCTGACGTGGGAAAGGAAATTGGCGAGGGCAGAGGGGGTTTAGTTTATTTTAGTGGGTAGAAAATGTTAATTTGTATTCTTTTTTTTTTAATTTATTTTTTTAGTTCTTTCTGTGAAAGTATTGTTTTTTTTGGGTTGGGCTGATATGCTAAATAAAGGTCTTTTTTTTTTGGTTACTTTATATTAAAAATATTTGTCAATATTAAACAACATTTGACAATATTGGACAATATTTGACAATATTGGACAATATTTGACAATATTGGACAATATTTGACAATATTTGACAATATTTGACAATATTTGAGAATAATTGACAATAATTGACAATAATTGACAATAATTGACAATAATTGACAATAATTCACAATAATTCACAATAATTGACAATAATTGACAATAATTGACAATAATTAACTATAATTGACTATAATTGACTATAATTGACAATAATTGACCATAATTGACAATAATTGAATCACCCCAGTTCGCTTTCTTAGCCGATTTCCAAATTTGATCGCCATCCATTGGTCTGTTTTTCTGGAATTTTGTTCAAAGACATACATTCATCCAGAAAGACAGACGGGCAGACAGATACACATACAAACATTTTCCAAAAAAAAACGTCTATTTCGACTATATTAGTCATGAAACGTAAGATAATTTTGGCTAAATTAGTAATTCTATATAAATAGAATAATAATATACGTATAGCATTTTCTATTATAAGCTTAATATCAGAAACCATTTAATTATCTCTACTTCAACGTGTCAAATTAGCCACCAGTAAATCCTCGCCGCTATCATGAGTTACAACGTGAAACATGCGATTCCATTTCAAGTTTTCGCAATAAAGGACGTCGTTATAACTTAATTTCTTTTCGGTGCTGAAGCACTATACTCCCTATAATTACTGCCATTAATTCGCGCGTCTGGTACGGCCCGCGAGTGTGCAGCACAATTTTGCCTGGCACACATCCAAAACGTTGTCGGCATCGTCGCCCCATTCACGAATAAATGATGTACGTACAACTGACAATTCATTAAACACGACAACTGCGAAGCAATTGTAACGAGACGACAGTCACAACAGGAACACAACAAGTAACCTGCTAACAGCGCCAGCTAACTTGTATGCAGTAATTTTATTTCATTCAGTTGGATGGTGCAACGGCCATGCAAGAGACAAAATAGCTAGGAAGTGTAATTATAAACACACATACATTATCAACTATAAGTTATACACATACGAATTTGGTACCGGTTTTAAAGCAAACAAAAGAATAAAACAACTAGTCATTGATTTCAAATTAGTAAATAAAAGAATAATAAAAATCTTCCTTTCACTCTTATGTGGATAAGAGTGAAAGGAAGATTTTTCAACTACAGCCTGATAAGTATCCACGCTCCCACGAAAGAAAGGAGGACGAGAAAAAGGATACCTAGAAGCATCTCTAGAAACAATATACGACCAGTGCCTCAAACATAACATCAAAATAATCCTAGATATAAATGCGATAATAAGAAAGGAAGACATCTACACACCACCAATTGGCAAATACAGCCTACATAATCATTTGATATTTGGAAATGATAATAAAACCAAGGCCATCAATTTCACGGTCTCTAAAAATATGATGGTGGAGGGAACAATGTTCCCACACATAGTCATATAGAAAGGAACATGAGTATGGCCAGATGAACTGTAAACCAAATTGATAATGTACTGATGCCATCAGATCAGAGAAGTCACAGAGGAGCGAACATAAACTCTGACTTCCAAGTGATTTGCACAATCAGATCCAAAATCTCCCTTTGCTCATCACTAAACAGAAAATCCACCGAATGTTTATAGAAAGCGAGAATATGAAACTCAGAGAACATACACCAAACACAAATGGCGACATAAAAGAACTATGAAACAATCTCTATTAGATCATTTGTAACACGGCGACCGAGGAAAGCCTCACCAAAGTGAATCCAATAAAAAGAACAGAGACGATGAAGAGTGAAAACTATGAAAAATATGCGTATACCAAAGATGAATATATATATATATATATATATATATATATATATATATATATATATAATCTGTTTATATCTCAAGATAACCTTACAACCATACAATTCTATTTTTAGCAATTTCATTGCCTATACTACGTTGTCCCAACTTTTACGCGCTTTTCCTTTTTTCTTATTTCTGGTTAGTCTTGTTTGCCATATTAGTTTTATTTATCTTCTGGCATTCTTATCAGATGTGTGTGCCATCCTAGCTGCTTCCTCTCTATTGCATTAATAATGCTGTTTGTTTGGAGGCGCATTTCATCATCTCGCCGTTTCTTATTCTATACTGCCTTGTGACTCCCTCAACTTTTCTCAAATATAAGACATACAAATGCTATGACATAAAAACTATGTCAAAAAAATCGACAAAAATCTACAACAGAAAAATTTCAAATCGAAGATGCAAATACCAGTAAAAACAACACTAAACAAGAATAAACCAATCCTAAATAGATGGTTAAACAATATGGCCAACTCCTCAATAAAATCGTACAGGAACGGGCCGAAAACTGCATTTTTCGAGGATGATATAAACGATGAAGGCCCTGCAACAATGTAAGTGGTAATCATGACATGCTATGAAATTAAAACATATATCCAAAAAAATCTACAACAGAAAAAGTTCAAACCGAAGATGCAAATACCAGGAACCACAACGATAAACGAGAAGAAAACAATCCTAACTAGACGGTTGAACACTATGACCAACTCCTCAACAAAAACCCTCGAGGGGGATATAAACGATGAAGGCCCTTCAATAATGTAAGTGGTAATCATGACATGCTATGAAATAAAAAAATATATCAAAAAATCTCTACAAAAATCTACAACAGAAAAAGTTCAAATTGAACATGCAAAAATCAGGAATCACAACAATAAACAAGAAGAAACCAATTCTAAATAGGTGGTTGAACAATATGGCCAACTCGTCAACAAAATCGTACAGGAACGAGCCGAAAACTGCATCGTTCGAGGAGGATATAAACGATGAAGACCCTGCAACAATGCAGGTGATAATCATGACCACGCAAAAACTCAAGAACAACAAAGCGCCAGGGGTGTAAACGCATCACCCTCTTTAAGTATAGTTTTGTACAGATTCACTTTAAGTAAAATCGAATCTACTTATTAAACAATTTTCTATAAGGATAGTAACACAAAATAAAAATTAAATATTTAAATAATATTCAATATTAATCAATATATACAGCGTAAAAGATACATTTTGAAATTACCAAAAATACTTGACAGCATATAAATATATATATTTTTTTCTAGAATAGCGGCAAGTGGAAAATATTTTTCTCTTCACAATTTTAAAGAAAATATATTAAATCAACAAACAAATAATATTCGACGAGAAATTTCTAGAAAATATAGAAACACCTAAACTTTTTTGTGTTTTTCGTGAATTAATATATTTAAAAAAAATTGCACTAGAATGATGTTAAAATGTGTATTTGAATAGTTCCTATTATCATCAATTTTGTTTTGTTATAATTCATTTTCATATTATTCTTCTCTAGATGCTTATTCCATACTTCCTCAGGTTGTGCTGCAGATTAGCTTCATTTTCTGCTATCACTACGACATCATCAGTGAATGCTCCTTCCGATATTTTTACCACTTGCATGTTTTTGTAACCTATATTTGCTTTTTTGGTTTCTGGTTTCTTACTCTTCATTATTTCATCTATATTAAATAACGTAGGACTGAGCCCGCCTCCTTGTCTTAGTCCAGTGGTTGTCTTAAATCTTCTTAATGTTTGTTCCTTGTGTATTATTGCATGGGTGTTGTTATATATGTTTTGTATTAATGCGACTGTCTTTCTTTCTACACCTCTCGCTTCCAGGATTTTCCATAATTTATTTCTTGTTATCATGTGAATGCTTTTTCCAGGTCGATGAATTCTAGGTATGTGTTTTTTTTCTCATATATGTTTGTTTGATCGTGAAAATGTTGTCCTGTGTGGATCTTTCTTTCCTAAATCCACATTGCGATTCTTCTAGCGTCTGCTCTATTCTCTTGTTAATTGTTTTTTCAAAGATCTTCATACCTATGCTTATGCGTGTTATACCCCTATAGTTTGTCTTATCGTCTTTCTTGTGGATCGGTACGATTAACGATATTTGCCAATCTTTAGGCATTTTATTCATCCTCCATATTTTGTTTATCAATTTCTGTAAGATTTCGTTACCTACAGGTACATATGCTTAATCATTTCTGCTGTAATCTGGTCTTGTTCTGGTGCTTTCGCTATTTTCAGTTCCCTTATTATTTCTAGTAGTTCTTTTTCTTTGATACTCTTTATGTCTGCTTCCGAGTCGGTCTGGTCTCTGTTTCTTGTCTTCTGTTCATTTCCATCATTTTGTGTTAGTAAGTCTTCAAAATATTCTTTCCATCTTTCCAGTATTTTTTCGTTGTCCTTCAGTAATATTCTTTGATTGTCTTGTATATAAGTCACTTTTTGTCCTTTTTCTTTTCTGTTTAGTTTTAGTTTCCTTTGCATTTTTCTCCATTGTCTCCCCGAACTTTTCCTACTCCCTGCTCTTTGCTATTCTGACTTCATCTTTTAGTGACTATTTTTGTCATTTAGATATCATTGCCAGCTTTTTTCTTTTCCTTAGATATTCTAATATATGGGATAGAAACATGGGTGGTTTCAAAGGAACGGGAATGAATAAACATTGCTCAAAATATTCTCATATAAGGGCCACACAGGATATAACTTTAAACTGTACCAACTCTTCAACGTGCTTGGCAATGTCACATTAATACAAATCCATCGACTACAGTGTGCTAGCCTCTTAACACGCATGAAAGAAGACAGCGTCACAAAAAAAAATACCAACAAAAAACCGATGGGGTAGATAAGTATAGGATGACAAAAACTACATTGGACAGACTGTGTGACGAGGGATGAAAAGGAGCTGGCAATTAAAATTGAAACTATAACGAATAACCTTCACCAAAGAGTAAGATTAGTCAAATGCTATATTTGATGAGTCCTTTTTTACGGCATGGAAGGATGGACCCTAAAAGCAAAGCAGATGAACAAACTATGTAGCTTTATTGGAGAACTTTAAAGATCCCGTGGGCACCAAGAAAGACCAACGAGAAAATCCTACGATAGATAAATACAGATCGATCACGTGATCCACAATTAAAAGTACCAACTTATGCAACTGATAATCTAGGGCAAACTTGAAGGAAAGAGAGAACTGGAAAGGAAAAAACTGTCATGGCCGCGAAAGATCAAGCATTGGACACTAATACGCGATACTGGGAATTTGATCCATACATCTAGGGATAGGGGCGAGATACAACAGATAGTCGCAATTATATCCATTAGTGGATGCCGTACAAGAAGAAAAAAAACTGCAATAATGTGTAGATTAAATATAAAATACAAATTAAAGTCAAAATACACCCAATATGTTTTGTCACTAAACAAATGTGTTTAAGTAGCCCCAAATACACTAGTTCAAAGAATATTAGTAGAGAGATGTTAAATCTATGCTATCTAGTTTTCTACAATTATAATAGAATTCTAATTTTCAGTCATATGTTGTTTCAATATTTTGAAAAATATTTATAGTTTGTATATTAGTCTTATCTAGTAATACTTATTGTCAAGGTTGAGTGGAAAAGCAGTCATATGCATTGCATATACTAGACTGTAACTGTGCCTTATTTCCCATATTTCTATTTTTTCTTTTCTATTATTCTATTATTTTCATTGATAATGTAAACATGTGTTGATTTAGTTTTTATATGTATAGAATTATGTATTTCAAATAAAAGTCATTATTATATTGTTTAGTTAAACCTAATTAGTAGACTGAAAAATAGGATTATATTATTGTTAAGTGAATTTATTATTATTCCGCCGCTATATCATTTTCTACATGTGTCTGCATCTAAAACGATATAAGAAACTAGATAATGTCATACGGGCTTAATACATTGACATTCGTATGAGCTTTGTATACAGTTGTATCTTTTTATCTGAAATTGAAATGTTTCAAAGTCAGGGCATTTAAGGTGCCTATAACTATTAAATGAACACGCTGTACATGTAGCTAGTAAACATGCCAGGAATTTATAATTTATAAACATATCACTACAACGATTCTTATAGCCCATATGCGAAACTCGTTAAAAGCAGAATATTTAAAGCAACCGTTCAATTTCAGCATATTCCCAGATAATTACACCAGATGTTGACGTAGAAAAAGTTTCTGGCAATATTAAAGTTGGCGCTGTTGATAAATATTCAATTATGCTATTATTACAGCTTTAGAATGCAAATTTAATAACGTTCTATCCTTGTTTTAGGCTTCACATGTATTTTATATATTCTGAGATATCTTTAAACTGTCGCTTTGTTGTTGTAAAAGATATTTTTCTTTTTTAGAATATCTTTGTTATTAAATTTAAGGAGTGTACGTGTTTCACCTAATTATTAAGTACTATTATGTTAATCACTAATAAATTGATTCAATATTGGGTAACTTTGTATAGTTTTATATATATATATATATATATATATATATATGTATATAATTTTGCAACTCAGTATTTATATGAGAATTTACTATTTATATCTTCATACACAACTTACAAACAAACTGATTTAGTGCATTCAATTATGTTTTATATTCCAACTACTTAAGTTCATTTTATACAACACAATTTCTTGATTCAAAATCTGTTCTAGAAATTAATTAATTTGATATAATCGTACAACTCAATATATAGAAAGTTATATGAGAATTCTTTATTTTAATTTTAATAAAAATACAAATAAACTGAGATTTAATGCATTAAATTATGTTATATATTTCAGTTAATCTTGCTACTCAAAATTATCTGCATTTCCATGAGAATTACCAATTTTATTTTTATATAAAGTTAAAAACAAACTGATTTAATGCATTAATTTATGTTTTATATTCCAACTACTTAAGCTCGTTTTAGACAACACAAAACGCAATAGCACCGTTAGTTATTTGAAACCAGGCGAATTGATTTGCTGTATCTAATTTTAGAAGCAACTCGTAACACACCTGCGGAAATGCGCCGATGTATGGCATTAATTAATCATTAATAGTCGGCCGACCTAGCCCAAATTACATTTCACACTTCCCGCATATACATGTACGTATCAAATATAATCACAATGTTCTGCGAGTGTTCATAAATAAACCTATTACTAAACCCTACGCATCCTGCAATAGCCAACAAGTGGAAGCTGTGCCCACTCAAATATTAGTTTCATTAATTCATTCAAATGTTAATAATTAAATTCAATCAGTTCAAATATAATTACTTATAACACGATAATTGTTATAGTAATTAAATTATTTTAGTATAAAATAACTGGAATTTGTTACTTATCATATGATGTAATCATAGAGGTTAAGTTTTTATTCTCTACAGAAAATCAATAATATTTGTCGAGTAAAATGGGTACTAGTTAGGTAGGTAGGTTCTATAATGAAATAAGCTTAAAAGTAGGTCATTTATAAGTGTAAATCCACCTCTTAGCAATCTATATATCTAGATTTCGATCTTATTAGATCTTATCAGTGTAGCTCAGCTAGTGAGGATGAATTCACACAATATCTCCAGTGGTTATATACAAAAATTATACAACTGACCCCCTAGGAGGAAAGTTAATCGCCATCTGACGGCACCACATCAAATAGCAATGCACATCCATATGGTAATGATAAATTCACACTTATAAATGTTTTATAAGATTGGCCTTGTGCTGATATCTCAAGCACTCTGTTGGAATATTATTCCATAGAGGGCACTACCCGGTGATCCTGATGGCATGAGCATGTTGACGGTTGTTACCATATGGGTGTGCATTGCTAATTAATGTGGTGCCGTCAGATGGCGATTAACTTTCCTCCTAGGGGGTCAGTTGTATCATTTTTCTATATAACCACTCGAGATATTGTGTGAATTCTCACTAGCTGAGCTACACTGATAAGATCTAATAAGATCGAAATCTAGATATGTAGATTGCAGTGGTATATTTTTTTAAAATATAGGTATTTGACAAGTGATATTTCGCACAGAAAACCAGTTTTAAACTCTTATTTCAATGTATTCTAGGAGCGATCACGTTGCGCGATTCTATAACAATTTATATTATACATATTATCTATTTGCCTTTTACCTTTCGGTGTAGGCTATTACATTTACATTACTTAATATTATGCTTTACAATTATTGTTGTTGTTTATACATTTGTAAATTCTTTCCACTCTTTTCTGTTCTTCACCAGTTCTCTTGCTTGCTGTCTTTTCTTGATTATTATTTCCTCTATTATGTGGCCCCACTCTTTTCTTGATCTACCTCTTCTTCTTTTAATTCCAGTTCTTGCTTCCCATACGTGTTTTGTTCCATTCTTTTTGTCCATCCTAATTAAATGTCCCCACCAGTTTAGTTGTTTATTTTCTATATACTTTTCTATAGCTTCAATTCCCAGTTCTACTCTGATGTCATCATTTCTTATTTTGTCTCTTCTCGTAACTTGTTTTATTCCTCTAATATATTTCATTTCCATTACCTGTATTTTACTTTTATCCCTCTTCATTAGTTTCCACGTCTCGCTCCCATATGTCAGTATAGGTCTATATATGCTTTTATATATATTTATTTTTGTCCTTCTGCTAATCTCGATTGGCCTTGTGCTGATATCTCAAGCACTCTGTTGGAATATTATTCTCTAGAGGGCACTACCCGGTGATCCTGAAGACATGAGCATGTTGACGGTTGTTACCATATGGGTGTGCATTGCTAATTGATGTGGTGCCGCTAGATGGCGTTTAACTTCCCTCTTCGAGGGTAAGTTGTACTATTTTTGTATATAACCACTCGAGATATTGTGTGAATTCATCCTCACTAGCTGAGCTACACTGACGAGATCTAATAAGATCGAAATCTAGATATGTAGATTGCTAAGAGGTGGGTTCACACTTATATATAAATCTCTTTTTTGTTAATCAGTATATTGCTCAATGCGTAGTATGTTTTAACTGTATTTATTCTGATACTAAGTTCACCTTCCATTTTTTCGTCTTCTGTCAGTGCTACTCCTAGGTATTTGAATTGTTCTACTTGCTCTATTTTGTGTTGTTCTATCTTTATATTTATTTGTTCTTTCCGGTTTCCTATTATCATCACTTTGGTTTTGATATAATTCATTTTCATATTATACTTCTCTAGATGCTTATTCCATATACTCAGGTTGTGCTGCAGATTAGCTTCATTTTCTGCTATCAATACGACATCAGCAGCGAATGCTCCTTCCGATATTTTTACCACTTGCATGTTTTTGTAACCTATATTTGCTTTTTTGATTTCTGGTTTCAAACTCTTTATTATTTCATACATGTATATGTTAAATAAGGTAGGACTGAGCCCGCCTCCTTGTCTTAGTCCTGTGGTTGTCTTAAATGTTCTTAATGTTTGTCCCTTGTGTATTATTACATGGGTGTTGTTCTATAAAAATTTAAATGCGTAATTAGTATTTTTGAAAGGAAAAAGTCTATTTATAAGCTGTTTTCGTTTATCAATGTGTGCTGCTCCGGGCTAATTGTCTCTTGTTCACTATTCTACGCACAACCGACACACAACCGCAAATGGAGCGATACAGTACACCACGGGCGACTAGTGATGGTAAACGAAAGCACTAATCATGACGTAGTGGGTACATATTTTTCATTTTTAATTCTCGTAGAAAATCGGTTTTAGACAATTTTTCAAGCACTATAGTAACTATCACGATGCGCACTTCTCTGTCACTGAAAGTTTACTTAGTAAACATTTGTGTACAAGAAATACCATTAGCTTTAATAATGAAGTAAGCTTAAACGCTACTTACTAAATATTAATTTTTCATTTTTAATAAAACAAAAACAAAACTCCAAATTAAATTCAAGAGAAAATCAATAAAAAAAGTGACACCACTAAGTTGTCTACATACAATATTCAGTTTCATAATTTACAATCAATATTTGACGGTATTAATTTTTAATAAAGAAAAACAAAACTGCAAATTAAATTCAAGAGAAAATCAATAAAAAAGTGACACCACTAAGTTGTCTGTATACTATATTTAGTTTGATAATTTACAATCAATATTTGACGGTATTAATTTTTAATTTTTAATAAAACAAAAACAAAACTGCAAATTAAATTTAAGAGAAAATCAATAAAATAAAGTGACACCACTAAGTTGTCTGCATACAATATTCAGTTTCATAATTTATAATCAATATTTGACGGTATTAATTTTTAATAAAGAAAAACAAAACTGCAAATTAAATTCAAGAGAAAATCAATAAAAAAGTGACACCACGAAGTTGTCTGTATACAATATTAAGTTTGATAATTTACAATCAATATTTAACGGTATTAATTTTTAATTTTTAATAAAACAAAAACAAAACTGCAAATTAAATTTAAGAGAAAATCAATAAAATAAAGTGACACCACTAAGTTGTCTGCATACAATATTCAGTTTCATAATTTACAATCAATATTTGACGGTATTAATTTTTAATGAAATACAAAATTATTGATCAGTTATTGAAACGACTATTAAAATCAATAAAAACGATATTAATTATTAGTGATATTGCTCATACATCAGTAAGTACGAAGTAATCACAATAGATTACTAGAAACTTATAGAGACATGTCAAGGCAATTACAAGTATGTTTTCTAGAATAAATAAAATAGCAGCGTTTATATAAATTGTCGTAAAAGGACACCTGAGATTTGTAGTTAAATCTAAAATTTATATATATATATATATATATATATATATATATATATATATATATATATATATATATATTACAAACGACCGGTTTCCCCAACGAATCTTAACTAGTTAAGATCGATCTTATTAATAAGACGAGAACAGATAAGTAAGAGTAAGAAACGAAATATATTTTTTTAAATTTATTTGATTTAACTACTAGAGGATCTACAATCTGCCCAGAGGCAATAAGTGTTTTTTTGTGATAGGAAACTTATGGCAGGTAGGGAATCACTTCAGTAAGCGATCTCCTTTAAAAAGTACTCTAAATCGTAAATCTAAGCTTAACTGTCCATGTACTAGTCTAAACTTATCTGGTCCCTGTGATCAAGTCCGATGGTTGCAGACGCTATAACCGACGCACTGCATTGGCTTCACGCGCATTTAACTGATTAGCCAACATATTAGAGTGACTTTTGTTCATCACTCTGGGCTGGTACGGGCTTATTGTTTCTTGTTCTATTTGCTGCTTCCGATGCGCATAATTCTACCTCGGCCCTTACAACCAGCGGCGCATGACCGCAATACCTGAGCGATACTGCACGCCACGGGGGCGACTAGCAATGATAAACCATGCTCAACGAAAGCGCCTTAAGATGCACTCTTTTACTGTATTTCGTGCTGAATCGAACTATCGCTTCCTTGACGGGTTTCAGAGGGATATCATGCTGAATCACCTCATTGGGTACGTAATAAGGCGCGTCAACTATGGTACGCAATACCGTGTTTTGGAACCTTTGCAGGATGTTAATGTTGGAAATACTAGCAGTACCCCACATCTGAATTCCATATGTCCATACAGGCTTGAGGATGGATACAGACATACTTTGTTATCCAAGGATAATTTTGATTTGCGGTCCATAAGCCAATATATGTGACTTAGTTTAAGTCCAAGCTGCTTACGTTTGGTGAATATATGTTTTTCCATTTAAGGCATTGTTCTAAATACATTCCGAGATACTTAGCATCTGCGACTTGTGGAAGCTGACAGTTGTTAATTTTCACAGGAGGACAAGTTTCTCTACGTAATGTAAATGTCACGTGCATAGATTTGGTTTCATTGACTTTGATGCGCCATGTTTTCACCCAGTGCTGAATTTTATTTAGATTAATTTGCAAGTTTCTTGTGGCTGCTATTGGATTAGCGTTGGATGCCAGAATAATAGTGTCATCAGCATATGTTGTCACTGTAGTATTTCTTATTGTAGGTAGATCTGCAGTGTATAAGAGGTATAATATTGCCCCAAGCACGCTTCCTTGGGGAACGTCGGTATATTCATTGCCATGCCTCACTAGGAAGTGTCTATCTGTTAATAAAATACGGTTCAATGTTGACCTAATCGCGCGGTCTTTTCTAGTCAACGTTTTATAATTTTCTGAAAATATGTTTGGATATTTCTACAATCTAAGGATGATTTGATTCTTTGTTAGGACGAAATAGTTAATTTTTTGTCTCGAAATAGTTGTAAGAAATATGCAAAAGTAGTCAATATTTGCATCAGAAAAGTATATATTTACTCCGATTTGTAATCAAAATTCAACAGAAATTCCTCTAAGAGATTGCAGTTTCATATTTCAAGTTTTGATAAATACAATCTGATAATGCTTAAGTACAGTAGTATAGTTTAGAGACATCCGCGCAATTATCACAAAATGTTTCATTATTTCGAAATAAATTTATTTCTCGGTGCGCACCCATCCAGTTTTTCCTGGGGCCACGGTTTATACACTCTGCAAAAGAAGTAGCAGCAGTTCCGTTAGTCTCACAACGAGATTTTCGAAGATTCGCCTAAAGTATTATTTAAGCAATTGATTGATAGTGGGGATGCGGAAGGAGTTTCTTTAGTTTAACATGTAAGCCACCGTGCCATACATTATCAAATGCTTGAGACATGTCAAGGAAAGCTGCAGAGCAGTATCTTTTGGCATTTAGGTCATTATTAATTTGGTTGACAAATCTATGTACTTGCTCTATTGTTCCATATTATTACGGAATCCAAACTGATGGTTTGGGAGTATTTTCCTTTCTGCTGTTATTACTTTCGAGTTTTTTTTGCGTATAGCTTCTTCAGGACTTTGGAGAGCATTGGTAATAAACTTATTGGCCTATAGGAGAAGGATCTTCTGGCCTTTTTCTAGGTTTAAGGATCATGATGATTTGCGCAGCTTTCCAGGTGCTGGGGAAGTATTTTGATCTCTGTATTGCATTGAATAAGAAAGTTAGTAGTTTGTAGCATTTTTCAAACTTGTAATATTTTACCAGCAATGAGATCAAATCCTGCTTCTTTTTTGATGTTTATTTCTTTCATTATAACCTGTTTTATTTCTTTAGTTTTGAATACTGCCTCACTGTGTATTCAAAATTAAAGAAATAAAACAGGTTACAATGAAAGAAATAAACATCAAAAAAGCACCAGGATTTGATCTAATTTCTGGTAAAATATTACAATGCTTCAAACTACTAACTTTTATATTAAATACAATACTGAGATCAAACTACTTCCCCAGCACCTGGAAAGCTGCTCAAATCATCATGATCCTTAAACCTGGAGAAAGGCCAGAAGATATCTCCTCCTATAGGCCAATTTTAAATGGGACCTGTAGGAAACTCGTTATCCCATGTTCCTGCTCGATGGACAGTTCAGATGGGAATGGTTTGAACACTTTTTCCAGGTGTTTTGAGAAGTATTATCCTCATTTTTGATTGCAGGATTCTGTTGTTGTGGCCTTTTTAGCCTTCTTGTAGCTTTCTAGAGTGAGTACTTCTCGGCTTCTGTTGGTGTAAGGCTTTGTAAATATTTCTGAATCCCTTGGTTCTGTTCTTCTTGTATTAAGTCTTTCAGTTCTTTAGTGAGTTTATTTAACTTTCATTAGTTTTCTTCAGTTCTGGTTTGCTGCCATTTTCTACGTAGAAGTCTTTAATCCGCAATTTTATCTTTGACACCCGGTGGTATTTCTCTTTTCCCTTGTGATGTTTCGTATGTAGGTGTGGGAAATCATGCAACCTCTTGTATATTCTTTGTTAGGTATTCCATCGCTGTTTCTATGTCTACTTCGGTCTTTGGTGGTTGATCTAGTGAGATTAGATTAGTCTAATTTTCTCCTAAATGCATCCCAATCTGTTTTATTATTGTGCAGAGAGGATTGTTTTTCTATATTCAGGATCTGTGAATGAACTGTTAGCAATTCTATTGAGTGGTCCGATGACAAGTCAAAGCAGCTTTCGTCCTTACATTTCTTAGTGTCAATTCATTTTGTGATGCAGAAGTCTATGACTTCAGGGATTTTGTTTTTATCTCATGGCCAATGCGTAGGTTCGCCAGTAGATAAATATTGCAAATTATTTGCTTTCATTGCTTTGAGGAGTTCTCTGCCTTTTGAAGTTGTCAGCCTTGAGACGCACGTTGGGTGTTTTGCTCTGTAGTCTCCTCCTACAAGGAACCTGTTGCCTAATGTTTTGAAAAACCGTTCGAAGTGTTCCTTTTTGTTTAGGTGTTTCGGTGGGCAGTAGATGGCAGATATAGTTATTGGACCATCTTTTTCCTCAATAGTTACGTTTGTGGCTTGTAGATAGTCTTTGCCAAATTCTTCCCTTTCAGGGTGATTTATATTATTCTCTATATTAGGATGGCAGTTGTTCCATGAGCGTTGTCACTTGGGTGTTTGGTGTGGTATAACTTGTATTTAGGAATCCGCAGGTCGTGCTTTTCTGTGTAGTGCGTCTCAGAGATCATAATAATATCTATGCTTTGGTCATATAAAAATGTTTTAGGCTCTTGGACATGTTGTTGAAGGCCATTGATATTCCGGATAGCAATTTTGTATTGTAGGTGTTCTGCTAATTTACTTACGACGGTGGTAAGTAAGTTGAGCATTGTGCTCATTTGCTCCATGAGCTTACTCATCATTTCCACGAGTTTTCTCATATTGTTGACAGGTTGATTGATTATTGGTATTGCTTCATTATTTTATATCCTGTTATTGTTGACTATTTGCGCATATGACATTCCTTGTTGGCTAGGTTGGATTGGTATAGGCTGTGCTTGAGGCTGCGGATTTTTTTTTTCCTCTTAAGGCGGGGTATAATTTGTTTGCTCTGTCATTAGCAGGATGGTCACCGCCACAATTGGTGCATTTAACTTTATCGTCGCGTGTTTTGTGTGTGCATTCTTTTGTTCCATGTTGGCCTGCACATTTTACGCATTTGGACGTCTTACGGCAGTAGGTGTCCGTAAGCCTGGCATCTGGTGCCCTGGGGATCTATTCTTTTGGTATACGGCGGTACACATGTAATGATATGGTTTCCTAGTTTGTCTAGGTTGTATACTTGCTTGCAATTTTCCTTTGGTGTAATGTCAATATAGAACATTGGGAGAGGTTCTTTTGTGGTACGATGTTTTATGTTGTGTATATTCACCACTTCGTGACCTTCTTCTGCTAGGCTTTTTTAGTGGTTTCGATATCTGTATCGTGGTGTAATCCTTTTAGGACATACCGGAAGTTTATTTCGCTTTTTGGTCTGAATATGTGAATACAGTGTATTTTATTTATCGAGTTCCTTCATCAATGTTTTGAAGTGTTCGGGATCAAGGACTTGGACTTTTATTTTTTCATATCTGGTGGTTTTTTTGGTGTATTTATTGATGGTCATTTTGTGGATATGTTGGATAACCCCAACATTGTAGATGGTGATGGGTGGCGGCTTAGGTATATCTTTTGTGTTTTTTTGTTGGTCTTCTATACTTTTATCATCGTCTTCTGTTAAACTGCTAAAACTGTTTTTTGTTTCAAGTGGTTTCTGAAGCCAAGCCATATAGACAAAATATACAGATAGAACCAATAAATAAAAAAAATAACATACCAGTTTGGACATATCAAGGGCGGAGGAAGGATTAACAAAACTAGTACACTAAATAAAGGTGCAAGGGTACATCAAGAAAAATATAGGAGGATGGTATAAAGGTCGTTTTAGACAAGACAATTTTTTAGCTCAAAAGTTGTTCAAGAAATGAATTCATATATCCTCCTCCCATACAATTTGTCCTTGATAAATAGAACGAGTTATATTTTTCCATTCGATCTACCATCCAACATAATATTTCAAATAATTTGCTGTATGGTACGAGACAATTTAGATGATCTCGCATCTTGACTAACTTTTGAGTCAAGAAATTGTCTTGTCTAAAACGACCTTAAGAGAAGAAAGAAAAGATATCCCATGGGAAGCAATAAAACAATTAACACAGGATACGAAAAAATTTAAGAGAGAAATACACATAGAAACCGCATACACATAACGGTAAAGTGCTTAGGATTAAATAAATAAATAAAATATAAGAATAGTTGTCTGGACTATAAAGAATGACATATTATTTTATGGTAATAAAAGATTTTACTACCACATACAGTCTTGCCATTTCAATTCTAACCTTTTTAAAAGGAACTACGTCTTAAATCGTAATCAACTTATGCGAAACAATATGTTAATTCCCAACAATATTCATAAATCAAACCGCTAAAACTATGATCAGCAAAACAATACCGCGTCCCGAAAAGACCATCAATTCCCAACTTAATTCATTAGCGAGCAATCAAATTGCCCTAATTAATTCTGATTACGCCCCCAATAATAATTGCCTATATATAACCAATAGACCAGCCTTGATATTTATCTACGTTATTGATCACGCAACCCCTTTTGTTTTATCTATCAACAACCTTATCGCCCGACAGTAATAAACGCGATGAAATTATAAACGTAATTAAAAGAGTTGTATGTGTACAAAATTTCACGTAGCGTAAGCGGGCTTAATAATAATAACCCTCCCTTTGGGGCATATAATTAAGCGTTCTCTGCTAATGCGATTATAATGGCTGGGAAATATTGACGGCATTCCGTTCGACCGCAACAGGTAGGGTTAATGTCAGAGAGGGACGTTTTGCTGGGGAAGTCACGATATAAAATAAAACTGGTTGGAAATAATTTAGTAAATATTGATGTTATTTGTATTGTCTGTCATTATTTATTACTATTATATAATGTTATTTTTTGTCGATTTTTATCTTTTTATGCGTTTTTTAATTGCAATTGTTTCAAATCTATTTGGAATCTTGAAGGAACCAAACATCAAATATTCTTAAATATTATCACAGTATAGAGCTGCATAAAATAACGGAGACATCCAAATATTTGTGAGTTCAAAGAATATTTTTAAATATTAAAATTAATTTAATTAATTATCGATTCTAGTTAATTAGGTGTGACAAAATAAGATTAAAGGTTCAATTGCTTCAAATTAATTTAGAAGCTTGAAGGAATTCAACATCAAATTTTGTTAAATATTTTCACAATATAGAGCGTTACGCAAAATAGCCGAACTATCTGTGAATTCATAGAATATTTTAAAATATAGTCGTCAGTATAGGGAAGGCAAAAAAATTAAAAAAATCTATGTATTTATTATTAATGGTTATATAATTAATAAGGTTTATTAATTTACAATTCCTCCAGTTATAAACTTACTAAGTGTAAGAAATAAACAAACTATAGCTAGCTGTCTAGCTCAATAATGGAGTACGCGAAATCTATATTGATATTTTTTTAAACCCAAACAACTGACTTTTTATAATTGTTTAAATATTAAGGTTTATGACCGGCGGAAAAACCTCACGGCTGATAGCCCTATAAAGATAGAAGTTTTTTATTAAGGTTTATATATAAGTGACTGGTTTTACATATCTTCCAGCTGTAATAAACCTTATTTAATCATACATATATAGATATTTTGCTTTTTTTCCCATCTATACTGACGACTATATTTTAAAATATTCTATGAATTCACAAATAGTTGGATCTCTCGACTTTTTTGCACGCTCTATATTGCGAAAATATTTAACAATACAGTAAAGTTACTAACTAACTATAAGAAATAAAAATCTTCGCTTGTTTATTTTGACTATTGAATAATAATAGGACAAGTTATGTAGCATGTCGAAACGTGTCCCTTATTCGCCGACGTGTTGCAAGGATTATTGTGGAAAAATTGGGATTCAAGATTAAAAAGCAACAAAAACATAATAAAAACCTTCAAATATATTCTGTATAATTATCGCCAAAATTATCCCACCAACATCATTAATAATAAGAACAGAACCGTGTCTTTACTTCTGTAATCTTAAATGATTGTGAAAACTTACATAGCTCAAATACTGAGGACTGCGAATCCGGCTGCAATGCACGGAATTAAGGGTGATTTTAAACTTAAAACGACTTTCCCAATGTCTGCTCTATTTGGGCGTCGACGTATTTAGAAGATTGCATTTCCCGTTGCAAAGTCGCTCGCATCGCTACATACAGAAAACTTATGAAATACGTGACTGTATTTACAAACAACGTTATATAATAGCGCCGGTAAATATTTAAGGTCTTAAACGTCTCCCATGTGGCCCGCATTTATTCGATCTCACCAATATAAGTCCAACTTTTTATTCTGTTGCAGTATCAATGGCAATAGATTACATAAAACAATTTTAGAAAGAAATATTTCTATCGATGCTCTTTAATTAGCCTCAATAGTTTTAATAAATATATCCGGCTACCCGTCGTTTTTGTCTTTGCATGCTGTATCAAATAATTTTCTAAAAAACTACTTTTTTGGGGAGACTACAGATGCGTACTATAAATACTGAATATGTTCTAGATTTTTTTGTTTTGTCATTTTCAGCGAAAATATAATTATTTAAATCTAAAAATTTATTTTCAAGGATATAAATATACACAAAACTTCAAAACAGCTTGACATATTTGGTTTATTTATATTTTAATTTTATGTCTTCACTCGTTCAAAAACTATTATAGCTCCATCCCGGGACTTTTGGGAAGGCCTGTATATGGTGACTTTACCATGAACAGTTGTGCTTGTTTTTGGAAATATATTACATATTAAGTATTACTTTTCTAATAAAGCAAACAAAAATAAAGAAACTGTCGTGGAATTTTTTTTTATCTAAAAGTTGTTTATAATAACCTACCTATCAATTGTCTTAATGGAACAGTGAAAACACGAATAGAAAATATGAAGATTTCTCAAAAACTAGAGACTATGACTTTCGAAGATTGTATGTAAAAATATCCGGACAACAGCAGTCAAGCACGTGGGTCTTGCTCAAGATCGGATCATAGCATATAGTACAAATATCTAAGACCTGTTTTTTCCGAGGATCCTCCGTGACACACTTTGAAAACGAAATGTAAAAATGTGAATCCTTATACTTAATTCAATATTAAGTCGGGGGGATGGGTCATCAGTACAATGCCTACAATCCCAAAATGGTTAATACCCTCTCCTCCCATGATCTCGATGATCTCAAGAGATATGTGATATCTAGTAGTCACCAGCATCCACAAATCTACGTGTTACTGGCAAACGGGCAACGAGTTTATTTTAATTTACGTTAAAGATAAATTAGGTCTTATTACATTCCGAATACTGCACTGCTGTATGGAAGGTATTGTTATCGCCAATCGAATTGCTCATTTTGACATTTCTTTACATTTCAAGACTAATATAGTCGAAATAGACTAGTATTGGAAAATGTCTGTGTGTGTATGTGCATGTCTATGAGCAAATTCCTGGAAATGGGCTGCTTTCGCAGGCCAAACTTGATAAAACAATTTCCTATTGCGCATGTCGCACGGTGTTTTTTTTTCCAAAAAAGGAACGCGCCGCGCAGTTAATAATAAGTGACATCATCGTCGGTGACTAGTACATATGGTAAATCAAGCGGTAAATGTACGAAATATCGTAAATTTTGATTTCATATTAATTAATATAGGCTGATATAGTGCAGCAACGTGTGGCCCGGGTTCGAATCCTGGCCCGGGTAGTGGGTACCATTTGTCATCGTGATACAATTAACTCGGGGACGATTTTCGTCGAAGACGAAGTAGCATGTCCTACAATCACAACACTGGCGGAAGGAACCCTGAAGGTCGATAGCCAGTTATAAATTGTAACAAATACAGTAACTATTACTATGAATTATTTTTATTATTAATAATTGTTATTAATTATTATTTATTATTTCTTATTGTCGTGTGGTGCCCACACCATATTTTGTTTATATAGTAATAAATTTTTCTATGCAAAGTTATTAATTTTCTGCCGCTAGGTGTCATATACCTTCGATAGAATAGACAGAACCAGTATAAATTTCTTACCAGTTTTTTTCACGCAATTTTTATTTCTGGACCGTTTCGAGTAGATGTTGATCTTGCTGTGTCCACATCCCATGGCTACAGGCGACGACGCTTGTGTACCGGAATTACATCTCCGTGGGGCCTTACGTGTGCAGTATCACATCACCGCCGCCCACCGTCGTCCGATATCAATCGTGGCGGCGGTTGCCGCATCTAGAAGTAAAAGAAAAAGAATGATGCCATCAGCGAACTCATTATATAGGGAATGGAGTTTTTAATTACGTTAAAATGTCATCGGGCAATAATTGAGTTACGTCCCACGGCACCGAATTGAGAAGAGCAATAAAAATGCGCGATCTTATAACGTTCGATATCTTCGGTTTGGATTAGTTTATAATCTAAAGGTGGGATCAGACCTATACTTTTTCTTTGGCGGTAATTTTTAAATTGTATTGACCTTTAAGTTAAAACTAGTCCCACTGCACCTAATTGAGAAGAAGAGCTATAAAAATGGCGATCTTATAAAATTCGATATATTCGGCTAGGATTAGTTTCTTATCGTAAGGGTTGGATCAGGCCTATACTTTTCTTATAACACCGATTTTAAAATTATATTGAGCTTTAAGTTAAAAATAGGCAAAGGAACAAAATGTTTTTATTAAGTTACATTTATAGTATGGCATTACATACCCAAGTTTCTATTGAGAGCTCAATACAATTTCAATCTCGCCATAACAAAAGTATAGGCGTCGTCCCATCCTTAAAGTCCACACAAGTATTTTTTTTTATTAACGGTGAGTACAGCCCGCGACCCCTAGCCTGTGTGCAGTGTGGCCCAAATTCCTCATACGAGGCATATCCAGAAAGTAAGAGTACTGAGGCTCTCACGGTCGGAGGGATTTTATTTTCATCATGTTGGCCACACGGCAGTGTAGCCTGACTTCTCCCCTTTGCACCGAGATCGGTTCGAGGTCAGTACGTTGAGAACTGTTGACACGACAACAAGTTTCGTGAATAATGTCAATCCAATCTCCCGCCAAGTGCGAAATACGCGGCGTCATCCGTTATCTCGTTTGGAAGGGAAAACCTCCATTTGAGATTTATAATGAGGTGAAAACTGCATATGGTGATAAAGCTATGAATCGTACGAATGTGTACAAGTGGTGTCGCGAGTTTAAAAACGGTCGTACGTCTGTGCATGATGATCAGAGGAGCGGAAGACCTTCAATTGTGACTGACGAAATTGTGGAAAATGCACTCCGTGACGATCGTAGATTGACTGTGGATGAACTTTCTGCGATGTTTCCGCAAATCTCCAGATCTCTACTACACGAAACAATCACAGAAACCCTCGGATATCGGAAACTGTCCGCGAGGTGGGTCCCAAAACAACTGACAGACCAGCACAAGTTGAATCGAGTGGAGGCCGGGCTTGAGGCGCTGGAAACTCCATGGAGATGAATTTCTCCGCTCCATCGTAACTGGAGATGAAGCTTGGGTAGCACACCATACGCCCGAAACCAAAAGACAGTCTCAACAGTGGCGTCACACCTCTTCACCCTCCGCCAAAAAGTTCAAAATCACAATTTCAGCCAAGAAAGTCATGGCATCCGTGTTTTGGGACTGTCAAGGCATACTTTTAATCGAATATCTGCCTCAAGGAGAGACCATCAACTCTGCAAGATACTGTGAGACCTTAAAAAAATTGCGGAGGGCGATTCAGAAGGAACTGCTCGCCTTATTTAAATGGGATGTCCTGAACCATCCCGCGCATTCCCCTGATCTAGCACCTTCAGATTACTATCTCTTTACCTCCCTGAAGCTGCACATGGGTGGAAAAAGGTTTTTAACCGATGAGGAGGTAAAGGAGGAGTTGGAGAAGTGGACGAAGGAGTTGGCGGGAAACTACTTCGAGGAAGGCATCAAAAAATTGATACCTCGCTACACCACCTGCATAGAGAGGAATGGCGACTATGTCGAAAAATAGCTTTTATTATGTACTAAAGTTTCACGTAATTTTTTTGTTTAAATAAAAAATTTTAACATCTACAAAAATTCAGTACTCTTACTTTCTGGATATGCCTCGTACAACATCCAAGATATACTAGCTGGGTCAACTCTTTGTAGAAAAGTTTCCCGACTAGCGATGGATTCGAATCAGAAACGTTCTGTTCGCAATAGCTTGAGACCGTCGTCTTAGACCAGTGGTTCTTAACCGGTGCTTCACGAGCTTGTTGCAAGTGCTCCGTTAAATACAATGTTGGCTCATCTACTGTATGTTATTTGAGTGGCACAAATAATGGCTTGCAACGGCGATCGAGACCCGTCGCGCGTTCACTAGGGCACTGTTATAATCAGTTTAACTTTTAATAAAACTTATGTCCGTATGTTTTTTGACTCTTAGAATTTGGTGCTTTTTCTTATGATCAAGTGCTCCCAGACTTATTACAAAGTTGACAAAATTAAGAATCGCTGCCTTAGACCATTGCGCCATATATACTTATATATTAGTGGCATGATATTCAAACCATAAAGAGTGAAAATTGGGTAATAAACATATGATCGTAATCAATTCACGACTGAACTAAAATGAATAAGTATGAAAGTTTGTATAATACTTAGATATAAAATTTCATTGACTGGAAATGTATTGAAATATAGCAGCAACAGCAGCAACCAGACGGAATAAAAACGATGTGTAGTTAATGAATGACAGAACTGAACTGATTTTATTTTCAAAATTAGGTGAAATTCCTCTGACACCGTGTGACTGTAACTGTGCGCTCTGCTTCTTCCATTTACTAAAAATATGTGTCACGACATGCACAGCACAAAAGTCATAAATGAAGGTCTGCTTCAAAAAATTTTCATCGTTTTTATATTATAGGGATTACATTAGGACTGTCAATCTATGGCCAACTCGTCATACGAGCAAGTTTACACCACGACTTCGAACAGAACGCACCCCTTCACTTGTATCTCCTAATCTATTGGTCTCTCTTGGGCAACCTTCTTTTCTAACCCCGACGCTGTTTGTGCACTGTTGGGCTAGGAGTCACAACATTAGCAAAGTAATCTCGACCGTAAACTTGAAACTTGATTAAAAAGTATAAAAGGCATAAAACATAAAGACTAAGGAAATAGAAAATGAATAATGGAAATGATGGCGAGACTACGATACGGGGATCCGGAAACCAAGTATCGATCATTGTAGATGGTGGCCAAACTTTTGATCTCGTTGGGCGACCTGCTTTTTAAATTATAGGCGGCGGTCTACCAGCATCGTATGTATTACGTGATCATAAGAAAAGTAGTAATATAAATCCAATAATAAGTTTACATTTAAAATAAACAATAAGAGAAAATAACGATTTCTTCCCACAAACTAATTAGTTTATTAATAACCCATGTCTATATATTGGACAGGGGGGCGACTAGGAATAGTTACGCGATCGACGCTTTCGCCACTCCTGGTGCAGAGGTAGAGCACCTTGGCAGGACAACGCAGACAGATACAATCGTGGTTTCGCCAACTGAGGCCGCATAAACCCGTGAACCCTACACACGAGAACATGGGTGACTAAGCTTTACCTTTACAAATAATAAATGCAGTCTATTTGGACTATATTTGTTATGAAATATAAAAGTCAAAATAAGCAATACTAATTTTTTTTGCGATAACCGAATACATTTCTTATACAGTAGTGCTGTATTAGGTAAGTCAATAAAAAAAAGGCTACGTCACCTCCGGACCAAAAAAAAAACAGGAAATATACATATGAGTATGTATTAGTATAGTATGCACATAGAATCACTAAAATAAAATTAATTGCGAAAGCAACAAAGCAACAAATCGCTGCCATGTAGTAAGAGCTAAGCAAACTAACAGAATTAGATGGCTCTAATAAAAAACGCCCTCACAGAAATAAGTAACGAAGGCAGCAGACTATAACACACCAAGGAATATCAGGAGGATACACCGCAAACTATCCAACAATACGGATGAGCACCTGGTAAAAGAATCTGAATGTATCGTACAAAGTAACAGAAAGAAGACTAGGAAGGCGAAGACAAATGACTAATGTACTGTACGATATTGAAGACCACAACAAGAGACAACGTAAAGGCAGTCTATATTGGCTGCGAAAACATCCCCATAGTTCGTAATGAAATCCGATAGCTTGTCTTCTTATGGCAGGCCCGCTTAATCCGGTTGATATTGGACTTTCTGTGTTGTGTCCGACATTATAGAGGAAATAATATCAGCGGTTTGGCTTGAAAAAATCCGATTGTAGGTCCCTGTGGTAGTTTAATCACCTGATGAGATTTTGATTTGAGCTTTACGAATATTTTTCCTTGTTTCGGTACTGGATCTTCGAATATTACTATTTACTTCTTTATGCATAACTCCTCTTGAAGTAAAAAGTCCAGCAATTTTAAAAACTGCTGAGATTTATTGATCTGAGTATCCTCGCCTAAATTATCCTCAATCCTATAATCTCAGTTCTCGTTTAACGCAATCCATTTGAGCGTTGTACCGACATAGGAAGTTCTTCTTTAATACGATTGGCTTTGGAAGTTTTCTGATAAAGACTCCCTTGAGTTTGTAAAAAGAAGAATCTATTAGTATTGTGACATCGCTTTTTCCGAGACTTGGTACGTGATGTCTTCCTGCCGTGTGCAATATCCTTGTATTTTTTATGATGTAATTTTGGGCGCCGTCTTCTTTAGTGATATTGAGAGTTGATACAGTATCGCGATGAGCAGTGGTTTGTCTTCGTTACAACCCTATATGTTGTCGTAATACTATCCTTGTTTGATTATTAGGAGTATGGGCGAGCTCCCATGCGTTCATCCAACCTGATTCTTCTCGTCTGATTTTGCACAGCCTGACGAATTGTTCTGCCTTATCACAGTAGAAGCAAACTGGCCAACCACATCTAGAAGTTCAACACATGTTATTGAAGACATACTGATCACATATGTCCACTTCATGGTCGATGAAGAACCTATGGTAGTAATAAAATTTCATATAATCGTCGCGATGTTGGTGTCCGGTTTTATTTGAGGTTACTTACCACTTCTTCGCTACAGAATTATCTAATTATATCATTCTTCAAGTCCTTCCATGTGTTGTTATTGTTGTTCGGGTTGCTGATACATCTACCGTGCCATGAATTAGCTGCTAATTCCAAAAAAGATGATAGATAGCCCACATCTTCATTGTGTCGTCCTATCCATTTTCCACATCGGCTTTCTCATAATTTGCCATATAAGATACAATGTTTGACTTATTGAGAGTGCCAGATAAATTTGCCTCTTAGCTTCCAGAGCTTATTGTTATTGCAACGTGATGTTTGTTTGATAGTTCTTCTCTTCTTCTCGAGTTTGTGTCCTTTTTTAAAACATATCTCTCTGATAGACCTTTCTCACTTGAAGTTCCTTCTCGCTTAGTAGGAGGTCAGTCGTGAACCTAGTGAGGCTCCTGAGAGAGAAAGAAAGAAATTTTTTCACTAAGAGCATCACTAGACTCTTAGTGAAAAAATTTCTTTATGCTCACCATCCTGGCGTGCCATTGTTGGCCCACTCGTTACGAACGAATTCGTGTAACTGTCAAGCTCGCTACACAAAATACGTTCGTTTAATGATGGAATGTTGGTTTCTTATTGTTTTTTAAGGCTAGTATACGCACATCCTGAATTGTTGGTATTTTTCCTAACGACACTGACAGTTAAACGAATACGTTTGAAAGGAGTGGTTTAAAAAATCACACGCCTAATCTCTAGGTGCTTTGATGCTCCAATCTAAATGGTAATGGAATGTTCTTCTCCAGCTGTGTCTTCAATCAGGTGTTGATGTTAATGACATTAGTCCGGCTCTTGTGAATTTTGTTGCCTCCACCAGGTCACACAGATATACATTAGCAGAGAGGCTTATGAATATCAATAGCACACGTATCTACTTAAATGAAAAACCAATCAAGGTCGTGATAAAAAGACTAAGCCATGCGACGACTCAAGACGAGATCATAATGGAAATATAAAGCAAAAGCCTAAAATCCTCTGAGTATCCAACTATTGGAAGAAAGTGAAAACCGCATGTTCTAACAGAGCAACATCTGGACATCTTACTCGTTACAGAATTACATCTAACTGCTCAATCACTCTTGAAAGTCAGAGATTATTCTTTATATTACACGATGTATTCTCATGGAGGTGGCAACAGAGGAACACACTATGAGTTCCCGAAAATCAGCAGCAGGCAAATGCAAGCAACAATGGTAAAAATAGAAGCAACATGACCATCTCAGCAGTCTACTGTCCATCCGGAGTTAATTCCACGGTGGAAACGTATCAACTCGGAGTAAAATCCGTGGAGGGAAGAGATTTTAATGCCATACGCACGCATTGGGGATTAAAAAAAACTACGATTGTCACTCAACCGAAAAACTTCTCATCAAGGCTATTGTACCGACGGTATAGGCCTTAATGCCACCAAATATAGAAACCAACAAGCAAAATGTGTTCAAATAAAACGAAGACAAAATTAAGGAAGGGCAAGAAGAATCTAGCACAATACGTTCAACACTGTGAATACATCGCTCCTTAGTCAGGAGAGGTAAAGACACTAATACAGAAGACCAACCGATAATCATTTAATACAATGCTAGAAAACCTCTCATCAAATGAAGACACCGACCACTCGTTATGAAAAGCAACCTCAATAGTTACATGACTATATTAAGAATAATTATGGCAAGTATGAAAGGAATGCAGACATCTGAAATGCAAAGACCTGCAAATTCCCGCCGTAAGAGAAGAAATACGAAAATTTGCTACCAAAACATGAACCACTTTTCTATTCGTTCTAGTACTGTCTTATTCGTAATGTGGTCGACCCATGGTATACGCAGTATTCTTCTGTACAGTCGCATTTTGAAAGCTTCGTGTTTTTTGCCCAAAGTTTCAGTGAGTGTACATGATACTACACCATAGAAAAGTATAGAGAAGACGTAGCATTGGAGAAGCCTCGTCTTTGTCTTATTATTCAAGTTGTGACTCTTGTATATTTTCCCCATTCGTAAAAATGGTGATCTGACTTTTTCGATTGTACTTTTCCATTGAGTGGTCCAATTGATCATTGGTGGTGCTATCCAAATACGTGAATTTATTACTATTTCTATTCATTGTTGGTTTACAATCAGTTGTCCTTCTGGTGGTATTCTTTTAGTTAGTACCATGTATTTAGTTGTCTTGATGTTCAAATCGAGCCCGTATTCCTATTCTATCTTTGTAGTTCTTCGAGGTTGTTCACACATACTATCATATCCGAATTTGATATTGTTAATTCTTTCGCCATTTGTTAATATAACTGGCTCTATGTCATGTAGTATTCGGCTGAATATTTCTTCTGAATATTTCTTCTGAATATTTCTTCTGAACATATGTTGAACAAAAGTGGCGTTAGAACAGACCCCTGTCTCACCCCTCTTAATATTTGCAGGTCCTAGATAGATAGAAGATAGTTCACCGCTTTCTGTTGTATGGACTCTGTGGTTGCGGTATTTATTTTTTATAATTCGTTAGTCTCATCTATGTTAAAGTGACTCTATCAGTTTGCTATGTTCTACTGTGTATATTTCGCATATCACATCTCTACATATCTTTAAAGTCAAATAGCCTATCGCGAATATCCAATATCAAAGTACACACATTTGTTACAAGAGCAATAGTAACATATGGCTGTGAGAAGTGAACGATAACAAAAGCAAGCGAAGAAAAGTTTAGATGCTTTGAGCATAGATAGAATGGTCTCCGGACCATATTATGAGCCGCATAGAAACGGATACCTCCCTCATTAGAAAAAATGCAGGGATTAACCACCACTATAAAGATTAAAAATAAATTATTTTTAATGCCTAAATCCAAATGCGTGACTTCCCAAACTGGGGTGGGAAGACTATCTTGGGCCACCCTCGTATGCGCTGAAAGATAGCATCAGATCAGGCCTATCACCAAAGAAAAATGATCCAACTTTGAAGGGCAACTGCGTAAGATGGAAACAAGTGCAATCATTCCAGACCCACTCATGATTGTAGTGATATTGAATAAAAAGATACTTATATGATTTGGACACGTGCCGAATACCAGAAGGACTAACAAGAAGAGCATACAAAACGAGAGGAAGGTAACCGAAACAGGAGACAAGAAGCGACCAGAAAACATATAACTGAAGAGAGATAAAACAATGAATACAGTGTTATCGATGCTCGGCGTCGATGGGGTTGTTGAAGGAAGCTGCAGTCCGTCGCCGGGGTCAAAAAGTTAAACACAAGTATGGGTTTCAAGGGGGCAACGGTAACAACATTACAGAGGCGAGAAATTTACACAAAAACATATTAAACATATATATGTCGACGCTGGATTACAATAATCATTTCCAAGCCATAATTATGGTACATGGGTATATTACGCAGCGTCTGATATGTCATGCAGCCAATCAGCGCCGATTTTAAGGAATGTGTGTGACTTGAGACCTTATCCTCGACAAGGGCATTAGGACTGAACTAGTTCGCGCATCGGTTTAGATATACCGCGCGTTGGTATGTTAGCCTGGACTGTTTTCTCAATTAAGATAATAATCAGTTATTGTATAATCAGTGCTTTAAGTTAATTGTTACTCAGTTGTTAATCAATTATTAGTTGATTATGGGGAAAGGCTTATTATTGATTGTGCATCGAATTATAATACTGGATTTAACGAACCATGCACCCTGATACTAATTATCATTAGTAGTAAACATTATATGTGATACATCTGATAATATATACATCGCTCTGGATCTAGCTCCGATAACACTCAAAGAACAGACCTACAGCCCAAATTTGTGAGAAGACTGATATAAAAAGTAGAAAATCTATTTAAGCATAATACAGTGATTTACTCATAATTTATTATGATAATTATAAAAACAATTGGAATATAAGTGTGTATTATATCAAATTTTATATTTTTACGAAAAAGTTTATAGCGAGTTTTTTTATAATTTATTATGATAATTATAAAAACATTCCAAATATAAGTGTATATTATATCAAATTTATATATTTTGTTCGAAAAACTATACAGCGATTTATTTATAATTTATGATGATAATTATAAAAAGAATTGGAATATAAGTGTGTATTATATCAAATTTTTATATTTTGTACGAAAAATTATACTAAATTAGAACAGAAAAGAGTCATTGTATATCATTATGGGACTGAAAAAGTATATTTTATCACAATTAAAATTTCCATTCATATGCCGCTCGGTAATAAAATCTCTAAAGCAGATTAATTGGCCGTACAGTCCTTGACGTCACGAGCGGCATAAATCCATTCAATGGCGTACCGACATTATCTGATGACGATGATTTATAGCTTCAATAATATAAACGCGAATAATTCGAAATAAGGGCGAGCGTAGAGAATGGCCTAGATATCAGCACGGTGAAATTATAGCTGCAAGTACTGTGACATGAGGTATTTTACTATGCCGTTTGTTATGAATATGTATGAGATGTCAGGCATGTAATTACTTCAGTTGCAACTATTAATTACATCTAATTTCTTCATAAATCAACGATTTGTTTTAAATATACAATATACAAATCAAAAGCTATTTCCGATGATATATCCAGAATGTATAGAAGTAATACAATAGATATTAATGGAGCTTTTTTGCAGTACGAGTGCAATATTAAATTTCTAAGTATAAACACAATTGATCGGTGAAGAAATTGCTCTAGAGCGAAGCGTAAAAAGTATTGGTATAAGCTAGAGGAGAAATTACTGATATACGCAATCCCATAATAGATGTAATTATGTATTTCAACAATTAAAAGAATACTAAGTAATCATATAATTTTTCTACAATCGGTTTTGACACTGCGTATCAGGGCGGTAACTAGGCAGGGGCAACATGGATGAGGTTTTACCTAGGGCCCCAAAAAAACTAGTGTCGGCCCTGTTCTATATGAAAGTGTAACAGTAGGAGAGATGGAAATATTTCGCACCTCCGTTTGTCCTTGACCTATGCATATAACGAATCAATTACACACCACTATGGAAAGTACATTAAAAATAACTCAATAATGACATGTAATATAGAGAATCGATTCGCCAGTTCTCTTGCTTGCTTGACTGTTTTTCCTTTCTTGATTATTATGTCCTCTATTATGTTGTCCCACTCTTTTCTTGGTCTACCTCTTCTTCTTTTATTTTCATTTCTTGCTTCCCATACCTGTTTTGTTTGATTCTTTTTGTCCATCCTAATTAATTGACCCCACCAGTTTAGTTGTTTCTTTTCTATATACTTATCTACAGCTTGAATTCCCAGTTCTTCTCTGATGTCATCATTTCTTATTCTATCTTTTGTCGTAACTTGTTTTACTCCTCTGAGATATTTCATTTCCATTGCCTGTATTCTACTGTTGTCCCTCTTCGTTAGCTTCCACGTCTCGCTTCTATATGTCAGTATAGATCTATATATGCTTTTATATATATTTATTTTTGTCCTTCTGCTGATCTCTTTCTTGTTAATCAGTATATTGCTCAATGCGTGGTATGTTTTAGCTGTGTTGTTTATTCTGTTACTAAGTTCGCCTTCCATTTTTCCGTCTTCTGTCAGTGCTACTCCCAGGTATTTGAATTCTTCTACTTGTTCTATTGTGTGTTGTTCTATCTTTATATTTATTTGTTCTTTCCGGTTTCCTATTACCATCACTTTTGTTTTGTTATAGTTCATTTTCATGTTATACTTTTCTAGGTGTCTGTTCCATACACTAAGGTTGTGCTGCAGATTACCTTCATTTTCTGCTATCACTACGACATCATCAGCGAATGCTCCTTCCGATATTTTTACAACTTGCATGTTTTTGTACCCTATGTTTGCTTTTTTGGTTTCTGGTTTCATGCTCTACATTATTTCATCCATGTATATGTTAAATAATGTAGGACTGAGCCCGCCTCTTTGTCTTAGTCCAGTGGTTGTCTGAAATGTTCTTGATGTTTGTCCCTTGTGTATTATTGAATTGGTGTTGTTGTTGTATATGTTTTGTATTAATTCGACTGTCTTTCTTTCTACACCTCTCTCTTCCAGGATTTTCTATAATTTATTTCTTGGTATCATGTCGAATGCCTTTTCCAGGTCGATGAATCCTAGGTATGTGTTTTTATTATTTGCAATTCTTTTTTCTGTGATTTGTTTTATCGTGAAAATGTTGTCCTGTGTGGATCTTCCTTTCCTAAATCCACATTGCGATTCTTCTAGCGACTGCTCTATTTTTGCTAGTATTCTTTTCTTAATTGTTTTTTCTAAGATCTTCATACCTATGCTTATGAGTGTTATACCCCTATAGTTTGAACATTTTGTCTTATCGCCTTTCTTGTGTATCGGTACGATTAACGTTACTTGCCAATCTTTGGGTATTTTATTCGTCCTCCATATTTCGTTTATTAATTTTAGTAGTATTTCGTTACCTGCAGGTCCCATATATTTAATCATTTCCGTTGTGATCTGGTCTTGTCCTGGTGATTTTCATTTCCCTTATTATCTCTAGTATTTCTTTTCCATTGATCATCTCTATATCTGCTTCCGAGTCATTCTGGTCTCTTGTCTTCTGTTCATTTCTACCATTTTGTGATAGTAACTCTTCAAAATATTCTTTCCATCTTTCCAGTATTTTTTCGTTGTCCTTCAGCAATATTCCTTGATTGTCTTGTATTTGTCTTTGCTATTCTGACCTTATCTTTTACTATTTTCCTCTTTAAACTGTATTCTTCGTAGTTTTTACTATTTTTGTCATTTAGGTATCTTTGCCATGTTTTTTTCTTTTCCTTTATTTTCTCTCTTATGTCTTGCGACTACCATGCTGTCTGCTGCTTCTTGTTTGTGTTTTGCTTTGTCCCACATGTCTCTTGTGCTGTCTCCAGTATATTTTTCTTTAATTTATTCCACATTTCCTCTACTTCTTGTCTATAGTTGCCCTTTACTAATTTCTCCTCTAGTTTCTCTTTATAGATTTTGCTATTTCTTTTTCCCTTAGTTTGTATGTTCTTATCTTGTTGTAGTTTATTGCTATATTTTGTCTCTGCTTTTTTTATCGCTATCTTGGTAGTCTTCCTTTATTTTCGTCTCTACTAGATACTGATCACTTCCAATTTCGTAACTTCTCTTTACTCTTGTGTCTATTATTTTGCTCCTTTTCCCTTGTTCTGCTAGTACATAGTCTATTATAGATTTTTCGTTCCTGCTTATCACTTTCCTGGTGTATTTGTGTATGTCCTTGTGTTTGAATAGTGTATTCGTTATTACTATATTATTCATTCTACAATAATCTAGCATTTTCTTACCATTTTCGTTGAGTACGCCTTCTCCATATCTTCCTCTCATCGCGTCATTATCTTTTACGTCGTTGCCAATTCTGCTGTTGAAGTCTCCCGCCACGTACACTTCTGCTTTGGCTTTTTCTGTTGTTTCGTTGAGCTGCTCCCAGAATGCTTCTTTGTTGCACGCAGTATCATCTTCGTTTGGTCCATACACTGCTATGATAATTTTATGGTAGCCGTTTCTTTGATCTCTACCTTCGATAGACAAAATCCTCTCCGTAATTGCATCCCATTTATATATATATTCGATTTCAGTTTTTTATGCACTATACAACCTACCCCTGCTGCGGCTCTCCGATTGTTATCTACACCGCTATATATGAATATATGTTCCTTGTCCATTTTGTACTCTCCCTTCCCCTTCTTTTTTGTTTCTGTTACCACTAAGAAGTCTAGTTCAGCTTTCTCAAATTCTTCTTCCAGCTCTTCCATTTATACTCCTGATATTCCAAGTCCCAATTTTCCATACTTTTCTTTTTTTTACTGTACTCTTTTCTTTGTTTCCATTTATTATGTGTGTGTTCTTTTTTCTTTTGTTCGCTGTCCCTTTCCTCGTTGTATTCTTTGTATTTTTGCTTCCGTCCGTTTTCTCTGTTGCTAGTAGTTTTTTGCGTTGGTTACTTTCACCCCATTATCTTTGGCTACGACTCCTTTCTCCTTTTTATCCCATATGTATATTTCATTGTCTACTATTATCTTTCTATTTTATACTTTGTAGAAAGAATACAGTTTGCAGTTATTAGGCTAGTAGTGACAAAATAAATTATCACGCAATAGTATCACTCTATCGAGAGGATCAATTAATAGGATCTGATAAAGGCTTGTGAAACCTGGGTAGAAAACGATGAGTAAGTAAACCAACATAAAACTGTTTTTAAATGATCACTATCAACATATAGAAATCAATCTTTACATTGGCCCTATGCCATATTTATAAAACTGTGTACGATGCTACTCAAACAGAAAACAGTTTGAGTGCACGTGGTAAGTAATCCACGGCATCGAATTAGCCCACCGCAGCTGACTTGTATTTACAGACAAATTGCCACTCTGAAACGTAATACTTGACATGTAGTCTCGCATAATTCATCATTCCCGCACGCTCGTCTTGAATGATATCCCGCCGGCGGCACGTTCCTCGCACGTTCAGATGGAATTTTATATTCGGGCCGCGTAAATGCATATACGAGGGAAATAAGTCCGCCGAGGGTAAAATCCGCGAATGTTACTTCCAAATTCGGAGTGATGGATGAATGAGCGCACGTACCGGAGTCATTAATATTAGATGCCTGTCGAATAGAAATGTTAAGTTGAGGGAAATAAGTTTAAGAAGTATCGTGGCTCATGGGGCCAACATGTAACTTTCGTTAGTACATTACTGAACTTCAATAGAATTATTCTGTAATAGGTTTTAAAAAAAATAAAGTTTATAAGTTTTATATAAACGATATAATCTGCTATGGAAATGAGATTTTTAAGAATAATTGAAAACAGGACAAGAGTGGATAAAATAATGAAGCCTCACGGCCCTATAAAGATAGACGTTTTCTTTTGCAAGCATTTCAAGTAACTTAGAGTCATGTTTGACTAACGTATAACTTTTGCACAGCATACTGACCTATTATGGTCATATTAAGTTAGGTCCTTTGAACATACTCATCAAGTACTGCCTATTTTAACCGATTGAAACTAGAAAATTTGCCCCTATTTCACGAATAACATAAACAATAAACACCACGAAGTATTAACTCGTCTTACACTCGTTTCGGATGCACTATATAAGTTTTAACGCGTACACAATTAGAATTTAGAAGTAATCCCTATTACATAATCCCCCGTCTTAATGCGACATGGAAATACAGCACCCAATCTAAACTGCGCCCTCATCGCAAGCTGAAAACTGGGCCGATGGGAAACGAAATATCGTTCAAAGTCTTTCGAATATTTTTAAACGTGTGCACTAAAGTTTGATGGGAATATCGAATACATGTCACGCGGAGGGAATTCTCCGGGAAAAGGAAAAAGTTATAAATCGATTTATGAAGCGAACACATTGTGATTATATTAAATTGAGTTTAACGACTTATCGAATTTGGGGCGTTGATATAAACCAGATTTTTGCCTTCTGTATTTTGTGCCACTCCAGTGCTATCTGACCTACAGTTTTTATAACGTTGCACTATCTAACGTTTTTATAGTGCATAGTTCTCTGCCACACTCCTCCACACTTGTACATCCACATCCTTATAGGGGCTAACTGGCACAATCATATATAAAAAATATATAAGAAACTCCTTCTTTTATGAATCGATATTTCGCTCGTACCAAAATTTATAAAATTACATAGTTCTTAAAGTAATAGTTTGAATAAAGAAATATCGACTCATAAAAGAAGGAGTTTCTTATGCTTTATGCCGCATACCCAATATGAATCTACATAACTAGTTTTCAGAGGAAAAATACCCTCATATATATATATATATATATATATATATATATATATTTAATAATCGGTAAAGAACTAAGAATTAGGATATAGATATACTGCGATAAAAAACTGATAGCACAAGCAAACATCTGTTTTATATGTATATTATTAATTTATAAATATAAAACAGCTTTTTGCACATTAATAAATATTACAATTCGCTGAGTCACTTACTAAATGACTAGACGTTTTAGAAAATAACTGATTTAAGGTTTCGCATGGGGCGGTCGTGGTGCAGTGGTCTAAGGCGACGGTCTAAAACCACTGCGTTCATGCCGTCAACGGTTCGAGTCCGGTATTAAAACTTTTCCGTTCGGAATTTGGGTCTATTAAGCCATGGGTGGTGTGTCTGTCCATAGCATTCATAGTGAGTGTATGTTAGTATATATATGGAGAGTAATGTGCATAAATAATTTACAATAATACATGGTTGATGACAGATAATCATTAGATTAAGGTAAAAAAAAGAAAAAAGTTTCGCATACGGCATATTACAATCAAACACTCTTATGATGCTTTTAATTTAGTTTATATAGTGTGATATTGATTTTGTTAATGAAACAATACGATATTGCCTTCAATGGAAATTTGTATGTATAACAGGTTTATATAGGTTTAGGCAGCCTAGAGTGTTTCGTTTTTATAAGAACGTACATTAATAAAAGGTACTCAAATAAATGTAATTTTTATGTGCCTAGCACATCCATATTCGTTTTAGTTTGTGCGGTAGAACACTTTTCCGTGCAAATTTCCAGTAGGTGAAGCAGCGAGGAGACAGAAGGCGCGGAGGAGCGCGCCAAATCGATTTGAGGCAGGTCACATAAGGTCATCCTGAACCCTCCTGTTCATGTCCTAGATTATCTTAGGGGACAGACGACAAGCGGCAAGCTTTCGCACAGCGTATAAGCCACTTCAATTATATATTTTTTCAACCAGACGGAGCTTCTTCTGCAGCTACTACCAAACTCATAAAGTTAATTAAGTTATCATCGATTATAGAAGAAAAACATTTAAAAAAATACAGCTACAGGCTGAGCGACACACTACTCAACATCATATGCTGTACAGATGACGCGGAATTGCTCGCCGAAATAGAGGATCACTACAAAGAGTCCTACAGAGTTTTAATGCAGGCGAATTCATTAAATATGATACTAAGCAAAAACAAGACTGAGAATGTATGACCATCTAAAAGGACCCGATCAGATGCCAGCTTAAAGCCGATGATAAAGTTATACAACAATTAATGTCGTTCAATTATTTAGTCAAGAAAATCTCCAAGCACCAGATCAAGAAATAAAGGTGTAAACCATCAACGCAGCTAGAATATCGAGATGCATGAAGGACATAATATGGAATAATGTTTATTAGATAGTTTACGATTTAATTTATGATTTAGTTTATGATTGAGTTTATGATTGAGTTTATGATTGAGTTTATGATTGAGTTTATGATTTAGTTTATGATTTAGTTTATGATTTAGTTTATGATTTAGTTTATGGTTTAGTTTATGATTTAGTTTATGATTTAGTTTATGATTTAGTTTATGATTTAGTTTATGATTTAGTTTATGATTTAGTTTATAATTTAGTTTATGATTTAGTTTATGATTTAGTTTATGATTTAGTTTATGGTTTAGTTTATGATTTAGTTTATGATTTAGTTTATGATTTAGTTTATGATTTAGTTGTTTGATTTAGTTTATGATTTAGTTGTTTGATTTAGTTTATGATTTAGTTGTTTGATTTAGTTGTTTGATTTAGTTTATGATTTAGTTTATGATTTAGTTTATGATTTAGTTTATGATTTAGTTTATGATTTAGTTTATGATTTAGTTTATGATTTAGTTTATGATTTAGCTTATGATTTAGTTTATGATTTAGTTCATAATGTAGTTTAGTTTATGAGTGCGGGGTATAAAGCTATGATGACAATTGTGAAAAATATACTAGAGAGGAAAGTGGATAGAAAAGGGCTGCTCCCGGAATGCCAGGGGGGTTTCAGAAAGTGAAGAGGGACGAGGGAGCAGATTTTCACGCTTGCGAGAATGGTGGAGGAAGCGTTGGAGTGCAAAGGGAGAGTGTATGCGGTGTTTGTGGATTTGAAAGCGGCATATGATTCAGTTCCTAGAGGAAAGATCGTGGAGTGTTTGGATAGATTGGGCATGGAAGATGAACGTGTGGAGTGGGTGAGAAGTATATATAAAGAGGCGTGGGCAAAAGTGAGAGTGAATGGAGAAGTGTCTGAGTTTAGGGTGAATGTGGGTATCAGTCTAAGCCCCCTCCTGTTCAATCTATACACAAGCGAGTTGGAGGCGGTACTGAGGAGTGGACAGGCTAGAGGGGTCGTGGTGAGGAGAACCAAGGTTTGGATGCTGGCATATGCGGATGACATAGTATTAGTAGCCAAGAGAGTGGAAGAGATGGGAAGGTACCTGGATAGGAGAGGGCTAGTGGTGAGTGTGGAGAAGACCAAATGGATAATGTTTAGGAATAGGGGTAGAAGGGGTAGAGTGGAAGAGCTGAAATGGAAGAGAAGGTTGATTGAGAGAGTGAATGTCTTTAAATATTTGGGCTTTTGGTTTGACAGTGGAGGAGGATTTAGGGTTCATGTGGAATGTATGCAAGCGAAACCGAGAATGGCTTGGAGAATAGCGAGAAGGAAATGGGAGAGGTTGTGGCGCGGTAACCTCGTAATGGCGTAAAACCTATTCTGTTTTATGGAGTGGAAGTGTGGGGATTACGTGAGTGGGATGTGATAGAGAGAGAGCAAGGTTTGCTCCTGAAGAGTCTGCTAGGTTTCGAATGATCGACACCGAGAGCAGTGCTATTGCAGGAGACGAATCGTATGAGTATGTGGTGGGAGTCGTATGTAAGGGTTGTGAAGTTTGAAGAAATATTGCAGGAATTGGGCGAGGAAAGACTGGTCCGGGAGGTATGGATGAGGTATAAGAGTAGGATGGAGAGTGGTTGGAGAAAGGATAGAGGAAGGATGTATGAAAGAGTGGGTATGTCTGAGGTGTGGGTAGAGGAGAAGCTGAGAGAAATGGGAAGCCTAGGAACTGACGTGAGAGAGAGATTGAGAGATATTGAGTGGCAAGAACGGCAGACTAGAATGAATGAGAGCTCTTACAACCCTGGCTACGTAGAGTAGCAAGTGCGTGGGAAACTTCGAGTTACTTAGCCAGGGGTGAGTGGAGCAGGGAGGACAAGGTATGCATGGCAAGAGCGAGGTGTGGATCAGACGAGAGAGGGAGGAAAGTGTGGATGGGTCTGGGGTACACCGCGTGTGCGCTGTATAGTAAGGGAAGCGACACATGGTGGCACCTTAGCGAAGAATGTGATGTGAGGGTGTGAAAGCAGTGTGGGTGGGAAACTGCAGAAAGCTGAATGAATGGTTAAGCGAGGATGGGGAAGGCGTGAAAATCTGCAGGAGGCTGACGTGGGAGAGGAAAGTGGCGAGGGCACAGGGAGCAGTGATAGATGAGGGTAATTTGTATTTTTTTGCGGAGTATTACTTTTATTTATATTTGTATTTTTATTTTTATTTTTGTATATTTTTGTTGTGGTTTGTGATGTGGAAGGGCAGTGTCTTTTTTTTAGTTTAGTTTATAATGTAGTTTATAATGAAGTTTATAATGAAGTTTATAATGAAGTTTATAATGAAGTTTATAATATATTAATAAATATATATTAGTGAAGATGACTATATTACCTTTAAATCTCTTTTAGTAGTGACAGAATTTTTAGACCTCAATCAAGATCATCTAGATATCCTTTCCTTAAAGGTAATTTCTATATTCTGTTTTAGCAAGCGGATTCTAGAACCTCCTCCGGAGCCTCAAGGTCTCAAACCTTTTCCTTATTCCCATTTAGAGGTCACTCAAATGTCATTTCTAGAAACGCTTTAAGTAAGCCGGTTCTGGTTTTTAGCATCTAATACTAGGGGAGTGCTGGCCTAGTATGGTCAGCATTGGCAGCTCCTCACCCGCCAGAGTTTTGCGGCTTGCACGCAAAATTGACTGGTGGGACGAGTGAGCAGCCTTAAAGGGAGGTTTCACAATGGGCCTATTTTGAGACCTGCAGCTATGTTACTCTCCAGCCAACTATCCAGAAATATCCAGAAGCCGGTTCTTGAACCTCCTCCCGAACAAGCCGATTCTAGAACCTCCTCACGACCCTTGAAGACGAAAGGAGGTTCTAGAATCGGCTTGTTGCCTCTGGCAGTAGAGAGAACAAGCCAATTGACTGTAGAAAGTAAAGTTCGAATCTACATAACCATAGTGAGGCTATTTTTGACATATGCTGAAAATACAAGGGCAGACACCACCAAAATAATACAACTCGTCAGAACAGTGTAAATGAAAATAATCAGTAATCAGACCCTCTAAGAATGTGGACGTACACGTGTGACAGAGTGTGGCAGACCTCTATGGATTATAAAAATGTTAGATATTCAACGTTAGCAATACACCTAAAAAGCATTTATGATAGATTAAGTGAATTAAAGTGAAGATCTGAAAGAAATAGCAATCTGTAGGATATGGCAAACTAGATCCGAACCAGATGAAAACGGCGGAAGGAGCACGTATACAGGAGGACAGATACCCGTGTATCCAAGTTGCAAATCACGTAAGACCGATAGGAAGAAGTGGTAGCGGGGGACCGCCTAAGGGCTGGAGAGTGTGCTGGAGTTCGATATCTGAGGAGGCGAGAATTTGATGGAATAAACAGGCTAAAGCCTATTTACAGGAAGAACCAGACATAGAAGATAGAACTGCGAACCTTGGAAAAGACCACCAGTAAATTTCTGGGTAAATTCATATTAATAAGTACTGTATTTTACACGGCTTATTTGAGAGTTGGTCTTAAGGCGAATCTCGGAAGACGGAAATACGGTTCAATATTGACCTAATCGCGCGGACTTTTCTAGTCAACAGTTTATAATTTTCTGAAAATAGTTTTGGATATTTCACAAGTCTAAGGATGATTTAATAATTTGTTAGGACGAAAATGTTAATTTTTTGTCATGAAATAGTTGTAAAATAGATGCAAAAGTAGTCAATATTTGCTTCAGAAATGTATATATTTACTCCGATTTGTAATCAAAATTCAAAAGAAATTCCTCCAAGAGATTGTAGTTTTATATTTCAAGTTTTGATAAATACAATTTGATAATGCTTAAGTACAGTAGTATAATGTATAGTCATCCGCGCAATTTATCATAAAATGCTCCATTATTTCGAAATAAATGTATTTCTCGGTGCACACCCCTCCGATTTTTCCTGGGGCGACGGCTTGTACACCCCGCAAAAAAGTAGAAGCAGTTTCGTTAATCTCACTATGCGTTTTTGGGATAGATTTTCAGCTGGAATCGTCGAACGACATTTTCGAAGATTCGCCTTAATATTAGTTGCAGTTTTCCTGCCTCATTAATGAAATATGTAATTTCATTAGTGGTGGAGTTTAGACCTTTGAACTTGTTTTTATTACCATTTAACTTTGTTAACAAGTTTTGTTATTATGTATTAGTTCCGTTGAAGGTGTGGGCCTATGCGCTCCTGGAGCTCCAAGTCTTGTTATAATTGCAAATAGTATAAGTGTGTTGCAATTTACGACATCGCATAAAATCGAGTAGGTTTTAAGATGTAAAGCTAAACCACCAAAATTCAAAAATTCGACGAAAAACACCTAGATTGATTTATAATCAAATATAAAATAAATTTAAATAAAAATGGAATTCTATTCATAGAATCAAATATTAGTGTAAATTCAAAATTATTTCGATTCACGCTGTGGGATATAGTTCAACGTTACATCAAATTCCAATAGATAAACCTTATGTAACGTGACAGTAACTTGACTCGCAAACCCGCAATATAATTTACCGAGAATAATATTTGACCTGACGGTAAGTTGACGTCATGAAGCTTTTCCAATATATCGCACAAGCTGATATTAAAAGCTATATCAGCAAAAACTTCCGGGTTTTATTTATGCATTTTTCTTGAAAATTGTGAAATTCGTTGTTGTATGAAAGCAATTATTGTTTCTTTTAATTATTATGCCATACCATGTCATATTGAATATACATATTTAGCAAACATATATAAGTGTGAATCCACCTCTTAGCAATCTACATATCCAGATTTCGATCTTATTAGATCTCGTTCGTGTGGCTCAGCTAGTGAGGACGAATTCACACAATATCTCGAGTGGTTATATACAAAAAAGCAAATAGAACACGAAACAATAAGCCCGTACCAGCCCTGAGTGATAAGCGAAAGGCACTTTAACTACAGCTACAGGGCGGCACGGAACTGACTGACCCCTGAGAAATTTCCTAGATCCGGCACTGCTAAAGAATAATAATTCGGTGCTTGAAAATGTAAATTAGTTTTAAAGTAATAATGATAAATAATGATATTTAGTTTGTAAATTTGTTATTTATTCATATAGTCCGAGCTATAAGTAAATATTACTCACCACCCGCTAGAGCAATTTCACATTTATCGGTATATTTAATGACATAATCTAATTAAAAGTTACACCCTCGGAACTCTAACACAAACTAACTAATATTCACCATTATTATGTCAACAGATAATTAAAAGCGTCACTTTATTTCCGTCGCGGATCGAGTTGGAGGAAGCAAACCGCCAATCAATACCGCTACAGTCAGAGGATCCTCCGCAAATAGCAAACCTCGCAGGACAAGCGTAATCCAGTTATATTTACGCTTATTCTTATTATCGCACGGTCGTAAAGTAAAACGCTCAACAATTACACACACGCTGCGCCATCAAACTTTTCAACCGTTTATTTTGTTTGTGCCGCCCCCGTTTTTAGGTTTTACGACACATGGTTTATAGTTTGTACTAAAATTGTCCGGTGGCTTGAAAATGATTTGCATCCCCTTGTGGTTTCTATTGTGTGCGTTGCGGTGTTTATTGTAGCGCGCGAGTTTAAGGCGTGGGCAGTTAGAAAATTTCATCGCATTAATCATCTTTGGCGTTTTCCTTGAGTTTTATACGCCAATTAATTACAGACTGTGAGATATATAAATGTTTCATTTGATTAATCGATCTTTTGTTATACTTGGACGGAAAGTTCTATAGTCGATATTTTCTTATATTTTTTTACGAAGAGACTTGATTTCGAAAATATATATTTATATATATTTGAAATTTACTTGATATTATTACTACTTTGCAATACTAGTTAACTGTATAAGTTATCAAAATAATAAAACACACACACACACACACACACACACATATATATATATATATATATATATATATATATATATATATATATATATATATATTTCTAGCTTATTAGGGTAGTGCAGCAATTAAAACGCTATTTTTACTTGAAGTACACTTTACTTCCTTTTGCCAATATTTCGTAGCTTACATAGCTACTTCATCAGGGCACGGCTACAAAATAGGTATACATATGTTAAAAATTAAAATTAAATTATAATTTACAAAATGTGTTAATTAACTAATTACAGTATGTGAATTAGCTATTGATCTAGATGCAGCGTAAAAACTAAAAATACTCGAAATGTCGATAGATTTTATAAACTTTTTTGTGTATATAAACGTAATGCATAGAGCCGTTGTTACGTTTATGTACACAAACATTTTTATCGAAAAGTTATGTGCCTTGATTTTTTCCGCATTACTGATTGACTCAAAACAAAACAAATTTTTACTTTTGAAGCTAAATAAGTTCCAAATATTATCATATTATCATTTCTTTGTAATTTTAAGCATTAAATTCATTTAATTATTTAAACAAATATTTTTCTCTCAAAAACTAGATTTGATAGACCAAATATGACGACAATTTGGGATTTTGCATAGACAAATTATCTGGAAACAATTAAAAAGGCAACAAAATATCTATTGATATGAATTAATTTAATTTTTCTGTAAATGAATTATTCTGAAGTTTTTATTTGATTGTACCGATCACTAATAATATCCTATCCTACTTCTGTATTCAACAATGATGATGATATAGGCTGTAAAACCATTTTATTATAATGGCCGTCCATCTAGAAGTTCCACACAATGCAAACAATGCAATTGTAGTAGCCATAAAATTAATCGATCTGAAAATATATAGTTCATATCACGTTTTGCCAATTTAAATTATTACGCAATAAAGGGAATTTATCGTCCACGCCAGCAGTATCTGTACGCTTCCCATTAACCACGAGTTTGTCGCACGTTCTCCCGATTTAAAAGCACATTAGTGCGACCACGTTTTGGAGTTGAACCAAGTTTTCTATGAAATGCAACATACTATTGACTGTATGAAATTAATAAAAAGTTTTTCGCATCAATTTTGCTTTAGATATGAGAATTAGGAAAAGATACTACTAAGGATAGTATGTATTAAGTCCAGAGGAAATTAAATACACCTGTAGAGCACACTCTGACAATAACAAGATATTTTTTTGCAAAGAAATAAGACACCAAGAAAAAAAAACCTGTATCTTTATTGTGCTATCAGCCGTGAGGCTTTTCCGCCGGTCAAGGGAGAAGCTCAGAGGAGTTTAATCACCCGGTATTTACCTTATACTCACAGAAAACCTCTGAAAACTGTGAGAGGTGATTCGCGAAAATTCGCCACGCGGGGGTTCGAACTCAGGCTCCCCGAAGCTCAGTACGAGACGGACGGACGACGCCTCTAACCACTCGGCCACTGAGCTGGGTAGACACCAAGATATATGCTAAATAATTTAATTGCCAGAGATCTATAAATTCACACCTACATGAACGAAGTTACTAAGATAAAAAGAATTCAACAATTATTCACTAAAAACGGAAAAAACACAAACGAAAAGAATCATAAACAAAGCAGAATATATAAGATTCACCATATATAAGTGTAAATCCACCTCTTAGCAATCTACATATCTAGATTTGGATCATATCATCTGAGTAGCTCAGCTAGTGAGGATGAATTCACACAATATCTCGAGTAGTTATATACAAAAATGATACAACTAACCCCATAGGAGGAAAGTTAAACGCCATCTGGCGGCACCACATCAATTAACAATGCACATCCATATGGTAATGGTGAATTCACACTTATCAATGTTTTATGAGAGTGGCTTTGTGCTGATATCTCAAGCACTCTGTTGGAATATTATTCTATAGAGGGCACTACCCGGTGATCCTGATGGCATGAGAATGTTGACGGTTATTACCATATGGGTGTGCATTGCTAATTAATGGCGTTTAACTTTCCTCCTAGGGGGTCAGTTGTAGCATTTTTATAAGATTTAAGTTCATACACGCTGCTGCACGTCATCCTATATATATATATATATATATATATATATATATATATATATATATATAACGTGCGAGTGTAAGTCACATTAGAAATCTTTTGAAAAGGAGAAGAATTTGCGCTTTGTATTTATGTAAAACAACGTACGCAGTTATTACATATTTATGAATAAATTGACTTCAAATCTGTAACTACGCACGTCAATTTACATAAATACCAACCGCAGAATCTTGTCCTTTTCAAAACAATTCAAATGTGACCTACACCACTTTTTTTATTATCAAAGGCTCATATATACATACAACATTAAAGATAGAAAGCACATTTTTGCATTCTCACAGGCTCATATGTAAGTATATGTTTATATGTAAAACAATAAATAAGCTTATTATTATTATGAATTCTGTATATAATAGCTGAAATATAACAATAATTAATCCTCAATTGACAACTACTAACTTGTAATTTTTCTTTTGTATACAAAAACACATTTTTCTCTTTCAATAAACAACCTTATTCTATTTTCCTCCAACATCACGCAAACGTGTTTATTTTATAGCGCTGCTTGATGGCTACTTTTACTCCTTGATGTGTTTATTATAATCTCCGGTGCTGCAAAGTGTCTTGTATTTTATATGCGGCGCCCGCTTACATTTCTTCTAACTTTAAACAAGACCTCAATCACGTTTCAAAATTATCAATCAGACTCAAGTAACAACTGCTGTGTTTATATAAAATCCAACTGATTGATACCGTTTACTTTTTATTAGCCTTCAGGCATAAAAAATAAATAACTCAATTGACTCGAATAAAGTGTGAAGTATGAAATGCGTGTTTATAATTTTAGTGTTTACTATTGTATTTGTATGTATATTTATCGGAATTAATAAATAATTATATCAAAATAGTTAGTAGTAAAAGTAGATTATGATGACAGCGGATGTTAATCATAATGTACTTAGAATAAAATACCTAATATAGGGGAAAGGACAAGTCCAACTCGCTGTAAAGTACGAGCAAGAAGGACGTATCTTTTGAGTCTGTACATGCGTTACTAGGCTAATTACGAGACTATCTTCAATGAATTAGTAGCGCTGAATCCTGCAAGACAGATGGTATAAATGCTAAACAAGAAATTTCAAGAAACTGGGTCGGTGTAAAGCCGGCCATACACGTTCCGGTATACCGGAGAGGTTTACCTGCGCAAAGACCTGTACAGGTAAACCGGAGCGTGTGTGTGAACAATTTCAGTAAACTTGCACAGGCTTAGTGGCCTGTACAGGCAACCGTAGAAGAATCAGCCGGCCATGTCGGTTTTCCTCTCCGGTATATCTGCACATTGCCTTGCACATACACAGTAGGGTAAACAATACTGGGCTATTTATTTGTCGTTTTGAAACAAAAATATACTATATAGTAGTTTCGCGAATAATGTCGAGATTATTTCTAGTTATACCGGAAAAAATATAGAAATTGAAACAAAAATTTGCAACTTATAGTAAGTCGTCTTTGTCCTCATTTTGTAGGTCTTTTAATTCCAAAGAAAATTTCCAAAAAATATTGTTATAAAAAGTGTACTGTTTTGGCGGTAAAGCCGAAGAAGCACTCGCCTTCGGGTAGAAAGAATCGAATTTTGATTCTTCTCCGGTCGCCTGTACAGGTCACTACGCCTGTGCAGGTTTACCGAAACTTGTCCACACACACGCTCCGGTTTACCTGCGCAGGCATACCTCTCCGGTATAGCGCAACGCGTATGGCCGGCTCCATGGACTGTGCAGGCAAACCGACAGGTTTATCTCTCCAGTATACCGGAACGTGTATGGCCGGCTTAAGACAAGCCGCGCACGGGTCGCCTCTTCACGGTAGTGACAGATGAGAATATATATCTCGTTGTCCAAATATTTGTTTGATACCAAATCAATCTGCATGTAGTCTATCGCACCATTAAATGTATCAGATCGCAGTTTCAAATGAAATATGTCTATTATGGTTCAACGTTTAATATATACAACTGGAATTTTGTGAGCGGTGTACTGTTCACGCGGAAGACGACGCACACTTTTACCAACAAATTCTCTGGAGCGATGAAGCGCAGTTCAAATTAAATAGACGGATTAACCATCAGAATTGCGTTTACTGGACATCTGAGAACCCTAATGCAACCATTAATCAATAGTTGGATATTCCTAAAATAACAGTGTGGGTTGGAATTCAAGTAGTTGGTTTCATTGGTCCGTATTTCTTTGAGACGACTTAGCTGGTATTCGATATTTGCAACAAGGCGACACTCCGTCCCACTACGGACTACATACGTGAATATCTGAATGGCAATTGTGGCATGTAGACAGGAAATTGAGGAAGAATAGAGTACACCCCACGATCACCAGACTTAACACCGTGTGATTTTAAGAGACGAAAATGAGTGATTTGTAAGTTGAACACAGAAGCGTCATAATTTTTTTATCGAAAAATGGCACTAGAATGAACAATTTTCATGGGGATATACTGGGCATGAGACCTGGGTACACCACTGGGAACCTCCCAAGGAACACGAGTTCATGTATTAAGGTCAGCCCTTATAACCTTAACACATGAACCCGTGTTCCTTGGGAGGTTCCCAGTGGTGTACCCAGGTCTCATGCCCAGTATATCCCCATGAAAATTGTTCATTCTAGTTCCGTTTTTCGATAAAAACGTTATGACGCTTCTGTGTTCAACTTGCAAATCACTCATTTTCGTCCATCGTCCAAGAAGGCGAAAATGAAGTTTTCTTCTACGCTGAGGGGAGTCGGTAGATTTATAGAGTATATGCCAAAAAAGAAAAATAGGGAATGTGTACACATACACTATTTAGAGCACCTATGCAAGAAAAAAAGATACTACAATTATGCTATGAAAACCCTGCTGCTGCACGACTTGAGGGTCCATAAATCACGAATTGTTGTTGCTGGGATAAGTATAAGTTCATACATTCTAGGATTTAAGAAGTTGTTGTTCAAACTTCCATGATAAATAAAGACATGTACAATAAGCTCTTGAGTGTACATCCCCTATCCGCTACTAAAAGGTGAAGGCGCCGGGTAGGCATCCTTTTTATAAAAGAAATCTGATATGGCCCTATGCCCAAGGCCGTAACTAGGCAAGGGCAACAACAGCACGTGCCCAGGGCCTACACGGAAGAAGGAGAGGGTACAGAAAGGCCACAGAAAGATCAAAATAATTCGCATTGTATTAAAAAAAACGTTCAACAACTTTTTGTAGGGGCACGCCCTACCCCGGCTCAAAAAAAAAGACAAATACCCGTAAATATAAAAATTGTTCGAACAAATCAGTGGAAACATTTATTTTAGAATCCCCCAAAATTTGTTTTATTGTGTAAAACTATTATTTTGGGAAAATAAGTATTATTAATTTATAAAATTTAGTGTAGGGTAGCGGGGAAGGGGCGAGGGGCAGTGATGAGGTCTTACTTATATTAACAAAATAACATTTAGATAAATAACCATTCAATTACAAATTACCATTCAATTGTTATAATCATAATTTTCAGACGATTATTATGAATATGTTTATGCATTCCTAATTTATTTTTTTATAACTATATTTTTAACTAATAATAAATTTTATCAGAATTAATTATATGATTTTGAAAAATTGATTGAGGTAAAGTAAGAGTTTCTGTACACATTATATTCTATGTCATAAAATATTTGGTATACAACATTTTTTGTTTTCAAAATCAGAAAATCTGAATTGGCAAACAAGAATTTCCCCCATACAGATTTCTACCAAAAATCGAATCAGGATTAAGTTACGTGAGATAATAGCAACATGCAAAATTTGTGTAGCAGTGGAGATGAGGTATCTCAGAAGAGTGGAAGAAATTACAATTACTACTACAATTACATTAAGAGAGACAAAGTTAGAAATACAGACATAAGGGAAAGGTTAGAAGTAACAGCAATACAAACGTTAATAGAAGAAGGGCCCCTAAAATGTTTCGGACATATGAACAGAATGAGCAATGGCAGATAAGTAAAGCAAGTATGGGAAGCAAGAGCCATAAGAAAAAGATCAACAAGATAGCCACGAGAGACCTGAAACAACATTTGGTAAAACGGTTCAACTCAAAGGCAAAAGCTAGAGACAAGCAAAGCAACATGCGAAAGACAGCAATAGAAGCTAATAGAAACCAACCTCAATATGGGTACAAGAGTAAATCAAAAAATTGTGACAGACAGACGATGGATGGATGGAACGACAAGGGACGTAATTAAGAGGTTTGCCGAAAAAATAACTATGCATTTTTTTGCACAATTAGGATACTTAAGTAATACTAGAAGATTAAAAAACTAAAATATTACTAATATGATACAACTAACCCCCTAGGAGGAAAGTTAAACGCCAGGTGGGGGCACCACTCACTTAGCAATGCACACCCATATGATAATAACCGTCAACATGCTCGAGCCATCAGGATCACCGAGTAGTGCCCTCTATGGAATAATATTCCAACAGAGTGCTTGAGATATCAGCACAAGGCCAATCTTATAAAACATATATAAGTGTGAATCCACCCCTTAGCAATCTACATATCTAGATTTCGATCTTATTAGATCTCATCAGTGTAGCTCAGCTAGTGAGGGTGAATTCACACAATATCTCGAGTGGTTATATGTTGACAGTTATTATCATATAGGTGTGCATTACTAATTGATGTGGTGCCGCCACATGGCGTTTAACTTTCCTCCTAGGGGGTTAGTTGTATCATGTTTGTATATAACCACTCGAGATATTGTGTGAATTCACCCTCACTAGCTGAGCTACACTGATGAGATGTAATAAAATCGAAATCTAGATAGGTAGATTACTAATCTTTAAAAAATGTATTACCACGATATGTATAATGAGGAGTGTGCACTAGCCACAATAGAGTTTCTAAAGGGTGTGCCATCTACTGGTTTGTTTTTAATTCATAGGCTATGGCAAGACTGGATGGACCGATTGGCTTGAAATTTGGAGAGCTCGTCTGTCTGATATTCCACTGTATGAAACAATCATGTTTTCGCTAGATGAGCATTTCGAAATATTGAAAACTTATTTTCATTTTCAGTGTAATCGAAACCGTGCGAATTTTGCAAATAAATAATTGTCGTGAAAAAGCGCCAAGCGGTACCGCTGTAGTGAAATTGGTAACGAAAGTTTATGAGATAAGCTTGCTATTAAATAACAGAAGTAGTAGCGACGACCAGTTGGTATACGCGGCCCCAACATAGGCGGGAGCGACGAGGACCCGAAGGAGCTCAGAAAGACTTCTGAGGGCGCTGGTTACCAGCTCGCTAAGAATCACCCGGGCCTACAGTTGAGTCTCTAGCAGTCATGACACCAGGCGACCTAGCAGTGGAAGAGAGGGCAGATATCTACAACACGATTAAGAACGGGATACTTCCCAGAGAAGACAGAAAGCAGGCCTGGGAAGTCATGATGGGGAAGTGGCAGAAACGATGGGAGACCATAGCCGCATGGACCAGGACGCTCTTCTTAAACATAAAACGGTTGATGGAGAGGAAACACGGCACGACGGACCACTGGACGACAGACAGGGCATCGGACGTTCCAATCCTATCTATACAGGATTAAAAAGACTGACTTAGACTACTGCAACGAGACAGACAACTTGATACAAATGCCAACGGTGGTACCGCGAGTGGGCCACCCTATGGACGAAACTGGGGGAAGACGAACCGACTCCACAAAGACTGGGAAGCCTCATGCTCGACCTTATGGTACAGTAAATTTGCCATAACTTCAAATTGTGTTGCATTCATATTAAGTTATCTGTCCTCTATTCTGCATATATTCTATGCACCCTCTATATGTTTAGTATTATTACAAGCACAGAATTGAAATTCTGGTACAGCATATACTAACCTCATTTGAAACAATTAATGATATATATTTGTAAAATTAACCAGAACTTCAATTTTGTTGTATTCATTTGAAGTTATCTGCCCTGTATTTTGCATATATTCTATGCATCCTCTATATCTTTACTATTATTACAAGCACAGAATTGAAGTTATGGTACAGCATATACTAAACTCACTTGAAACAATTAATGAGATATATTTGTAAAATTAACCAGAACTTCAATTTTTGTTGCATTCGTTTTAAGTAATCTGCCCTGTATTTAGCATATATTCTATGCACCCTCTATATGTTTACTATTATTACAAGCACAGAATTTAAGTTACAGTAAATACTAAACTCATTTGAAACAAGTAATGAGATAAACTTTGCCATAACTTCAAATTGTGTTGCATTCATATTAAGTTATCTGTCCTCTATTCTGCATATATTCGAAGCACCCTCTATATGTTTAGTAGTGTTACAAGCATATAATTGAAGTTGTGGCACAGTATATACTAAACTCATTTGAAACAATTAATGAGATATATGTGTAAAATTAACTAGAACTTCAATATTTGTTGCATTTATTTTAAGTTCTCTGTCCTCTACTTTGCATATATTCTATGCACCCTCTATATGTTTAGTAGCGTTTCAAGCACATAATTGAAGCTATGGTACAGTAAATACAAAACTCATTTGAAACAAGTAATGAGATAAATTTGTAAAATTCACCATATATTCAAATTTATTATTTATTTAAGTTATCTGCCTTCTATTCTGCATATATTCTATGCACCCTCTATATGAATAGTAGTGTTACAAGCATTGAAGTTATGGTACAGTAATCATTAAACTCATTTGATACAAGTACAAGTGAGATAAATTTGTAAAATTCGTCATAACTTCAAATTGTGTTGCATTTATTTTAAGTTGTCTACCCTCTATTTTGCATATATTCTATGCACCCTCTATATGTTTAGTAGTGTTAGAAATACGGAATTGAAGTTATGGTACAGTAAATACTGAACTCAATAGAGGCATTGGAAGGCAGTGACTAATTTCGCCTCAGATGTCATGAGGCATACATTCAGCGACGATCTTCAGTAGTGAGACAAGACGCTGACAAACGGGTCTAGACAAACGGCAGCGGACTTAGGAGTGCGAGAGAGGACAGTGCGAACGTCTGAGAGTATTGAAACTGTCGCCCGTAGTGTGGGACAGAATCAATCGACGTCGATCGCAGCAACTGACCATTCGTTTGCACCAACCGTGGAGAATACTGCCTAAAGACCTCGGATTATTCGCCTACAAGGTCGAGATGACTCAGGATTTGAAAGCAAATAACCATCAATTTCGCAATGACTGTCGAAAGAGGGACAACGTGCATCCTTCAACCTAGTACAATAGCCGCTAGTGCACCATAGGGTGGCTGCCGTCCCCTGACGGAAAAACGATATACAGGGTGGCTCACATTTTTCTGTGGTTCACATTTGTCTCTCCCACACATTCATACACTGGAAATTTTGAACGGATTCACGCCTACATTTGCATCTAGTAGTCAGGAATTGTTATGTGTAGGGTTAAATTGCCTGTTGTCGGTAGGCACCTCCCCGTTTTGCGGTCTGGGGATTGTTACTACTCTATACCTTGGAGTTCCAGCCAGCCAGGGGTTTAAATTGACTCATCGGGAGTGTAGACGAACAACGCAAGGAGCAAATCGCGTTATATCGAAAAGTACTTTTAAATTTGAAAGAAATACATAGAGTTTAATTTCAGCAGTGCGCAAAAGCATCGCATTGATATGAATGCTCTGACCCTCACGTCTTTAACCTTCTTAACCGAAAAGGTTAATTTCTTGTCAAGGATTACCCTCAAGTCTATGATCTTTGCTCGATCGAAGATAGACCGGCCGCTAACGTGGTCGTACCGCTATCAACTAGACCACGGAGGATATAACTAATAGCCCGACAGATATTCGTAATGATAAACAGTAATTACATTACTGTAATTAATTAGGTTATTAGCAACATCTCTCCAGCTATTATATAAATCCTTCGTGGTGTAGTTGGTAGGAGGTGAATGCTCTGACCCTCACGTCTTTAACCTTCTAAGCCGAAAAGGTTAATCTCTTGTAAAGGATTACCCTCAAGTCTATGATGTTTGCTCGGTCGAAGATAGGCCAGCCTCTAACGTGGCCGTACCGCTATCAACTAGACCACGGAGAATATAACTAATAGCTCGACAGATATTCGTAATGATAAACAGTAATTACATTTGTGTAATTAATTAGGGTATTAACAACATCTCTCAAGCTATCATATAAATCCTTCGTGGTGTAGTTTGTAGCGCGACAGCGGTGAAAGAAATAATAATCGAGTCACATCGGAGAGGAGATACTGAAATGTGAATTTTAGAGATTAAATTAAAAGCATTGCATTGAGGTGAATGCTCTGACCCTCACGTCTTTAACCTTCTTAGCCGCAAAGGTTAATCTCTTGTCAAGGATTACCCTCAAGTCCATGATGTTTGCTCGGTCGAAGATAGGCCGGCCTCTAACGTGGCCGTACCGCTATCAACTAGACCACGGAGGATATATAATATATTTAATTACATTAGTGTAATTAATTAGGTTATTAGCAACATCTCTGAAGCTATAATATAAACCCTTCGTGGTGTAGTTGGTAGCGTGACAGCGGTGAAAGAAGTAATAATCAAGTCACATCGGAGCGGAGATAACGAAATGTGAATTTTTGAGATTAACGTGGTCGTACCGCTATCAACTAGACCACGGAGGATATAACTAATAGCCCGACAGATATTCGTAATGATAAACAGTAATTACATTACTGTAATTAATTAGGTTATTAGCAACATCTCTCCAGCTATTATATAAATCCTTCGTGGTGTAGTTGGTAGGAGGTGAATGCTCTGACCCTCACGTCTTTAACCTTCTAAGCCGAAAAGGTTAATCTCTTGTAAAGGATTACCCTCAAGTCTATGATGTTTGCTCGGTCGAAGATAGGCCAGCCTCTAACGTGGCCGTACCGCTATCAACTAGACCACGGAGAATATAACTAATAGCTCGACAGATATTCGTAATGATAAACAGTAATTACATTTGTGTAATTAATTAGGGTATTAACAACATCTCTCAAGCTATCATATAAATCCTTCGTGGTGTAGTTTGTAGCGCGACAGCGGTGAAAGAAATAATAATCGAGTCACATCGGAGAGGAGATACTGAAATGTGAATTTTAGAGATTAAATTAAAAGCATTGCATTGAGGTGAATGCTCTGACCCTCACGTCTTTAACCTTCTTAGCCGCAAAGGTTAATCTCTTGTCAAGGATTACCCTCAAGTCCATGATGTTTGCTCGGTCGAAGATAGGCCGGCCTCTAACGTGGCCGTACCGCTATCAACTAGACCACGGAGGATATATAATATATTTAATTACATTAGTGTAATTAATTAGGTTATTAGCAACATCTCTGAAGCTATAATATAAACCCTTCGTGGTGTAGTTGGTAGCGTGACAGCGGTGAAAGTAATAATCAAGTCACATCGGAGCGGAGATAACGAAATGTGAATTTTTGAGATTAAATTAAAGTATTGTGAATCGAATGAATATTTAAAGAATTCTAATTATTCTCCATCTGTTGTAAAATATTGTCACTCGAATGAATATTTAAAGGATTCTAATTATTCTCCTATTATTGGATAGGGTTAACTAGTCCACATCGTATTAAAATCAAGCTGTACTATAATAATACTCTCATAATACCCGTATTTAATGAACACTACTCTCTGTTTCCCTGCAATTAATTATATCAATCTGACAGCGATTCGCTTTCACTAATATTTAACTAATTGCATAGCAACTCTGCTTACCAGTTAAAACAAACTCATTTTAAACTGAATCCACTGTAAATAATTCCAGTTAACGAGAACGCTTACCAATTGCGCCGATTTTATTTATCCGGCATCAAACGATATAGACATTGAAATATAATATTAATATCAGTTTAAACGTGTTCCCGTAGTTTTAATTAATTTATGCTGTCGCTTTGTAATTCTACCTTGCTGGGAAATGTACAATTTGGCCCAAATCGATATTATCAGAGCGGATGGTTATACAAAATCAATTGCATAGGAAATGCGAGCGCTCTATTCATATGCAGGATCGGGCTGTAATTAAACTGTTCTTGATAATTATATCTCTGTTAGCGTTCGATGGAACTCGTTTTGCTGCAGTGGTAATTGGAACGAGAGATAGTCATTGATTTTTTTGACACCGTATCACACGTATGACAAATTGGTCAACTGAAAATTATATAGATGTTAAAATAAAATACATTACAAAGATTACACAATTTCCGAATTTGCACATGCGAATGTACAGCAAATTGCATAGGGAAATAATAAATGATGGCCAGTTTGGCTTCCGGAATGAGGTAGGCACATGTGGAGTACACAGAATTGCATTGATGTCAATCAGGATGTCTGCGCATGTTTTGTTGACTTTAAAAACGCGTTTGACAAAACATGAGTGGACATACAGATTGACATGAAGGCAATTCTGTGTATTAGATATATAGAGTAGTATAGTAGATGGCATCATAAGCATCGAAGGAGAATCATCGAAAATTATTCCAATTAAACGAAGTGATCGACAGGGACGTGTCCTATCCCCAAATAATTAACCTGTATTCTGAGATAAAAATGCAGGAAGCCCTAGAAGATAAATTCTGGTATTGATCAAATCACGTTGTATTTCACGAACCACCTTTCACAATCTCATGGCATTATTGGGAAATCCGAAATAAATGGTTAAATAAAAAAATAAAATATAGTGGTATTATGAACAGCGATCATACTCTTCCAGCGAGCTGTATTGACTATAAAATCATTCCCTTCGTTAGAAGACACTCACACTCACACTCACACTCATACTCATACTCATACTCACACTCACACTCACACTCACACTCACACTCACACTCACACTCACACTCACACTCACACTCACACTCACACTCACACTCACACTCACACTCACACTCACACTCACACTCACACTCACACTCACACTCACACTCACACTCACACTCACACTCACACTCACACTCACACTCACACTCACACTCACACTCACACTCACACTCACACTCACACTCACACTCACACTCACACTCACACTCACACTCACACTCACACTCACACTCACACTCACACTCACACTCACACTCACACTCACACTCACACTCACACTCACACTCACACTCACACTCACACTCACACTCACACTCACACTCACACTCACACTCACACTCACACTCACACTCACACTCACACTCACACTCACACTCACACTCACACTCACACTCACACTCACACTCACACTCACACTCACACTCACACTCACACTCACACTCACACTCACACTCACACTCACACTCACACTCACACTCACACTCACACTCACACTCACACTCACACTCACACTGCAAAAGATTATTTGAGTAATTATTCTTGTACAAAAAGAAAAAAGAAAGTGGAAGAAGTTGACTCCGGAGCAGGTGAAGGACGGCAACGTCGAAGCTCTGAAAAAAATGTGGGAAGTGGTAGAAGAGATGGAAGAGGAACTTAAGAAATCTCGAGAGGAGAGCCACAAATGGAGGAGACTTTTAAGAGAGGAGAGAGAAGAATCACGGATAGAGAGAGAAGAGTTGAACAAGGAAAGAAAGGACTGGCAACTGATGATGGACGGATGGAGGGAAATGCAGAGGAAATGGACACGGGAGAGAAAGGAGATGATGGGGAAGATAGACCAGCTGGTAAAAATGGGGGAAAGTAGGAACGAACCGGAGGGGAAAGCAGCGCCGGAGTGGGTAAAGGAGGTGAAAAGGAAAGTGGTCACCATAGAAAAGAGAGAGGAGGAGAGACAAAGAAATGAGAGGAAAAACAATGTAGTGGGGTCGGGGATAGGAAAGGAAGGGGTGGAGCGAGTTATACAGAAGCTGAATGTTAGTGTGCATGTGCGGAAAGAGGACCGAATGCTGCTAGAGCTGGCCAGTTGGGACGAGAAAATGCAGATAATGAGGTCTAAACACAAATTGCAGGGGACAAACATATATATAGACGATGATTTAACCGTAGCGGAGAGGGACGTTCAGAAGAAAATACAGGAGAGGGCCAAGGAGGAAAGAGCGAAAGGTGTAGAATTGAGAGTGGGCTACCGAAAAATGAATGTGGCAGGCGAGTGGTGGATCTGGCAGGGCGATGGTCTGGCAAAAAAAGTGCTGAAGGGGGTGAGGACGACGAGCCAGGAGTATGGGGTGGATGGAAGAGGTGACGAGGGCAACTGCAGGGTGGGCTTCTGGAACACTGCGGGTCTAAAGAAAAAAGTGCTGGGAGGAGTATGGGTAAAAGAACTAGAGGATTGGTTGGGCTCAAAGGACATAGTGGGGCTAGTAGAGACGTGGCTGACAGAAGAGGAGTGGGGGTAGGTTGAGTGCTGTATGCCGACAGGATGGGACTGGATGACTCAGGGAGCGAAGAAGGAAGCTAAGATGGGTAGAGCCAAAGGAGGAATCCTATTGGGGGTGAGGAAGATAGTGGGAAAATGGAACAGAGAGACGCTAAGAGAAGCTACAGGACTCGTAATAGGGAAGGTGGAAATGCATAGAAGTGCGGTGTGGGTGGGAGCAGTGTACTGTAACAAAAACCGGGTGGAATTAATGGAGGTACTAGACGAACTGGATACGGCAGCAGATATGTGGATCATCGGGGGCGACTGGAATGTGAGGGTGGGGGAGCTGGAGAAGACGGTGACTGGAGAAAAAGGTGCTCCCAGGATAAAGTTACTAACCAAGAGGGTAGAGAATGGATGCAATGGGTGTGAAAGTCAGGATGGGATGTGCTCAACGGTTGCTGTGAAGGGGACTGGGAAGGGAAAAAAACGTTCTGCGGACAAGGAGGAGGCTCGGTTTTGGAATACGTGGTGGTCAAAGGGATCGAAAGGGAAGAGTTGGTGTGCTTCAAGGTGGAAAACGTAGGAGGGTCGGATCATGTACCGGTGGAGGTGGTCGCTAGGGTGAGAATGGTGGAGGAAGCGTTGGAGTGCAAAGGGAAAGTGTATGCGGTGTTTGTGGATTTGAAAGCGGCGTATGACTCAGTTCCTAGGGGGAAACTGGTGGAATGTATGGATAGATTGGGTATGGAAGTGGAAGGAGTGGAGTGGGTGAGAAGTATATATAAAGAGATGTGGGCAAAATCGAGAGTGAATGGAGAAGTGTGTGAGAAGTTTAGGGTGAATGTGGGTGTATGGCAAGGGTGCCCGCTAAGCCCCCTCCTGATCAATCTATACACAAGCGAGTTGGAGGCGGTGCTGAGGAGAGGACAGGCTGGAGGGGTCGTGGTGGGGAGAACCAAGGTGTGGATGCTGGCATATGCGGATGACATAGTATTAGTAGCCAAGAGAGTGGAAGAGATGCAAGAGATGTTGGAAAGAATGGAAAGATACATGGATAGGAGAGGGCTAGTAGTGAATGTGGAGAAGACTAAATGGATGATGTTTAGGAATAGGGGTAGAAGGGGTACAGTGGAAGAGCTGAAATGGAAGGGAAGGATGATTGAGAGAGTGAATGTCTTTAAATATTTGGGTTTCTGGTTTGACAGTGGAGGAGGATTTAGGGTGCATGTGGAAAGTATGCAAGCGAAAGCGAGAATGGCTTGGGGAATAGCGAGAAGGAAATGGGAGAGGTTGTGGGGCGGTAACCTCGTAATGGCGTGCAAGATCTGGGATGCGTGTGTAAAACCTATTCTGTTGTATGGAGTGGAAGTGTGGGGATTGCGTGAGTGGGATGTGATAGAGAGAGAGAGCAAGGTGTGTTCCTGAAGAGTCTGCTGGGTCTCGAAAGGTGGACACCGAGAACGGTGCTGTTGCAGGAGACGAATCGTATGAGTATGTGGTGGGAGTCGTGTGTAAGGGTTGTGAAGTTTGAAGAAAGATTACAGGAATTGGGTGAGGAAAGACTGGTGCGAGAGGTATGGATGAGGTGTAAGAGTAGGACGGAGAGTGGTTGGAGAAAGGATAGAGGAAGGATGTATGAAAGAGTGGGTATGTCTGAGGTGTGGGTAGAGGAGAAGCTGAGAGAAATGGGAAGCCTAGGAACTGAGGTAAGAGAGAGATTGAGAGATATTGAGTGGCAAGAACGGCAGACTAGAATGAATGAGAGCTCTTACAACCCTGGCTACGTAGAGTGGCAAGTGAGTGGGAGACTCCCGAGTTACTTAGCCAGGGGTGAGTGGAGCAGGGAGGACAAGGTATGCATGGCAAGAGCGAGGTGTGGGTCAGACGAGAGAGGGAGGAAAGTGTGGATGGGTTTAGGGTACACCGCGTGTAGTAAGGGAAGCGACACGTGGTGGCACCTTAGCGAAGAATGTGAGGGTGTGAAAGCAGAGTGGGTGGGAGACTGCAGAAAGCTGAATGAATGGTTATGCGAGGATGGGGAGGGCGTGAAAATCTGCAGGAGGCTGACGTGGGAGAGGAAAGTGGCAAGGGCAAAGGGAGCGGCGATAGATGGGGGTAATTAGTAATTTTTGGCGGAGTAGTACTTTTATTTATATTGTATTTTTTTTATTTTTTTATTTTTGTATATTTTTGTTGAGGTTTGTGATGTGGAGGTGCTGAGGGAAATGCCAATAAAGGTCTTTTTTTTTTAATTATTCTTGTATGTCTGGTAATATCACTCGAAAGATAATAACTGTCAAACATACTTAAACTACTTTAAAAAATAATATGAAATGGCCTTGAAAGATTTTAAGATATCTATAGTAACTTCATAATATAATTTAATTTAATTTTATAAATAAACACTTGAGATTTTTAAATGTATAATCCATGTTTGCCGTCGCATACTTTTATATAGTTTTTTTACTACCCATTTCAGGGTTTCTAGAAAAAAATATTGAAAAAAATATTCAAAATAAGTAGCCAGATATGACATGAATGACATGAATCATTGACATGGGTTAACGTAGGATTAGATCAAAATATCGCTACTTAATCATATACTACTGCTCTATGATATTCTCAACATTTGAACAAGAGTAGTTTTAAAAGAATATTCGAAATAAATTAGTACAATTCATGCACACCAAACATTTCACTTTCCTTAGAAGGAGGTGATAATTCCCGTTATATAGAAAGAATCTCATAAATCAAGTTTTGACATAAAGGAAAATATCATCAATCATGGAATGCCATCGCTATTTTAAAGATGTAATATTGATTTAATTAAGTGTTTATAGCCTTACCATCTATAGCAAACAGTACCCACTTATCTTCTCAGGTCCCTTAGGCTCTAAATGACATCAGTTTAACAAGCTTTAGCAATATGACTTCCCTGTTCATTAGTAATACTAATGTTTCTTCTTAATATAAGAATACGAAGCATTAATTGGCTTCACATATTTCTGTCATTAATTAGTAATTAATTATATTTCTTTTAATGTATAGAATTCTCTGTGGCTATTTTCCAACATTTGTTATGCCTGTTTCAATTATTCTACTTATCAAATTTTCTGTTCTGTAACACTTTACATATAGAAAGTCGGAGGTTATTACAATTCCAAATTAATAATATAACACTCTAACTATTTACTAATGAATGAATTGAAGGACATTTATGAAAAAGGTTAGTAAAATTCAGATTTCAGCTTCTGTTAAATACCTACAGCTTCACGTTATGAAGATGAAGATCTATCATCTTCATAACGTGAAGCAACAATAAAATTTATGGAATACCAACAATTATTCAATTTATATTCTTGTGTGTTAAGCATTAACCAAAGTTGATACCTAATGCTTAAAACAACCAATCTCTAATTACTAAAGTCTTTAAACTCCCCTCACAAAATTTTTAACGAACCCTTCCGTGGCGTGCCAACGCATTTCTGGAGACGCTCCAATTAGAGTTCAAATTAGCGACGTGTTTTTATTCCACCGGCGACGACCACACCGGTTGCTCCCATCATCCCCACGTTCAAATATTTATATTCTCGCGGTAATTACTGAGCGATCGATGATGTGGCTTAAAAACCACGAGGGAAGCCTGCTGTATGATACGCGCAGTTTTAAATTCCGTGGAATGATTAATTCCGCTGTTTTAGGGGGCTGGTGTGGGGTGGGGTCGTCATAAACAGGCAAATTGCTTGCTTGTTCGGTTGGTTTTGGGGGGCGCTAATGGGGAGCGTCTCTCGCAAACGACTAAGTGCTCTCGAGTGGCTGCCGCCGCCATACTGCAAATGGTGCAGGATGAAGTGAGAATGTAAATAATAGCTTAGTAATATATTTCATACAGATTAACAGTGTTTTCTTTCTGAATTTCCTTTATTATTAATTAAAACAATTTATGGCTGGCGTAAGTTACTAATAATCTGGAGTTGGTGATACACACTCCTCTAGGAAGGAGCTCTTCTGCTCTCCTTGCTAGAGGAGTCCCGAAATTTAGAGATTTCATAAATAGCGAAGAATACATAGAAGAAGCAGCTGGGAAAGAAACGATCCAGAAAAAAATCTAACAATAATGGGCATAAGCTATATAACTATAGCCGCAATATAGATTATGATTCTAATGGTAAAACATAAGAAAATAATTACGTTGCAGGTCAGAGGCCTAGTACGAGGGTGCTATGAAAAGTTCGCGAAATTAAGCACTGATGGTAGCAATAGATGACACTAAGGCTCGGTTTTATAAAGGCTTTTATAAAGGTTTTTATATTGTTAGATGTTGCATACATTGTTTTTAACTTTTTATTTCATAACGTCACCTATTTGTGTTTATATATGGCAACGTCGCATTATGTGTCAAAGTTTTATCCACAAATGTCAAATGTTACGTTGTTCTGTCAAATTGTAGTAATTTGGTACTCCTTTGAGTAAAGGTTTGTGAGTTTTGCAAAATTGATAAAAGTGAAATGCGCGCTTTTTGGTTTTATCCATTTTGCAAAACCAACAAAACTAGCTTTATTGAGTACCAAATTACTACAACAACGTAAAATTTGACATTTGTGGATAAAACTTTGACACATAATGCGACGTTGCTATATATAAACAGAGGTACATGACGTTATGAAATAAGAAATTAAAAACAATATATGCAACATCTAACAATATAAAAACGGGTTATAGTTACCTAGCCTTTATAAAACCGAGCCTTAGTGTCATCTATTGCTACCATCAGTGCTTCATTTCGCGAACTTTTCAAAGCACCCTCGTACTAGGCCTCTGACCTGCAACATAATTATTTTCTTATGTTTTACCATTAGAATCATAATCTATATCTCTCAGAAATATTAACAGAAGAAAATTATTATTGAGAGAGAAATCAATCTTTATTAGGCAATCGGCTGTTGATGTTTCCGCCATATTATTATATAAAATTAATAATAAATGTGTTTCGATAAAAAAAATAAATGATGAAAATACTAGGTAAAAAGGTAAGAAAAATATCCACACAAAATCCTACAGCAAAATACATCTCGGTGTTAACATCAACAATCTTTCAAAACACCCAGTCGCAACATCTCAGATTCATTTTCAGTCTTAATTAAAGCCCATCTTATTTTTAGACTCCCCTCGCTATTTTTACTCGTTTGCTTGAATGTAGCGTTTATATACTCGCGGCTATCGCATTTCAAAAGAGAGTATCGCATATCTTTTATAAACGCCGGCGCTGATAACATCCCATTAATAAACTTGAGTAGGCCGCAACTTTATACAGAAATATTGCTGCCAATATTCGCGAGCGCATTGATTCGGCTGACGAATGAGGCTGCCTGCGCTGATTGATATCGACCAATTAAATTGTTAGCAGGAATTTGTACATGCGATTCTATATGGGGCAGGAGGTGTATTGGAATGGGTCTAGGGTTGATATTTGTTAGATGACAAAAGGTAAAACCGGTGAAAATAAATTGTTTGGTACAAATTGGATTTACAATATGGATGATGAAACTTATATGAATATTGAAGAAATATCGAATTTTATTCAATTGAATTTCCGAGATGTTATAATATTGTTTTTATGAAAGGAAATACCACTTGGGTTTTGAAGCGTTTAGGTTTAGAATCACAATCATTAATGCGTACAAGGGCTGGTTTTTCAATAGTTGGATAACTAGCTAAAACCACGCTAAAATAAGAGTCGATAGATTATCACAATTTAGCAATCGAGTATAACCCTCCGTGGTGCAGTTGGTAGCGCCACGGCAGCGATAGCCCGAGACGTGAGACTCAAACCCGCGTGTGGATGAAACTTTTGAGCGTTAATTAATCAAAAATATGAAAATCTGGTGGTTCTTCAATCAGAATAGCTGCATTATTCGGCAAATATAATTATGTTGAAATGACATTAACGAATATCTTCAACAAGCTTACAAAACGACGACTCTACACATCCGTGTGTAGAGTCATCGTTTTGTACTCCGGGTCCGGTAAAAACACGACTGGTGAGATGTTACGACTTATCAGTACTATTTTACGGGATCGACATAAAGAGACTGGAGGCATTCGAGCTATGGATATATCGGACAATACTGAGGATTTCATGGGTAGCGAAAATATCCTAAGTAGAAGTGATGAGACGTATGAGAAAAGAAAAAGAGAAGTAATTCTGACAACTAATTGAAGAAAACTGTATATATGGGACATATCATGAGAGAGGAAAAAATATCAAATACTACAAGTTATTGTACAAGGAAAGAAACGTATGACTGAATAACCTCAGGAAGTGGTTTGGCTGTACTAGCAACCAACTATTTAGATCCAACGTCTTAAACAAGAAAATCGCATCAATGGTTGGCAACCTTCGGAACGGAGACAGCACTCAAAAAAGAAAACCACGAGTGAAAATTATATAAAAAGAAAACCATCCAAATGAAAAGAGTTATAAAATATCTACTACACTGTATATACACACTATATAGTGTACTTCAATTTCATAATAATTTGATTAGGGCCGGTTCTAGCGGGCGGCCAAAGTTATAGGCGGCCAAATTCAGCCCGGGGCATGAGCTATCGAAGGAGTTCTAAACATAAAATTTCGAATGACATATCTTCATTATCTTCAAAGATATGACTTGTGAAATTTTAAATTTGTTTTATCACACATTCCGGTAAAAGTACCTAATGATGGATAGGTATGAATAGCATGCAATTTTAAGACTTTTTATGTTATTCTTATCTAAACATGTATGAAAAACTGAATTATAAAGACTCCAATGACGTGTCTTCATTATCTTCAAAGACATAGCTTGTAAAAATTGAAATTTGTATGATAACACATTCCTGTAAAAACACCTATTCAGCATGATGCAATTTTAAGATTTTTATGCTACTCTTGTATAAATATGTATGAAAAACTCAATTATAAAGACTCCAATGAGGTATCTTCATTATCTTCAAAGATATGAATATGATTGTGAAAGTTGAAATTTGTTTTTCACTTATTCCTGCTAAAATATCTATTTATTATGATATAATTTGAAGATATGTATATGTTAGTCTTGTCTACAAATGTATAAAAAACTAAATTATAAAGACTCCAATGTGATATCTTTATTATCTTCAAAGATAAGGCTTGTAAAAGTTGAAATTTGTATTATCACACATTTCTGCCAAATCACCTATTCATCATGGCGCAATTTTAAGATTTTTTATGTTATTCTTATTTAAAAATGTATGAAAAACTCAATTATAAAGACTTCAATGAGATATCTTTATTATCTTCAAAGATATGGCTTGTAAAAGTTGAAATTTGTATTATCACACATTCCTGCAAAAATACCTATTCATCATGGTACAATTTTAAGATTTTTTATGTTATTCTTATTTGAATATGGATGAAAAACTCAATTATAAAGACTCCAATGAGATATCTTTATTATCATCAAAGATATGACTAGTGAAAGTTGATATTGGTTTTTCACTCATTCCTGCTAAAATATCTATTCATTATGATGTAATTTTAAGATATGTATGTGTTATTCTTGTCTACAAATGTTTGAAAAACTAAATTATAAAGACTCCAATGAGATATCTTTATTATCTTCAAAGATATGGCATGTAAAAGTTGAAATTTGTATTATCACACATTTCTGCCAAATCACCTATTCATCATGACGCAATTTTAAGATTTTTTATGTTATTCTTATCTAAAAATGTATGAAAAACTCAATTATAAAGACTCCAATGAGATATCTTGATTATCTTAAAAGATATGTCTCGTAAAAGTTGAACTTTGTATTATCATACATTCCTGCAAAAATACCTATTCATCATGGTACAATTTTAAGATTTTTTATGATATTCTCTATAACACTAGTCAAGAAATGTATTAAGAACTCAATTTAAAAAACTCTAATGACGTTACTGATATATCTTCATTGTCTTCAAAGATATGGCTTATTAAATTTCAAATTTATATTATCAGCCTTTTCTGCTTTGGTACTTTTTTGGTACACTGGTCCAAAGATATATTAGGAACTCAATTTTAAAAACTCAAATGAGATATCTTCATTATCTTTAATGATATGGCTTGTAAAAGTTGAAATTTATATTATCACACATTCCTGCCAAATCACCTATTCATATTGACGCAATTTTAATTTTTATGTTTTATGTTATTCTTATCTAAAAATGTATGAAAAATTCAATTATAAAGACTCCAATGAGATATCTTGATTATCTTAAAAGATATGTCTTGTAAAATTTGAAATTTGTATTATCACACATTCCTGCCAAAATACCTATTCATCATGGTACAATTTTAAGATTTTTTATGATAATCTTGTTTGAGTATGGATGAAAAACACAATTATAAAGACCCCAATGAGATACCTTTATCATCTTCAAAGATATGGCTTGTTTAATTTTAAACTGGAATTACAAATGTTTTCTGCTAATGAAAACTATTCCTCATTATGTAATTCGCAGTGATTATTTATTACACTAGTCAAGAAATATATTAAAAACTAAATTTAAAAACCTCTAAAGACCTTGGTGATATATCTTCATTGTCTTCAAAGATATGGCTTATTAAATTTCAAATTTATATTATCAGCCTTTTCTGCTTTGGTACTTTTTTGGTACACTGGTCCAAAGATATATTAGGAACTTAATTTTAAAAACTCAAATGAGATATCTTCATTATCTTCAATGATATGGCTTGTAAAAGTTGAAATTTGTATTATCACACATTCCTGCCAAATCACCTATTCATCATGACGCAATTTTAAGATTTTTTTGTGTTATTCTTATATAAAAATGTATTAAAAACTCAATTATAAAGACTCCAATGAGATATCTTTATTATCTTCAAAGATATGGCTTGTAAAAGTTGAAATTTGTATTATCACACATTTTTGCAAAAACACCTATTCATCATGATGCAATTTTAAGATTTTTTATATTATTCTTGTTTGAATATGGATGAAAAACTCAATTATAAAGACCCCAATGAGATATCTTTATTATCAAGAAATGTATTAAGAACTGAATTTAAAAACCTCTAAAGACCTTTGTGATATATCTTCATTGTTTTCAAAGATATGGCTTATTAAATTTCAAATTTATATTATCAGCCTTTTCTGCTTTGGTACTTTTTTGGTACACTGGTCCAAAGATATATTAGGAACTCAATTTTAAAAACTCAAATGAGATATCTTCATTATCTTCAATGATATGGCTTGTAAAAGTTGAAATTTGTATTATGACACATTCCTGCCAAATCACCTATTCATCATGACGCAATTTTAAGATTTTTTGTGTTATTCTTATATAAAAATGTATTAAAAACTCAATTATAAAGATTCCAATGAGATATCTTTATTATCTTCAAAGATATAGCTTGTAAAAGTTTAAATTTGTATTATCACACATTCTTGCAAAAACACCTATTCATCATGATACAATTTTAAGATTTTGTATGTTATTCTTGTTTGAATATGGATGAAGAACTCAATTATAAAGACCCCAATGAGATACCTTTATCATCTTCAAAGATATGGCTTGTTTAATTTGAAACTGGAATTAGAAATGTGCTAATGAAAACTATTCCTCATTATGTAATTCGCAGTTTTTATTTATTACACTAGTCAAGAAATATATTAAGAACTAAATTTAAAAACCTCTAAAGACCTTTGTGATATATCTTCATTGTCTTCAAAGATATGGATTACTAAATTTCAAATTTATATTAACAGCCTTTTCTGCTTTGGTACTTTTTTGGTACACTGGTCCAAATATATATTAGGAACTCAATTTTAAAAACTCAAATGAGATATCTTCATTATCTTCAATGATATGGCTTGTAAAATTTGTAATTTGTATTATCACACATTCCTGCCAAATCACCTATTCATCATGGCGCAATTTTAAGATTTTTTATGTTATTCTTATCTAAAAATGTATGAAAAACTCAATTATAAAGACTCCAATGAGTTATCTTTATTATCTTCAAAGATATAGGTTGTTTAATTTGAAATTGGAATTAGAAATGTTTTCTGCGAATGAAAACTATTCCTCATTGTGTAATTCGCAGTTTATATTTATTACACTAGTCAAGAAATGTATTAAGAACTCAATTCTAAAAACTCTAATGATCTTAGTGATATATCTTCATTGTCTTCAAAGATATGGCTTATTAAATTTCAAATTTATATTATCAGTCTTTTCTGCTAAGGAAAACACTTTTTCATTATGCATTATGCAAATTTAGGATTTTTTAGCTACACTCGTCCAAAGATATATTAGGAACTCAATTTTAAAAACTCAAATGAAATATCTTCATTATCTTCAATGATATGGCTTTAAGAGTTGAAGTTCCTAAAAATCATGATGAATATGATTCATCAATTTTAGAATTATTTGTGTGCAGAAGTGTATGAAGATCTACATTGGAAAGGCGCTAATGATATATCTTCATTATCTTCAAAGAAATAGCTTATTAAATTTGTATTATCAGTCTTTTCTTTAATTAATTATAGTTGTTCAAAAATGTATTATGAACTCAATTTCAAAATCGCTATATGTTCATTGCCTTCAAAGATAATGGCTTCTATAAGTTAAAATTTGTATTGTCACATATTCGTGCATAAATACCTATTCATCATGATGCAATTTTTTTTTTTATGTATATCATGTCCAAAAATGTATGAAAAACTCAATTATATAGGTTATAAAATATTCTACTCAGTATTTTCACAGTTTAGCGTTTATAAATGATTTATTAATTTCTCCACATATAGGTACATAAGTGGAGAAATTAATAAATCATTTATATCCTAATATGCTAAATAATGGTAATTATAAATTATGTACAGACCAAATTTTGTTGGCACGCCGACTACCTAGGACCGGCCCTGACTTTGATATATAGTTCATTTCACTAAAATAAGTTGTCTAAATTAATTAAATTGAGTTCTGTATAATTTACAACATAAAGAGCTATGTCACGCAATACTAAATTTATCCATTTATATCAGGCAAATGTTAAAAATTTAATAACACACAACTACATTATTTACAATCAAATTAGCTTTTTAATTTATAAACTTGTTGACTTGCCGTTACATTTACGAGAGTACATAAAATATGCATTCGTGAATTGAATTGATTTCTACGGTGTTTACCGCAAGACGTCATATTCAAATGAAAAATGTATTCCCTTTGAAACCGATTCCGTCTTTTATAAATTATAAATATCAATTCCAGACGTTCGGGCACAGTCTACTTTTCTGCATCCATTCCGAACATTCAGGTACAGGGATCGTTAGCCGTAGAGATTTTGCCGTTTGATCGTACTATTTGTTGTTTTCACGAATGTCGCCCGTTAGCTTTCATCAAGGATTATTTATAATGACTATAACCACTATAACTACCATGCGGTTATAAATTTTCCGTGCTAATTCAGTTACCAAACTTCTTACATAGGCAGATTAAGCGTTAGAAGTTGCTTTTATTTTGTTTTAAATGTTGTTATGAACTTGTAAATTATAAATACACTTGATAAGTTAAGGATGAAATACCAAATCATCACATAACTAGGTGAAATGCCTGCCGTTCGACGTGGATGATTTTTAATTATAAAAATAGACAAATCTCTACTTTTAATACAATGAATAAATACATTTTTAATTGTATAAAAGCAATTTTTTTTTTAAAACATTGATATTGCTTCAAACACTTAATACTTAAATTTAATAATGAATAAAAAATATTTAAAAAACGTCCGGTGGGAATTCGAACCCGCGGCCCCCGCGTTTGAACTGAACTAAATAATTTAATTTCTATTAACAAAAAATAAAGACAAATTTACGTTCTAATTGTATTCTCTCTAGCTATTTATCAAGCTTTTATACGTTCTTTATATATCAGCGCGCACACAGGAAGTGTATGCAATTGCAGAAAAATAATGACATTAGGGGCAGGATGTCAGAGGTCAGGAGTTTAATAAAAGCGGAATTCGTGCACGCTCTAAACTTTGTTAATCCCATTGCTTTCCAATATAAAAATTTCCGACAGTCATTATGACTCATTTTATTAGCACGGCTAATTTTATAAAGCATAAAAGAATTTTTATTAAACATCTGTGTTATGATAGTATTTAATAAAATGTGATGTACTTAGTTATGTAGATATTAAATATTTTTATATTAAATATTAATTAGTGCGACTGTTAGATAATAACATTATTATATTATTATATACTAACATTATTATACTATCTAATTTAGGTCCTTACATTACATCGTATTATATGTATATTAATTTCTATTTTTGCACTTTATTTGATAGCTACTAATCGCATTACTATTTACGCATAAATTCCATTTATATGTACATTCAACCTCAATGTATTCTTATCATACTGGAGGTTTCATGTCCGCGCGTGTGTGCGAGTGGAAACACAATCAAAGTACGCGACTTGTGTATTCTAGATTAAATTTAATATATAAAGGTCGTTTTAGACAAGACAATTTCTTAGCTCAAAAGTTGTTCAAGAAATGAATTCATATATGCTCCTCCCATACAATTGGTCCTTGATAAATAGAATGCGTTATAATGTTTCATTCGATCTACCATCCAATTCAATATTTCAAATAAGTTCCTGTATGATAAGAGATAATTTAGATTGTCTCGCATCTTGACTAACTTTTGAGTCAAAAAATTGTCTTGTCTAAAACGACTTTAAGACAATTTTTATTTAGTAATAAATACAGTATTCAATTGTCACTCTTGTTACTATATCGTATTATTAAACTATAATTCAAAACGACAGCAACAAACTTTATTATTTCCAGTAACAACACTATCAATTCTGATATTTGATAGTGTTGTTACTGGAATTAATAAAGTTTGTTGCTGTCGTTTTGAATTACAGTTTCATAATTCGACATGGTAACATCCATCGAGACTATTACTGTATGTGTCCACATTGTTTTTGAGCAAAATATGATGGCTGAAATTGGCATGTCTTGCATTTAAACTAATTTATAATGAAATTTATGAATATATAATAAATATCTAAATTTACTTTTTGAACAGTCCCATTATAATTTAAATTGTTTTTCATCTACCTATACTTAAAATTTAGTTATTAAATTTCAAATAAAATGGCCCCAATTTTCGCTGTTCTTATTAGTCTCCGCAAATATATAATAAATATCTAAATTTTATTCCCATTACAATTTTAATTGTTTTTCATCTACCCATACTTAAAATTTAAATATTAAATTAAAAATTAAAATAAAAACGCCCCAATTTTAGTTATTCTTATTAGTCTCAGCAAATGTTGTAATAAAAAAAATACTTTTACCGTGTTTCTTTTTTGTTCCACAAAAATTGAATCATCAGGCCAATTAAATCATATGTGCTGCAGTGCTTACCTGAAACAACAAAGAGAATATGTAAATATTAAAAATCCAACCTCGTAGCACCAATGTTTAAATACAGTCGGTTTTAATCCCATTCCGTCTGATTTCCCAGCGGAAGGATTAATTTAATTCAAATATGCATGAGAAACGATGTTTTCCAGCAATCGCACGGTATCATCAACAAATATTCACGCGAAAAATAACAGATTGCACCATAACACACACACACACACACACACACACACACACACACACACACACACAAACATATTTAAATTTATTTCACGTTTAAATTCTATTAATACACGACTACTGAATGAAATTAATTCTGATAAATTACAGCTGGCGCTTTGTTCCTGGATAATATTTCTTTTTCGTTCGGATGGAGCAACGGGGATTGCCAATAAAACGGTTTATTCGTAATAAATATGCACTCTCTCGACACTTTATTAATAGCCGAACTTAACTCCGAAATTCTATAAATACGGCTGGGTTAAAAATAGGCGATTTTATTGAGTGTGGGTATAAAACAATAACGAGCGGGCGTGCGACATGAATTTTCTTGAAATATTTATGTGGAAAATATTTTACTGGGATTGAGAATGTTATTAATAATATTTTTGAAAGGTTGCGTTTGTGTAATGCATTACAAAAGTGGGATTAAAAGCAAATGGTGTAAATATGTGAGCTGTTTGGTGTAATATTTGTGGATCTAATGCTTTGTGGAGACTGGTTGTTATTTTTATTAAATGTATGTGGGGTAAATAATTACGAAATGAAAATAATTTCATCGAACAATAATAATTATATTTGACATAATCGTTAGAAATAAAAAGGCCTAATTAGAAATAATAAGGCCTAAGTTAGAAAGACAAGTACGGCTATTTCTGGTGCATACTGCGAAAATGACCAGCAAGTCTTGCCCATAAAATTGCAGATAAAACTCAAATTTTACCCAAAAAAATAAGCCTAGCAAAAACTTACAATCCATAGGGTGACAGATTTAGTTTTAGACGAGAAACTCTATAACCACAACATATTATTATATTATATAACTTTAAGAAATAGTTTGTTGCTATTTTTTTGTAATTAATATGTGGTACTCCATTATACAAAAAAAGAAGAATCTCTGTTTCTATACCACTAATTAGTATTATACAGATAGACAAATTTCAACCACTCGAGATTTTGTGTGAATTCATCCTCACTAGCTGAGCTACACTGACGAGATCTAATAAGATCGAAATCTAGATATGTAGATTGCTAAGAGGTGGGTTCACACTTATATAATATGTTTTATACGATTGGCTTTGTGCTGATATCTCAAGCACTCTATTGGAATATTATTCATATTCTCTAGAGGGCACTACCCGGTGATCCTGATAACATGAGCATGTTGACGGTTATTACCATATGGGTGTGCATTGCTAATTGATGTGGTGCCGCCAGATGGCGTTTAACTTCCCTCTACGAGGGTAAGTTGTACTGTTTTTCCAAATTTCTTGTATATGTATATATGTATATTACAAGGTGACATTTCTGTCGTCCGATGGTGTATCTATCATCTGAGCTCGTATGACTATTTGTATACTTTTCCTTCCAAAATATTACCAAACGTAGTTTTGTGGGCCCTGCTTCTTCTTTTAACTATGCAGTTGCAACTTCTAAGGTAACAATAGACACAACTACCCAACCCAACCTACGCGTTTTTCATATCCTCATATGACGACCAAAACTATCAGTAATAAATAATTTATCATGACATGTACTGACAGCACAAAAGTCACTAATGACAGGTCGCTCGGCTTCAACACAGTGTCTTCGGTTTTATATTACAGGGATGTTAATTGGAATACAACCTCCGCCTCTAGGCTGTGTGCACTTCGGACCCTCATAGACCTATCACACCTTACCACAACAGATAGACATATCAGAAAAAATATATATGAATCGATGCTTGAGGCTAAAAAGAAGCACTGTAACCTACATACTAAGGGAAGAAATAAAAGACAACACAGTGGAAGTAATTTATATAATTTGTAAATATTGAAATAGAGACCCAGCTCAGTAACCGAGTAGTTACAGGCGTCGTCCGACTCATACTGAGCTTTCGGGAGCCTGAGTTCGAACCCCATGGGGGCGATTTTTTGCGAATCACCTTTCACAGTTTTTCAGAGGGTCCCTGTGAAGTTAAGATAAATACCGGGCATTAAACTTCTCTCAGCTTCACCCTTGACCTGCGAAAAGCCTCAAGACTGATAGCCCTATAAAGATTTTTTTAAAATAGAGTCCTGAGATACGATGCAAAAATAAAAGATAAAGAGAAAGAATGGGAAGAATACCAAAAAAGGAAAAACCAACAATCAGGAACGGGTTGAAGGAGGGTAAACATAATTTAGTGATAGCGGTCAGCCTATCCATCCATGGGCCTGGCTTGAGACAAGAGAAAACAAAACATGAGATATATGTGATTTCCTGGACTGACCCAACGACGACGACAAATGCCTAACCATGGATAGAGGATGCCGTCAAACGAAACCAAATATGAAATGGAAAATTAGCTAGAACAAACGTTTACGGTGTAGGGGAAGGGAGAATCCCCTAGTACCGGTCGGGAAGGGCATCGGAGTGGGTGCCCCCCGACCGTCAACCGACGACCACCAAAAAGTAAACAGAACGGGCACAGAGCCCACAGAGGAGAAGGAACATCTTCAGAGAAAGTGGACTCCCGAACTCCATCGAAAAGCCGGAAGGAAGAAAGAGCAAATGAGTCGATAGCGGACCTACTGATAAAGGACGCCGGGGAGAACTGGCACGAAGAAGAAGCAACACTCCTAACCACAAAGAGGGAAGCAACTTCGACAGCTGAATGAACCACAGAGGTACTGGAGGCGAAGAGATGATCAGGATTACGAGAAGAGGACGACCGACTAAGAGAATTGGCCGAAGCTCGGGATGTCGTCCTAAGACTAACAGACGCGGCAGTGGGAACCTGCAACATAGCAAATGAGGCAAAGGCGGACGCGGCAATCCTTAGAGATAATCTTCTCGGAAAAATATGCACACCAATTAGTCTTCCCCAGGCACCCAGGAACCAAGAACTTCGGAAAAATGTAGACGTATTAAAGGTATATAACGCACAATGGTACGAGGAAAGACATAGATGATGAAAACACTGACGGCTATGACGTAATTGAGGAAACAAAGAGCGGAGTCACCGGGGGATACTGTGAACACAATCAACGGATAATCCACCTTTGAAGAAGCCACAAAGGTACTAGAAGAAACAATCCACATGAAGGTAACTATAATAAAGGGTCCTGATGCTAGGCCTACCCCGGACACTCCAATAGTCCGGCTGTTGGAGACGGAGGGCAGGGCCATCACCAGCCAAGGATCCAAAAAAATTGGTCGAGCAGTCCATGAACTTATGGACCAGAACCTGAGGCAAGGAGAAGTGGCCACCATATGGCGGACGGTAGAAGTGAGAAACAGCAATGGGGCGCACAAAATAACCGAGTGGATAACCCAATACGTGATATGCGACATTACAGACGTAAACAGCATGAAAACCTCACTCAGGGAGCTAACAGCACAAGTTGGCACAAATAACATTCGAGTAGAACTATCATGGGTAACTATTCAGGACGAAAGAAAAATACTCGAGTATCAGTTTGCGGGATCACCCATCCAAGTGATACCAAAAGACAATGGAGAGGAAGTTGAACGATAAACTACGACCCACACCCCAGCCATCAAGCCGAGAGTAGATAGAGAGGAGACTATCTTGACCAAGCCCGTCGAGGGCGAGACCTACGCACACCTGGTCCGCAGGGTGCGAGAGGTGGACCACGCGAACAGAAATATCACACGCATGGACCGTACCGAAAATGAACACTTACAGATCAGAGTCAACGAAATGGAGCCAAGGCAGATCCATTGTGTGAGGCCATAACTGCGAAGCAACCAGGAGGTCATAGTGAAGAGACAGGGGGCCATCCTCATATCCGGGGATTAGACATTTTGACCAGCAAGGAATAGCTGGAACAGGCCATTAGAACAGCCACAGAGAGCCAAGAAAATACATATAGAGTTGGAAAACCCATGAGAAATAGCCCCAAAATATTCATAACATCAGATTGGGGAGCCGAGACACTCAAAGCGACCAAACTACGGGTCGGTATAGTCCAGTGCAATGTCATCCGCAGAAAACAAATACCCCACGGGTGCAGCATGTGCTCGGAAGACGCCCATCGTCCAAAGCTAAGCTAGCTAGCTAGCCTAAGATAGCAGTAAGCTATGTCTTTGGTCTACCAGAAGCGGAGGGGCACGCTGCATGAAGCCTCCGCCGCCCGAAGAAGAGGAGCGCCATGGACGATGCCAAGCGATGGCAAACCGGTGCAGGAGGACAACTCAGTAAAAGATGAGATACTGCATGCAAACGTCAGGAGAGTCAGAGCAGCCAACTAGTTGCTGCTCGCCATCGCGATTGTCCTCAGCGTGCCCAGCCAAAAAAATACTCAAGTGCTTGTGGGGGTTGGTGGCTCGTGAAGGATGTCGCGATGAAAATCTTCGCCGACCAACATGGGCACACGTTCACCCACGAGGGGAATCGCGTTGGTTAAGATATGCGACAATATTCGGATGCTACTTATGACCGAACTGTAGCAGGAACTACGCAAAAATATGGATCGTCAAGTTAGACCCGCGGGCCTAGCAGCGAACCGACAGGTCGTCGTGGCAGGCGACATGAAACCAAAATCCGCAGCATGGGGTTGAGCAACCACCAATGCGTCAGGTGATAGAACTATCTGCAGTGCTCGACATGTCAGTCTGCAACATGTGGGGGAGGTACCTTCAGTAGAAGAGAATCGGCAACCCATATCGACGTAACCCTCGCCTCGACGCAATTGATGGGGAGAGTCAAAGTCTGGTGCGTGCTGGAAAAAGAGACGTTGAGCGATCACCATTATATTACCTACTGCATACAACCCAGCAGAGTGGTGCTCCAAGGACATCTCCCTTCCCCTCGTGCAAATAATTAGAAGCTGGACGCCATGGATCCGGACGTCCTTAGGAAAACATGGGAAGACTAAGAACGACTAACCCAGACTAGATGGCAGAAGAAATCAATGAGATACTACAAGAGCCGTGCCTACTAGCAGTGCCATGCGGAACCGTAAACAGCGAGAGAAGAAAAAAACCTATTAGTAGAATCAAGAGGTAGCAGAAAGACCCGGGATAGACGAAGGGTACAAAGCGCTAGAGCGGCTGAAGCTCCAATCAAGCTCCTCCAGGACCAGTACCGCACCAAGAGGAAGAGTACAGACGTGCCATCGATCGCAAAAACTATGTAGGGAGGTGGACGAAGAAAAGTGTGTGAGTATTTCTGGATCGGACCTATAAAAGAATGACATCATCCAAATGAGGATCTGCTACCTAGGGACTATGCTTGAGTGGAATACCAACCACACCCAGCAAGTGCTGGAGGCCACGCTGGAGGCAGCCAGGATGGAAGCAGTTCTGTCAAGTCTGCTGCCAAACATCGGGGTCCGGATGAGATAAAACTTCTGTGTGCAGCACCAGTGTGGGTCGGAGCAACCAAGACCAAGCGCACTGGCTAAGGAGAGTGATGCGCACCAGGGCTCTTCGAATCACGCGGGTCCACCGCAACAACTCGACGGATGCGGTGGAAGTGCTGGCCGCGACAACACCAGCCGACCTCTTGGTGGAAGAGCGGGCAGAAATCTACATGTCAATCAAGAGCGGTGCTGACCTTAAGGTCGCCGTGATAGAAGCGAAAAACGCGCAATTGAGAGATGGCAACGCAGATGGGATGATCGTCCTTGTCCATCCAGCATTCATTGGATGGACAAGGACGATCATCCCAAAAATCGAACCATGGATGAACGGGACATATGGAGAGCTGGATCACTGAGCCACACAGATACTATCTGGGCATGGGGTTCTTCGAACATACCTGCTCCGAATAGGAAAGGCCCTAACGGCCAGATCCGATTATTGTCTTGTCGCCCGTTTCGATGTCAAAGCTAGTACCAGGAATGGGCTCGAGATAGGGGAAGCTACTCCCAGAGAACTGGTAGAAATGATGCTAGAGAGCAACGCGATGTGCGAAGCAGTGACCAAATTCTCGATTAACGTAATGAATCAAAAGTATACGGACAAAGAGACAAACTGGGCAGGACAATAGACAGGACTAACTAGCTGACTTGAGACAGCGCGAGGGGTTTAAAGTGCCTTGAGGCGGGCACACCCCGAGAGACAGAAAGTGAGTTTAGTTTTAGTTAGGTAGAACGCGAGGTGATTCCGACCCTACCTATACCTCTTAATACCTAGTGGTAATAGTTAGGTATAGGTGTCTTTAAAAGATTTTCACCTCACAGGACAAAAAAGGCTGTAATAAAGATAAACGGAGACGACAAAAAATGGACGAATGGACTATTTGTACGGCCTGAAATACTAATTTACATTTTGACATATTATTAAACATTGCTAAAAACCTTAACGAGTTCACTGAGGAAAAATATTCCAATATTTTTACATTTTCATGCAGATGCGGGAAAATGGTAAGAGTTAGCGAAAATTGCTTAAACGTGAGTTTGTCATTCGAATTCTCTACATTTTGACATATGAACCGATTTTCTAGCATTGCTAATGAAAACGTTACCGAGTTTACTGCGAAATATGCATCAATTTCCAAATGTTGACTTTTTCATGCAGATTTTTGCGGGAAAACTGTAAGAGCTACATAAGAACGTAGGCCCAGAAATACACTGATTTTTGACATATGAACCATCTTTCTAGAGGTGCTAATAAAAACGAAATAAACAAGAAAAAAAAGTCTATTTCACATTTTCATGCAGATTTTACGGGAAAACGGTAAGCGCCTCAGAGAAACGACATGAGTTATCTTCGTGCCACCGTCGCCACAACCCCCACGTCCCCCCACGTCTCCTTCCCCCAATGCTTGGTAGCAGCCTCGATAGAGCCGTTTCCGTCTTGACTGCCTTCCATATGGCCTCCAGCACTTGCTGGTTGTGTTTGGTATTTGACTCTAGCGTAGTCCCCATTTAGCAGATCTTCCTTTCGATGGTGACATTCTTTTGTAGGGCAAGACGTACTCTACATGTTTCCATGTTAACCATATTTTTTCTAGGCTTGCTTATAAAAACGTTACTTAGTTTACGGAGCGAAACAAATTTACTTATATTTACACATTTCTATTCAGAGGCTTGAGGGAAATGTCTCAAGATGCAGCCCCAGGTTATTTAGCATTGCTAAGTGTTACCTAATGAATTAGTTGGGATGCTCGTGGATTAAGTAGCACCTAGATTTAGGGAACACTGGTGAAAATGGTCTTAATGCATTTATTATCTACATATTAGTAGTAGTTACTGTATTTGTTATAATTCTTTATGTGGCTATATCTTCGGGTCCTTCTGCCGTGTGTTAGTGTATGTGTATGTTAGTGTCAGGACTTATTACTTCAGAAACGTAACGAGTTTTCTAAAATGTCCATAATTGTATCCCAGCGACAAATGGTACGTACCGACTACACGGATACAAACCCAGGCCCGTTTGTAAAGCAGGGGTGCTCACCAGTGCACTACATCGTGTATTGGCTACATATTTTCGTAATTATTATTAATTTCTCTTATGTTTCTGTCATATATATATATATATATATATATATATATATATATATATATATATATATAAAATACAGATATAGGATTTATTAAATTGATTCATTACTGTATTACTGCATAGTTTTATATAGTAGTATAGTATTATATATATATAACTATAACTATAACTATGCAGTAATACAGTAATGAATCAATTTAATAAATCCTATACCTGTATCTAACAAAAAAATATGTTTGTTCGTGATTTTGCCGTTTCAATTTAGAAACTGAGTTGTTTATTATTCAGACACAGTTGGGCACATGCCCCCCGGCGTTGAGTTAATTTTTGCAAATCATCCAGCTCGTGCCACACAGTATTAATAATGAAATTCATGCATGGTGGCTAACGCGATTGGTAAACGTTTTGACGCAGAAGAGCCCACACGGAACGAACGCTTTCGATTAAAAATAAACCCACGCACCTCACACGGCCTTGAAACTGAGAAAAAATTATTATTACATGGACAACATATTTATTGCTTTAAACCTTTTGAAAAAAACAGTCAACAGTATTGTGTAACGCGCGGGCCTTCAATTATAATGATGAAAAATTAATTTGTATAAAAGTCGGTGTTTGAATATTTCTAGAGCCAAAGGCGCTGTATCAAAAGTATTTGTGATGGATTTATTATATATGAAATAAATTTGATATTATATCTAGTACTAGGTGAAATTCCCGTCATCCAACGGCGTATGGGAATCAAGTGTCTCGTCAACTCCGTTGAGCGCGTGTCATAGTGCGCCCAGCTTCTTCTTCTTCTAACTAGAGCCGCTTTCGTTTATCGTTCGGGAGCTGTTCTGGCCTGGTCTTAGCTGGCCCGGAACAGCTCCCGAACGTTTAACGAAAGTGCCTTATGCAGTTGAAACTTCTAAGATAACAATACATGCAACTATCGTATGTTCGCGTTGTTTTCGGCCCATTGAACGAACAGAACTGGCATTAATAATAATATTTGTCACGACATGCACTGACAGCATAAACGTTATAAATGAAAGGTCGGTCGTCTTAAAAACAGTCTTCATTTTTATATTATAGCGATGTAATAAATATAAATTATATTAATATAACTGCCCACCCAGCTCAGTGACCTAGTAGTTAGAGGCGTTCGTCTCGTACTGTGCATTGGGGATGGTGAGTTCAAACTATCTGGGCGAATCAGCTTTCATATTTTTCAGAGTTTTTTTTGTGAATTTAAGGTAAACACCGGGTGATTAAACTGCCCTGCGCTGCTTCAATTACCGAAAAAGCCTGACGTCTCATAGTCCTATATAGATAGAAGTTTTTATTTAACAGCACGAGCGCAACACGGATAAATGGATGCAGTTAATGCAGAACCAGATAGACCGAACTAAATGTACCGACTAGCAAGAATATATTTCCAACAAGTATGGAAATTCTACATTCACCGGAGCAAAGAAAATCAAGAAAATCGAAGAAGCTTGAAAAACAGACTATGTTATTGTGATAAAAAACACATAGAAAAATGTCATAGAATTATAAAATACCATTCTGAATTACAAATCACTTTACAAACTGAATATCTGAATTTACAATCAGAACACAAACCATTACGAAATTAGTTTGAGTTGTGCTTGCATAAAGCTCACACAAACTTTATGCAAATGAGAATATTTAATGTGGGCAAATAGGTTCATCGAACATATAGCATGTCCTCAAAATGCTCATTTGTGTCCACTATTTGAACTAGTAACGTTATTAACAGTATTCATCCGGATTTACACGAACAGCAAACAAAATCACCAAATAGACATCAATAGCAAATTAAATAGAACCAACCGAAACCCCTCTACGGGTGGCGATTGCAATTAATTTAATAAATTAGTGCCCGTGTAACTAGGCGACGACCCTCCTTCAATGGGATTAAAATCCGGGATTGATAAAGCGGTGAGATGGCTAGTTTTGTAGGAGCGCAGTGCCGTAAGGTTACCTATTTGTAACGTCATTTGGTCTTAATAGAAACGTTTTTATGTATTTGTAAATGAATTAGTTCACTTAAGTTTATGGTAATTAACCGATAGTTGAAATATAGAAATTGCCCCTTCCGGAAACCATATACATTTGTAATGTATATAAAACGTGTTTCTTTCTGACATATACAGTCTTGGTTTCCCCGGGACCGCTTTAAATGTCTCTTACACATAATAAACATCATTTTTAAATATATGTAATTGCATTACAATGAGGTATTACAGTTTATGACACACATAAGTCTATATTTTGTGACGTAAAATCAAAAACAGAATTCATGATCTTCAACAATAATGAAAAATCAAGCGAGGGTAACATAAAAATCAATGGCCAAACAATAAAACGAACAAAAATTGAAGATTACCTAGGACTAACAATTCAAGATAACCTTAAACGGGATAAACACATGAATAATTTAATAAATAAAAATTCTAAAACTAAAACAAAAATTAGCAACTATATTCTAGCGAAAACAAGAGAACAAGTATACCATGCACGTCACAGAACAACTTTATCAAGAACATATGGTGAAATACAAGCCTGAAAAACGTGTGAAAATCCCCATGTCTCTTCCATACTCCAGTAACCATTCACTCACGCTTCTATTATTTCTCACCCACTCATCTTTTCCACTCTAACACTCATTCGAAAAATGATATTTCTCATACAGCACACAGTTGATTGATCAATTCACAATTTCTTATCCCTTTCTTCCGAACCGCACCTTATCGTCTTTACTATGACTATTTTGAACGAGGTACCTCGCCACAGTCCCAAACACCTGCCTCTTACTACATCCCGGATTGCAGTTGATGGCTCTGATCTTCTACTGTTATTCGAATACTTAATTTTCTCTGCTACCTTCCTTCCAATACTTATTTCACATCTCAACTTTATTCCCGCCCATTTCGCGTATAGGCTTGTACGCGAAATGGACCGAGACAATTAAAGTATTTTCATACATTTTCTTTCTTACTCTCCTCCACACACTGTTTTATGACATTCTAATGTATATCACACCTCTCACACTAATTTGTCTGTTCCCCACCCACTCTCTACTCATATCATACCACTTTCCCACTTGTTTCCCATAGTATACCCATTCGGTTTGTTTCTTGTAGCATATATATTGAGCTGATGACGCGTCTATCCCCCCGAAACCGCTTCAGAAACTATCCTTTCTCTTTTGTTTGGTTTAGTGTATAAGATGATAAACCCAAATGTCAACCTCGCCTGCACCGTGCAAGATAACCAACGAGGCTCTAACGATCGAATGACTACTGGAATAAGTTTCTGGTGGATAAAAGTCAGATGAACCTTAAGATAATCACGAGGCCAACGGCATAGAGATGCAAAAGGCCCTGAAAAACTATTGCAGAAAAACCCAGAATGGGATTCTAATTGCCCAACTGCCCCGGATCTTGGGTGCGTTTTGATAGATGACAATCGAAGAGAAATGGAGGGAGACCTCTGCACATCGTCCGACTAAAAACTAGCAGCAGCAGAAGAAGCAAACACAAGACCAGAGCCCGTGGAAAACACCAACCCATTTGGAGGAGGTAGCGTAACACCAAGGTACCCAGCGATCAAAAGGCAAATGGAATATTACAACCAAGCAAAACCCCCTGGAAAATAGCAGAGAATCACTAGTTGATTTGTTAATGGCGAGTGCTGGAAATTCAGTCTTAAAGGAAGAAAGCCATTGAACTTATACAAGAGGAAAGTCACCTCGCTTCCGGAAAGCAGAGGCGAGAAGACAGAATCAACAGGGGCAAAGAAGAAGCTGGCAAGGCACCACAAAATTGACAGTGACGGCGAAGACGACAGATAGGACGACTTAACACAGTGGTAAGACTAACGGACACGATTGTGACAACAACATATCCAAGGACGCGAAAGTAGACGCAGCGGTGGTTCGTGAGAAATACGAGCGGCTCTTTGGAAAACGGGAACCCCGCTAGATATCCTTCAAAGCGTCAAAGCGAAAGGCCTCAAACACCAGCTGGAGACCCTGATAGCGTAATGGGGACAGGGATATGGAAACAATGAGAACACATATGAGAGATATGCAGGCTGGGCTGGACCAGTTGAACAAGCAAGCATACCATATGGCAGCATAACTTACAGCAGCGGGAGTGGGGACAATGGAGGAGACCATAGCCAGAATACGGGGCTACTTTGTCAAGACACCTACAAGTAAGCAGCTGAGAGTGCTCGGTCACCAGAATGTGAAGGTGGTGAGGAAGGAAACAACCAACTGGTCTCCAAGTGTCGATACAGTTAGGCTAATAGACGAAGAATACAAAGCAGCGACCGGCAGCCGTAAAACTGGACGGCTCGTCGGTGAGTTTAAATTTGAAGGTGAGTGAAGTGGTCACAATTGGCCACACCATGGAGGTACACACTTTCAACAGCCCAGTGGGGAGAACCGAAGGATATACACTATTTACAAGTGATGAGAAGTTGAAGGAAAGCATCTACTATGGCATCCGACGTACAAGGCCAACGAGACAGAGGAAATAATAGTTAAAGCGCCAAGGCTGCCCACCCAGGACATGATGAAAAACATTGCATACAATTTCGCAGACTCGAATGTACAAGCAATTATCAAGAATCTGGAGAAACAACAAACTACTCATAATCCAGAGGATACGGTCATCATCAACATCGCAAACCCTAAGACAACAAAGAAGGAGAAATCAATATTGATCAAACCGACTGATAATATGGGAGATCGACAGCGGGAACAGCAATGTCGCCCGGTTCGAAAAAACTGAAAACGAATATCTCCGTATCAAGGTGAGGGGGAGCGGCGTCAAGCTTGGCGCATTGTGCGAGACCATCAACGCGAATGAGCCAGGAACCGAGGCCAGAGTCATGAGGCTAAGTGTAACTCTACACTCGCCATTAAGGCGACAACTAAGAATGATGAACATTACAAGGTAGAGGAATCCCTACCGGATGAGACCATAAGCGACCATCATTATATCGCGTTTGATATAGACACCGCACCCAGCCGACCAGGACAAACGCCCACATGGAAGTGGAAGATCGGGAAATTGGACCCAGAGCTCCTAAGAATCACCTGTATCAGGGTGACTAAGATGCGATCAAATGGTGACTCGGAGACAACGGCCGAGGACATCAACGGTAGACTTCAGACGGCATGCAGATCCGCAATGCCGACCTGACGAACAATATACAGAAGACGTAGTGGTGGTGCCAGGAAGTGGTTGAGGCGAGGCATGAGGCTAAAAAGGCACGGAGGAGAGCTCAAATTGCAAGAGCAGTCGGGATGGAGATCGAACAGATAGCTATGGAAGTAGTTCAGGCGGGCGAAAAGAGCCAAAACGATGGTTGGCGCAGGATCTGCAAGGAAGTAAATTAGGATCCCAGGGGTCTACAAACTTGCCATGAAGAAGATCGGCGCTCGCCCACCTGAACCGAAGGCCTCAGTCCCTGGAGGCGTGGAAGCAGTTCTAACTGCGCTATTTCCCCCAGGACTGGATGACGAACCCCAACAAGTGAGGGATGAACAGGACAACTCAACACAGACCCCTATGACAAACTGGACGGAGGAGGAAGTGTAAGCAGCACTAGCAAACCTCCCAGGAAAGAAAGCGCCCGGCCCGGATGGAATCCCCAATGAGATTATTAAAGCAGGGGCTCCTGAGATAACGGAAGAGCTAACGATTATAACAAACACCTGTCTGAGACAGACCTCCTTCCCGAGGCGATGGAAATCCACCCGCCTCGTGCAAATACCGAAGCCGGGGAAACCCCAGCGCCTACAGGCCGCTCTGCCTCCTTGATGGTCTAGCTAAGACCATGGACAAACTGATAGTAGACGCCTCACTGATGCCATTGATGCTGCCGGGGCCTCCATGACCGGCAGTATGGCATCCAGAAGGGGAGGTCCACAACTGACGCAATTTTTATATATACTTTACTCATTATAGTAGTAGTAGCTTAAATTATATATTTTTGAAAAGGGCATATTTAAAAAAAAAACTTGTATCTTTATAGGGCTATCAGCCGTGAGGCTTTTCCGCCGGCCAAGCTAGAAGCTCAGAGGAGTTTATTCACCCGGCAAATACCGGCTTAACTTCACAGAAACCCTCTGAAAAACTTTGAAAGGTGATTCGCGAAAATTCGCCCCAATAGGGTTCTAACTCAGGCTCCCCAATGGTCAGTACGAGACGGACGACACCTCTAACCACTCGGCCACTGAGCTGGGCAGACATATTTTAATATACAAATTATATTTTAAATTTTTAAAGTTACAATTATTGAAGGCTATTTGGTATCTTGGAAAATATATATACAAGTGTGAATCCACCCCTTAGCAATCTACATATCTAGATTTCGATCTTATTAGATATCATTAGTGTAGCTCAGCTAGTGAGGATGAATTCACACAATATCTCGAGTGGTTATATACAAAAATAATACAACTAATCCCCTAGAAGGAAAGCTAAACGACATCTGGCGGCACCACATCAATTAGCAATGCACACTCATATGGTAATAACATGCTCATGCCATCAGGATCACCGGGTAGTGCCCTCTATGGAATAATATTCCAACTGAGTGCTAGAAATAGCAGCACAAGGCCAATCTTATAAAACCTTTATAAGTGTGAATTCACCATTACCATATGATGCCGTCAGATGGCGTTTAACTTTCCTCCTAGGGGGTTAGTTGTATCACTACCACTCGAGATATTGTGTGAATTCATCCTCACTAGCTGAGATACACTGATAAGTTATAATAAGATCGAAATATAGATATGTAGATTGCTAAGGGGTGGATTCACACTTATATGTTTTTAAGATTGGCCTTGTGCTGATATCTCAAGCACTCTGTTGGAATATTATTCTATAGAGGGCACTACTCAGTGATGGCATGAGCATGTTGACGGTTATTACCATATGGGTGTGCATTGCTAATTGATGTGGTGCCGCCTGATGGTGTTTAACTTTCCTCCTAGGGGGTTAGTTGTATCATATTGGAAAATAATTCCACTATAAGTTTTATATCATCTTTTTACTACAACTTTATCTTAATGTATTAATGTGTATTCATTTGTTTTTTTTTAACTATTAACATACAGCATTCCATTCTGTAACTTATATGAAAAGCTCAATTCACGCCATAAAAAAATTATCCGATTCAAGTCGGGCTTGAATAGTGAACTAAGCGTTTGCAGCATTTCCAATTCACTGTTTGCAGTTATTATTTTATGGCGAGTGCGATTTTCTCTCCGAGTTTTATCGTGGGTGCCATTAAGGAATCCGATTATGCACGCGTCGAGTGGCCGTCTCCCTGTTGACCTTTAAAGGATCCGGGACGGTAATTTGATTAAGGTTGCATCCCCCGGTGGTCTTAACGTTATCGTTATAGGGCCAGACGTCCGCTGGAGGAGTTATTACCGCGAAAGCTTACACATAATAGGGTTATTGGCAACAATTAGATATTGATGTTAAGAGCGCGCGAATGAACTCCATGGAGGGCTTCAATATTAAATTATTAATTGCGTGATAACTGCTTGAACGTGAAGTAGTTTACCGGACTATGATCATAATGGTAAGTAGGTTTGGTTCTATGAGCCTAGCTAAAAGGTGAGATGTTGATCAATGATCAGACTCATGTTCGAAATCACCCTCTAGCGATATTTATTTGTTTTCTTTATTTAATTTTTAATAGTGTTTGTTCTCAACTATTGATGGAAAGTAACTGAAGGAAGTGATAAAATACCATGCATTTGTTTCCTATTGCAGATTTCGGGTAGCCCAGCGAAACACTAAATAATTTTGTAAATCAATAAAGGAGATGAATAAAACTACTATGTTTTTTACCACTTATTTAAAATAAGTGGTAAAAACATAGTAGTTTTATTCATCTCCTTTATTGAAAATGATTTACCACGTACACACGTACATTCAATTTCTGAATTTTGTAAATCAAATAAAATGTAATAAAGAAAGGTCATATCTAAATAGTACAACTATTTTTTTGTATATAACCACTCGAGATATTGTCTGAATTCATCCTCACTAGCTGAGCTACACTGATGAGATCTAATAAGATCGAAATCTAGATATGTAGATTGCTAAGAGCTAGGTTCACACTTATATATGGTCATATTTTTATTATTTGTCTCTTTGTATGGGCCTGTGAGAATGAAATAGGGCAGCCATATGCTTTGTTATATGAGCCTGCGTGAATGAAGGTGACGTGTCACGTTTAAGTTGATTTGAGAAGAAGAAGGGTTTGCGTTGGGTATTTCTGTAAATCGACGTGCGCTGTTACAGACTTGAAAAATTCTAAATTGTTCGCGACAACAATACCTTACTACTAGTGTATTTTTTTCCCGGAAAATTATCGCATATTTCCACAAACAAGTTCAAAAACGTGACGACGTTTTCGGTAAAACGATACCTTCCTTATACAGCAGTGCTGTATTCGGAAAGTTAAAATGTAACTGCCCACGTCGATTTAGAGAAATACCAAACGCAAACCCTTCTCAAATCAACTTAAATGTGACACGCCGCGCCTCATTCTCACAGGCTCATATAACAAAGCATATGGCTGCCCTATTTCATTCTAACAGGCATAATAAAGCATATGGCTGCCCTCTCTATTTTATATAATTTTTAATCTGTTGAAGCTCTTTTAAGATGTGTTGAAATTTTACAAATATAATAAACTGTATTAAATATCGGATGTAGATAATAGTTTTATTCTTCAGTTATTGATTTATTAGTAGCAAATAGAAGTGCACAATTATTGACAATGGTTTTCTAGATTTATTGTATAAGTCAACTTAATAGACATATCGATATATCCATAAAGAAACGTTTTATGTAACAAGCTCCCATGACCTTGTTTGCTTATTAAAACTGTTTTTTATGACCTATGTCCTTTTATGAGGTGTTTCATTGTAAGTTATAGAACATTCTGTATAACAACACATACCTTTCACCTTATATTGTTAAAAATGTATATAAATTTGAAAATAAAATCTATTATTAACTAACTACTGCAGCTTCTATAATAAACCTATTCATATTATACTAAAACCCGTTATATCATTGAAATAATTTTGCCGGTGCTAGAATGTTATATTTAGCAAACTGCAAATTTAATTAACGTCAAAATAAACGATTGCTTTTGCGTGTGAGGCCCGTTTAAAAAAATAAATAAAAATAAATACCGCTCTGTCGGATTACAAATCACCACAGGGGATTAATTTTTTTGCCTACGTGCTGGAACGTTGAAAATTGCTGACGCCGGCGCGTAATTCCAGAAAATCTTATTACAAATTCAAATACGGCTTCACATTGCAGCGACATCACAAGATTCTTAATTTTCTAAACGCGAAATTAGACGAGGAATGTATAAACATTTAAATGTAGTAAATTTTTATAATATGAGTTATATTAATGATTTACTTTAAATATAACGTTAATATCTTATATATTTTTTGCATAGAATAATCCTGGAATAAGGTATGATTATTTTCCTCGTTCTATAAACACTAAACCAACACCATATAAATTGTATAATATTAAAATTAGCGTTCACCTTATTTTCATTTAGTTTATTAAATCATAAATTATGTGCATTATGTCAAAATTTTAATTATATTTCTAAAACTGAATTTATCCTTCATTTGGACGGCTCAGCGGCTGGAAATTGTGCTCGGTCAGGATATTAAGGTCGACGCAGCGGTAGGGAAATTTCTTGGCCGGGGCCGTTTTAAATTATCTTTGATATCGAAGCGGACTTCTAACGTCCGGGCAAAACTATTATATGTTTTAACCGAGCCGCGCTCAATAGTTGGTTCCTTCATGAAACCGAGACAAGTTTGAATAGTTTAATTAAATTTGTGCTACGTTACTACAAAGCCACCCAACTGTTGCAGTAGTTGCAATTATATATTTTGCGGTTGTATGCTAATTAGATTATATAATATGACATTTACTTTATAAATATAAATATTATATATTAATTTTCATTTGCAGTTACGGTTGCGGTAGAAGTTGAAGTTGCACTACTTTATTTTAATTAACAAGGGGATATTAAAGAGGAATTTAAAATAGCAGGTATTGTTTAAAATGTACAGAAAGTTAGATACGTATATTATACTAATCTTATGACAATTTGTTCTAATAATAATAATAATAAACCACTTCACGGGTAATTCTTTCGAAACCAAGTGTCAATAAAGAAGCTAGAGTGTTATGGCTACAAAGCTCTGGTTTAAAAAATGAGACCAAAAGCCTCATTATTGCAGCTCAGGATCAGGGACTCAAGACTAGATATTATCAGAAAGATAACTGAAAGCAAAGTGTAGCCAGTAAGTGCAGATTATCTAACAAAGCAGACCAACATATCAGTTATCTTATTTCTGGATGCCCGATACTTGCTCCAACTATATTCACTGACAGACATAATAAGGTAGCAAGCTACATACACTGGAGTATGTGTACGGAATTAGGCTACAGTCTACTGACAAGTGCTACGAACATGTCCCCGACAAAGTTATCAACTTCATAATATACTTATAATGTGGAATGTCCCGATAATAACTGAGCGGACATTGAAGTATCTGACAAGCGGAAAAAACGTAGTTACTGAATGATATCTCAGGCAAGTCAGTAGAATCTGGAACACGAAGGTCAGGACAGTACCAGTAATGGTGGATGCGCTCGGCACTATAAAACTAGGATTTGAAGACAACCTTCAATTAATGGCCAAGCGACTACAAGAAATCCAAAAAATAGCAATAATGGGAACAGCCCACATATTGCGTAAGGGGTTGTGGTAAATACCTTTGATCTTTTGTTAAGATTTGGCTTTACCCATACCAGCAAGAAGATTAAAGAAAATAAAATAATAGCAAGAATATAATCTGTAGTTTTACATAATATAAATATGAACAAATTAGTCATCCTTATAATATAAAAACGAAAATAATGTTCTAAAGTCGACCGACTTGTCATTTATGACTTTTGTGCTGTTAGTGCATGTCGTGACAAATATTTTTATAGTTTCATTCGTCAACAGACAGTGACACAACAGAAGTGTTGCATTGGGGCAAAGCTTTCTCTGTCGGTCAATTGCTGCTGGACTTATTGAATAAAAATAACCGCATTTGATCATCTCTTTATTATTCCATATAACCCTAAGACCCAGACTCTATTAATAACTAGATAGCTAAATTAGAGACAATTACAACCCAGTACAATGAAATAGGACTCTTACGTAAATGGCAGGCAAACTACCTCAAATAACCTGAGTAGGTTTAAAAGCACATGCGCAGTCTATATCTAGGTATGTAACTAATATGGTCTGTGTGTGTACCTTTACACGGTTAGGACGAAACAGACCTTACCCTAACGTGCCATGGGCGTAATATTGTTTGCCCAAGGTTTGTCTAGGCAGGTCCATATCCCCATGGGATCCTAATTAGTGAACCGAACAACAAGAAACTAGATCGTGGATGACGGACGGACCAAAAGGTGATGTAGGCATTAAGATCATTAGCGACCATCATCCACACATCACGGCATACAGCTCACACACGAGAGGAATGGGCTACAATAGTAGGCGCAACACTATACTCTAGCTACCTTTCATCAAACTGCACCAGAACGCATGAAAACAATTGGTTAGCAACGCTTGAAAGTACTGTAAGAGCGAACAAGGGCATAGTGGCCGGATTCTTTAATTCCAAGGCAACAGCATGGGGGTCAACGGCCTCAACTGCGAGAGGTGAAGCATCACATCCACAGTCGACCTGGAGGTATGCAACATTGGGCAAACTCCAACATTCCCGAGAAGAGAGCAAACATCGATTATCGATATCACGACCAACCTAATGTGACGAGTACGAGGCTGTAAGCTACTCGACGATGAAGAAATACTAAGTGGCCACAATTATATTAAAGAATCTGCTAGGGCTCCAAAGGTCGACACCGAGGGCAGTGCTGTTGCAGGAGACAAGTCGTATGAGTATGTGGTGGGAGTCGTGTGTGAGGGTTGTGAAGTTTGAGGAAAGATTGCAGGATTTGGGCGAGGAAAGACTGGTACGGGAGGTATGGATGAGGTGTAAGAGTAGAACAGAGAGTAGATGGAGGAAGGATAAAGAAAGGATGTATGAAAGAGTGGGTATGTCTGAGGTGTGGGTAGAGGAGAAGCTGAGAGAAAGGGGTAGCCTAGGAACTGAGATAAGAGAGAGACTGAGGGATATTGAGTGACAAGAAAGGCAAGTGAGAATGGCTGAGAGCTCATACAACCCTGGCTACGTAGAGTGGCAAGTGCAGGGGAAACTCCCGAGCTACTTAGCCAGGGGAGAGTGGAGCAGAGAGGACAAAGTATGCATGGCAAGAGCGAGGTGTGGGTCAGAAGAGCGAGGAAGAAAAGTGTGGATGGGGGCTGGGGTACACCGCCTGTGCGCTGTGTAGGAAGGGGAGTGACACGTGGTGGCACCTTAGCAAAGAATGTGAGGGAGTAAAAGCAGAGTGGGTGGGATAGTGCAGAAAGCTGACACCTACCTTCCCCCAGACGAGGAGATGGAACACAAAAACTAATAAAAATCCTAGAGCGAGCATCACGCCACCACAACAGATAGCCCAGATGAAATGGAGAAACTTAACACCAAACTCCAGAAAGTCTGCAAGGAAACAATATCTAGTAGAACAACAAAAACTGAAAGAAAAACGGTGCCCCGAGTCCAAGAAAGAAAGAAAAGGCTCCGCGACGGATGACAGCGAGAGCGGCGGGGCCGGCGATACAGGAGCTCCATGAACAATATTGAACACGGAGAAGGGAATTCAGGCAGGCGATAGAGCGCAGTCAAGAGGTCTTCTGGAAACAGCAATATCTGGAAATCGAGGACGACCCATGGAGCCCAATCTGGGAAAAAATAGGAGATTCTAAAGGCTGCAAGCCACCTCCCTAACCGGAAAGCTGCAGTGCCCGATGGCATTCCGAATGAGCTACTTACGTCAGCCGCACCAGCACTTGAGCCCTAGCAAACAGGTGCCTACAATTAGGAAAATTCCCAAAGAGATGAAAAACCTCCCGACTGGTCATCATACTAAAACCAGGAAACGACCTAAAAGCATACAGTCCCCTTTGCCTTTTGGATGCGACGGCGAAGATCGTGGAGCGAGTAATCGCCGACCGTATTGCCGAGGCTCTCGAGACCCCTGGACGACCGACAATACGGGATCCGGAAAGGACGTTCGACGACCGATGCAATCTTATCAGTCCGAAAACTTGTCAGGGAGGCAAACGAGGGCGACAGCGAAGACATTGTATGAAGATCACCCTGGACGTGTCAAATGAGTTCAACACGTTACCATGGGTGGCCATCACAGGGGCGCTACGATGAAGGTAAACACCAGAAGACCTGGTAAAACTGATACAAGGATATTTGAGACCGATAAGTGACTTATGAGGGCACCGGATGGCTGACTAAGTTCGAGGTTCCACAAGGTTTCGTACTGTGGAAAGTAGGCTCAGGAGACAGGCCAAAAATAGATATACCGAAACTAAGATCGGCTTTAAACCGAAGGAAGAGCCGTAAAGCCCCAGGAAAGAACATAATATCGTGTGAGATGCTAAATGCAGGTGGGGCATCGCTTTATAAGGCAATACTGGTCCTTAAATTTATTGAAGAGGGTAAAATACCTGATGCTTGAAAAACAACGTACTCATCCTACTGTACAAAAAAGGGCATTGTACAGATACTAACAACTATGGACGTATCCTGTCGTACGGAGCGGAAACCAGAGCGTCAACCAAACGGCAATTAAAAACGACGGAAATGAGAGCTCTGAAAACTATTCCCGGATACACGATGTGGGACAGACAACGAAACACCCAGATAAGAAACAAATGCAAAATAGAACACGTAGTACGATGGGCGAGACATCGCAGACATGAGTGGAACAGCCACGTAATCAGAATGACCGGCAACTGTATAGCAAAAATAGGCCGCAACGACAAACCCGTCGGAAGGGCGACCACCAAAAGGATGGCGCGACAGATGGCAGTCATCCCAAGAACAACATGCAGGGTAACGCACCAAGACAGAACAGGCAACCTCGCCTACTGGAAGAAGTAGAAGAAAAAGATAAACGCGGGATGGAGCGGAATGTTACATTCATAATATTTTTCGATGGTCGTGCGGATCGATTGGATGTGGTCAGTTGTATTGAATCCTTTTCTGGCCTGACCGTTCAACCGGCTGATAAAAGGGCTTGTTACTCTGGCGTTTAGTAATAATCTTCATAAGGATATTGTAGAATATGAATAGAGTAGACTTATAGGCCTATAGTTGTTAGTATCTGTACAATCGCCTTTTTACAGTAGGATGAGGTACGTTTTTATCAAGCATCAGGTATTTTACCCTCTTCAAGATATTTATTTAGTAGGACTAGTATTGCTTTATAAAGCGATGCCCCACCCGCATTTACCAACTCACACGTTATTATGTTCTTTCCCGGCGCTTTACGGCTCTTACTTCGATTTAAAGCCGATCTTAGTTTCGGTATATTTATTTTTGGCCTGTCTCCTGAATCTACTTTCCACAGATAAAACCTTGTGGGCGCCCCCAGTGACCTCGAACTTAGTCAGCCATCCGGGTGCCCTCATATCGGTCGCAAGTATCCTTAAATCAGTTTTACCAGGTCTTCTGGTATTTCTCTTTATCGCAGCGGCGCTGTGATGGCCACCCATTGTAACGTATTAAACTCATTGGATTTTCGATTCATTAAGGATAATTCCTAGGTTGCCAAATACCTAGGAATTATCCTTAATGAACTGAAAACCCCTATAAACCCTATAAGTGCAAAGTATACATTTCTTACATCCTGCTAGTAACCACATACGGACTCGAAACCGTAACTATAACTAAGAGCAGTGCAACCGCCCCGGGTGTATCAGAGAGCATTAGAGAGAAGAATGATGGGGGGTGAGCATTACAGCTCATGCCCATGACACACAGGATCAAAACGAGGAGATCAGAATGAAAACAGGGATGGGCTTGTCATGTCGCTAAGGATGACCAAACATGGATAAAAAGCGTCATGCAGAGTCATGCAGTGAGCACGACAATCAAAGCGGCGAGTAGGTCGACCAAAAGCAAGACGGAGGAACGATATCCAACACCGAGCGGGAAACAACTAGATAGAAGCAAAATGGAGGGGCGATATCCAACACCAAGCGAGAAACAACTAGATACAAAGAATCTAAAATAGACAATCGTGGAGACAGATGTATGAGGCTTTCATTGAGGAGTGAAATACTACATACCGATGGTGATGATAATGATTCATGCATCCATATTAATAGAAAAAATTCTTTTGACTAGACATTTCAGGACGTTAGAGAGTACTAATATAAATAGTCTCGAACTTTAACATACCGAGATATAAACAGGTAAACTTGAAAATTCAACTTACGTTTCTTTTATTGTTTGCAATAAAAAAAATACCTTTTTTATTTTTATTTTTATTTAGAAACTCGAAATTTGTCACCTAGTTAGGTGGCCGAGTGGTTAGAGGCGTCGTCCGTCTCATACTAAGTATTGGGGAGCCTAGGTTCGAACCCCATCGGGGCTAGTTTTGGCGAATCACTTTTCACATATTTTCAGAGGTGTTCTATGATGTTAAGGAACAATACCGGGAGATTAAACTCCTCTGATCTTCTCCCGCCAGCAGAAAAGCCTTACGGCGGATAGCCCCATAAAGATAGAAGTTTCTTTTAGCAGTTTCTCTATCAAGGTGATGTAAAAACTGATCTGGCATCTATGGCTGATTACATTTCTGAATATGGTCGCCTCATCTATCACCCCTATTTTTTCTCTATATCATTTATTATTTATAACCTGGGAATATCATACATATTATAGTATATTTATTGTATTAGGAGGATATAATATCGATTTAGCCCAAATATTATCTGATCTATAGAAATAAATCAATTTTCATCACAAAGACTGTTTCCATGTGTATTTCGAATAAAATCTAAAATTATTGCTGCTCGACATTGTCGCGAGGGGATCATACAATATCCCTAGGGGAGTTCGATCGCCATATCACTCCGGATTCAATTCTGACAAAGTTCTGTTATTTGATGACGATGTCATTATATCCCATCATTATAAATAATAGCGCAATTTACATTTTATGCGAACGAGCGGATTGTAATAACTGTATTTGGAATTAATGATATTTAATACTAATTGTTAAATGTTTAACGCTACATAATACATTTTATAGGTAATACAATTTTGTACATGGTGTAACTTTTCATCAAGGAAAGAAAGGGTCAATTTTCAAATCAGAGAGATTCTTCAATTCAAAGACAAATAATTTAATTCAGAAAAAGACAAACATATTCTTTATTAAGATAGAAGAATGATTGAATTCAGAAAAGAGCAAGATTCAAAGATAAATTTTGCAAAACAAGAGCAATACAAGAGAGAATATATTAACATCGAAGGAATTGAGAGAAATTTCGTGAAACATCTAGAAATTGTTAAATTCAAAAAAGATACAGAAATTCTTCAGTTCAGAGAATAAACCAGAAAGTCTTTAGTTCGGAAAAAGAGAATTTTACAATTAAAAAAAATAAACTTCTATCTTTCTAGGGCTATCAGCCGTAAGGCTTTTCCGCCGGTCAGGGAGAAGCTCAGAGGAGTATAATCACCCGGTATTTACCATAACTTCACAGAAAACCTCTGAAAAACTGTGAAAGGTGATTCGCGAAAATTCGTCCCGATGGGGATCGAACTCAGGCTCCCCAATGCTCAGTACAAGACGGACGACGCCTCTAACCACTCGGCCACTGAGCTGGGTACAATTTGTAATTTACCAAATTTCCTATTATATCATTTGCTCGCATAAACACAAATTTGTAACTTGCATCCGCATTTTTGACATTTGAGAGTCAGATGAAGAAATATAGATATGGTATCGATTTCTTCAAAAAAAAATTATTATTGAAATTGAAAGAAGTTAATGAGATTCAATCATTTCATGTTGAAAAAATATACATTCCTAATACTTTTATAGTTGGCTGTGCTCAATACACATTTGGTCATTTTGTTCCTGTTTAAAGAAAAAACACACGAAAGCAGAACATGAAAATGACCCCTGTTTAGAAAAACATATGAAAGGTATCATCAATTAAAATAGTGGTGTGTATATAATCAGTTTTTTTCTCTCCTGTCGAATAAAATTTTTAGATGTGTGGAGTTGCTGCTTAGGCGACGATATAAACAATACGGCACATTATTAGAAAAAATAAGTAACATTAAAAAAAAAACTCATCTTTAGCAACTCGCGGGCGATAAACGAAAGCGGCTCTTGTTCTATGTTATATGTGTATTTTTTTTATTTTTCTAATATTCACATGATACAACTAACCCCCTAGAAGGAAAGTTAAACGCCATCTGGCGGCACCACACCAATTAGCAATCCACACCCATATGGTAATAACCGTCAACATACTCATGCCATCAGGATCACCGGATAGTGCCCTCTATGGAATAATATTCCAACAGAGTGCTTGAGATATCAGCACAAAGCCAATCTTATAAAACATATATAAGTGTGAATCCTCTTAGCAATCTAGATATTTAGATTTCGATCTTATTAGATCTCATCAATGTAGCTCGGCTAGTGAGGATGAATTCACACAATATCTCGAGTGGTTATATACAAACATGATACAACTAACCCCCTAGGAATAAAGTTGTTTTCATTAATTCGGTTTGAATTCATCCTCACTAGCTGAGCTACACTGATGAGATCTAATAAGATCGAAATCTAGATATGTAGATTGCTAAGAGGTGGATTCACTTATATATGTTTTCTAATATTGTTTTCGGCGACTTTTTATTAGAATGAGTCTATATAGAACATATGAGCTTGTGAGAATGTGGTGTAAGCCACATTTGAATTGTATTGACAAAGAGAAGATTTCGCGTTTGGTATTTATGTAAATTGACGCAGTTATATTTTTATTTATAAATAAATTGATTTCAAGTTGCGCACGTTGGTTTACATAAATACATACCGTAAAATATTCTCCTCTGCAAAACAATTCAAATATGACTTATATATTTTCTAAATCCAAAATCCAGATCTCTAGTATGAAATGAGGTATAGTTTCAAAACATCACGCAACTAGTTTTTGTGAAAAGTTATTAGTCAAAAATAATTTTCGGGTATAATGATTATACCTGAACAAGTTCATGTGTAAGTTCTTTGTAATACCATTTTCAGTTACTTCTTGTAAAAATAAGGTGGTGATATAAAATAATAAATAATTCTAAAGATTATTATAATATATATATATATATATATATATATATATATATATATATATAATTCTTAATATTTTGTATTGTAACAAAATAAGTAATACAAACTAAATTGTAAGAGAATATTCTTATTTTGTAAGCAAAAATAATATAAAATAATCCTTATTTCCACATTCGTTCTGTCTAAGATATTAATTTATTTGCTATTTATCTTTTTATGTCAGCATAAACCCACCTTGAGACTATAGAACTTGTTTTCTAACCCAAAATCTCGAATCTCAAATGAGATATAATTTAAAACAGTCTACACTTTTATGTATAAGAAAAATGTAATAAGTAATAAATCTTATCGCGTGTAATGATGTGCTTGTAATTTCACGTCCTACTAAATTCACGTCTACTTTAATGAGTATAGTATAACGCAGATGAGATTACATATTGAACTATTTTGCAATTGTTGAAATGTGTTCATGCTGTTCCATTTGATAAATTATTACACATTAATTCGACTACTAAGCAACTATGTGTAGTAATACAAGAGTTGTATTTAAACCTGTCGTTGCTGGAAATTTTCAGTTTTCACCATCAAAACATTCATCTAAATATAATCCTCTCCATCAAAAATATTCAACATCCATCTACCTTTTGACTCACGAACAGTATATTCCCTCAACGCATCACCAACGAATGATTGGCACGCAGTCGAAAACTGGGTCGCGCGCTCGTGATAAGCAACAATAGCGGTCGCGCCGGAAATCGCGAGGGGTTGGCAAGAACGACGCCGTGGTACGCGCGACGCCGCCGCCAGTTTGACACTGGACGCCCGATCTTTCTCTCTCTCGCGCCGAGGCGAATTCGGCCGGCGTCGCCGTCGGATCGACCCCGAAACGCTACACAGCTTGGTCCGGGAGCCGCTCTCTCGCCCTGCATGATGTGTGTAGCCCTTCATTATTCCAACCCCCCTTCTACCCTCTCGCCACTTCCGGCCAGACGGAGCATCGTTTTCGCGGTGCTTACCCCGATTGCACCGCGGTGTTTTGCTGTTTATGCCACCTGCGCTTCATTAAATATGTCAATGCGGGCTTAAAATACAAAAATTGAATGCGACAAATTGAACATATGCGTATGTGTGGGTGTCTGATGAAAAATATTTTTGAGGCTCAAGGATGACAGCTGGCTTAAATCATATAAATATTTTTCTCCGTGCCAAAAAATTACGGCTGGATTTGAAAGGGCCACACACAGTTTTATAACCCTGCGATGTGGGGTTATTCTAACTTTAGCTTTAATTTCACGCGTAATAAACTTATCCAATTTCATTAGTTGAGCTTGATTTATGTATTTTTAGCATATAAATAAACTCATTTATATCCAAGCTGTTATTTTAAATTATATCTCAGGAACTAATATGTTAATTTATACCATTGTTTTAAGTATTGTTTATATGTTTTAGTTGACACACAATGGTCTAACTTATAATTTTGTTTAATAGATATTTCGACGATTGCTTTACTTTACAACTAGCAAGTACATTGGGTACCATCTCAATTGACATCCTCACCTCGCAATATATTAGTAAAAAAATCCAGAAAACTAAAGGAGCATTAAAATATATATGAGAATCATCAAAACAAAAATCAAAACCTAATTTTGAAAATTACGACACTTGTCATTTCTCACTGCGATATGCATGTACATTAAAAAGAAAACATTTCAAATAAAAGTGTTCAGATAATAAAAACATTCTCGAAATAGAAATATTAATTAATTAATATTTCTACTTCGAGAAGCTGTTTTTAATGTACTCTCATATCGCACTGAGAGATGACAAGTGTCGCAACTTTCAAAATGAATTTTCAGGTTTGGATTTTTGTTTTGACGATTCTTATGTATATTTTAATGCTCATTTAATCCATTTTTTGCGTTTATAATAAACCAAATTATGATTTAAAAATTATATAACATTATTACTCAATAGTAAAACCAGTAAAACTACTGGAAGTATTGCAGTCTTTAAAACGCATTTATCTCAAAAACTGTAGTTGGAAGTTACATTTGTCATATCACATACTCGGATACCCTTAAAAAATTAATTTAATTTACTTCGAGAAATATTTGATAAAAACAGTTTTTATTTAATTGCTGATTCCTAATGATACAGACATAGATATTATTTATTTTTATGCCTTAATAGTTATATTATATATTAACCAAAAATAAATTGAAAATAGCCTTCTATCTTTATAGCTATCTGCCCGAGGGCTTTTCTGACGGCAAATGGAGAAGCTCACAGGAGTGTAATCACCCGGTATGTACCTTAACTTAACAGAAAACCTCTGAAACTGTAAAAGGTGATTCGCCCAGTTACATAATTGTAACAAATACAGTAACTACGTCTCTCTACTTACTTACTAGATAAAGCCAACACAATACAAACTTGCTTTCGATATATCATAAATTCCAAGAATAAGAAAAATGTAATTTATCAATGTTGTGTCGAAAATAAAGACTGTCAAGACGATACTGTTGAATTTTTTAAACCAAAATAACCAAAATCAGACAAAGATTCAGATGTTATGGAGGCAATTTATAATTTCTATCCAATATCTATAAGTGTTAAATGTTAAATGTTGATAACCCAAAAAAGGATATGCAAGATGTGCAGCAGGAAATATTTTTTTTTTTTCTGAACACTATTTGTTTTCTATTTATTATAATAATTTTTCATTATTCGTATTCTTCAAGAAATACTTATACTATAAAAGCATTTCACCAACTTCCAGACATGGTGTGAATATTAGCGCAATTAAAATAATGCCGAGTATTAAAGTCTACAAACTTCGGCAATTTATGGCGAAAGCGCCGGGATGTATTAGGGCGTAAATCTGTAATTATGTTTTTAGGAATAATGTGCTGGATAACCGAGGTCAGTGGCCTAGTGCTTAGAAATGCCATCCGTCCCGTAGAGTGCACTGGGGAATGAAAGATCAAACCCCGAAATTGGGCGAAATTTCACCTTCTAAAGATTTTCAGAGGTTTTCTGTAAAGTTAAGGTAAATACCGAGTGATTACATTCCTTTGAGCTTCTCCGATAGGTATAAAGATAGTCGTTTTTTGTTCTGGAAAGCTAATTTTACAAAAGTTTTATAGAAATTTATAACTTTTTTCTTAATTTTAAATGATCCTTACACAGTTATCAAAAATGAGAGTGTGTGCGTTGTTTCTGGGCAAATTATGGTACCGTTCATAGCTAGTTCTGGATAGTTATAGATAATTCTGGATAGTTCTGAATAGTTCCGGATAGTTCCGGATAGGACCGGATAGTTCCGGATAGTTCTGGATAGTTCTGGATAGTTATGGATAGTTCTGGATAGTTTTGGATAGTTCTGGATAGTTCTGGATTGTTCTGGATTGTTCTGAATAGTTCTGGATAGTTGGCTGGAGGGTAGCACAGCTAGAGACACTAAGGCCTCAAAATGGGCCCTTTGTGAAACCTCCCTTTAGCCTTAAACTCACTCGTCCCACCAGTCAATTCTGCGTGCGAACTACAGAACTCTGGTGACTGAGTTGCCAATGCTGGCCATATAAGACCATTCATAGATAGTTATTATAGAAAAGATTAGAGCGAATGGGTTTGATTGAAAAATAGATTGAACGATGTCTACAGTAAAACTTGGAGTAGGGTATCAAATGGAGTAAATAATCATGAAAGGTTAGAGATATCCACATTGGTTAGACACTGATGCCCGATTAGCCGCCTGCTATTTAAACTGTTTGTGGCAAAAATGAAAAATATATTAGAGGGGCCAGGTGGGTGGAGTCATAGCAGGTCAAAAGAAAGTGTGGATGTTGGTGTATGCAGATGATATGGCGGCGCTAACAAAAAATCGGAAATGAGTTGAAAAATATGATAGGAAGACTAGAGAAATATTTTAAAACCCAAATGCTGAAAGTGAATGTGGATAAATTATTGCACGACACTTGCTTCTACATGCGGCTTCGGTAAGCGTCCACGCCTCTACCCCGTACATCAGTATCGAAAAGACATCTAAGAAGTACGAAGATGGAGATTTATATTCATATTACAAAGCAAGTTCCTTATTCAGTTGAAGATCGTTCTGACTTATTCAATGCGGATTTTGATCTCTTGTGTCTGGTCCCATTCTACGTTTAGATTTGTACCCAGGTAATTGGTATTTTTGACCCTTTGTAGTTGGGAACCATTTACGTGAAATTGGTCATTATGTTATTGATGTTATGGTCCTCGCTCATTGTCATGACTTTAGTTTTTGGATATATTTAGCCCCATAATGTAAATATAGCATACCCCGACCGCATTCTATATGAGTCTCTAGAGTTCTTCTGCAGTATCCACAAGCAGGAAAGTATCGTCCGCATATCTCAAATTATTGATGATTTACTTCGTTTGGCCGGATTCCTTGCTTTTACATCTTTCAGTGCCTCTCTGAAATCTCTCAGAGTACGCGTTAAAAAGCATCGGAGAGAGCATACATCCATGTCGGGCTCCCTGGCAGATATCAAACTACTCGGATATTCCATTCTCAATACACACACAGGCCCTTTGATGCCAATAAAGGTTAGAGATTATGCGGTTGTATCTATCGTTCAAGTCTGAAAGATGAAGGGTCTCGATTAGCTTTCCATGATTAGCATTATAGCATTTTCGAAATCTATGAAGCAGCAGAATATATCACAGTTTACATCGCGTACCTACTGAATTAGAAGGCCAAACAAAGCCTCTCTAGTGCCGAGACCGTTTCGGAAACCAAATTGCGTCTCGCTGATGTTTTCTTCGAGTTTTGGATATACACGCTCATGGATAATTTTCAGGAACACATTCAAAATGTCTCTCATTTGGCTTTATTGATCTGTAGTCCTCACACTTTTTTGAAGTCGCTTTCTTCGGAATTGGAATAAATGTTGATAATAGCCATTCCTTTGGAAGCTTCTCAGTGTCGTAGATGTCATTGAATGTGTCAATTATCGAATATATTTGTTCTTCTTCTATAGTAGTAGTAAGTTGAGGAAATCTCCATAGTCTTGTCCAGGTAATTTGTTATTCTCAAGTTTTCTGAGTTTACAACTTATTCCTTTGTGATAAATGGTCCAGCTGTACAGAGTATTTCTGCCAGATTTTCTCGATATTCGTCTTTCTTTTTGCATGTACTCCTTCCATCTCCCATGCTTCACACTAGTTTCAAACAGCGCCACTCCCTCGCTATTTGTGTTGATTCCTGGAGGTTCCGGTTTGCTCGTCCCGGCAGCTTCCTTGATCTTTTTATGGAGGTTAAGTAGGTCATGTCGTTGATCTATTTGTTTGAACTCAGAACATTTCTCTGCAAGCCAGGTTTCTTTTGCAGTTTTAATTTTTCTTTTAACTACGGTATGAAGTCGTTTGTTAGGTTATATTGTTTATCTCTATGGTTATGTTTTATTTCTCTCACCTCCACACTTCGCGTACTTTGTCTCGCTTCAGCTTAACTGCTGAATCAGAAGGAAGGGCTTATTAGTTTACTTGATTGTCAGCTGGTGACTTCCACGTATACAATCTCTGAGGTGGCAATTTGAAGAAAGTGTTCAAAATAGCTTAGTTGGTCTCTTTGCAGAATTGTGCCAAGGTTTCTCCTCTTTCATTGCGAGCGTAATTTCCGACTAATCTTGGTCTATGCCTTGCCCTATCTTGACATTAAGGTTACCAATTATCAAGGTTATTTCCTCTGTTCGTGTATTATTTAAGGCGGCTTTTGTGTCAATATAAAATTGCTCGAGATTGAGGTTGGTGTATATTGTTGTGTTACATAGGTTTGCATTTATTTTCATTAGGGCGACTCCATCGGATACATGTATAAATCCGAGTACTGCGGTATTAACTTTTTTACTAACGATTACTGCAACGCCATAACGGTTTAGTGAGCTGTGAGCTATCTTCTCTGGCGAAATAGATCATGTGGTCCTTTATCTCGCATTTTCCATTGCCGCGCTATCTCATTATTAATACCTAGTATGTGAATTGTTAGGCGTCGCATTTCTTGAATGGCATTTTCTACATTTCCTTGCTGGAACATACATTGGACATTCCACGTTCCGATTCTTCTTTGAAGCTTCGCGTTTAGGATATTGACTGCTCGAGGTATTCTTCGCACACTCTCCCCATTTAAAGGGTGTCCGGTACTAAGGGCTGTTGTTGTTTGTTTTGCAGCCATACTAATATCCTGGGGATAGATATACCTTGGTAGTTTCCCATTGCTTCCCAAGGATTTGTTTCAACCATCTCTGACACGGCGCCCATTCTGGGTCCTTTTAAAGGCCGTCCATCTGGAACAGACGCTATACCTTTCCACTCTATGAAGACAGACGCAATGTTGCACACCCCGAGTGTTTAATTTTCCCGGTACCACCCATATCTGGGAGGCATTCTCTTATCCACCACCTGGGGAGGCGCCCGAAGGAGGACTGTCATACGTCTGGCTTACAGGTGTAAACCATGTCATTTGTCTTTCCTCTATTTTCGTTTGTACTACGGTTGATAGAGATTTTCTCTTCTGGTCATTCCTTGGAAGTGTAGGGATGGGGAGAGTAGGATATAATTGAAAAGGAGCAAGGGTGGTTTCTGAAGAGTCTGCTAGGACTCGAAATATCAACGCCCATGTTGGTGCTCCTGTAGAAAAATGCATTGGAAAAATCTCCAAATTTGAACATTTTATGTTTCATCATATACAATTGTCTTTATATGTTCAAAAAAACGGAACTAACTACCCTCACTTGATACAACTTAGACCCCCTATAAGCATGACAAGATCACTAGATTACTAAGGCATATTGTAGTAATCTCAACGTTATTATCATCCTGAAGGAGTAGGCTACTTGTACAAATGCAAGTATTGCTAAACTTGTGTGAAATCCGTCCAACAATGGTCAAATATTTGAAAAGTAAAGTTAGAGTTTCAAAAATAAGTAGTCCAACCATTATAAGGCAAATCGAAGTAATTTGAACGCGGTTAACTTCTAAGGAACTAAAGTTTTGTATTTTATACTTTTCTGTCAGGTGACTCAGCTGAATCATCAACACCAAGTAACTGCTGTGGTTGCCGCCCACTGCGGGGTTATTATAAATATTATTTCTATAATATTTTCTATAGAAAATTCTATAGAAAATTCTATACAAAACTGCAATAAACTCTATTTATATATTGAGAAGTCGCAAAATCATACCGATTCTTGCTACTGGTGCAAATTCAAATAATAAAGATAACTAATCAACCGCACTCTAAAATGTTTTCACTCACAACCCTATTAGTCGCAGTTAGTTAAGATAGAGTTTCCCGCCAATACTGTGCAATACATTATCCATACTTCGTATGATAAAGTAAAACTTGCAAGAATATAATTCGAACAAAGTATTCGCATTTAATTCTGCCATATCTCTCCCCCAGTCAGCTAGACAGCAGGATAATTAATAAACAACGATAAATTGGCACATCGTGCAAGAGATGCGGGCGCGCGCTCATTCGATCCGTTTTAATTCAGACCCACCTAACTTCTTTTTTTTTACGACGCCCGACTAAATTTCAATGGAAACCGTTCATTACTTCTCCCATTCACGCACAGACTGTTTCTAAAGACTCCACGATTCTGTGCATGTAAGCATTTTCTAAATAATAAATGATTGTGGCATGCATAAACGATCCCGCACAACGGGCTTTTATAAATAATTGCCATGAGAAAACCGTGCACGTGCAAAATCGATAACCGGAATACTAATTGCAGTAAACATCTAAAGGCGGGCGGTTTGATGGATAATCAATAGTATCAATGATTTTGTTTGAAAATTACCTAATTGATGTAATATATACATCTATATATAGTATTATAATTAAATTACTAATGTTTAGACTTCACACACATTTTAATTTGAAACTGTAAATTATTTTTGTACTTAAGAGAGAGAGAGACAGAGACAGAGAGCAATATTTATTAGGCTATTGGCCTTTCCGCCTTAGTACTTAGTACAAATGATGATTGAGTAAGAAAATAAATAAATTAAATTAAATTTCACACTAAAAATAAAATAAATTCTTAAGGTCGTTTTAAACAAGACAATTTCTTAGCTCAAAAGTTGTTGAAGAAATGAATTCATATATCCTCCTCCCATACAATTTGTCCTTAACAAATAGAACGCGTTATATTTTTCCATTCGATCTACCATTCAATTCAATATTTCAAATAATTTTCTTTATGATACGAGACAATTTAGATTGTCTCGCATCTTGACTAACTTTTGAGTCAAGAAATTGTCTTGTCTAAAACGACCTTTAGCCCTAGAACCACAACGTGGAGTTTGAGTCAAATTAGCAACAACGTGGCGTCGTATAGCACCTTATAAAAAAATACATATCTTGTTTATATTAAAGTAAAAATAAATTTAATTCTCATTTTAACGTGGTTTTATTCTTTAGAAATCAAGAATTAAATTCATAAAACGTAACATTCTTAAAATTAATTCAACAAAAAATTTACAACTTAATGATGATTTTCATACTTAAAAAACAACACATGGTAAAACTAGAATGCTAAACATAGAAATAAAAAAAAATAGTTTGTATAGCAAACGTTTAATAAGGCTATTATGTAATTTTTGTGTAAAAAATATTTTTTGTTACTCGCAGCCAATACTAATGTTGAGCCGATGGTCAGCATATACATTTTTATTCCAGTGCTCATATTTATTATGTGCTTTGCGATTTTTTTCTCTTGTGCTTTTTTTATAACGAGATTATATAATTAAGAGAGTACTGAGAAGTACATCCCGCCAAAAAAAATATTGCATTGTTAAACTGTGATTAAAGATTACTCTGGTCGACGGCGCACATATGTTGTGATTCTAGAGTTAATAGTAAACCTAGTATATACAATAATAACATTAATATATTTACAGATAATAAATTTATACATAACAACATAACATCATACATATGTTCCTACTTGTTTTACAATGTTATAAAATATTATAGAACAACTTTCTGACGAGGTGTGAATATTAGCGCAATTAACATGATGTCTGTGCATTAAAGTTTAGGAATTACGATAAATTTCGGAGAAGGCGCCGGGATACATTTGTATGTAATAAAATTTTGTTTTTAGAAAAGGTCCTCAAATATTTATTGAGACAGAAGAGCACTATGTATTCCTCTTTTTTTTGTGGAAATCATAATTGTTATTTTATCGTAGAATTATGGTAATAATCGTGCAAATAATGTTTTATACTTATACAGTTCGTGGATCATTTTAAGACCATTTCATGACCATCGTCGGCCCGTCAGGTAATCCATGATCAACGTAAATTATACTATATAACAGTCAGTTCCTACACATTTACATAATGACATAATGCATAATGAGAAGCCGTTTTCTAGTCAGAGTTTACGCGTGACCAATGAATCACTGCAAGAAACCAATGAATTTAATTGGTCATCAATACTAAACAGTTGTCACGAGTTGAAGCAAGGATACGAATTTCCCATTATTTATACGGTAAAGAATGAGCTAATTCCTGAATTAAACTATCGTTTATATAAAATTGTATGCAAACAAAACTGAATTGTACTTGCGACAGGGCTATAAATTTCCTAATTTGTATACAGTAAATATAGAAAAATCTTAATTCTATTGTCTTTGATATAGTTTGCATATAATGTCTTCTTTTTTCTATAATTTATTATTCAATATTATAAACTTTAATGTGTACTTTTAATTATTTTATCATATAACTATGTAACACATCTCTCATCTTGTTTGTAATTGTAATTGACTTATGTAAATGCTGTATAGCATATTGACATCAATAAATATATCTATCTATCTATCTATCTATCTATCTTGCATATGTTATGCAGACAATTTAAAAAAAAATTCTCTATGATTTACCATTGATTAATCATCCCTAGTCAATCAACAACATGGCTCTTGCGGTGCTGGTCTACCGACAACGGTGTCGGTCAGCATTTGTCTATTTGGATATGCCCGTTTAAATGATTATAGATTATTTTAAAATAGATTTTGTTAAGTTGGGGGTTAATCAGGGAAGATCCGTGGTCAATACCAAACAACAAAGAAATCTCGTGGGCTCGTTCTTCTAGATACTTATTCTTTTATTATAACATTAAGGGCCGGTCCTACGTAATCAGCCGCTCGCGTACGAACATATATTGGCCGCCCATATGCTGTACTTAAAAATTTATAATTATCATCATATACAACATTAGGATATAAATGATTTATTAATTTCTCCACATATAGGGACATATGTGGAGAAATTAATAAATCATTTATATCCTAATGTTCTATATATATATTGTATATTAATAAATTATTTATAAAAGCTAATCTGTGAAAATATTGAGTAGGATCCTTTATAACCGAGGCTTATAATTGAGTTCTTCATACATTTTTGGACATTATATTATTATTATATTATTACATAAAAAAAGTAAAATTGCATCATGATGAATAGGTATTCTTGAAGGAATGTGTGATAAAACAAATTTCAAATTTCACAAGCCATATATTTGAAGATAATGAAGATATCTCATTGCGGTCTTTATAATTGAGTTTTTCAAACATATTTAAACAAGAATAACATAAAAAATCTTAAAATTGCTTCATGATGATAGGTATTTATGCAGGAATGTGTGCCAATTTCAAGTTATAGAAGCCATATCTTTGAAGACAATGAAGATATCTTTATGCTTTTTTGAAATTGAGTTCATAATATACTATTGAACAACTTTTATAAGCTATATCTTAGTAACAAAAAAAAATTCTAAAATTAGATAATGAAGAACGGTTGTCCTTGCCAGAAAAGACTGATAATACAAATTTCAAATTTAATAAGCCATTTCTATGATAATAATGAAGATATATCATTAGGGTGTTTGTAATTTAGAACTTCGTACATTTCTGAACAAGTATAACACAAAAAATTCTAAAATTTCATAATGATGAATCCTATTTTTAGCAGAAATGTGTTATAATACAAACTTAAAATAGTACAAGCCATATCATTCAAGATAATGAAGATAGCTCATTTGAGTTTTTAGAATTGAGTTAATAATATATCTTTGATCCAGTGTACCAAAAAATCCTAAATTTACATAATGCATAATGAGAAGCTGTTTTCTTTAGCAGAAAAGACTAATAATATAAATTTGAAATTGAATAGGCCATATTTTTGAAGATAATGAAGATATATCCCTAGAGTTTATAAAATTGTGTGCTTAATACATTTATTGACTAGTGTAATAAATAAAAACCGCACAAGTACATAATGAGGAATAGTTTTCATTAGCAGAAAACAGTGATAATACAAATTTCAAATGAAACAAGCCATATCTTTGAAGATAATAAAGATATCTCATTGGGGTCTTTATAATTGAGATTTTCATACATTTCTAGACAAGAATAACAGAAATGTGTTATCTAACAAATTTCAACTTTTACAAGCTATATCTTTGAAGATAATGAACATGCCTCATTGGAGTCTTTATAATTGAGTTTTTCATACATTTGTATATAAGAATAACATAAAAAATCTTAAAATTGCATCATGATGAATAGGTATTTTTGAAGGAATGTGTGATAATACGAATTTCAAATTTTATACTACTTTATATATTAATGAAGCTAACTCATTCGAGTCTTTATAATTGAGTTTTTCATACATTTCTAGATAAGAATAACACAAAAAAACTTAAAATTGCATCATGATGAATAGGTGTTTTTGCAGGAATGTGTGATCATATAAATTTCAACTTTTTCAAGCTATATTTTTGAAGATAATTAAGATACCTCATTGGAGTCTTTATAATTGAGCTTGTCATACATTTTTAGATAAGAGTAACACATAAAAATCTTAAAATTGCATCATAATGAATAGGTATTTTTGCAGGAATGTGTGATAATACGAATTTCAACTTTTACACGCCATATCTTTTAAGATAATGATGATAACTTATTAGAGTCTTTATAATTGAGTTTTTGATACATTTCTAGATAAGAATAACACAAAAAAATTAAAATTGCGTCATGATGAATAGGTGTTTATCATATAAATATAATATAAATTTCAACTTTTTCAAGATATATCTTTGAAGATAATAATGATACCTCATAGGAATCTTTATAATTGAGTTTTTCATACATTTTGAGACAAGAGTAACATACAATAATCTTAAAACTGCATTATGATGAATAGGTATTTTTGCAGAAATATGACAATACTAATATTAAATTTTACAAGCTATATCTTTGACGATAATGAAGATACCTCCTTAGAGGCTTTATGATTGTGATTTTCATACATTTGTAGACAAGAATAACACACAAGAATCTCAAAATTGCACTATGATGAATATGTATTTTTGCAGGAATGTGTGACCATACACATTTCAAATTTACAAGCTATATCCTTGAAGATAATGAAGATACCTCATTGCAGCCTTTATAGTTGAGTTTTTCATACATTTTTAGATAACAATAACTTAAAAAATCTTAAAATTGCATCATGATGAATAGGTATATTTTCAGGAATATGTGATAATACAAATTTCAACTTTTACACGTCATATCTTTGAAGACAATGAAGATACCGCATGGGAGTCTTTATCATTGAGATTTTCATATATTACTAGACAAGAATAACACATAAAAATATCAAAATTGCATCATGATGAATATTTAAGTATTTTTGCAGGTATGTTTGATAATACAAATTTCAACTTATACAAGCCATATCTTAGATAACTCATTGGAGTATTTATAATTGAATTTTTCATACATTTTTAGAGATAACACAAAAAAAACTTAAAATTGCGTCATGATGAATAGGTGTTTTTGCAAGAATGTGTGATCATATAAATTTCAACTTTTTCAAGATATATCTTTGAAGACAATGAAGATACCTCATTGGAGTCATTATAATTGAGCTTTTCATGCATTTTTAGATAAAAGTAACACACAAAAATCTTAAAATTGCATCATGATGGATAGGTATTTTTGCAAGAATGTGTGATAATACGAATTTCAAATTTTACACGCTATATCTTTGAAGATAACTCATTCTAGTCTTTATAATTGAGCTTTCATATATTTCTAGATAAGAATAACACAAAAAACTTAAAATTGCATCATGATGAATAGGTGTTTTTGCAGGAATGTGTGATCATATAAATTTTAACTTTTTCAAGCTATATCTTTGAAGATAATAAAGATACTTCATTGGAGTCTTTATAATTGAGTTTTTCATACATTTTTAGATAAAACTAAAAAATCTTAAAAGTGCATCATGATAAATAGGTATTTTTGCAGGAATGTGTGATAACATAAATTTCAACTTTTACACGCCATATCTTTGAAGACAATGAAGATACCTTATTGGAGTCTTTATCATTGAGATTTTCATACATTTCTAGACAAGAATAACATACAAAAATCTCAAAATTGCATCATGTTGAATAGGTATTTTTGCAGGAATGTTTGCTAATATAAATTTCAATTGTTACAAGCCATATCTTTGAAGATAATGAAGATAACTCATTGGAGTCTTTATAATTGAGTTTTTCATACACTTATAGATAAGAATAACACAAAAAATCTTAAAATTGCATCATGATGAATAGGTGTTTTTGCAAGAATGTGTGATCATACAAATTTTACAAGCTATATCTAAGATAATGAAGATACCTCATTGGAGTCTTTATAATTAAGTTTTTCATACACTTTTAGATAAGAATAACACACAAAAATCTTAAAATTGCATTATGATGAATAGGTATTTTTGCAGGAATGTATGATAATAATTAAATAACCTTTTACAAGTCATATCTTTGACGATAATGAAGATACCTCATTGGAGTCTTTATGATTGAGATTTTCATACATTTCTAGACAAGAATAACACACAAAAATCTCAAAATTGCATCATGATGAATAGATATTTTTGCAGGAATGTCTGATAATACAAATTTCAAATTTTACACGCCATATCTTGGAAGACAATGAAAATACATCATTGGACTCTTTATAATTTAGTTTTCCGTACATTTATAGACTAGAATAACACAAAAAAAATTAAAATTTCATCATGATGAATAGGTACTTTTAGAGGAATGTGTGATAAATCAAATTTAAACTTTCACAAGCCATATCTTTGAAGATGATGAAGAAATCTCATTGCCGTCTTTATAATTGAGTAGTTCATACATATTTAAACAAGAATAACATACAAAAAAACTTGCTTTATGATGAATAGATATTTTTGAAGGAATGTGTGATAATACAAATATCAACTTTTACAAGCCACATCTATCAAGATAATGAAGATATCTCCTTGGACTTGAAATTTTATGTTTAGAACTGATAGCTCATGCCCCGGGCTGAATTTGGCCGCCCCTAACTTTGGCCGCCCGCGTGCGGCGCACAACTTGCACGCCCGCTAGGACCGGCCCTGATAACACCATTTCCTTATTTGTATGTAATTCCAGTTTTGAGAGAAAATAAAAAATAAAAATGCCAATACATATGTAGTATTGATTTTAATATTTTGCGATTCGTAACTATATGAATGATCCATTAATATACGTAAAGAACGTATTATTGTATGCAATCGGAATCATGGACTACCAACTCAAACAAAAAGTTATGACTTTGATTCACAAATGCTTAGATAGAATATTTATTGCGGGAGGTATGGATGAGGTGTAAGAGTAGAACGGAGAGTGGATGGAGAAGGCAGAGAGGAAGGATGTATGAAAGAGTGGGTATGTCTGAGGTGTGGGTAGAGGAGAAGTTGAGAGAAATGGGAAGCCTAGGAACTGAGGTAAGAGAGAGATTGAGGGATATTGAGTGGTAGGAAAGAGCGGTAAGAATGACTGAGAGCTCCTACAACCCTGGCTACGTAGAGTGGCAAGTGCTAGGAACACTCCCAAGATACTTAGCCAGGGGTGAGTGGAGCAGGGAGGACAAAGTGTGCATGGCAAGAGTAAGGTTTGGGTCAGACGAGAGAGGAAGGAAAGTGTGGATGGGTATGGTATATATATATATATATATATATATATATATATATATATATATATAGCTAGTGCAAACCACAATCAAGAAGAGGTAGTGGAGATGGATAGGACACATTTAGGAAAGGAAATACAGATATAACCAGGACAGCGGTAGAATATAAGAGGAAAAAGAAAAAGAGTGAGACCAATAAATACACGACAAAAACGAATGCACAAAGAATATACAAATATAGATAAATAATGGCGTGACATAATAAGAGAAGCAGAACACAACACGAAATGGAAAAAAATAGATAAAAGCAAATAAAAAGATATAAGGCCGACAATTAATACATAAAGCTGCCAAGAAACATGAAACGGTGCCCTATACTCCAACGAGAGCTACCCGGAATAATAATAATAATAATAATTAACTCTCTAAGGCCCAAGTATTTTATCGTCGTGAAAGAAAAAAAATTCTTCATATAATTGAAGACAGCTGATCTATGAATGAATTAATCTGTATTCAAATTGTCTATCTACCGATAGTATGTACCAAGTGATGGTATACCTACCGTCACTTGGTACACCCGCTAAAGGTATGCCCGCCTCGAGACGTTGAGCATAGAAGCTATAAAATATGTAAATGCATATGCGATTAATCGTGGTCCGCCTTGAGGCGGAGTTGGGCATTAAAGGGTTACACACTTAAAAACTCTCTAGGTGACTAAATCTCCAATAAATGAGAGCTACAAATATAAATAAAATAATCAGTTATAACCTTATACTGTCTGTCTTTTATGTCAGCGATAAAAAAGTCGTGCACACTTTAAAAACTCATTAGCAATTATTTCCGTGAAAATTGCAACATTGTGAAATTCTAGTGGTGATTTTATCAACTTCCCTGTCGTGGGCTCGGCGGCGAGGGCTCAGGCGCTTGCGGGACCAGCAACCCGATCTTATTGAATTTTCCCTGCCGGAGCACTTTTTATTCGATTTCGTCCGCGCGTAAGTGCCGCCTCTTGTCTCTTACATTATTCCCAGCTCTAATGCCATACCGTGGACCGTCGTACATGCAATTACGATCTCTTAAAAAATCGGGAGACATTTACACAGATTTTTTTTTATGAATGAAACATTATAATTCATTATATATAAAGTGAAATAAATTGTGACATATTATCTATACAGTTTGATTTAGATTTATATACGTTATTAAAAGTCCTTTAGTTACCAAACAAAGACGAATTTACAAATATACAGATATGAATTCTTGCTAGATTAACTCGCCTCTACCATCACTTAAGAGATTGCCCTCGAATTACGTAACACCCTGTATAAACAAACTCAATATTAGAGATACTTCGTAATCAGTAGAAAATTATTGGAATTTATTGCTTGTACCAGAAGATCAGAAACGACGTTATAAAACTTTAATCTTCTATCTGGATCGTCGTTTTTGAGGATTAATCCAGGCCGATTACATTTTAAATCAAATTTTTTGATGATTCGTTTAATAGATACTACAGGAATATCTAATTGTAGTTTGACGCTGTTAAGTATCTGGTTTTTCTAGAAGTACCTACATCGTGCATATCAGCAACATTTTCCATAGTAAGACCCTGGTAAGACCAGGCATCGGACAACCATGCCTTTTTCTGTCCATAACTTCGCCATAGGTTTCAAATTTCTTAATTAATTTCAATTTTGTAATTCGTAACGTTGCTGGTCTTATACAAATTATCAGTTCTTCACAATGATAAATTTAAGAACCAAAACAATTGTTTTTAATCATCAATATATTTCATTGAGATCTCCAATCGTTCACATCGTTCAATGAATACTTATCATTCTGATTTTTTTTAAGTGCTTTCATATATTAATTTAGATATACTTGTTTAGCTCTACATTCGTATTTCACTGCTAACTTATGACTATTGAAGATATAAACCAAAAATACTAGTGCCCATGGGGGGAGTATTTTTGAGCAATAGAGACGTACGCTTTTATTGCAAATAAAATGCATGATACCGATTTGAGACCTTATGCTTCGGGATAGATTCTGCCTATCTTTGGTAGAACTGAAAGGTCGACATTAGTTATGTTTTGACATTAATTGTTGTGTTCATTCTATTAGTTCAGCGCTATGAAATATGAACGCATTATAGCGCATGGTTATAGCGATCGGTCAAAAATCGTACCCCAGGGCCAACTGCAGCGACAGCCCTGCGCTTTAATAATATTAATGATATTCATATCATAATTATTTTATAGGTAACTCAAGATGCGTATTCCACACATAATTAATCCGAATGCGTTGATCGCCTATGAAGCCTCACAGATCACTAAAGATTTATTGCTAGAGGTGGGAAGAGTACTAGTTTCAGAGGAGTTTGAACGTACAGATGTACCGCCGCCGAACTTGGTTAGTCTGTGCGTGAGATGCATTGCGAAGCATTTCGAACAATTTCCTATTATTGATGACCTCATCCTGTGCAGCGATAGGGACTTCTTGTTGGAGATTCTACCAGTAGATTTGCCGCTACCATTAGTAATACCAATTATTGATGTGAGTATACAATTTATTTATGATTATAGTACAATATATATTACCTTTTCTACTTTCACATTATAAGGGTTATTCAGAATAAACAGTACTACTGTAGTGATAGACAAAATCAAATGAATTGTACTACCGATAGTAGAACAAAAGCAATCTTTATTTGCCATAACCAGTATAGAAAAAAATCAATTCAACATAGAACTAGAACTTCCCTTGCAGTATTCCCTCTCTACTTTCAACAACTTCGTCTCTCACACCACTATTTTGCAGATTTCCGCGCCTTCCCAACCTCTCTTCGACGTTCACTCACATGCCTGCATTCTCACATACGTTACGTCCTCTTTTCCGAACCACATCTTATTCTTGTGTTACATACGTTGTCCTCCCTTCTCCATAGTGTCCTGAGTTTGGGGGTTTCCCCCGCACTTGCCACTCCACATAATCAGGGTTGTACAATCTCTCAGTCATTCTATCCTGCATTTATTGTCACCTAACATCCCTCATTATCCCCCTGACCTCAGCTAAATTTCCCAATCCAGCTTTAGATCCACCCACACCACAGGCATACCCACCATTTCATACACCCCACGGTGCCGTTACATAGTGATATAAAAAAGAAATCTCTCTCTCACTGTCTGTCTGTGAAATAACCTTGTCTGCAATTTAATAATGAATTAAAATTAATACTCTGATTGGTTTTAGGATGAAGTATATTGGAAGCGTCGTTACAATATGAAATACGGCGTACTCTCCCAACACGTGCATGAAGGTTGGACATGGAAATGCATTGTCCTAGAAAACCATATGCAAGAGTTAATTGAACAAGCGCAGCCACAGTACAATGACGAAAAAAACATGGAGGACGTAACAACCCTACTAAACCCATACGTGCACAGTCTTAAAATCAACCAATTCCAATGCTGGCAGCCACCACTCACAATGGACAAAGATGAGATCCCCGAAATGTGGCCCACCGACCACATCAATCTAGAACCAATATTCCGTAAACTAGTCTCAATCGAAGAACTAGAGCTACGCTACGGCCAGAATGAAGTCGGGGAGACTTTCAAATGGAACATGTTTCTAGTGAGTACAAATGACATCAACAACTTGGGCAACGCCTTATTACATTTAAAAAGCCTGCGTGTGCTGCGTTTGCACAATTGCAAAATCGAAGACAGCCACGTGCAAATCCTCACAAAGGAATTGATGAAAATAACATCGTTAATAGAGCTGGAAATATCGAATTGCCGTGTGGGGGATAGAGGCGCGCTTTGCATTGCAAAATTAATGATGTGTCATGACAATTTGGAGCATCTGAACCTTATGAATAATTTTATTGGAGGTATTGGCGGGGAAGGGATCGGGTACGCGTTGCTGCAGGAAAGTTGTTGTCCTTTGAAATATCTGAACTTGCGATTGAATCCGTTGGGGCATAAAGGCCTTATGGGGCTTTTCCGAGCGCTTGTTAGAATGGTTAATAAATTGGAGGAACTTATTATTGCTGGATGTGGGTTTGACGATGAGACGTCTGTACGATTAGGGGCTGTTTTACAGCTGCATCAAGCTTTGGTGACGATTGATGTTACTAATAACTGGTTGTATCCTGGACAATATGTAAGTTAATTAATACCATATAAATCAGGGACAAAAACGAAATATTGTATTCGTTTCTGGTCAGTATAAAATATTGATGAAGCAAAATTTAAATAAATTATATTTTATACTTGTTATTTCGTGAAATTACAAATTCACCGCTTTTTAGTTTCATTGACAAAATAATAATATTCGTTGCTGCCATACAGCTCCTTCAAAAATTCTATTTTACTTGACTAATAACATAGATCAAGAAAAATGTCATGTTTATTAAATAATAACTTTTCACGATTGCTTATTTTATAATTTACTAATTTTTTTTTGTAACATGGCTACGTAACTGGGCCGTACGAACATTGAATTTTAACCATGTAGTGTAAAAATAGGATAAAAAACATTAAAATCCAGTAAATTGTTTATTTTGTTCTAATAAATTTTACCATTAATATCATTTTTCATGGCCGCCCCATTTTTAGTCCTTGAAATGATTCGATATACAACACAAGCAAATATGTGATGTATGCTGAATTAATTACTTTAACATCAGAATTTAAAATTTATATCAAAAATCTTAGTTAAGCAGTTATGACACTGGGTTAGAGATAGAGGATCCGTAAATGTAGATTGAAAAATTGACATACACCGTGCTTATGTTTTATAACAAAAGATGGAAAAAATACGAAAGCGATAACTCATTGGTCATCCCACTCTTTATATTTAGATTTTAATCCGTGCCCAATAAAAAAACTACTGAGAGTACACGTTATCTAATTAGTAACGACTATAAAGAGTAGTAGTTCACAACATTATCCCCACACAAATAAGTCAGGCATTTGGTATAATTTATACTATGCAAATGAAATGAATCACATGAGATATACATTGTGTGCATAAAAACTTACCCATACTTCTCACAAAAACGCGTAGATCGTTCCCATATGGATTGTATAACTGTTCTAACTCTTCACAGTGTACACCACTTATATTAAGCACACACATGAGTAAAAACTAATAACACATTTAATTTCACTTTACTTGAACATAAAACGATACGCGCACTGTGCAATTTAACTTCAGACTGAATGCGTTTACTTGGGCGCAGCGTCGACTGGAGCACATGATTCATTTTTTGTTGGCTGTGTCATAAACACAAAAAAAAACTTATCTAAATTTACTCGCCGTGGATTTGAGTTTTTAATAACAATAATATATTTTATTTATTACTTAGTACTTTCAACAATGGAATATGTTATATAAAATTATAAACTGTATAAACTACACTGTTAATTCACGGCTATGCGTTTAAGTTACGACTACTGCACTTTGAGGAATATATATATATATATATATATATATATATATATATATATAATGATATATAAGAACAATTACATAAATAAATTACTAGTTACATAGGATTATTCAGATAATGCATATAACTTCCACTGTGTTGGTTGGTTTGCATTCGCCATAAAAACAATATAATAAATATTTTATGTGTATGGAAAATATTGTATAATGTTATATATCAACCAGAATTTTATTACTTTGTGCTGATATTATAAATAATAATAATAATAATAATAATATATATATATATATATATATATATATATATATATATATATATATATATATATACATATATATATTAATTGTCGTGCTACACTATTTATTTTCTTAAGACAGCAGTGCTGTATAAAGATAGTATTGTTATCAACAACATATTTCTTGACTTATAAACGAACTAGATAATTTCCAGAAAAAATCTATTGTAACCTTGGTATAACTCTGCAGTTGATCTAATAATTATGCAAGATTAAAATTATTAAAAGGGCCAGTAAGAAACATATTTGTCGGAAATGATTTATTTATAATTATTTATAATTTATAAATTATCTAACCGGTGCGTTGACCAACTACTTTTTGATTGCTGGCTTTGTAGAAAATGTTATAAATGATTAAATTTAATTAAAATATCTAATAATATAGATATATTTGCCATTGTATATAGTATGTATACCACATTTCCCTTATTCACAAGATATATTTATTGTTATTTCTAGCAAATATTAACTGGAATAATGACAAACAGCACGCTGCATGTATTTGATGTACGTGAAACCGATATAGATGACATTATTGTTGCGAAAATAAATAGAAAATTGGATCGAAACATAAAAGGTTTAATTTACGAAGTCGAAGAGGAGGAAGAGGAGGAAGAAGTGAGTGAACAATTGGATGGCGTAGGTTCAGAGGAAGTGACTTCACACGCGACCACCTCAGAGGAGGGTTCGGCGGAACAGACTGATACACTCGCCGAAGAAGGCGATGAAGATGCACAATAAAAATATGTTTGATAGTATCCTTTATATAACACAAATTACATGTTATATAAATAAATATATATAAAACCTTTATTGGCATTATACCCATAACATTATTTAAAATGTATTACAAATAACTCCTAGGATAATTTGCATTCTGTCCAAGGGCAGTAAGCAAAGGTTAGTAGTTGCAGTTGCTTGCCAAACAACCGGGTGATTAGTAATCTAACATTAATGTACTAACATGTAGATTAATGTTAGATTACTAACCACCCGGTTGTTTGGCTTACGTACTAACATGTAGATAAATCTGCGAGGATAATTACTAGTTACTATTAAATATAATACTAATTTAGTTTCTATTGCATAAATCCAGGGGTGTGGGATATGCCCCCATCGAGCGCCTCCCCGGGTGGTTAGTAATATAACATTAAAGTACTAACATGTAGATTAATGTTAGATTACTAACCACCCGGTTGTTTGGCTTAAGTACTAACATGTAGATAAACCTGCGAGGATAATTACTAGTTACTATTAAATATAATACTAATTTAGTTTATATTGCATAAATCCAGGGGTGTGGGGTATGCCTCCATCGAGCGCCTCCTCAGGCGGTGGATAGGGGAATGTCTCTCAGATATGGGTGATACCGAAGAAATTAAATACCAAGAGCGAACCAAAACAGTGCAACGTATCTTTCTTCAGGGAAGCGGAAAGGTACAGCACCCGTCCAGCATGAGCGGCTGGACCTTAAAGAACTCAGAAGGACCCTGAAAGGGCGGCCAGAAATATCGTCTGTTCCCTGTGTCTGGGGCGGTTGAAATAAAACCTTGGAAAGGAAGGGGAAACTACCAAGGTATATGTATCCCCATGATATCATTATGGCTGTCAAACAAACAACAATGACCCTCGGTATTGGGCACCGCTTAAATGGGGGAGAGGGTGCGAAGAATCCTCCGGGCTGCCAATGTCCTAAGAGTGAAGCTTCAAAGAAGAATCGGAACATGGAATGTCCAAAGTATGTCCCAGGAAGGGAAGATAGAAAACGCCATTAAAGAAATTCGACGCTTAAAAATTACATAGGTATTAGCGAAATGAGATGGCGTGGCAACGCAAAATGGGAGATAGAGAACCGCATGATATATTTCGTCAGAGAAAATGGCTCACAATACCGTAATGGCGTTGTAATAATCGTTAGTAAAGAAGTTAATAACGCATTACTCGAATTTATACCTACATCCGAAAGAATTGCCCTAATGAAAATAGCTGCAAACCCATGTAACTTAGACATAATATCTCAACGAGCAGCGATGAGAATTTAGATCAATTCTATATGGTCATAAAAGCCGCCTTATAGAATACACGAAAAGCCGAAATAACCTTGATAATTAATGACTATAATGCCAAAATTGGGAAAGGCAAAGACCAAGATATAGTTGGAATTTACGGTCTGTGAGTTCGCAATGAAAGAGGGCACAATTCTGCTGTTTATTAATTGTCTCATAACTTATTTATTATATTTCTGAAAAAAAAACATTCATACAATTCAGTCATCAAATAAATGCTGATGCACCTTACTATATTTAAAATGCGGTCATTCTTGACCGCGGTACATCTAACAGCCATGACGTCATTTGTTTACATCTAACTAGGCACATGCATACGTACGTTTTATTTTATTATTTATGTTTCGCAAACATGATTTGGCACATTTTCTTAAGTTGGAAGCTCTCCATCACAAGGACGCACCTTGATGTGGTATGGGGGCTTAATGGGGGACGCTAGCAGACCCTTCAGTGCCAAGCGTTTGGAAAACTCGACTTCGTCTTGCGGTGAGGATCCCCCTTCAGTAGAGACTCTTTTCTTCTTTCTATCTATGTGATGTACTCTACACAGGGGTGGGAGCAGTGCACGACTCCGCGTTTCCAGGCACATGGAAAACGGGAGGATGACATGCTTCAGGTGCTGGGACATTGGGCACGTGGCGGGGAGGTGCAAGGGGCCGGATCGCAGGTCACTGTGTCAGAAATGTGGACAGCCATGGCACTACAAGGGCAGATGCAAGGCACGATGGAGCACTGCCTCATGTGTGGCATGAATGGGTACGGAGCCACTACAGGTGTAGGGGCCCCGGAGCAGCAAACGAGACACACAATCTGCGGACACGCAACCGCGTAGCACACGACCTTCTATAGGCCACGGTCGAGAAAGGATGCTATAGCATCGTCCTAGCAAGTGAACCAAACAGGAAGGTAGCAGCGGGGCGGGGTGGACCCTCTCGAAAAACAAAGAAACGACTATATGGGCCAGGGAGGGAACAGAAAAGGTGTTATCCCGGAGGAGTGAGGAGATGGTGATAAGGGTATATATATATATATATATATATATATATATATATATATATATATATATATATATATATATACATATCACCAAACAGCGGCGATGAGAAGGTGGCCAGATGCCTCACTGAGACCGAGCAAGCCGTGATCGAGGGGAAGCATGTGGCCATAGGAGGAGACTTTAACTAGCTAAAAACGAGGCCTAATCGGGGGAGAGAAGAAATGCGGCGGGACTGGCTCTGGCAGACCTAGTAGCGACGCTCGCGGTGATGAATGACAAAACCCCAACCTTCGTCAGGAGAGAGCCGGTGCTGGACCTCATCATATGCAGCATGGACAGGCGAGGGAGATGTAGGAGTGGCAAGTGCTGATGGCAGAGACGTACAGCGACCATGAAGCGAAGTAGCGAGAAAGAAGAAGCAGAAGGGAAAGGGTGTGCCGCGCCATATCACCTGACAACCCGTGATGGAGAGGCTTTCGAAAGTGTGCTCGTAGAAAGAGGCTACATGACCACGCCGGAAGAATTCACAACGGCTGGAGGGTGCATGCGCGGCGGTCATGGGGAGGAATGGCGACAGAGGGGCACGGTGCAAGCCAGCCTACTGGTGATCCCCACAAATCGCAGCCCTCAGAAAGGAATACCAAAGGGAAAGGCTAAGGGTTACCAGGGAGAGGCGCCGAGCGGCGTTCAGGCCACTGTGCATGCTGGACCCGGTGGGAACGCTCCTGCAGCACCTGGTTTTGGCGAGGTTTAATAGGGCCACAGAAGGGGAAATAAGCCTGGCAGACACCGAACATGGGTTCCGAAAAGGGCGATCGGCGATGGGGGCTGTGGAGGAGGTAGTTGTAGCGGTGGAGGAGGCGAGGGGCGTAGGACTCGTCACCCTCGACGTACGCAACGCCAACGCGGCATACTAGACGATAGAGATAGGAGATAGCCAAGCTGGTTGACTCCGCAGAAGGGCGCTGGAGTGGTGCCTGTGGAATACTATGTACGACGGAGTGCGAAGAGTCCCACTACCCCCTGGCGGCGGGGAGGTGCAAGGGGTCGGATCGCGGGTCACCGTGTCAGAAATGCGGACAGCCATGGCTCTACAAGAGCAGATGCAAGGCACGATGGAGCACTGCCTTATGTGTGGCATGAATGGCCACTACAGGTGTAGGGGCCCGGAGCAGCAAACGAGACACACAATCTGCGGACACGCAACCGCGTAGCACACGACCTTCTATAGGCTACGGTCGAGAAAGGATGCTATAGCATCGTCCTAGCAAGTGAACCAAACAGGAAGGTAGCAGCGGGGCAGGGGTGGACCCTCTCGAAGAACAAAGAAACGACTATATGGGCCAGGGAGGGAACAGAAAAGGTGTTATCCTGGAGGAGTGAGGAGGTGGTGATAAGGGTATATATATATATATATATATATATATATATATATATATATATATATATACATATCACCAAACAGCGGCGATGAGAAGGCGGCCAGATGCCTCACTGAGACCGAGCAAGCCGTGTTCGAGGGGAAGCATGTGGCCATAGGAGGGGACTTTAACTAGCTAAAAACGAGGCCTAATCGGGGGAGAGAAGAAATGCGACGGGATTGGCTCTGGCAGACCTAGTAGCAACGCTCGCGGTGATGAATGACAAAACCCCAACCTTCGTCAGGAGAGAGCCGGTGCTGGACCTCATCATATGCAGTATGGACAGGCGAGGGCGATGCAGGAGTGGCAAGTGCTCATGGCAGAGACTTACAGCGACCTTGAAGCGAAGTAGCGAGAAAGAAGAAGCAGAAGGAAAAGGGTGTGCCGCGCCATATCACCTGACAACCCGTGATGGAGAGGCTTTCGAAAGTGTGCTCGTAGAAAGAGGCTACATGACCACGCCGGAAGAACTCACAACGGCTGGAGGGTGCATGCGCGGCGGTCATGGGGAGGAATGGCGACAGAGGGGCACGGCGCAAGCCACCCTACTGGTGATCCCCACAAATCGCAGCCCTCAGAAAGGAATACCAAAGGGAAAGGCTAAGGGTTACCAGGGAGAGGCGCCGAGCGACAGGGAAACTGCCCATCGGCGTTCAGGCCACTGTGCATGCTGGGCGCGGTGGGAACGTTCCTGGAGCACCTGGTTTTGGCGAGGTTTAATAGGGCCACAGAAGGGGAAATAAGCCTGGCAGAGACCGAACATGGGTTGCGAAAAGGGCGATCGGCGATGAGGGCTGTGGAGGAGGTAGTTGTGGCGGTGGAGGAGGCGAAGGGCGGAGGACTCGTCACCCTCGACGTACGCAACGCCAACGCGGCATACTAGTCGATAGAGATAGGAGATAGCCAAGCTGGTTGACTCCGCAGAAAGGCGCTGGAGCGGTGCCTGTGGAATACTATGTACGACGGAGTGCGAAGAGTCCCACTACCCCCTGGGGTGAAACTGGTGGTGTATGCGGACGACCTCGTCCTGGGGTACGATTTTTGACCAATCGCTATTACCATGTGCTATAATGCGTACATATTTCATAGCGCGTAACTAATAGAATGAACACAAAAATTAATGTCAAAACATCACTACTTTCGAGCTTTCAGTTCTGTCAAGGATAAGCATAACCTTATGCTAAGCATGAGGTCTCAAATCGGTACCATTTGCAATAATATCGTATAGTCTTTCGTTCACTATATTCATAGCGATCGCAATGAATATACCGATCGATAGACCTTCGCTATTATAGCGAATGGTGACGATTTGTGACCCTTCACTTCGTGAAAGGTGCAGCTTATCTTTGAAAGAACTGGAAGCTAGACAGTAGTTATGTTTTGACATTAATTTTTGAGTTAATTCTATTAGTTCTGTACTAGCGTATGGTAATAGGGATCGGTCAAAAATCGCTCCCCTGGTCGCGTGCGCTCGGGCGGAGACGGAGCTCGAGGGGCGGTCACGAGAGCCTCGAGAGGGTGACCAAATCGTTGGGAAGCAACAGCCTGGGCCTAGCCACACAAAAAACGGCGCCTTCAGCGTGGGAGGGAGCAGTGTGGTGTCGTAGAAGGAGCTCAAATACCTCGGACTCATTGTAGACCGGGGCCTGACCTTCCGATCCAACGCGGTACCCACAGCGAAGAAGGCGGGGAAAGCCATGGCGGCTCTCTTCCGACTGATGCCCAACTAGAATGGTCCGGGGCAGAGGAAAAGGACGATGCTAGCCAGGGTGGCGTACTGCATTATGTTGTATGGGGAGTCGCTCTGGAGCCGCAATATGGCGGTAGCAAGAACCAGAGCAAGGATATAGCGGAGGGGGCTTTGAGGGTGGTCTTGACGATCGCCGGGATCCCCCCCCCAATAAAGTTCCTGGCAGACGCACGGGGAAGAAGGCACAGGGAAGGGAAAAGCAGAAAGGAAGAAAGAGAGACCACTATAGCGAGGTGGCAGGAAAGGTGGACAGAACCTGACGATGACCGAACGACATGAACAAAAAGGGTCATCCTAGACGTCAGGGCATGGGCGGACAGGAGGCATGGTGAGATTAGCTCCACATGATAGGCCCTGTTGGGGCATGCCTGCTTCCGATCGTACCTGAAAGGGATGGGGCGGGCACCCGCAGGATGACGTGGAACGTTCGAGTTTTAAATACGTAAGGAGGGAGGGGGAGAGGGGCCAATTAGGATGCCGCCTCGGAGCTGACCTCACCCCGGCCGTGATGGCGGCCTTGATGCTGGGCGGTAAGGACAGCTGTGAGTGACGACCTCACGCGCGTTCGTGGAAGGGGTCAAGAGGCATAGAGATGCCTGGAGAAGGTAGACGAGGTTGAAGAGGTCCCTCAGGCTTAAATCGATGAGTTGCCTAGTCATCAGTACTCCAGGCACTTTTAATTTTTTTTTATGTGTGGAGCAAAAGAGATGCCTGGAGAAGGTAGACGAGGTTGAAGAGGTCCCTCAGGCTTAGATCGATGAGTTGCCCAGTCATCAGTACTCCAGGCACTTTTAATTATTTTTTTATGTGTGGAGCAAAAGAGGAGGAGCTAATGAAGTACGTGAAATACGTGATAATCGGTTTTTATGCTTTGGAGAGGAGTGTTAACTTATTTTTTTAAATATATAGTGGCGTCCCAGCGAGTGAATGGAGGAGTGCATGTTAGTAAAGTAGTTGGAATTTTAATTGACGTGTTATTATTTATTCTTTTAATAGGATGAGGAAAGGGGAAATTAAAGTTTCCCAACTTTTTAACTGCACCCTTACCCAAGGGAAATACTTGAAAAAAAGTAGGAAGCACTAACACTAAAGCTGTTTTCGTTTATCGCTTCGTGCTGCTACGGGCTTATTGAGCTCGAGGGGCGGTCACGAGAGCCTCTAGAGGGTGACCAAATCGTTGGGAAGCAACAGCCTGGGCCTAGCCACACAAAAAACGGCGCCTTCAGCGTGGGAGGGAGCAGTGTGGTGTCGTAGAAGGAGCTCAAATACCTCGGACTCATTGTAGACCGGGGCCTGACCTTCCGATCCAACGCGGTACCCACAGCGAAGAAGGCGGGGAAAGCCATGGCGGCTCTCTTCCGACTGATGCCCAACTAGAATGGTCCGGGGCAGAGGAAAAGGACGATGCTAGCCAGGGTGGCGTACTGCATTATGTTGTATGGGGAGTCGCTCTGGAACCGCAATATGGCGGTAGCAAGAACCAGAGCAAGGATATAGCGGAGGGGGCTTTGAGGGTGGTCCTGACGATCGCCGGGATCCCCCCCAATAAAGTTCCTGGCAGACGCACGGGGAAGAAGGCACAGGGAGAGGAAAAGCCGAAAGGAAGAAAGAGAGACCACTATAGCGAGGTGGCAGGAAAGGTGGACAGAGCCTGACGATGACCGAACGACATGAACAAAATGGGTCATCCTAGACGTCAGGGCATGGGCGGGCAGGAGGCATGGTGAGATTAGCTCCACATGATAGGCCCTGTTGGGGCATGCCTGCGTCCGATCGTACCTGAAAGGGATGGGGCGGGCACCCGCAGGATGACGTGGAACGGTCGAGTTTTAAATACGTAAGGAGGGAGGGGGAGAGGGGCCAATTAGGATGCCGCCTCGGAGCTGACCTCACCCCGGCCGTGATGGCGGCCTTGATGCTGGGCGGTAAGGACAGCTGTGAGTGACGACCTCACGCGCGTTCGTGGAAGGGGTCAAGAGGCATAGAGATGCCTGGAGAAGGTAGACGAGGTTGAAGAGGTCCCTCAGGCTTAAATCGATGAGTTGCCTAGTCATCAGTACTCCAGGCACTTTTAATTTTTTTTTATGTGTGGAGCAAAAGAGATGCCTGGAGAAGGTAGACGAGGTTGAAGAGGTCCCTCAGGCTTTGATCGATGAGTTGCCTAGTCATCAGTACTCCAGGCACTTTTAATTATTTTTTTATGTGTGGAGCAAAAGAGGAGGAGCTAATGAAGTACGTGAAATACGTGATAATCGGTTTTTATGCTTTGGAGAGGAGTGTTAACTTATTTTTTTAAATATATAGTGGCGTCCCAGCGAGTGAATGGAGGACTGCATGTTAGTAAAGTAGTTGGAATTTTAATGGACGTGTTATTATTTATTCTTTTAATAGGATGAGGAAAGGGGAAATTAAACTTTCCCAACTTTTTAACTGCACCCTTACCCAAGGGAAATACTTGAAAAAAAGTAGGAAGCACTAACACTAAAGCTGTTTTCGTTTATCGCTTCGTGCTGCTACGGGCTTATTGTCTATTGTTCTATTTGCCGCTCCCGATGCGCACAATTCTACCTCGGCCCTTACAACCTCCGGCGCACGACTGCAAGACTTGGGCGATATAGCACGCCACGGGGATGTTAAACGAAAGCGCCTTTACATACACGGCAGGACTCGAAGGTTGATAGCCAGTTACAAATTGTAACAAATAAAGTAAAGTAGGATTCCGGGATTATAGTGGCGCTGATCTGCGTATGCAGAAAATTGGGCTCAAATTAACCATTTTTCCTGCTTGTTCATTCGGATAATTCATACAGCATGCGTACAACTAGGGTCCGTGGGGGCGTTACTCCCCAAGTAGCAGCCAAAGCCACCACCCCCTGCGGGATATATTACACAAAAATATGATTCAATATCAGCAACAACCGACAGTCTTATACCGGTGTGAATTTATCCTTTAATATCCCATCCTTGAAATCCGCGCGGCGAGTTGTTTGCGGGTCTGTACTGACCAATTGGGATGACCTATAAAATCCAAATTTGTGGGAATCTTTTGTTTATGTCTTGCCGACCATAATATATATAAAAAAATATTTAATAATGTATTTATAATTTTTGCAAACATTTCTTGAACACGTCGATTTTTAATGTTTAATTGGATAATTGAAAAATAATCTTTTAGAATACGAAATTAAAAAATAGAATTATCATTTGAAAAAATTGTCGGTGACGTCATTTCTTATTTAAAAATTGTCGAAAATAATACACACTTTCATTAAAAATTGGCAATTCAAAATGAAAAATTGACGTGTCTGAGAAATGTTTGCAAAAATCATAAATACAAGTTTTATCGAATTTATTCCATACTTTAGGGGCAGCTTGTATATAAAATTATATAACTGCATGGAATATCCTTCATAAATTTAAATTCTCACTTAATTAAGGAAATTTTATTAATTTCCTAAATTAACTTATACCGTCGAAAACAAACTGATTGCTGAAGGGTTTTAAAATTCATAAGTTGCAGATTCTGAAAATGTATTACAAATTTATTATTGTAAATAATATATACAATGAAAAATTGATATAAATATGAATAAACTACAACTAAATCTTTTAAACAACATATAAAATCTGATTTATAATAATAATATTCATTAATAATATTTTGGCAACCATACGTCACATGAATATTAACTTCTTAAAGTGGAGCGCTATGAAAACAAAATTACGTCATTAAGTGTGATGAATGAAACTAAAGACTAGCGGGGGTGGGGATGCTGTGCAGGTTTAAAACTACTGTAATTGACATAAATGGCAGTTTTACATTATATGGAACCTCAAAGTGAGCAAATTGACCTAAAATTACAAAAAAAATTATATAAAGCAATATCAAAATGATAAAATTGAGCAATTTGAACAACCAACTGTTCACCCTGCACATTAAGTTTTAACGTTAAAAATAATATTCCTACAATACTTTTTAAATACTACAATGTCTCACAATGATATAAAAATATGAATTGTGTATGTATGTGTGTTCCTATCAACTTCTAATTAGTAATATATTGGAGAAATGTTGGTAGTTTATGAATTAAAAGGTAACAAGATAATAATTAACATATTTGGCTTAAAAATTATACAACTTTCCCCCTAGGAGGCAAGTTTAACGCCATCTGGCGACACGACAGCCAATTGATGTCGGCTTATAAATGTAAAATCATTATTACTCTTGTTACCTTCCATTCTATATCTGTGCACAGTTATTAAAATAATACTGTCGTAACTGTTTTGTTTATGGCACCATAAATGGAGATCGTACATAAAAAAAGTGTCATCTTAACTGAGATCGGGGATAAGTAAGTCATGAATGTGATTTAGAAGTTAATAGCTTACGTTAAAAATAAAAATCCGTACGTATAAAAAATCTCAAATGCTGTCCATAAAATTATATCATTATCACAGCCACATTTAAAACAATCTGATGATTAAATCAATTTTTAAATCAAAGCAAAATAACGCCAAATATTGTATGGTTTGCATACAAATCCCAACTTACAATATAATAAACTAGAGCCTGAGCTTTCAACAATTTATGACAATCGTGTGTATAGAGTAAAACGTATTAGTTAAGGTCCTTTGCTACATGATTATCAGAATTCAAGCTGTTTAGTTGATATCACAAAATGATACAATACCTGTTGCTTTTGTATTGAAACGTAACTTTGTGAAATCAACGCGGTCGCCAGAGCAGCAAGGTGGTTGCATCAAAAAACACATAGGCCCTGGTTTCCTAGGGAAACGATGACGTAAAACGGTCGTTTGTGACGTCATTTATACATATTGCATATGCATATTGGATCTGTCCGTTTGGTTACTACTAGTGACTAGTAGTGATACATGCTGACGTCACGCTGTACTATTAGTATGAGCGTGACGTCAGCATGTGCCACTACTAGTCACTAGTAGTAGCCAAACGGACAGGGCCATAGTATATGACGTCACAAACGGCCGCTTTTACGGCATTGCTCTCTTCGGAAAGTACGGTCTTGGCGTTATATTTTATGCCACCTATAGACCCTGTTCGTTTGGTTACTACTAGTAACCGGTAGTGACACGTGCTGACACATCTTACGTGACGTCAAAATCAAAACGTGAAAATACTTGTTTTAATGGCACCGCTTCTTACGAAACCAGTTCAATAGTAATATCAAGAATTCCTGAACGTGGTGATGGTGATTAAGAGCATACAACTATTGATTGTCCACATTTGGAAGACTGCTTTAAAAAAAATGTTCTACCATAGATTATAACTGTCATATACGTTTTAAAAAAATCGATTGCGCATGCGCTGTCGTTGAAATCCCAGGCCCAACCACAAAACGTTATTTATTAATAAATTAAAATCTAAATTAATTAATAAACGAGTAATAGAGGGCTACGCCGTATTTTTTTGGGGGGGTTTGGTGTAATTACCGCGGTAATTACGCAATTAAGAGCGCCTCTTACTTACAAACTATCACATATAAATCGCAATACTAGCATATTGCACAAATCGATTGCAAAAATATAATTCACACTAAACAATTATTGTGTTAATAAACAATTTCCTCGCCACGGCGCGAGCAATTTCATCTCCACCGGGCCAACGCGTTATTTTTTTCCTATTATAAAATATGTCAACAAGTTACTTTTTTTTAAACATTTTAGTTTTGTACTTTTTTTTCTGCAGCATCATGAATCATTGAAAATGTCCATGATGTAGATTTCGCCTTGATTGTCGACGGTTAGGAAGGATTCGAAGTCGTGTGAAAAGGATACGGTGTCGGCGTAAGCGCCGTGCAGTTTTATGGAAGCCAACAGTTGCGGCATGTCGGGCGGGCCCGATTTGTGAGTCCATCCGATGTTGAGCAGGGACATCTTCAGTTGGAGATCGAGTGGCTTAGAGAGCAGTTTTGTTGAATTGGAGCGGGACCTGAAGCTGGTGCGGGTACTGCAAATGGAATGATTACGTAAAAAAAAACTGAGTAGAGGGAGCTCATTCTAGAACAAAATCCTGACCTTGACGCACAAGGAAAAGGTTATAAAACCGCGAACACATAGATGACTTGATCTTCATATGACCTTGAAGTTCTCATGGTTTTGACATTCATATGACTTTTATCTAGATTCTAAAAGCAGGTCCTGTCCTTGAGTATCAGAGAGAATGTTCCAGAACTTATAACGTTCTAGATCCTCTATAAACCGTCTAGATTCTAGAACCTAGAAAGTTCTTAAACGTCCGATGTGACCATCATATCACATTACCCACCTACGCCCTTGACCTCCATACGTCCTTGACCAGCTTACGGTTTTACCATTCAAATGACTAGATTCTAAAACCAGGTCCTGTCATTGAGTATCAATGAGAATGTTTTAGAACCTATAACGTTCTAATGATCCTCTAGGTGACTTGAGAATTATATGGCTCTAATCTTCTTATGACCTTAACATTCATATAACCTTGACCATCATAGAATTGTAATTTTGAAATACAAGTTTTCTAGGTTGTAGTTCCTTACCTTAAGGGCCAGAGTGAAGGTTCTACAACTTCGCATGTTTTAGAAGCTCTAGTTCACTTGATCTTTATATGAGCTTGCCTGCATACTACCTCAACCTTCAAATAGTTTCGACATTCAAATAGCTTTTATCTAGGTTATAGAACCAGCTCCTGTTCTTGAAGGTCAGAGAAAATGTTAGAACCATGAAAGTTCTAGAACGTATAGCTGAGTTGCCCATTATATGGACATTATCTTCTTATGACGTTGACATTCATACAACTTTGATCTTCATATTCTAGAATCAGCTCCAATTCTAGAGGATCAGAGAGAAAGTTCTACAACCTAAAAAGTTCTATTACTTCTTGGTTGATTGAAAAGTGTATAGAATTTACACATACACAACCTTGACCTTCATATGGTTTTGACTTTAAAATAACGTTTTACAAGGTTCTAGAACCAGCTCCTTAAATTGAATATCAGAGAGAAGATTCTACAACCCAGAAAATTCTAAGTCATGAGCATCATATGACTCTTACTACTTTGGTCTTCTTGTAGTTTTTACATTAAAATAAATATAAATATATAAATATATATATATATATATATATATATATATATATATATATATATATATATATATATATATATTTAGTTCTGGAATCAGTTCCAGTTCTGGAGAGTCAGAGAGGAAGTTCTACAATCTAGAAAGAACCTCAAAGTGTCTTGACCATTACACAACACGGGATTCCTTGACCGTCATACAACCTTTAGTTTCATATGGCTTTGACATTGAAACTCACTTTTAGGTTCTAGAACCGCCTCTTTATCTTGAGCGTCACAGAGAAGGATCTACAACCTGTAGCTTGACTATCATGTCAGCTTGACCTTCATATAGTTTTGAAATTCAAATTACTTTTATCTATGTTCAAGATATGGTAGAACATAGATAAAAGTAAAAACCATAACTAACTATATAAAGGTCAAGGTATTATTAAGATCAAGGTGTTCTCATCATATCTCTGACTATTAAAATAAGGAGCTGGTTCTAGAACCTAGAAATGAGTTTGAATGTCAAAGGTGAAGGTTGTATGAAGGTCAAGGCTATAAGGAGGTCAGTGCTATATAATGGACAAGACACCTTCTATCTAGGTTCTTTCTCTCTGACCCTCAAGAACTGGAGTTAGTTCTAGAACTAGATAAATATAATAATTATAGAACCTCTAGGTGATTTGACCATCATTTGACAGTTGTATGACCTTGACCATAATATAGTTTTCACATTAAAATAACAAAGAGACGGTTGTAGATCCTAGACAATTCTAGAAGCTCTAGGTGACTTCACCATCCCATGACCTTGACGTCATTTGATCACATTCATACTACCTGTATCTTCATGTCATCTTGACATTCATACTTCCTTCACCATCATATGATTGTATGTGAACATTGAAATGATGCTTGGACGTTAGGTTCTAGAACGAGATCCTGACCGTCCATCATGGTTAGGATCTGGGCCTAGAACCTAGCGGAGAGAAAGTTCTACAACCTAGAAAGTACCAAAGCCACTAAGTCACTAGACCATCTTGTGCTATCGTGACATTCAAATGACTTCTCTAGAACCAGCTCCTATCTTTGAGGGACCGAGAGAAGGATCTAGAACCCATGGGTGTCTTAGCCATTATATGGCATTGGTCTTCTTATGGCTTAAACCTTCACATACATATGGTTTTGACATTAAAAAACATTTTTCTAGCTTCTAGAAACAGCTCCTGACCTTCGGGATCGGAGAGAAGGTTCTGGAACCTACAGAATTCTAGAACCTCTAAAGACTTGACCATCATATGGCATTGACATTTGTATAACCTGGACCTTATAGTTAGGACCATATAGTTTTTCAAATTACTAAGAGACGATTGTAGAACCTAGACAATTCTAAAAGCTCCATGTGAATTGATCATCCTGTCACCTTGATCTTCATCACATTCATACTTCCTAGATCTTTATACCATCTTGACATTCATTCTACTTTGAGCCTCATATAGTTTTGACATACAAATGATGATAATAGGTTCTAGAACCAGGTCCTGATCATGAGGGCCAGAGAGAAAGTTCAAAAACCATTAGGTCGCTTGACCATCATATGACCATGACCCTTTTGCTACCTTGATAATCAAATGACATTTTTCTAGGTTATACGCCAGCTCATTCCTTGGGGGATAACGAAGAAAAAGAGGTGGTGGAATGGTAACCTTGTAATAATGTGTAAGATCTGGTAGATGTGTTCTTGACGATTAGAGAGAGGGTATCGTGGCCATTATATGGCATTGACCTTCTTATGGCTTCCACCTTCATACAACCTTGACCTACATATATAACCAGCTCCTGACCTTAGGGGTTTAGAGTGAAGGTTCTGGAACCTACACAATTCTAGAACCTCTAAGTCACTTGACCATCATATGGCATTGACATTCTTATAATCTTCACCTTTACATAGTTTTGATATTCAAATTACAAAGAGATGGTCGTAGAACCTCGAAAATTCCACAGGCTTTACGTTACTTAACCATCCTATTACCTCGACCTTCATATGATCATGACACTCATACTATCTTGACCATCATATGGTTTTGATATTCAAATGGCGTTTGGGCGCTAGGTTCTAGAACCAGGTCCTGACCATGAGGATCAGAGAGAATGTTAAACAACATAGAAAGTTTTAAAACCACTAGGTTACTGGAGCATCATATGACCATGACGCTTATGCTACCTTGATATTCAAATGACACTTCTAGGATATAGGACCAGCTCCCGTTTTTGAGCATCAGAAAGAAGGTTCTAGAACCTCAAGGTATTAAGCATTAGAAGGCATTGACCTTCTTATGGCTTTCACCTACATACGACATTGACCTTCATATGATTTTAACATTCAAAACACATTTTTCTGGATTCTGGAACCAGCTAAAGTCGGGAGCTGGTTCCAGAAGTCAGAAAAATGTTTTTTGAATGATAAAAAGGTGAAGGCCATAAGAAGATCAATAATGGTCAAGACAACTAGAGGTTCTAGAAATTTCTGATGCTCAAGAACCGGAGGAGAGAAGGTTCTGGCACCTACAAAATTCTAGAAACTCTAACTGACTTTACCATCAGATGCCGTTGATATTATTACGACCTTGCCCTTTATAGAGTTTTGACATTCAAATTACAGAGAGAATTACGGTTGTAGAAGATACACAATTCTAGAAACTCTCGAGGTTCATATAATCTTGACGTTCGCTTATTAAAGTTCTAGAATCTCAAGGTTACTTGACCAACATATATCCTTGACCTTCACACGGCCTTAATATTCCTATTGTTTTGATATTTAAATAAGTCTTATCTTTAAATGACTTTGAGAGACACAGGGGAGCTAACAATTTCTAGAACCTCTAGGTGACTTGAACATCCTATGACCTTGACCTTCAAATGATCATGACATTCATACCACCTGAATCTTTGTCATCTTGACATTCATACTATATGGAACAACATATAATTTTGACATACAAATAATATGTATCTAGTTCTAATGCTGAAAAGGTCTCAAGGTGACTTGTCCAGCATATGAAATTGAAATGAAACGGATTATAAACGAAGAAATATATCTTCATGTCTAAGGTCCAATTCACACATAAGCGACGTCGGGCGCAGGCGCGGTGCAACCGAGGCGAGGCGCAGGCGCGACGTCGCACAGGCGATTGTGATGTCCATATGCAGTGCAGGAGTGGATATTGCAGCTTATGTTTACATAGAGGCGGCGTGGGAGAGTTATGCCTTTCGCCTCTTCGCCTACCCTGTCTTAGGCGAAGAGGCGAAGACGCGGGGCCGGCGTTGCGAGAGGCACGACACTTCAAGCCCCCTCTATATAAACATGTGGTGCAATGCTTACTTAGATGACGAGGCGCGGACATTTGCCTCGTGCCTCTCGCCGCGCCGGCACCGCGTCTTCACCTAAGGCACGGTAGGCGAAGAGTCGAAACTCTTCCACGCCGCCTCTATGTAAACATAAAGTGCAATGTCCACCCCTTCACTGCATATGGACATTACAATCGCCTGTGCAACGTCGCGCCTGCGCCTCGCCTAAACCGCGCCTGCGCCCGACGGCGCTTATGTGTGAATTGGGCCTAAGGAGAGCGTAAATGGCGTGCGTTTTCGGTACATATGTTATGCCCGAGTTTATTTTACGTATTTTTGTGTAATCATAGGATAGTTTGATCGGGTAGTTTACACGGATGGTTGCTAACAAATACCCGCCGACCGACACTATACCAACAAGCAAACACTTGTATAAGGTTAAACGGACGTCACAACCAGCCGCTATTTGGCACTGTACCTAAGAAACCAACGCTTGTAAGCCTAGGTCTCTCTCGTTCGGTAGTTCCATTGATGATTAAGTGAACTATGTAAACTTACTTGTTTTCTGGAATTTTCTTCAAGTTCCACCAAGCTATTTGTTCGCCCACGCTGATGAGAATTAATTCCGTCGTTGAGAATTGCACGCAGCGCACTTGTTCCGTGTGCAGTTGGAGGGTTGTGTGTTTTCGTTGTTTATTTAAATCCCATATCTGTAAAAAAGTGAACAAAACACTTAATTGCAATTGTAAATATTTATAATTTAACATATAAGTCGCTTTCGTTTATCGTTCGGGAGCTGTTCTGGCCTCGTCTTAACTGGCTTATGACAATAAACGAAAACGGCTATAGTTTGCATTAATTAAAATAACACATCCATTCACATAAACTGGCTATCAATGTGTATTCGGAAAAAAAAATTATAGGGTAAAGATATATAGAAGGAAAGACAAGATACATGGTATAGACGGATAAGCAATTTGATACGCTGGCAATCTTAGAATAGATAACGGGAAAGAGAAGAAACGAAAAAGAAAAGTACAGCCGATTGTGATGTATCGAAGTGACGCGTGGATGATGAGGAATAATGAACAAAATATGCAGGGGTTGGAGAGGAAGGTACTGCCTAACATATATGGTGCTTGAGATACATGAAAGTTAGGAGAAGGTGTAACAAAGAACTAATACAATTGTGCAATGAATAAGCTGTTGTGGGAGTAGTGAAAGGCTAATGATTAAAGTGGTTAGGTTATGAATGGGCAAAACCACAATATCAAGGAGAGCGATGGAGAATAAAATCAGAGGTCGGAAAAAAGGACATCCAACATCAAGATGGAAAAATCAGGTAAAAACGGTCATAAGGTGAAAAATTACAAATTGGGAAGAAAAAGTAAAGGAGATGAGTAATGGAAGACAAGAGCCAATAAAGCTATGGGCGGCTAATGGTTTATCGGCGAAGTGCATTGTTTGATACTAGTAGATAAATTAGATTACCTGCTAGATTTGTTTATCAAAAAAAATATATTCACTACTCACCACTATATCGCCACTATTGCACCCAAGCGCCACATAGGCGCTATCCTGCGAAAAGCAGCAACACGTCACAGAATCCTCCAAAATGAAACCATGCTGCCGCCGATTCTTCCTACCATCCTTCACATCTTTAACATCCACTATGATGACATTTTTATTAGAAGTCACACATAGCATCCCTTTATCATTCGCAATACACGTGGACATAACTGAATTTTTATCAGAATTAAAATCACTATATAAAACGGACCCTCCACCCTCATCCACTATATCCCAATACTTCACAGTAACCTGATGTTTGCAAACCGTTAGCAAAATATCCCCCACACAGAAGCTCTTTAGAATGGAACACACGGGCATTTTACTTTTATCATCAAACTCCATTAACTTCTTACACTTTTCATTGTGGTACATAAAAAGCTTCCCGCTGTCGGAGGCTGCAACTAATAGCGGACCTTTAAAACCGTATGCGTAGCACTCCAAATAACTAACATGATCACCCAATGACATTATCTTAATATTCTCCTTGGTTTTAATAGTGAATTTATAAACATTGCCAGTTGAAAGCCCGTAGAATATATAATTACCACAGGTGCTAAAAGCAACTTTAGTGATAACACTGGGAATTGTGCTTGTTTCAACTATCAAGTTATGTCCCTTAAGGATTTCTATGTGATTCTCAGAGTTAGCTATTGCTATTAGCGGTGAGCGTATGCTGGTGTTGTTCTCACCATGGGCACACTCGTTCCAGTGTGCTGCGAAAATTGGTAAATAACGCACTTTTTTCGACTCGCTGTGACTTGGCTGGACATGCCACATTTTTATTGAGTGATCCTCAAATCCCGTGAGGAGCACTTGGATGGATTGGTCTTTATCGTTAACGGAGGCGTCCAAACAAATTACATGCCTGAAAATAATAGCATTAAAATTAAAATAAATAACTGACAATATGGAATCATCATATAAGGTTGATAAATATTGATTTGAGGATTGAAGCAAATACTGGCAGTACCCAAATTGACAGTATTATTAACCGTGTAGGGTGCCTTTTAGAAGACATCATTTTGTGTTTGTAACCGCTATTCTAATGATTTTTGGAGCTATTTTTACCGGATCCAATTAATTTTAATTCAATGTAATATATAGTTTAAATAGAGTTACTTACCCATTTTGATCAATAAACTCCTCCACCAAAACATTTTTATCAATATCCCACATTCGTATTTTAAAATCTGAACTGCTTGCAACCAAAAAGTTCTCGGTGATAGTACTACAATTGAAAATAAACCCGCTCTCCAAATGAATAATATATTTCCACGAGCAGTTTTTTATCAACGTATTTCCAAGCTCATCATAAAATTGATCCCATGTCCACTTCATTATACACTCATTCTGCACTGCAATAACCCCATTAATATCATCATACGGAATCACATGCAGCATCTCCACATCCCTTTTCTCTTTCACATAAAGGGATGATAAAAACTCGCCGTTGCGTGCATCATAAAGTTGTATGACATATTTGTATGCAATTATAATAATAAAGTCGTCGTTTGAGAACGTTACGCACTTAATAGGGCCGGCCTTGCTGGGTTCGATTGTGCGTATTAGTTCATGCCCCCTCCAAATATGGACCTTTCCCTTTTGTGAGCCTGTTGCCACTGTGCATTTCTTTTCATTTGGGAAAGCGGCTGATATGATTTTGTCGTCGGATAATTTGTAGGTGTCACTACGGCTGATTTCGGTTTCAGTGCCGAAAAAAATTGTATGCTCGGGTTGTTTCATGTGGGGTGATGGCATGTACTGATTATAAACTAAAAGAGTAATTCATAATGTAATCATAATTGCAGAACTATGGATTTCAAACGGCATAAGAACTACCGATAGCCAGTTACAAATTGTAACAAATACACTAACTACTACTGGATTACAATGGGCTTTTAGAATAAATAATCAATCACGCTGTTCTTTTTCTACAAAAATATTCTATAAACTTACTATTCTCTTCTTGTATCACACCATTACTTTTCCGTCTGTGTGTGTGGTTTAGTTCAGCCAGGTTCCAAAGTTTCACAGTGCCATCTCCAGATATGGATAGAAATGTGTCTTTGGCCCTATTGAGCTTTAAATAGGTAATAGCCCCCTCATGGCCAGTAAATGTCTGAAGATTTTGCATATACTGTGATTCACACATCTATAAAAATATTGACAATATAACAACTACAAACTACTTTAAAAGGACATAATTTAATATATAATATTTGACCTCAAAGCTCAGTGGCCTAGATCACGTGTCGGTAATCTAGGTGGTGCGAGACGCATTATGCATATTATGTATTTAATAGTTTTTTGAGAGCTATTTATACATAATACATGTTTTATGTATATTAAAATATGAATGGCTCTCCAGAAACTATTAAATTTTTGTAGGGATACATTTAGCTCTTCTGCCGATCTGAAGATAAAAGCCCGAAAGATGACTCTAGACGAATATGGCCGCGTAAGGGGGGAGCGAGGTTGAGGGTCTGAGAAGAGAGTGGCACAAGAGAACGAGGAGGAGAGGCAAGACCCACTGCCGAAGTTAGCAGGCATTAGGGACATGTTACGACTAGCTGACACGGTCGGGGAGACTAGAAACATCTCCCGGGCAGCTAACGGCGATGATGCTACTATCCACAGATGAGAAAATCTGGAGGAAACAAGGCACCCCACTCAGCCCACTACAGCTCACACCGGACGAGAAGCTCCAGGCTAAGATAAAAGAAATGGAGACATACAAGGACCACGAGAGGGCCGAAATGGAGACGCCATGAGGCAGCAAATCGAGGTACAGTAAAAGTCGAAGTCTGAGAGCGAGGAGCAGGTTTCAGACCGCATCAGGTCCGCAGTAAACCTAGACTTATAAAGAGACGGCCAAGCTAATGGCAGTACACTGGCCAGAACTCACGTAAAAGCTGGTAACCCTGGTGGGAGAAAAGGCATCCAAGGATACCGCAGCTACAACGGTGATCCACCGTCTGTCTCCAATGGGGAAGAAGGCGGAGAGACTCGTCCCCGAACTCCAAGGCAAAAGCCTAGCTCCTGGGGAGGTGGACACAGTCACGCACCGAACCGAGGTGCAGTGGCCAACGAACCAGTCACCGCAGACAAGTGGGTCACACCCAACACCACGGAAAATGCCAGGAGATGCTTATACGAAAGGATGGGGAAACTCAGTGCCATCCAGGAAGGAGGCCCGCAAGTCCTGACAGTGGAAACCCTGCAAATACCTGCGGACGACTGCAGGAAGTTGCTGGAGTACCAGCTGACCGGAACCCCAGCACAGCGGTCTTTGTACTGCGGGATACCAAGCCCACAGACCCGACCCAGCCTCCCATAGCTACGGAAGGGAAGGCCCGCCTACAACGGAAGCAGCAAGGCAATTTTACCAGACCGGTCTGATATTTTAGCAAACCGGTCTGATATTTTAGCAGACCGGTCTGATAATTTACCAGACCGGTCTGATATTTTACCAGACCGGCCTGATATTTTACCAGACCGGCCTGATATTTTACCAGACCGGCCTGATATTTTACCAGACCGGCCTGATATTTTACCAGACCGGTCTGATATTTTACCAGACCGGTCTGATATTTTACCAGACCGGTCTGATATTTTAGCAGACCGGTCTGATATTTTAGCAGACCGGTCTGATAATTTACCAGACCGGTCTGATATTTTACCAGACCGGCCTGATATTTTACCAGACCGGCCTGATATTTTACCAGACCGGCCTGATATTTTACCAGACCGGTCTGATATTTTACCAGACCGGTCTGATATTTTACCAGACCGGTCTGATATTTTACCAGACCGGTCTGATATTTTACCAGACCGGTCTGATATTTTACCAGACCGGTCTGATATTTTACCAGACCGGTCTGATATTTTACCAGACCGGTCTGATATTTTACCAGACCGGTCTGATATTTTACCAGACCGGTCTGATATTTTACCAGACCGGTCTGATATTTTACCAGACCGGTCTGATATTTTACCAGACCGGTCTGATATTTTACCAGACCGGTCTGATATTCCGCCTGTGTGTACATATTATTCCTGGTTGTATTAATTGCAAATCTATGATCCTAACCTTACTTTTGACAACTTTGACAGCTAATGCGACGTTGCCATATAAACATAGGTACATGTGGCTACAAAATAGAAAGTTAAAAACAATTGACGTCTATCCAATGAAAAGGCGACATCTGGTGTCTAAAATAATGTAATGCATAGTTCAAGTGGTTTGAAATAGTGGACGGGTATAGTCAGGTTGGTAGGGAGCACCCGCCCACCCCACCTTTGTTCGCATAGTGTTTTCAGTAGATACAGACGTTTTCTATTGTTTAAACTATTCAAAAAAAGAGTGTTATGCAATGTAAACACTATGCGAATAAAGGTGGGGTGGGTGGGTGCTTTGTTTGGGCGACCCTTACCAACCTGACTATACCCGTCCACTATTTCAAACGACTTGAACTATGCATTACATTATTTTTCACATATATTTTTTAATTAGTCTTAAATTAATTAATGACATTAATTTAATCATAGAAAATAACAGATAATAGTGTAGTACATAGTTCAACTCCTTTGAAATGGTGGACTGGCATAGTTTGGTTGGTAGGGGCCCCCCGCCCACCCCACCTTCGCTCGCATTGTTTTTTCAATGGATACATGAGTTTTATATTGTTTAAACTATTTCAAAAGAGTGTTATCCAATGAAAAAACTATGCGAGCAAAGGTGGGGTGGGTGGGTGTCCCCCACCAATCAAACTATGCCAGTCCACTATTTCAAAGGACTTGAACTATGCACTACACTATTATCTGTTATTTTCTATGATTAAATTAATGTCATTAATTAATTTAAGACTAATTAAAAAATATATGTGAAAAATAATGTAAAGCATAGTTCAAGTCGTTTGAAATAGTGGACGGGTATATTCAGGTTGGTAAGGGGCGCCCGCCCTCCCCACCATTGTTCGCATAGTTTTTTAATAGGATACCACTCTTTTTGGAATAATTTAAACAATATAAAACGCCTGTATCCATTGAGAAAACTATGTGAGCAAAGGTGGGGTGGTTGGGCGGCCCCCACCAACCAAACTATTTCCATCCACTATTCCAAATGACTTGAACTATGCATTACATTGTATCTCATACATTTTTTACGAATCAGGCGTAAATTAATAAATGAAAATAATTGAATCATAGAAAGTAATGGATAACAGTGTAGTGTAGAGTTCAAGTCATTTGGAATAGTGGACGGGCTTAGTTTGGTTGGTAAGGGCCGCCCGCCCACCCCACCTTTGCTCGCCTAGTTTTTTCCATGGTATACATTTTTTTTTTGAAATTGTTTCCACAATGAAAAACGTCTGTATCCATTGAAAAAACTATTGAAGTAGAGGAAGGGTGGACGGACGTCCCACCCCACCAATGTTGGCATAGATTATTCCATGGATACAGATGTTTTATATTGTTTAAACAATTCCAGGAAGTGTTATCCCATGAAAAAACTATGCGAACGTAGGTGGGGTGGGCGGGTGTCCCATACCAAACCACCTATGTCAGTCCACTATTTCAAATGACTTGAACTCTACACTACATTGTTTATAACATATATTTTTTTCGAATTAGGCGTAAATGAATAAATGAAATTAATTGAATAATAGAAAGTAAAGGATACAAGTGTAGTGTAGACTTCAAGTCATTTGAAATAGTGGACGGGCATAGTCAGGTTGGTAGACCGGATATTTTAGCAGACCGGTCTGATATTTTACCAGACCGGTCTGATATTTTAGCAGACCGGTCTGATATTTTAGCAGACCGGTCTGATATTTTAGCAGACCGGTCTGATATTTTAGCAGACCGGTCTTATATTTTAGCAGACCGGTCTGATATTTTACCAGACCGGTCTGATATTTTACCAGACCGGTCTGATATTTTACCAGACCGGTCTGATATTTTACCAGACCGGTCTGATATTTTACCAGACCGGTCTGATATTTTACCAGACCGGTCTGATATTTTAGCAGACCGGTCTGATATTTTAGCAGACCGGTCTGATATTTTACCAGACCGGTCTGATATTTTACCAGACCGGTCTGATATTTTACCAGACCGGTCTGATATTTTACCAGACCGGTCTGATATTTTACCAGACCGGTCTGATATTTTACCAGACCGGTCTGATATTTTACCAGACCGGTCTGATATTTTACCAGACCGGTCTGATATTTTACCAGACCGGTCTGATATTTTACCAGACCGGTCTGATATTTTACCAGACCGGTCTGATATTTTACCAGACCGGTCTGATATTTTACCAGACCGGTCTGATATTTTACCAGACCGGTCTGATATTTTACCAGACCGGTCTGATATTTTACCAGACCAGTCTGATATTTTACCAGACCGGTATGATATTTTACCAGACCGGTCTGATATTTTACCAGACCGAACTCTAGCCCTAGTGTCTTTTCACAATTTTTCATGTCAAGTCATTTGAAATATCCGACGATCTATGTATTTTTCTTTGACTAAAAGAGTTGTTCCAGTAGGAAACCTCTAGATAAACAAATATATGTTGGATGTACTGGCGGTTTTTGCCGTCCATGACTTGAACCACGACCATTCTAACGACCACTTAAGGGATTAACACGTGTCCATAAATTAAACCAAAATAATACAAGTGAACGACGACTTAAGAAAAACGATTACGGTGCAGGGGGTGGATCCCCCAGTACCGGTCGGGGAAGGCATCGTGGTGGGTGCCTCCCGACCGTCAACAAGCGACCACCAGAAACCATTAGCAACAACACAAATGGAGGACACTTTCGGGCCAAGCTGGAAGACTACTCGAACTCCGTCTAGTAGTAGAACGTAGAAGAAGGAAGATGAATCAATCGCCGAGTTGATGATAAGATGGGCAGAGGCTGACTTGCACGACGAAGACGAAGATAGCCCTCAAACGACTAAAAGAAAGGCTACCTGGTTGCCGGAACGAGCGGTCGAGGCCCCGGAGGTGAGGAAGAGATGGGCAAATGTAAAAGCAAGGGAAGAGTATGAATAAGACTTAATGGTAGCTAGCCGAAGACAGGAACGTGGTGTTACGCCTAACGGACACAGCTGGAACGACGAGTAACATCACAAAAAAGGCCAAAGAAGACTCGGCTACACTGTATGAGAGATTACTGGGAAAGTTGGGCATCCCACTCAAACTCCCCCAGACTTCTCGTGACCAAGAGCTGCGAAGGAAGGTGAAGGCCCTGAAAGAACACAACAATGGCACAAGGAAAGGCAGAAATGAGGAAAACCTTGTTGGATATGTAAGTTTACACAAATATTATGGGATATGTACGTAGCTGGCAACATTGCTTACCGGCTAGAATTATGGAATATGTAAGTAGGCGGCAACCTTGTCTTCTCGTCACCAAGAGCTGCGAAGGAAGGTAAAGGCCCTGAAAGAACACAACAATGGCACAAGGAAAGGCAGAAATGAGGAAAACCTTGATGCAAATGAAGGCCCAACTTAACAACTAGATAACAGAATCAGTCTAACTACAAAAAGGATCAGAGAAGCTTTCGACCGGAAAATCAACTACGAAGAAGTCGCCGCAGTATTAGCTGATGAGTGGTCACCAGCCACTTTCCTGCGTCTAACACTGGTCAAAGGCCTTGACATAAGGCCCTCTCCGGAAACCCGAGTAGTTCGCCTACTAGACAGGACGTGTAGGACGATAACATACCACAGAGCCAAGAAAGCAGTACGGATCGTCCAGGAGCTAGTGGACTTTGGCCTTTCAGAGGGAGTAGCGACCCTGACTAGAACAATAGATTCGAGTAGCTGCAAAGGACGGCCGGATAAAACCGACGACTCACTATATCATCTACGAGAACACAAGCGCAGACGAGCCATCGAAAACGGACACTTGCGGATCAGGGTCCGGGGCGACGCCCTATGTGGACCTATAATGAAAAAGGTACGGTGACGAGGCACAGAGGCGCCTTGCTTATTAGGGGACTCGACACCCTAGCCACTAAACTAGGTGTGGAAAGGCCATCAGAGCTGCCACAGAAGGAACAGGAGACATTCATGGTGAGAGAGCCCAGACCGGCCAGAAATTCAAAAAAGACAATCACAGTGATGTCAACCGAACGTTGAGCAGAAATATGGAGAACAACCAAACTACGGATTGGGCATCTATGTAAGGCCACCCGTATGGAGGATGGGCATCGTAAGAACACGTGCAATGGCATAGGCAGAAGGGAGACGTGCCTTCGGTGTGGAGAGGAGAAGCATCAAGCCGGAGGCTGTAAAAGAGAAGCGCACTCTGAGAGACAGAGGCGAGTCTACGCCTCCCAAAAAACGAAATGCAATGGAAGAGGACAGCAGGCCGGTGGCTGGAGGAAGGAACCACCAAACCAAGAGATGATCAGTTTCATGCCGACGTTGGCCTGCATGAAGCTGATCATCAGAGGCAGAGCAGCCCAACAACTGCTGCTCGCCACCGCGACGAGGAGAGAGGCCCATGTGATTATCCCCAGTGAGACAAACCACACGAGGAAAAGGCCCCGGGCGCGGAAGCGAGGATGAGGAGGCCCGTAGCCGTCTTACTTATTAGGGGACTCGATACCCTAACCACTATACTAGAGGTGGAAAAGGCCATCAGAACTGCCAATGAAGGAACAGGAGAGACATTCAGGGTGGGAGAGCCCAGACCAGCCAGAAATTCAACAAAGGCAATCAGAGTGATGTCAACGGAATCGGTTTCTAAGTTAAAACATTGCGAGTGATCGACCAAAATTGGCTTCGCGATCGACTGGTCAATCACGATCAGCTTGTTGGCCATCCCTGCCCTATACAGTAGATTCCATTTTATTAGAGTGCCTTTCGTTTATCACTCTGGGCTGTTACGGGCTTATTGTTTCTTGTTCTATTTGCCGCTTCCGATGCGCATAATTCTACCTCGGCTCTTACAACCGGCAACGCACGACCGCAAGACCTGAGCGATACTGCATTCTAAACGAAAACGTCTTTAGATTCATCGGTACGAACGCATTTTTCCCAATTAAGGGGCTATCACGTAATTTCGCAGTTAATATTTTTTATTGAGTGTCCTAAATAGATGACTGTCCCAATGCACAGGTATTCCAATTAATCGGAATTTCCTCTCTAGAGTTATACTGTAGATGGAAACATTGCTTGATATGTAAGTTCCCGACAATATTGTGGAATATGTAAGATACCGGCAATATTGTGCGATATGTGAGTTTCCGCCAATATTGTGGCATATGTAAGTAGCCGACAATATTGCTTGATATATAAGTTACCGGCAATAGTGTGGGATATGTAAGTTTACATAATATTGTGGGATATGTACGTAGCCGGCAATATTGCTTACCGGCAAGAATTATGGCAACCTTGTGGGATATGAAATATAGCTATAGAAGTTGCGTGCACATTGTTTGGCATGCGTGTGAAGCAGTGTTACCAGAAGTACGATAATTATCGTACATTTACGAAAATTTTGACTGAAAATCAACTATGTACGATAAACGATAATAAATTATTATATTATATTTACGATAATTTTGAGTAAAAATCACCCACGTACGATAATTTTGACTAAAAATCAACTATGTACGATAAACGATAATAAATTATTTTCTTACATTTACGATAATTTTGACTAAAAATCACCGATGTACGAAAAACGATAATAAATTACTATCGTACGCAAATATACGATTTTTTGAAGACTTTTGTACCATATTTTTAATTAATATAAATAAACTTAAATACTTATTTACTATTGTTTTTAGTGCCGGCATCTGGGAATAATTTACAACTTTATTCTCGACAATCAGTTGACAATCTGCTATTTTGTTATTTGTTTTAGAAGTGTTTAGTAGTATATAGCTGTGTTTACATTAAAGTGTTTAGAATATTAATTCTTACTCATTATTTGGTGAGCACAAACACGTGTTTAATACTAGATTTAATTTAATTTGATCATAACGTATATTATTTAAATTTTAGAACAATGTCATTAAGTGAATCTGGGAACACCCACCATAATAAATTCAAAAACTTGTTGATGATTCTGAACCACCCGTCAGTGAATGTGAATTTTCTATTGATGTATAGAAAATTTTAAGAACTGTTGTTAGGTTTAGTCAAAACATTAAGGGTTTATTTTATTTTATACTTCTCTGGTTTTGCATATGTGCTGTGTAAACATGAACCGTACGTTTCTCGATTCATAGAAGTAATAGTAATTCATATATAAGTGTGAACCCACCTATTAGCAATCTACATATCTAGATTTCGATCTTATTATGTCTCTATCTTATTGTGGTGCCGCCAGATGGCGTTTAACTTCCCTCTACGATGGTAAGTTGTACTGTTTTTGTAATAGTAATTAATTATAAGAACATGGTATCTAACTATTATTTTATTATTTCCATAAAATTAATATATTACTTCATTTATATATGTATTTTGGAATATTTATATTTGTTCCTTCAAGCGATTCAAAGTAATTTAAAATCTAATGTAATTTTTAATTTCGCACCGTTGTACGATAATGTACGACAATTTTCGTCCAGTTGGTAGGATATTTTAGAGGTAGGGCTCTGACAACGCTGGTGAGAATTAACAAAATGCTGAAAATTATATTCCATCTTCTTCCCTCCTTCACCTCCCCCCTAATTAATGGGTGCCGTTTTCCATCTCCGGCTAATGGTTTCAATGGATGTTTGATTGTGTACATAGTATGAATAATATACTAATATTCATACTATATGCAGATGCGGTTATTTATCAATAATAATAATAACAACATACAATTTATTTAAAATTGTGCATATGTACATAGTATGAATAATAGTATATTATTCATACTATGCACAATTTTAAATAAATTGTATGTTATTATTATTATTATTATTGATAAATAACTGCATCTGCACATAGTATGAATAATATTATATTATTCGTACATAGTATGAATAATATAATATTATTACTATGTACGTATGCAAATTTTTAAATAAATTGGATGTTGTTGTTATTATTATTATTATTATTATTATTAAATAACCGCTTCTGCTTCGGTCGCGTTCAAACTAATATTATATTGCAATTGATTTTACATAATATAAATTACCAGTTGTGTTACAATACATAAAACTTATTATTCAGTTAGCTCTTACCTTAATCTGTCCCATCTCCGTCCCAATCAGTATCTCTTTAGTTTCCTCCGTGAAACAAGCCACCTTAAACTTCTCTGTTACGGTTAATACGTGCGTGTAATAATTGCTTTTGTGAGGTGCACTAAAATTAATGGTCAATTTGTTAGAACACAATTAAAACGGAAAACATATTACATATTGCAATTAATGACCATTACTAATTTGTGACTTAAAACTATTAAAGGATTAACAGTGCATTTTGCATTTATTACGTAACTAGTTATTTTTAACAGATTTAATAGCGATTATACATAATTATTTTCTTAGTGGTAGTTACGTGTCTTTATTTCGATAACAGTCGTTCCATATTTTAAGAAATAACGATATAGTCGAGATTATTATAACTAGTTAAATAAAGGAAACGAAACACATGCTTGGAACAATTGTTATCACGGTGAACCAAAAAACTTACACATGCTTATTGTGTAATGCCGTTTTTTTGCTAAAGTCCTAGTTTCCTAAGGGCAGTAAAATGGCCGTTTTTTGAAGTTTACGGTGAACCAAATAACTTAGACACACTTATTGCGTAATGACGTTTTTTTTGCTAAAGTCCTAGTTTCCTAAGGCCAGTAAAAGCGCCGTTTTTGACGTCACAAAAAATATGTACATCTATATAAATGACTACAATTTCGCAGAGGACTGTATACATCTACTTAATGCAAAAAGGCAATTAATTACAGTAAACTGTTGTAAGATAGTCAATTACATATGCTGAAAACGATTGTTATCATAATGACGTCACAAACGCCGCTTTTACGGCACCGTTTACGACATAACGCTCAAACTAACAGTATCAAGTGCTTTCCGACTCGTTCCTGCCTTTTGATTTCAAGCAAACGATAAATAAATATAATTGCTAATGGGCGCTAACTAAAAGTTGCATTCGTCAACTACCCTAAAGTTAGCACTGCTTACAACTGATATATAAAGAAAAACACCCCGACCGCCAGAGGTAAATTGCTAAATAGTAGTCCTGTTTTGAATGATTTAGCCCACGATTAAAATTATCTATTGTCCTCTAAGGACAATTGTTCAATAGTCGTTTAGCTAGCTCAAACCGAGATTAACGTTAAACTCAAGTTTAACCGACTATTGAACAACTGGTCCTTAGCCATTTACGACACTTTCGCTTGTCAAATTTACAGGTGTGTCCAGACATGCAACAGAACATTTTAACGTAACACCATCGCGTAACAATTTGTTGTTGCCACGGGGTATGATTTAATGTTGACGTGCAACGGAACATCGCAGTTTAACATTTGAGCTAGCATAATCTGGTTCCATCAGTTTATGTTTAATGCAAGAGGAACATTACTGTAATATTTTAGTATTTTCCTGTGCACTAAATCTTCTTCATTTTAACTTTTTCCAGTCTAAAACTACATTCAGACGAAGACACACGTATCCGATCCCGGGACAGTAGATACAAGTTTTGCATTGTAAGCACGTAGATACTCTTAGCGTCGCGTATGCCGATAGACTTTTTCGAGTCGCCCAGATTACATGTATCCTGGCGACTTGAAAAATGCTGTGCACTGCTGCCCAATATACAAACCAGATCGCAATGATATTTAAATTTACCGCCAAATATCTCTGCCAAATGACAGTTCTATGACGACAAATATTTTCCTTCGCCGCATTGGTCGACGGAACATGCGAGGTACTGTTGCATACAGTCCTTAGATTCTTCCCACTCATCAGAGTTTTTAATTTTGTTATAATATTTGGGATTTTTGTATCCCCGAAATTTTCTTTTGCGCGGTAAATGTCTATAAAATGAAGAGTAATTTAATCGGTCCACTCTATATCTATGTCAACTATTCACTCTATTGTAATGTCAACTGGCTAAACGGTGCTATTTGCGGATACTCGTCAAGACATATGCAACGTGAGCGCGAGCATTCCTATGATTCGACGGAGAAAAACCGACAACTGATGAGACGCCATAATGTTACAGTAGTTCTAAATTGTTACACGACGTTACGATGTTCTGATGTCTGATCGAGGCTTAAGATAAAACATAATTTCCAAAAATGACCAAATTGCGTATTAATTGGTATTTTTAATTAATAAAAAATCTACTTACTGCATTTGAAAGTACAGCTTATGGTTGCCTCTCTCCATTGCTACTTTATAAGCTGCCTTGTAAACCGGATGATCGGTGGGCAATTGTAGTCCACTTTGTATTATGTCAGTCTCACCATACTTGTGCAAATTTTGACCGTATATTTCCACAAAACTTACATAATGCGCTAATTTATCTACGAGTATTTCATCCTGTAACAAATATTAAAAATAATAATATAGGAAATATATCGATAGAGCGCATACATTCGGTGTAAATCGATTTAAGCCGCTTTCGTTTATCGTTTCGACCTGTTCCGAGCAGTTCTTATCGTACTAGAACAGCCCGAAACAGCTCCTGAATAATAGAGCGGCTTTAGAATCGACATTTTTTGTCTATAATGTAGTTCCTTTTATAATGAGGTTATTCGTCAAAAAATTGCTAACGAAACCAGTAATACAAAACTCATGAGCTGTTGTCTTTAGTAGTTGTCTTTAGTAGTTGTCTTTAGTACAATAAAAATTCGATAATGGCAACTTTTGCAATTTTTGAGCGATCGCTAAGAATACAGCAATAGAGGCTTGCGTTACTATTATTGATTTTTGTTTCTTCCGCTTCGGCAGTAGATAGTAGTAATGTTTTAACATTACTTTTCGAGTTGAAGGATGATTCACATTAATAAGTTATAGAGAATTACAGGGCGCTTACAGAGAATGTTGTGTCTTGTGTTGTGTCTGTGAGTTGCTTTTATCAATTGTTTGCTGTACCTGCATAGTGAGAATTATATTGAACTAGTTTCTGCGAGATACTTCAGTACTTAAAATGGCAATGCAATATAGATACGAGTTATTTTTTATGAGCATTTTTATAATTGTCTAACGCTGACATCATCGTATCTCGGTATAATATCCGTATAATAGATGTATAACATCCGTATAATACAGCAACATGAGTATAATACCCGTTTAATAATTTTCCAGTTCAAAACGAGCCTTACCTGCCTTAATTGCAAACTTTGTGAGCACTCTACCTAATTTTTACCTCGTTTGTATTTAACTAACAGGATCATTGTGATGACGAATCATCTGCTTATATTTACTTTCTAAGTTTCAGGGAGCAGATATAATATATAACTAGCATATAAATGTATGTTATCATAATACCAAAGTCAAAGCTGCTCGTTCGCACTGGGAGACACGCCGAATCCCCCATTCGACCTTTCGGGTTTCTCGAGTTTACCCCTGCATGGTTTCATATACTATTGAACTAACTAAGCCTTAGTTGGAGTTTACCACCAACTTAGCGTTACACTCTCAATCAACCCGCGATGGTTGCTACTGGACTTTAAAATTGTCCTTCAGAACAGTAGAATAGTTCCATTTTAAAGTCTCGGGCTGGCGGACCCACATTTCCCACCTGCAAGCTGCCGCAGGATTCGGTGTTAGGCCCTTCCCTGTTCACTCGTCGCAACTACGGGAATCCTAGTTATTCCGTTTAGTAATATGCTTAAATTCAGCGGGTATAATATACTAGTTATATATTACTTCCACTCCCTGAAGCTTGGGAATGCACTTTTAACCGAAACTAAAAACTAAAAAAAACTTACATTTTTTGTAATATAATCCTTATACGTGGCGAAATCCCTAAGCACATCCGCTATACCAGTCGCCCGAATTTTAGCACCCACAAAGTCCAAGTCGAAGTAAATCGAAAACATCTCGTACATCCCAGCTTCGGACAGATGATATCCAAAATACTGATAAATATAGTTATCATTCGGTAAACAAGCGTAGTCGCCCTTGCAGAAGTCCCGATAAGCATGTATTAGTTTTATATGCAAATCCCGTAAATTTCTACGTAGTTTAGTTTTAAGAAAATCTAGAAAGACGTGATGGATGCCATACACTTCAGTGTTTAAATTGTTATTGTAGTCCGATACAATTAGGCACTTCTCGTGAAACTTTTGCATAATCATTTCGACTTGGAGACGACCCAGATCCCACAACGTCATGAGCACTTCGGTGGTCACGTTGATGTCGTGAACGAATACCGCGAAGTCTTCGTATTTCGATTTGAGATCGGGGTCCAAATTGTCGTAGATGTAGTTGATTGTGTCATAGCGTTTTGCAGTTATGCTGAAAGATAAGTTATTTTTTATTAGTAAAAGAATGACGGTTAAAGCTATATTTGCTAAAAACGACGATTCAAATGTAGTGTAGTAACGGATTTCCGGGGCGCATGCGCGTAAAATTACAACTAATTGTGTTAACAATATTTAGTTAGCCCCCTCCCACCTAAATATTATTGACTATGGCCCTGTTCATTTGGCTACTACTAGTGACTAGTAGTGACACATGCTGACATCATGCTCATACTAATAGTATAGCGTGACGTCAGCATTTGCCATTACTAGTCACTAGTAGTATCCAAACGGACAGGGCCTATATTAGCCACTTCCGTTTATCGTTCGGGAACTGTTCCGGGCTCTTGGTATCGCGTTCGAGCCGCTCCAAGTAGGTACGATTTCATCTCGTCCTTTACCCCAAATGCACCTACTTGGTTAGCCAGAATGGACATGCACATTTCCGATTTCATTCAAATCAACAACTACAAAGTCTTTACAATTACAATTTTACGAAACTTATGAAGTTATTTTCATTATTTCAATTTGTTATATTTTCAAAAGTGTATATGTTAATTTTTTTTTCGAGAAAATTCATAGTTGTCGTTCGGCGACGAGTAGCGCCGGTGTGAACCGTTGGGGGTAGCTAGAAACGATAAACAAAAGTAGCTATTGAATATATCTTATCAAATATCTAGCGCCAACCTGTTGAAACAGGGAACCTCTTCTCAAACCTACTGAAAACAGTCAGAGGCTGATACGGAGGGGACGGTAGTCACAATCTGCCGCATAACGGGGGCGGGAGCCCGTAATGCGGGAGATTGTGACCACCGTCCCCGATTGTTGCCACCAACTAAGAAGGAAGAACACAAAATGAAGGAGTCCATCAGCAATGTAGTCGCAATTAAACTACAGTGGCAGGTAGTACACCTAAAGAAAATGGACCTGATAGCCACAGTAGGGTAGGTATAAGAAGCAGTGAAAAGTGCTCCCCCGCAGGGGAATTCCGGGTAGGAGGACTCAGACCGGAGATATGTGTATACCCACGCCGGTACCAGTAGGTGCAATTAGACTCTGGCAGAGGACCTGTAGAGAAAAAGATTCACAAGAGTAGGAGTGGTCCACTACAGTGCTACCCTCGGACAGGCAACAGACGCAAAGTCCTGCTACAGATGCCGGGGGGATTGGTATTTAGCAGTCAACGGTCGAGGCCGCGACATGCGAAGTATTTGCCAGCACTGCGGTGCAAGGGCCAGAGCCACAATTGAGAAATGCGCGCTGTTTGACGAGGAGGGTCAAAGAGCAAAGACCATCAACTGCTGGAGGAAAATGGTCAAAACAAGAAGAGAGGATCCCCATAGACGAAAGTAATGCACAGAAGAACCCGAGGGTGACCGGGGGATAGCATATGTGGTGTGTGGCCACCTCGGGAGGAGAGGGCCCTGGCACCTCACGCAGCTGAAGGTGTTCCAGATCAACCTCAATCGCTACCGGATGACCCACGATGTAGGACACAGTTGCGTAAAATGGGTACCACCTGGTATCCGCCAGTGAGCCCGAAAAGGCAGCAGCGAAATTGAAGGGCTGGACGATCTCGGAAGACGAGGGAGCTGTCATCTGGGTGCGAGAAGGCTGAAGAATGCATTAAGAAGAAAAAGAGGACAAGTCGTCACGAGGGTAGAGGGGTATCCGTGGTAAGTGGCTCATCTCTCCGAACAGTGGGAATGTAGGGACGTGATACTGCATGGGCAAGCTAGATAGCACAATAGGCCGGTCGGGTGAGAGATAACTTGTAGTCGAGGGGAAACTTCAACGCGTGAAGCAAGGTCGCAAAAACGGGAGGGAACGAGCGCTCGCGGCGTAAACCCTAACCATCCCAAACGACGTATCCGCCATTTTCATGAGAAGGGATTACCAGCCAATACCTCACTCTGAGTGGCGATGACCAATCCCAAGAGCTCAGGAGGTGGGATGTACTGAAAGCAGCATCCGGCAGCGACAACCTGTATATTTCATACCACATAGGGCACGAGGTCGAGGCCGAAACACAGGCGACTGATCCCGAAAGACGCCTACGATCCACGGACCTTAAGCCAGTTTGACGCATCATTGGAGAGGGGGGTAAAAGGAAAAGTGGACGAGAGGACGCAGAAGAGACGTTTATTGGTTGTCCGCGGAAATCGCTGAACTGCGAGGAAGGAGACTGCTCACAGGAAGAACTGGACATAAGCTACAAGCTAGCCAAACGAACCATGGAAGCGGCTATAAGTGAAGCTAAAACGCAAGTCCTAGAAGCACTTGACGAAGACATCTGGGGACAAGGGTACGGGATTGCCCTCAGAAAAGTGAAGGGAAGACTCCCCTTTCGCTAATGGATAGAAGAGGGCTGTTGTAGAGCACCTCTTCCCCAGAGTAGAATAACTGAGGTAGCTATCAGTGTATGATAACAAAGATGCGGACTGGAGGAAACAGCTGGAAGAGCCCCCTTTACCACAACAGAACTCGAGGCAGCCGTAGCTAGATGCTAATCTAGCTACGGCTGCCTCGTAGGCAAGACACCGGGGACCAATGGTATCCTGCCAGAAATAATTAAGCGTGCAGTAAGGAGATACCCGGAAGCTTTCCTGGGGTCATACAACGAGGCTAGAAGGAGGGGAAGATTCCTGAAATTATGGAAGAGGACGAGTATAGCCCTAATCAGAAAACCGGGGAAGCCAGTAATTGACCATCGGCGTACAGACCGTTTTGCATGTTTGACGCGGTGGGAAAGCTGCTGAAGTACCTACTTCTGGGACGGATCAACCAGATGACAGAGGCCAGGGGGTTAACGGTGAGTCAGTACGGCTTTTGGAGGAAACGGTCGAATATTGACGTCGAGCCGTGGCAGGACGTTGCGGTAGCAGAATGGGCTCGCGGGGATGCACAGAGAACGAAATATCTCTACGCTACCCGTGAGCCCAGATGTCCGCATCGCCTTCAACATGACGGGGAGATCAACCTGGTTCGCTGTCGAGAAATAGGAGTGAATGTACCCAGATAATACCGGAAATGATAGTGCCTCTGATCCTCGGACGAGGCTATAGCGGAATGTATCAGGAGAATTATAAGCCAGAAGGCGGAAGAGAAGAGGTGAAAGGCCCACCCAGATCTGAAATAATGTGAGACCGGTCCCGGGTCTGGATGCCGATAGAGGTAAGATTTTGCTGGTAAGTCGGCCCAAGAAGGTCGGAATCTAGCACTACCCGGGGGAGAATGACCCCACAGCCTTCCGGGTGTCTTTTGAAGATTTCCCACCTCAAGCCAAATTGGGAGATATGTCTCCAAGAAATATTGTGAGACTGGTGGGGGACCAACAAACGGCGTACCACATGGCTTGGCCTTAGGGCCAAACCTGAATGTAATGTATAAATTCCAAAGAGGCAGCAACAAGGGCGTGGTGGCACTAGCTGCGCGGATTATGCCAAACATGACATGTGGGTATCTGACATGTCATGTTTGGCATAATCCGCGCCGCTAGCTCTTCTGATGAAAAGAAGAGAAGACTATTGCCTAGCGACACGTAAAGCATTCTGCTCTACGGCGCGCCAATTTGGGCCGAAAGATGGAGATCACAAGGTCGAGAGATTGCCTGGCCAGGGTGCAGCGTAGAGCCGCACACAGAGCATACCGAACGGTGTCCCGGGATTCTGGCGATCGCTCGGATGCTCCCAGTAGATCACTTGGCAGAGAAAATAACCAGGAGATACGTGAACAATAACAAGAATGAGGTTGATGCCATCACAACGGATAAATAGCAGACGAAGTCATCCCAGGGCGGGACGACTCACAGTGGGACCGATTCCCGAAAATGTGGCCAATATTACTAAACCTTCCTTTAGAAGACCAATTTTTGTTTCGCAGGGGTTTTCGAGGTCGGTGATTACGAATCAGATATTCGATTTCAAAAATTCAAAATGGCAGACCCAAAATGTCGAACAAAAAAGATAATTTTGCAAATAATGTAGTCGAATACACGGGAGTTTTGAAGTATCTGAAAATTCAAACCCAATATCGAATTTTAAAAATTCAAAAACGGACAAAAAGGTAAATTTTGCAAAAAAAAATGGTTCCAAATTACTTGCAAGAGGGTTCTTGACGTCCCTGATTACAAATCCGATTTACAATATTCAAAATGGCGGACAAAAAGGAAATTTTGCAAATAATTTGGTTCCAAATTGAATACGAATCCGATTTAAAAAATTCAAAATAGCGGACCCAAAATGCCGTACAAAACGTAAAGTTTGCAAACAATTTTAAACTTTGAATCACTTTTTCATTTTAACAGACAGTCAAAGTTCCATATGCCTCTCTAAAGCCTTCGTTTCCTAGGAAGCGGTGTCGACAAAAGCGGTACGTTATTTTGACGTCACACATTTCTTTTATGTATATTTAAATAAATCTGGTAATGCAGATCGGTATACATCAAAGTATTGAGAAAATGTAATGAATTACACTGGAATCTGGTAAGTTATTCAAATTACATATACTTAAAATGTATCTTGTAATGTGTAAATGACGTAAAAAACGGCCGTATTTATCGACACCGCTTGCTAGGAAACCAGGACTTAACCGCGCCGCGCAGCATGACCGAGCTGGACTTCTTTTTATAATTCGTTGTGCAGTTGTGCAGTATTTAGCCACTCGCTCAACAGCGGAAAATACAGGTTCAAATCGCGGCCCGGGTAATATTTGACGACGTTTCGATATAATTGACGTCACTTTAGAAAAGTCCGAGACATTTTTCTAAAGTAAAAGACCAAATACGGTCATATTTGTATACGTCTCATATATCAACAAAAATACCGCTAAAGCTAAATTGTTAATTTTTTGTTGGTTACTTACTCAGGTCGATTTTGTAGTCCTTCCAGCATATCAAACCACTGCCTCGAGTTATGAATCAATTTAGACCTCTTTTCCTTAATCAGCGTAGCACACAAAGATATCAGCATCGGATCTCCCTTGCACCAATTATGAACGGACGCCGGCCCGTTCATTCGTTTAATATCGCTGTATGTTACATCAAGACATTTCGCGAATATACTCAATGATTCAGTTTCGGTAAAGTGGTCCTGTATAGGGATAAAAGTCACCTCCTCTTGGTTCATCGGGATTTTGACTTGAGACACTATTAAGAGATTACAGCCGGCGTCGAAATAGTTCACAACCTCCGTGTTGCGTACATTATCCAAAACAATTAGGCAGTTCGTGTAGTACTTTTTAGTGAATAGTATTGATAAATTGTCCTTCATTAGACCAATAGTATCAGGTTTGTCTAAAGGTAGTTTGCCGATATTGTCCGGGTCTGAGATTACAATTTTTCGGTACAGTCTGAAACAAAAAATTTAGTTTTACTATCACGCCGAGAGCTAAGTTTTTCGTGGCGTCAGCAAAAAAAGTAAACACTGAGACAAAACGGTAAATATTATGAATGGTGAAATAACGAGTTAAACAATTGCCATGTTCACATGTAATATTGAAATCGAATTGAATGCGATACCGTTTAGACCTAAAATTAATGTTAAGTGTTAAGCCCGTTCACATGAATTTAACTGAATTCGATGTCAATCTACTCTCAATACGACATGCGCACTGCAATTACAACAAACATAAATATTTTATTATTTCCATTTTTGGTATTGTTACCGTTGTTACCAAATTGATAGCTTGATTAACCTGGTGTTGCCAGATGTTGAATGTTTCATATATCATAGTTTTATAGGAGGTTTATTAAGCATTGTTAAAACAAATCCAAAAGTATAAGTTGCAAATATTAACAAAAGGAAAATAAACTGTATGGCGCTCCATACGTTTCATGTTGCTAAATTTAAAAAACTCCTCCCCCAAAAGGGCACGTAAAGTACCTAACATGTGGAAAAAGCCCCATTCTAGCAGCGCGTATCAAACTGTCGGATGCATTCCTCGATACGATCTTAATGTTTGTACCTGTATAAATATACGTTCGATACGATACGATCCCAGAAGTAGAGGAATCAACCTTGAAATACGATTCGATTTCAATACGGTTTTGCGCCTGTTTACATGGACGAGTTTTAAACTAGAATCATATTCAGTTCGATTTCAATCCTACATGTGAACATGGTTAATATTTCAAAACATCGATTAAAACAATAAAATCCAGGACCGGTGTGACGATATCCCCTATGATCCCAGCCTCTATACCGCGCGGCGCCGTGGGGCCGCGCGCACGGCAGATTGTTTGCGGGTCTGTACTGACCAACTGTGGTGACCAATAAAATCCAAATTTTGAGGAATTCTTTATTAATCTCTTGCCGATCATAATATATATATCTAAATTTTTTATAATAATTTTTATAGGCGTTTTTGTATAATATATGTTGTAACGTAAATTATATTTTTTGACCATGATGCGACATGTTCCTGGATTTGAAAAAAATTGCCTAATGTTTATAACAATATGATAAAGAAAATGTGGCAAGTCTGTATGGGGCGCGATTTTTTTTTCTATTTTTTTTTTAATTTTAAACTTTTACGCTCATATCTGGATAATCCGGTTTTAGAGGCTGAGTCTATAAAAAAATAATGCAACGTATTTTGTTTAATTTTTTTTGGATCTTGGTTTAGAACATATCAGTGCACCAGATGGCCGAAGGAAATTGGAAAATTTTAATTCTACGTTTTTTTTTTGCGACTAACTTTTATATCATTATTATTATTTTTGACCATGATGCGACATGTTCCTGGATTTGAAAAAAATTGCCTAATGTTTATAACAATATGATAAAGAAAATGTGGCAAGTCTGTATGGGGCGCGATTTTTTTTTCTATTTTTTTTTTAATTTTAAACTTTTACGTATATAATTATTATTATTTTTGACCATGATGCGACATGTTCCTGGATTTGAAAAAAATTGCCTACTGTTTATAACAATATGATAAAGAAAATGTGGCAAGTCTGTATGGGGCGCGATTTTTTTTTCTATTTTTTTTTTAATTTTAAACTTTTACTCTCATATCTGGATAATCCGGTTTTGGAGGCTGAGTCTATAAAAAAATAATGCAACGTATTTTGTTTAATTTTTTTTTGGATCTTGGTTTAGAACATATCAGTGCACCAGATGGCCGAAGACAATTGGAAAATATTGATTCTAAGTATTTTTTTATCGGCGACCAAGTCGAATATGTTTCATTATTAGTATTTTTTAAATTCACTGGCATACAATTGATTTGAAAAAATTACACAATATTTATAACAAAATGACAATTAGAAAACGGAAAGTCCCAACCCGAGCACGTTGTTCCTTCTATTTTATTTTTATTTTTAACTTTTCCGCTCCTATCTGGACGAGGGCAAAGTCAAAATTATTTAATTTTCCATCATAGCCCACGGAGTTTTTATATAATTATAAAACACAGAGTCGATGGTTCGAATCACAGTCAAGGGAGTAGCCTTTTTACACATTGTAACTCATAATACTATTGGTAAAATAAGTATTTTGAATGAATTGTAATCCTTAAAGTAGGGACTTTATTAATAAGTAATAATAATTCCAATCGGACATTGGAATTACGCGCAGCCATTTAAATGATCAAACTACGTAAAAGGCCTGTAAAAATATATAAAACTGGATCCGTGTCAATCTAAAAAATACTTTTTGTAACCACTATTGGGTTAGCAACAAATAGTGAAAATTTGAAAAAAAAACTCCGTGGGCTATGATGGAAAATTAAATAATTTTGACTTTGCCCTCGTCCAGATAGGAGCGGAAAAGTTAAAAATAAAAATAAAATAGAAGGAACAACGTGCTCGGGTTGGGACTTTCCGTTTTCTAATTGTCATTTTGTTATAAATATTGTGTAATTTTTTCAAATCAATTGTATGCCAGTGAATTTAAAAAATACTAATAATGAAACATATTCGACTTGGTCGCCGATAAAAAAATACTTAGAATCAATATTTTCCAATTTTCTTCGGCCATCTGGTGCACTGATATGTTCTAAACCAAGATCCAAAAAAAAATTAAACAAAATACGTTGCATTATTTTTTTATAGACTCAGCCTCTAAAACCGGATTATCCAGATATGAGCGTAAAAGTTTAAAATTTAAAAAAAATAGAAAAAAAAATCGCGCCCCATACAGACTTGCCACATTTTCTTTATCATATTGTTATAAACATTAGGCAATTTTTTTCAAATCCAAGAACATGTCGCATCATGGTCAAAAATAATAATAATGATATAAAAGTTAGTCGCCAAAAAAAAAATACGTAGAATTAAAATTTTCCAATTTCCTTCGGCCATCTGGTGCACTGATATGTTCTAAACCAAGATCCAAAAAAAAATTAAACAAAATACGTTGCATTATTTTTTTATAGACTCAGCCTCTAAAACCGGATTATCCAGATATGAGCGTAAAAGTTTAAAATTAAAAAAAAAATCGCGCCCCATACAGACTTGCCACATTTTCTTTATCATATTGTTATAAACAATAGGCAATTTTTTTCAAATCCAGGAACATGTCGCATCATGGTCAAAAAAAATAATAATTATATACGTAAAAGTTTAAAATTAAAAAAAAAATAGAAAAAAAAATCGCGCCCCATACAAACTTGCCACATTTTCTTTATCATATTGTTATAAAGATTAGGCAATTTTTTTCAAATCCAGGAACATGTCGCATCATGGTCAAAAATTATAATTTACGTTACAACATATATTATACAAAAACGCCTATAAAAATTATTATAAAAAATTTAGATATATATATATATTATGATCCGCAAGACATTAATAAAGAATTCCTCAAAATTTGGATTTTATTGGTCACCCCAGTTGGTCAGTACAGACCCGCAAACAATCTGCCGTGCGCGCGGCCCCACGGCGCCGCGCGGTATAGAGGCTGGGATCATAGGGGCTAAGTTCACTCCGGTAAATCCAGGACAATTTTCTGAAGTATCAAGTCCTATCGTAACACGTAACACTCAAATACAACACACAGAAAAAAAACTCGAATATAAAAATCCAACAATAAAAAGACTACTAGATAATTTCACTTGCGTTAATCCTTAACTTTAATGTAATTCTTAACTTGTGTTTAGTCGATGATAAAGGTGCTGGTTAAATAATAAGAAAAAGGCAATGCATTATTTAGGTAAGAAAAGATATAGGGTAAAAAGTGGTTGATACTGTAACCACTTTTTGGAGAATAATCCAAATACAATCTTCATGACAGTATGAAGATCAATGAATAAAATAACTCGTTTTTATCGGTGTGTTTTGTTAGCTGTGAAAAAAAGTTATTAAGTATATAAAATTCCTACCTGTACATCAAGTCAAATAGCTGATCCTTGTTTACGTCGCCAACGGTAACCCAGTAAATTTTGTTATCAAAATTATTAAGCAGCAGGTCCACATCTTTGATAGCAGCTGCAGCCAGGCATGATTTACCAATTCCATGCATTCCATATATCACAATTTTATTACTGTAGTTAGGATTGAGGTCTCTCAGTTTGGCTTTTATGGAATCGACCTGCAAATTCAAAAATTGGTCTTATGAAAATCGGCAGCAAGAAACTATATTTAATTTAAAACGTTCTATTACTTCACATTGTCTAGTACTACAGCAAAAAGGTATAGTTTGGATTATATTTTTGCGACTAGTAATAGTGTGTATTATAGGATTATATAATAACTAGGTGCAATGACCGTCGTACGGGAATAATTTTTTTAATCTCAATTGCGTTGAACCAACAAATTTCCATGATTTTTTAAAAATTGTAGCTTACAATTTAATTCATTACTACGCATGTAATAACCGCCGTAATTCGAGTTATATATAATAAAGCGAATATGATAAAAATAATAAAAATTGTTAAAATAACATACGAGGCATATCCAGAAAGTAAGAGTACTGAGGCTCTCACGGTCGGAGGGATTTTATTTTCATCATGTTGGCGACACGACAGTGTAGCCTGACTCCTCCCCTTTGCAACGAGACCGGTTCGAGGTCAGTACGTTGAGAACTGTTGACACGACAACAAGTTTCGTGAATAATGTCAATCCAATCTCCCGCCAAGTGCGAAATACGCGGCGTCATCCGTTATCTCGTTTGGAAGGGAAAACCTCCATTTGAGATTTATAATGAGGTGAAAACTGTATATGGTGATAAAGCTATGAATCGTACGAATGTGTACAAGTGGTGTCGCGAGTTTAAAAACGGTCGTACGTCTGTGCATGATGATCAGAGGAGCGGAAGACCTTCAATTGTGTCTGACGAAATTGTGGAAAAAATTGAAAATGCGCTCCGTGACGATCGCAGATTGACTGTGGATGAACTTTCTGCGATGTTTCCGCAAATCTCCAGATCTCTACTACACGAAACAATTACAGAAACCCTCGGATATCGGAAACTGTCCGCGAGGTGGGTCCCAAAACAACTGACAGACTGGAGGCCGGGCAAGAGTTTTTGAGGCGCTGGAAACTCCATGAAGATGAATTTCTCCGCTCCATCGTAACTGGAGATGAAACTTGGGTAGCACACCACACGCCCGAAACCAAAAGACAGTCTCAACAGTGGCGTCCCACCTCTTCACCCTCCGCCAAAAAGTTGAAAATCACAATTTCAGCCAAGAAAGTCATGGCATCCGTGTTTTGGGACTGTCAAGGCATAATTTTAATCGAATATCTGCCTCAAGGGGAGACCATCAACTCTGCAAGATACTGTGAGACCTTAAAAAAATTACGGAGGGCGATTCAGAACAAGAGGAGAGGCATGCTGACAAAAGGAGCCTGCCTGCTGCACGACAATGCCAGACCACACACGGCCAACGCCACGAAGGAACTGCTCGCCTCGTTTAAATGGGATGTCCTGAACCATCCCGCGCATTCCCCTGATCTAGCACCTTCAGATTACTATCTCTTTACCTCCCTGAAGCTGCACATGGGTGGAAAAAGGTTTTTAACCGACGAGGAGGTAAAGGAGGAGTTGGAGAAGTGGACGAAGGAGTTGGCGTGAAACTACTTCGAGGAAGGCATCAAAAAATTGATACCTCGCTACACCACCTGCATAGAGAGGAATGGCAACTATGTCGAAAAATAGCTTTTATTATGTACTAAAGTTTCACGTATTTTTTTTGTTTAAATAAAAAATTTAAACACCTACAAAAATTCAGTACTCTTACTTTCTGGATATGCCTCGTACATCTATGCATTACCCACCAAAATTTAATGAAATTTTGGAGATTCAACTTATAATTTTCAAACTATATTTCTGAAAAGTCGCCAGGTGTACTGTGAGTAGGTGTGTGGAAGATTGAGTAGAAAATTTTACCGGAGTTGAAACCACACAACATGAGCGAAACCCATGTCAAAAGTACAGTATGACTTTGCATTCTGTATCTTATTTTACTATACAGAAATATTTTTCGCCTCACTAGTAGTAGTATAAAGTGCACATATACCCATATTACCTTTTGCTAATCAGAAAAGATAAATGGATAACACAGACTACAGAGAGTAATAATAAATTTCACAATATTGAAACTATATATCAATATCACTTATATCGAGTAATAAGCAGATAACACAGACTACAGAGAGTAATAATAAATTTCAAAATATTGAAACTATATATCAATATCACTTATATTGAGTAATAAACAGTTTATTATCTCTCTTGTTCGTTCAATAACAGAAGATGCCTCGGTTGTGTGGAATACTAGCTACCAAATACATTATACAAAATTAGAAAGAATTCAGAGAGTTTTTAAGGTATATGGCATTTAAAACAAACATGTTAGTAATGCAATTAATTCTGGCAGTTGTAGAGTGAGAAATTGCATCTATTTCCTCAATAGGTTAATAAATGTTTTTATAAACTGTGCCAAATTATTAGGTCAGCTTTAAAAAAACTTCTATCTTTATAGGGCTATCAGCCGTGAGGCTTTTCCGCCGGCTTAATTTTTATATTATACAAAATAGACAAACACCATTGTTTAGTGTAACATTTAATACTATAAGTTACCTCACCCGCCAGAGTTTTGCAGCTTGCACGCAAAATTGACTGCTGGGACGAGTGAGTAGCCTTAAAGGGAGGTTTCACAATGGGTCCATTTTGAAGCCTAAGTGTCTGTAGCTATACTACCCTCCGGCCAGCTATCCAAAATACTATAAGTTATATCCGGAATTGTCCACTGACTAAAATGTGATATATATTTTATAATACAAATACGGATATTAATATTTTCAATTCGACAGTATCTGTCTGTAAATGTCCTTAAAACTGATTTCAAGTTTTATCGTATTTTGTAGTATGTAATATTTTATTATATTGTATTTCGTTTGTTGTCTTTAAAATCTTGTATTTCGTATTTTATATTTAGCAATCTAATTTTTAATTAATGCTTAAGAATTTGTATGAAATAGCATTGTCGTAAATAAAGTATTATTATTATTATATTATGACCAGTAGCAGATTTAGCACATGAGGGGGACTCTCATGTGCTAAATCTGCTACTGGTCATAATATAATAATACTTTATTTACGACAATGCTATTTCATACAAATTCTTAAGCGTGATTAAATTTTCAGGCCTTTCTTTCATATAAGAGTTTAGTAACTACGTCTTACATTAAATTATAGTTGTATTCAGTAACGGATATAAACATGAGTGTAAACATTTAAATTGAGACCTGAGATTGAAGCCCCCTTGATTTAAGAGGCTTCGGCCGCGCGCTTCCTGCTTCTTTGCACAAATCTAATTATGATACATGACCGATGCCATGCGCCTAGCTTTATGCAAGAACTGAATGATAGAAGACAATGAATCAACTGCTAGTGTAACATTATTAACATAAAAACATGTATGTAGCTATTTTCCTATCTCAATATTTATAGTGCTATATAATTATAAGCGACATTGAATCCCAATCGAGGCCATTAGGTAATACTGTTCAAAATTTTAGACGTCTGCACTGTTTTAGTTAATAGCAATTTACATTATATCGGAATTGGTTGAATATTATTCTTCTAACGGCCTCTAAATACCCTCCACACACAATCTTTGGTCATCGCTGATTATTTAATTTATTTTTGTCAGAAAAAGACGTGTAGCTTGTTGCATTATAACGTCTTTCAGGAATATAATATATTAACATAGGACTTTAAAAAACAAATATCAGAGAATTGAGAGAGAAATTAAGAAAGAGAAAAGAGACTGAATCAACCGTTATGAGTGGTCAAATGGAATATAAAGACCCTAAATAAACCAGATAAAGAAGTGGAAAACCAACTAAGGAAGAACATATTCGGCATATGTGCAATTAAGGAAACTCGCAAAAAGGTCAAAGGACAGGCAATCCTGGGAGAGTATTTACTCATCTGCAGCAGAGTCAACAAAAACACGTGCAAAGAAAGGTGTCGAAATAATAATCCAAGAATCTTAAATACCCAATCCATGATATAACATGTTTCATAAAGAATACTAGTACTCAAGATTAAAACAGACTAGAACTACGTCAACATTATATGTCAATACAGACTAGAGAACTGCAGAAGACGTTAGAGAGGCAATATAAAACAACCTAAAAAGGAAATTAGACATTACAAGGAAGAATGAATCCATAACCATTCTTTGAGATTTCAACGTCAGAGTTGGCAAGAAGATACCCGAGCTAACAACGTTTTAATGAAGACACCGAGAACGAAAATGAAGAACTGGTGGTGAATATCTGCGCATTAATAACAACTTTGACCACAACAGTACAACATAATACACATATCATAGATTATATGCTAACAAACGGGAAAATAGTACCTGAATCAATACTGAATGTAAGATGTTCAACTTCATCAGACGTAATCAGTAATCACAACCTACTGATGTGCAAACTGCGATTGGAGATAAATTCAACGGAAACACTTGTATGAATAACAAAGAGCAAGATAAAGGTAGAGAGCTTAATTGACGATTTAACAAGACTACTTTCCAAAAGCAGGATGTCAGGATATAACAGTATAAAAGAAGAAGACGACATTAACAGTAGCTGAGACAAGGTCAAGACAAACATAATGAACTGCTACAATCCTTTTTCGTGAAAAACACCATGGTTTAATGAGACAATTAAAGAGAAATGCAAAGAAGAGAAGGACGGACACTTGCAACACAGGGAATTAGGAATGCAACAAAACTCCGCCGGTATAGCCAGGCTGACGGTCGTAAGCCCAGATAAATGAGAAAGATTCCAAGGCTCGGCTAACAACCGACCAACCCTGAGTAAAAAAGAATCGCCTCGTAAGACGACCAGGACAAATACTACGCCAAAGACAAAAATTGGGGTTAGGAATGCACGAAAACATTAACAAGGACCGATGTGCAATATTAAAACACCCCACAAACGCGTCCAAGAAATAGAAAAAGGCATCAAGGAAATGAAAGGATATCTCTGCTCTACAATAAACGCATAAGGAATGAAACGGCCAGGCATTGGTAGAATACTTGCTTGCGTACAGTGAAATAAATCAGGAATTAAAGCCTCCAATTAGCTCGGTGCATAAAGAATAACTATTGGGAAACATACTCAAAGGAAATGGAGAATGACTATGGGCTGCAAAAAGATATATGGAGGTTTATTAGAGGACAACGGGAGCTGGTCGAAGCAGAATGCATTAGTGATACCGCATGGAATGGATATCTAGGAACGATGTATAGCTGTCGCAACACAGCAACTGCTAGCACCCACAACAGACGGAAATACTAGCATACTCTCCGACGTCCTCAGTTTTGTAAGAAAAGACGGAATCCCCAACGAAATGTGTAGCCAAACAACTAGCGACGTTAAGTAACCTGATTCTAGAACACCGATGTATCCCTAAAGAATGGAAAAAGAGGATAATAATCTTAATGTTCAAGAAAGGCGAGAAATGAAATCAGACTCCACAAATAACAGAGGCATAACGCTACTGAAGTACTTCTACGGAAGCCAGATTTATTAGAAACCTTAGAAGCAAACTAAAAGAACTTCAAGAAAATCGAAATCGAGACAAAACTTATGAGTAAACACCCATGGATTGAGTATATTAAAACATTATACAATGCAGAAACAGAACAACAGCAGCCTGTAATCAACATAACACAGTGTAAAGTTACTGATACAATTAAGGGACAAAAACTCCGTACAGCATCGGATGGAATCAGCAACGAATTGCACGGCGGCTCTGCATTAATGCAACGACTATCCCAAGTAATAAAAAAAATAGTAACAAAACACAAAATACATCTCAACTGGATGGTAAGTATTTGATATTAATGTTTAAAATTGGCGATATACAAACGCCGCGCAACTACAGAAGATGTATAAATCTACTGCACACTACATTAAAACTAAACTAAAATAATCGCAGACAAAATAACACTAACCCTAGCGGATAAACAACAAGGCTTTCGGAAGATCCTGTATCGATGAAGTCTTTGTCAAGTTACGAGAGAAGGGGTTAGAATGTAGCTGGTATATGGTATATGTTTCATAAACCTGACTAAGGTATTTGGCAGAGGTTAACATGGAGATGTCTTGCATCCGTTATAAAAAAGAAAGATCGCACAAAAAATAATCCGTTGTCTACAACAGAAACACAATGCAAGCTGTTATCAGCGAAACCACCGAACCAATCTACATACTAACACTAACCCTAGCGGATAAACAACAAGGCTTTTGGAAGATCCTGTATCGATGTCTTTGTCAAGTTACGAGAGAAGGCGTTAGAATGGAGCTGGTATATGATATATGTTTCATAAACCTGACTAAGGTATTTGGCAGAGGTTAACATGGAGATGTCTTGCATCCGTTATAAAAAAGAAAGATCGCACAAAAAATAATCCGTTGTCTACAACAACAACACAATGCAAGCTGTAATCAGCGAAACCACCGAACCAATCAACGTTGGTAATGGAGTCAGGCAAGATTCACTAAGCCCGTTACTATTTAATGCAATAATTTTCCAAACGAGAATCCGAAGAGGCGTATCAAATAGAATATCAACAGCTGAATATTGCGTGCTATGCAGATGATGCGGCATTAATCTCAAACAATGAGGATGTTCTCCAAAGATTGCTACAGCAATTTAACATAACGGCGAAGAAATTCAACAATGTGACCGATGTAGAAAAAAAAAAGGTTGTAGCCTCACACCCCATACAATGCAGAACTAGAATTGGATGTGATTAAGTGTGATACAAGCACAGACAATATACTTCCTCTGTCACGGCCTCCCCATTTGCCAAACTTCTTCCACGCCGCCTCTATGTAAACATAAGGTGCAATGTCCACCCCTTCACTGCATATGGACATCACAATCGTCTGTGCAACGTCGCGCCTGCGCCTCGTCTACGCCGCACCTGCGCCCGACGCCGCTTAAGTGTGAATTGGGCCTAAGAAACATAACAAGTACCTACGTAAGGAAGCAAAGAGTAGAATATTCAAAGTGTTATCAGCACCATCCTCACATACATGGCTGAAAAGAGACCATTCTGTAAGTTCAGATCGGTCTTGTAAAAAAGCAAAATTGGTTTGTTACCCAAGGCAACCTAATATACAAAAATTTGTGACAAGATAATAACCTATTTTACTATTATTTTGACAAATTTGTGACATTTGACATAAGGCAATATTACACTAACGGAACCTGGAGCACACCAACGATGAAACCGTAGTTTATTTGGTAGCCATGGGTAACAAACCAGTCTGCTTTTTACAAGAGCAGCCTGAACTTACATAATTGAGCCCCAGAAACGACTTACACAACCGTGATTAGAAGAAAATAAATGAAAACACTTCAATACATTGAGAGGAAAACAATGCTGGACAGAGTAAACAATGACGAAATTATAAGATCATGAAGGGCGAACAGAATCAGTGAATGGACAAGAAGCAGGAGGGCGGAATGGAACGCATATATTAAAAGAATGAATAGAGACAGAATAGTGACAGTTGCAAGAGACAAGTCACTAATAGTGAGGAGGTATCCAAAACAGCCATGGAAAAGATTGGAACGCATAATGAGAGGGTGCATAGACAGAATAGTGAGAGTAGCAAGAGATAAGTCACTAATAGAGAGTAGGTCCCCATGACGGCCCAGGAAAAGATCGAACGACAACCTTATGGAGCCGCATTGAAGAAAAACAGGTAGATAGCCTACGAAGAATGATAATCAGTTTGTGTATGTCCCTACTAAACTAATTTTCGCGAAAAAAGTACCTGCAAAGTTATTTGTAAGAATTACGGGCAACATCAGTAGCAACATTTTGAGGATTGTAAGGACATATTTGTACATCAATAAATGGAGATTATTATTATTATAACTGTTTCGTACAGTTTATACGTGAGAAACTAATTTGCCATGGTCAATCTTATATTATAGTATCTTGATGACAGCATGGTCATAAACACAGCACCAATTTGGTGCGAGGTACGTCGTTGTAATTAAGTCTGTGTAATTAATTTTATTATGGAGGTCTAGTAGAATTCGTTGAATTTTAATTTCCACAACATTTATATTTGTTATTGCTGTGTTCGTTTTGATTAAAAAAATAATAACAATAGTAACAAATACTTAGTTCATTTTTCAGACACAACACAAAATATATTACACTTCATTATTACTTCATATTTGGAGTAATTCCAGCTTGGTTCACCACATTTTTTTCATTTTCTGGGAATAGATTTTTTGAGATTGCGTTATGAATTAAGGACAATTATTTCCTTAATTCTAATAAAAATCTCAAAAATTAACGACATCGATTCCCGGATATATAATAGATTCTTAACCGTCGTCAGGGAGCACTTTTGATAAGAAAAAAAAGTCAATCACACAAAGTAGATGAGCCAACATTCAATTTCAGCATTCATAATTTCGAGGAGCACTTTCAGAAGCTCACGGAGCATCAGGGTTCCGCGGGGCACAGGTTAAGAACCACTGGTATATGTAAACACGATAGTTTTCAGGTCCTGTGCGCAGCTCATTAAGACATTTTAGAGTGGAATAAAGGTGTCTATAGATTTCCTGAAATTAAATCTCTTGATAGTGCACAATATGCCATATAATATTCTATGTTATGTTATATGTTATAAATTATGATGAAATAAAGATTTATTATTATTAAAAATAATAAATACAGGAAAGAAAAGAATAAATAAATTCTTAATCTCATTACCACAATTGGCAGCATAAAGCCGTACTTGCGTTTACTCACACAATTTATAACTCTCCGGTACACGCTCGTTAACAAGCGCCTTGCGAGTTTTAACTGCAATTTAAGTATATTACTCAATCCCTATGACGCAGTACGCTTTCTTCGTCGCGCCCGCATCTAAACAAGTTCAAACTTGATCGAGCGCGGTCACAGTCAGGTGATGCAAACGCTACAAAACGGTGGACGGTGCGGTGGGTAGCGGGGGGTGCTGGTGCACTTGTCTACCGGGTTTGTTTACGTCGTGGCGTGGGGAAATGGGTATATAGTAGTAGTTTCCAGGTGCACCTGCGGGTGACTCATCCCAAATAGGCCACACGCGGTTGATGCTAAATTCTGACCGGGCACATTAATAGACGATGCGGGGCGCAATTAATTGCTTCAAAATGCGAAATTAATTGATGCGTGTTAACACTTCAGTTGTAATTTTGCTTTCAATTTTTGTAGTTGATTAAAATGTACGTCTTTATTATGCATAAAGGAGACTATTACGAAAGGTTTATGTTTGTGACGAATTTATAAAGCTATCTTATATGGTCATGTTAGTATTATCTACGATAACTTTAGTTAATTACTATAAACATATAAATTTAAAAAAAAGTTAATATGTATTGTAACGTTATTACATAAAAATTGCGTGTATAGTTGTGCGTTATCATTACATGACAATTTAAAATCACAACAAATTTAAGTCAAACGACCTTTGTGGGCCGCAATCCATATTATACGTTTGATGACTATGACTATGAATCATTTTTGTGTGACTGTTATCAAGAAAGTAAAAAGTTAAGTTAATGGCTATTCACTATAAGCATTGTAGTGGCAGGGTAGTGGTAAGCAAGATTTTACACATGTATAGAAAAACAGGCGTTTACAACAGCACGGCAAACATATGACAGAACATGGGTAATTAACACTACCTTAATTACACCATTACTGCCCAATTCTAAACGTCTGGATTTTTTATAGATATGCAAAACATCGCTTACCGCTACGTTACCACTACCGCGCTTATTGTGAATGGCACTTTACTGATTAAATACTTCACATTGTCCTTGTTTCTACTATTATACCCTAGATGCTTAAACTGATATAATAACAAAAATTGAAAAAAAAACTAATTGTTGTTCTAATAAATGACAATCTAATATCAAATTGGATAAGTGAAAATATCATTTAATTTGTCTTTATATAAAATCAAAAAATATGTATGACAACTATGTACAAAGGAAATTCTAAAAGTAAGTATATTTGTCTATGGTAAATAATGGAAACATCGCAAAAACTCGAGTATCAAAGAAGAGTAAGTAATTTGAAATGTGTATGGTTTATAAAGATGCAATGATGTGTATATTATTACCAGCAATATTAATTAATTAATAATATTTAAAAATATCTTTTAATTTATTAAAAATATACGAAAATCACGTAAATAACACTTCCCTGGTATAACTAATAAAAATATCTTCCATTAATGAAATACCGGTATTAATAGCGGTATCCGGAGATATAAATACTGGTTTCGAGGTTTGCAAAAAAAGTTGCGCATATCTGTTTGATGCTATTCAAAATCCCGACATTGGCAATACCGATATTCACAATGCCGACAGTCAGGGACTGCAACAGACAGTGGGCACATATGGACATGGTGCAAGTCCTAACAGGATACGGTATATTCAGGAAATACTTAAAGCGGATCGGCAAGACTGAAAATATTAGAAACGAAGATATCCAGGAATACACAATATTCGAATGCGACAGATGGGAGGAGTACAGATAAACAGCTAACCGGAAATGTGGTACACATCGCAGAAATCCCCCTGAAGACAGATAGAAACCGGATAGCGATCAATGAATAGATCTCGACGTTGATGTGAACAAAAGATCAATGCAGGAGGCAGCAAGTAGAATGCAGACAACGCCCACCTCTGAAGAACTGCCTAAAGGCGGATACTAGGATGGAGCAGAAAGGGGTGGAGTTTAGCTGGTAATGCGGCCCTAGATAGGTCCAAATCCAGCACATCTCGGAGGACAATGCCAGCAAGCCCTTCCCTGAAGATTCCCCACCTCAAACCAAAATAAAAACTGATTGCAAAACTATTACGTGATATTAATAATGATTCTCTGAGGCATGGAGTTTTCCCCGCGCGATTGAAGACGATATCCTCAAGCCAATGAAACCTGTCTAGAGGTACTGCCGTACTGGCCTCTATGTATTCTCAATTCAATGGGTAAAGTCCTGAAATACCTGGTCTTGGGGCCCTGGCAGAATCCATGGAGAAACCAGTCTGTTCCACCGGCAGTTTGGTTTCAGGCCCAACAGATCCACCATACAAGCCCTGCAGATGATCATCGACACAGCCAGAGCGGCCGGAGATGGATCAGGATGGCAAATGCGTCTGTGTACCCTCATTACAATTGATTATTAGGAACGCGTGATCAATACCGCCCACTGGAGACACACCCTTGAGAGGTACGGTGCCCTTGGACTCCCGGAGGACGTAATGCGGCAGGTGACCAACTATTCTGAAAATCGCCGGTTCATTATCGTGGTGCCTAAAACTGCGACGGGGTGTTCCGCAGGGGTCCTCCATAAGGCCTCATCTACGACAATATCCTCCGAATATCTCTCCCCGGGGAAGTCAGCATCGTAGGATATGCTGACGACGTGGCCCTAGTCGCGACGACCACCAGCGAGCAACAACTACAAATATGGGTCAACGACTGATTGAAAGGGCTCAGGCGATGGCTGTTAGTCAACTTCCTCTAACTCGCCGAAGAAAAGGCAGAAGAGGTGCTACTGATCGGAAGGAAGCGGTGCGCGGAGATCCGATTAACTATCAGCAGAACGGAGGTAATTCCCAAGCGGTAAGTTATATACCTGGGGATGGTGGTGGAACAGGGAATGACCTTCCGCAATTATAGGGATGCCGCCGGAACGGCTGCCAAATATGCCGTTGCCATTATGTCAAAAACTACGGGACTGGGTCAATACAATTGCCAGAGTAACTGAGAGTATAATTTTATACGGCGCCCCGGTCTGGGGCCACCGTTTAGACTTCTAGAGCACGTGTGGACAAACAGGAGGCACGATGGCAGCCGAGATGGAGGAGTCTGGAGGCTAAGGCAACCTGGACCTCACAGTATGGACAAACAAGAGACACGGGGAGGTAGGATACGACCTCACCAAATCGTTAACAGGGCACGGCTTCAGTTCGTATCGTGCGGGGTTCCTGGTGGACACGGCGAAACACGCCGTTTTTGAATGCACCCGATGGTACACGGTGACGGAGGTAAGTGCAGGACCAAGCCACACACCGGTCAGTATGGTTGAAGTCATGTTAGAAAGCCCCGAGACCTGCTCGCTGCTCAGTTGATATGTCATGGTGGAGCGGGCCAGGGAAGAGCGAGTAATAGACGTAGGAGTAAACAAGATATCCCGATCATATCATAAAAACGTAGGCGGGTGACCTCAAAATGAAGGTGAAGGGCAAGGGCACCAACGTAGATGCCCTCAGGGAGACCATCGCCAGCAAGGTGGACGGGACAACGACAGTTATTAAAAGGCCAGTCGCTGCCCTCACACTGAAAGGAATGGACCTCCTTGCTACCAGAGAGGAGATGCTAGGCGTCCTGAATGCGGAAACAGGAGGTGATGAGGGGGGACTCTGGCTCGGACCCCTACGACCAGACTACGGCGAGACAAAAGCTGTGACAATTAAGACAAGCAACGATACGACTACACGACTTGCAAAAAGGGGGACTGTGAGATTGTGCCTGGTCTTCTGCAGAATCTCTGCCGAGGAGAGACAGTACTGCATCCGCGGGAACCGGACAGGCAGGTACTACGCGGCGAAGTGCATAGCAGAAACCCCCTACTGCCTGCTGTGCGAACAAGAGGGACACAGAGCGAACGGTGGGTGTTCAGGTAGCGGAAACAGAAGCCGAGCGGGCCCGAGAGAAGATGGTTGTTAAGGAGATGAGCCAGCTCCAGATTAACCCACGACCTCATGTGGGCTACAACCGGCGAGGGGCATTAGAACGCTGTATTGTACAGCGAAGGAAAAGCTTAGAGTAGCGATAAAGGAATCAAAGAAAGCCTGTTGAGCAGAGATCCTCGACTCGTATCGAGGAGGAGGGACTCGTATCGAGGAGGAGGTATGAGGGCAGGGCTATAAGATCGCCCTGCGCCGCCAGACCACCCATCCTAAAGCTGGACAATGATGAACTCGAGGATATTGTCCGCGAGATCTTCCCAGGCGCAGGATGAATCTGCCAACTACACCACTCACAATGTTCAAAACGATGAACTGGCTGTAGATAGATCTTTTCGCCACAGGGGAGTTAGAAATACCCGTGGGGAGGCTCACAAAATGGAAAGGCGCCAGGCCCAGTTGGCATCCCACCAGAGGCGGTGAAACTGGCCCCAACGATTGTTCTTAAGGCCATGAACCAAGCGCTAGAATAGGGCGCCTTCCCGCAGATTTGGAAGAAGGCCAGGCTCGTGCTCGTTCCTAAGCCAGAAAAGCCACTGGACAGCCCGTCAGCATACAGGCCGTTATGTATGTTAGGACACTATGGGTAAGGTACTCGAGTATCTGATGCAGGGAAGCGTCACCCCATGTACCGAGGCAACAGAAGGACTGGCGCCGCAGTAGCATGGCTTCCATCCAGGCAGATATCAGCTCACTGGGGAGGGACTAGGCCCTGAACATCCCGAGGGACGCATTCAGATTTACCTCAGCGATAGAATTTTATTTATTTAACCTCTTCATGGTGCCTGTAAGCAGTAAAACTGGTGCCCAGGTGCCTAGAATACTAGTAGTAGTGGTGGCGATAGGGGAACCATCAAACACATGCGACTGAGGTACGACGTTCCACAGGGGTCTACAATATGGAACGTCATGTACGACGGCGTTCTCATGTTAGCACTGCCTGCTTGGCAGATGACATCACCCTGGAGGGAGGAAAGCTGAAATCAACACCAGTCTGGAGAGTGAGAAGGTGGCTGCATGAAAACCAGCTAAGGTAGCCGAACATAAAACGAAGACGGTATTCCTTATTGTAGAAGGAGGTCACCAACGAAATCTTTCCAGATCGGCAAGGCGGAGGTGACTGCGAAAGAAAGCCTAAAGTACCTGCGGTGCGGTTGCACAAGGGCCTCATCTACCACCGACAAATACAGGAGGTTGCAGGGAGAGCGGACAAGAGCGTGACGACCCTGGCAAACACCAGGGGACCAATTATTACTCTTTATGAGAAACCATATTCATTTATAGGCGCTTTCATTTAACATTGCTGTCGCCCCCTTGGCGTTTAGGTTTTGCGGTTGTGCGCCGCCGATTGTAAGGGCCGAGGTAGAATTATGCGCATCGGAAGCGGCAAATAGAACAAGAAACAATAAGCCCGTACCAGCCAAGAGTGATAAACGAAAGGCACTTATATACACCTAAAACAATATCTGTGACGTAGAAATGACGTTAACCCGGCCACTTTTAAGCGTCCGCTACCTAGAAAACCCCTCATGACGACGGGAATTTCACCTAGTATGTAAATATTTATATATTTTTGTTTAGCCACATTCAAAAACCTACCATAAGATCAATTATTCTATTGTCCTTACTGCAGATTGTACGTTCTTATTTTTCCCTCTGGCCAGTTCTTCTTTGACCTCACAATATAAAATATACCATAACCAGATCAATTACTGATGGCAATGCATCTTGATAGAATTGATATGTCTTTGTTTGTGATCAATGTACATAATTTTAGCATTGATCTTAACACGACCGCGGCCGCATATACATAAAGTAAATACGTGACCACAACAAAAGATAATTCATACTGTTTAATCGATACACCTGGATTACGCGTTGCGTGTATTTGCAAATTGACATGTCCGATTATATTGTAACAAAAGTACCTTTCGCTTGCAGTACGCATACACGTCTAGATGCTAGTTATCTACTGAACGATAAGAATACCATGTGTGAAATATAAACAGAGAAAGTATCCGAATGCTGCTGAAGCCAAAACAAACAACATATTTTTTTGTTATCTGCAGTGTGCAGATTGAATTATTTTATTGTAACGCAAGTCCTGGACAGATGTTATCGTGTAGATTTAACTTATTTAATAAACATTGAATATGGATATGTATGGTTTATTCACGGTCCGTATACTAATATACCCATATAGTCTACAGACCGTCTGGTTTGTCTACTTTATGATTATTAATTGTTAAACGAACGAATTTTATAACTATTACTAAATAATTTCCATTGTTAACCCTTAACCTTCTTCATTCTCGCCGTGAAAATTTTCGTATTGTCATGATCAGCTTTAGTTTAAAAATATAAATTCCAAACAAGCTGATCATGAGAATACGAAAATTTTCACGGCGAGAATGAAGAAGGTTAAGGGTTAACTATGGAAATAATTTAGTAGTAGTTACTATTTGTAACTGGCTATGGTTTTTCGAGCCCTTTTGTCGTAAGGAAATAATTAATTTTTGTAATAGATAACAAATCTAACAATAATAAATAGAATGGTCTATAAGCGACACCCGTTCCCAGAATAATTCATCAAATCGCTTATAAAACGTTCGTAGCTATAGGATTAAACAAAAATTTAAAAAAAATAACATCAAGTAGGATTTTTCAAGTTCAAGTATATCCTATATAAAGCTAATTTGACTGAACTAAAGTCGAATTAGCTTCATATAGGTTGAACACTTGAACTTGTAAAATTATACTTGTTATTATATTGACAGTAATGTACAATACGATAATAAGGGTCACTAGAATGATAATATCGAAAAACTAGCTCGAAAGAAGTTGTGCTAAAGTAACAAATACCAATAAATTGCTACAATTACGTTTTTTTTTTAATTTTCCTATTAAATATTAAAACATAGAACTCTGGCAGGAGCAACAGTCAATGATGACTATATATAAATATATCAGTTATTGGCAACGCTAGAAATGTTTTCCTATTTCAAATTGTATACTTGTACTTGTTATAATCTTTATTTAAATAATAGTAATTGTATTGTCCGTTTACAATACGTTATAAAATCCTTTTACGATACATTTTAACCATGACATATCAGTAACAAAGACAAGAGCGGCAGAACTTTCAATTAAGAAGTTACATAAACAATCATTGAAGATTAAATTTAAATACGATGATGCATATTAGATTCATCACCATAATTAACTTAATGTCAAATGGACATTTTAAGTCTACATTATTATATTGAAGTATAGCTTCGGAAGGCAGTTTAAGCCGTTGGTCCCATAGGTAACGTAGCATCATCATCATCATACTACTTACAAACGACGTAAAAATTAGGCTAAATATCCCGAAGTAACATACAGAAGATTTCCGAGAGAAAAAAACAGATGTGTACAGCTTCTCTTGTAATGAACAATGTGATTATTTTGTTCTTTCTCATTCATAATAAATACAGATTATTTGTCTACGCTTTTTTTAAACCACCCCCGAAGTAGCATACTATTGAGCTATTTGGGAATCGTACACTGTCTTCAGACGTTACAAAACCGATATATAGATAGAAGTAATAAATATAAACTACTAATTAGCATGCACCCTACATAAATCCCACACAAAAAATATCTAAACTAGTCACTCATCAAACGCACATACCGTCTTTGTCCATTTCTTCATTAGGTAGCAATAAAAGATAAAATAAAATAAGTTAGTAACATATTTTTTTGGGAGTATTAGTATGTTTTGTAGAATAATTCTAAATAGAACTTACCAGCTGAGTTCGTTCGATGAAATTTGGAGGTGGTCGTGGGACGTTTCCAAATCGTAAGGCTTTTTGAAAGCCTTCATCCTTCAAACTCTCGTCTTTTTCCAGCTTCTTTGCGCTTATGTAAAGCCAGTCATAGTTTCTCTGTAGTTGCTCTAAAAACACGTCATAGCCTGTTTTGGCGTGCAGGAGGATTTTGTACACGGCGGCGAGAAGATCGGCTGTGATATGCTGAAACAAAATTATAAAATAATAATAACACAGTATTTCTCAACAGGTAAGTCAACTTGTAACCGAGAGTTTTTCGAATATAAACTATCGACCAAAACTAGCGAATAGAAACCACCAATATAATCTAATAATAATCATCAAATAAAAGTTAAAGGATCATCGAATGAATTAGTCTATCGATGTCATTGTCTATTGAATAACAAATATCGACTAAAACTGTCGAATGAAAACTAACGACCCACGGTATCAAATACAAACTACAATACAATGGAAAAATAATTGCAGTACGAAATCTAATCGAATACAAATTGACTACAACCTACTACTAATTATAGAACTGGATAGTTCTGGATAGTTGGCTGGAGGGTAGCATAGCTACAGACACTTAGGCCTCAAAATGAGGCCATTGTCGATTGAATAACAAATAGCGACTAAAACTGTCGCTATCAAATACAAACTACAATATAATGGAAAAATAATTACAGTACGAAATTTAATCGAATACAAATTGACTACAACCTACTACCAATTATAGAACTGGATAGTTGGCTGGAGGGTAGCATAGCTAAAGATACTTAGGCCTCAAAATGGGCCCATTGTGAAACCTCCCTTTAAGGCTACTCACTCGTCCCACACGTCTAATTATATAACTACTATAGTAGTATTTATTAATTTAGTCGATTAAGAGTACATTATACAACTTTATTAATTTATTGTCACTTATTTGTTAGTAAGAATAATTTTATTTATTGTGTGGTAGATAGCATTAGCTGCATCGATTCTATTATTCATTTCTGCTACTAAGCTTCATATGCTACTTATTATTGACCGTAGATTTTATGACTTTTAAAATTGAATGATTTTGTTGTTTCTTCTAAATATGTTGGACTGGTGCTCATTTAATCGAATTTCGAAATTTCGCCGAATTTGATCTATACAGTACACATCAGCACACTACCAGGTTGTCAACTTACATACTCCTGATTTGGACAGAGGGTTTTTAATATATAGACATAGAATTTGAAATATTAATTTAATTAATCTCAAAATTACACTCACATGGTGAGATTCGATCCCACGTCTCCAATTTTCGCATCAGTCGCTCTTCCAATAAACTCCTAGCTAATGATAGCTTGTGATATGTTCGTATGTCCATGTACATTACAGTCCCATTCGAATGAGATTAATTAAATTAATATTTCAAATGTTGTGTTTATTTCTTAAAGTCGTTTTAGACAAGGCAATTTCTTGACTCAAAAGTTAGTCAAGATGCGAGACAATATAAATTGTCTCGTATCATACAGTAAATTATTTGAAATATTGAATTGGATGGTAGATCGAATAAATAATAAAAAAAAACATAACGAGTTCTATTTGTCAAGGACAAATTGTATGGGAGGAGGATATATGAATTCATTTCTTGGACAACTTTTGAGCTAAGAAATTGTCTTGTCTAAAACGACCTATACAGCAAAATGATTACAAATAAGCATGTACTCATTTTTTCGGTTGAAACATGCTTACAGGTACCAGAAAAAGATTATAAATTTTATGTAAATTAAAAATTTAAAACATCTTTATTATTATAACCATAATAGTGATTATTATTTAAATAACTAATAATAATCCTTAACATAGTTATAATTTAAATACGTGCTTCAATTCACGTGGAAAGGCCGACAGTTAATTCACTCACTACGTTGTTAAAAAAATTATCCAGTTCTAGAAACATAGTTGCATGTGGATTAAAATAATCTAATTCAATGTAATCATACGAGATTTCCTGTTTCGACACTGGTATACACAGATTGATTATCTTATCAAAAGCAACTAACATTATTTTTATGACAATTTTTTATCAACAATGCAATTATATGAGTCATTTGTGTGCTAATTTATGAAGGTTAGAGATTATCAACAATATGCGATCTGCAATTCATCAGTTTCCCTGTTTACTCGCAAAACCACAAAGGGTAATTTATTATGAATTATAAGCTAATAAATATCAATAAAAGTGATAACCACAAGTATGTAATACATATAAATATAAATCAAAATACGGGCATACGAACGGGCGGTTCGGGTTCGAATCCCGGGACGGGTAGTCGGTACCGTTTATGGTTGGAATAATATTAATGACACTAGAAAGCTCGGGGACGATTTTCTGAAGTAGTCATAACTGTTACATACACTAACACAAAGAAGAAGAACCAGAAGGTCGATAGCCGTGTTACAAATTGTAACAATTGAAACATTAATTACTACCATAAATAGTATATACATTTTATAATAATAATAAATTTAATAATGGAAATTAAAAAAAAAAACATGGGAGACTCCACGTAGACTCAGACCACTACCTAACATCAAAGTGCCTTTCGTTTATCACTATGGGCTGGTACGGGCTTATTGTTTCTTGTTCTATTTGCCGCTTCCGATGCGCATAATCCTACCTCGGCCCAACCGGCGGCGCACGAACGCAAGACCTGAGCGATACTGCACGCCACGGGGGCGACTAGCAATGATAAACCATGCTAAACAAAAGCGCCTTAATAGAGTGTATGTTCAGACTAGACAAAAAAGCCACCAAAAACAATTCGTGAATATTATATATAAGAAATACAAAAACATCTTCGAAAGCCTATTCCAGAGAAAGAATTCGAATATAATAATACCAATAATTATTTATTCCTGTTAGCAGTATATGTATATAACTAGTATAAATATATGAACAGGAAAGGGCGAAGATCCAGCATTTTTGTGAAACTCACATTGCTGCTTGAATATGTCATGGAAAGAACTCAAAGAAGGATTACAGAAGTCTGCAATGAAGTAGCAAAACCACAAGGTATTAAGAAACACAAATGGTGGTCTGACAACTGCGATCAAGCCTTAGACCAGCGACAAGAGGTATGGCGAACATGGAACAGCCACAAGGCCGATCAAAATGGTACAACGTCAGCACAGCTAGAAAAAAGCAATTAAAATATTCCAGTCCGAGAAAAGAAGTCTAAATAAACAAGAACTGTACACCTTCTTCAAAAAAAAAAACACACGAAATTACTACCATGTTCAAAAAGAAAGTACCAATCACCTAGTCTTTGCTTCAAAGATGAAAACGGTAAAATCGGACTAAATAATCAAGATTTTGGCTAAATGTTTCGAAAAACTCTTAAACTGTGAACAACCACGCAAAAGACTCTGATATCGCAAGGACAACAGGATCATTTCGGTACCAAGGTCCCCAAATGGCAATGAAATTGTTAATATCATCAAATCTCGAAAAAAAAGCTGCTGATGCAATAACGACAGAATCCTTCAAAAACGCCGAGAAGCAGAAACCCTGAACAGTATACTTCAGAAAATCTGGGGCGAAGAGAAAATACCAAGAGATTGAAATGAAACGTTAATTCGTACATATGATGTGCAGTAGAAAAGAGGTGCATAATTATAGCGGCATATCCTTACTACTGATAGTGTAAAAGATAGAACTATCGATCGAAAAAGAACGCGGTGAAAGGCAGGTCGTGCATCGACCAGATATTTAACCTGAAACAAATCATAAGAGAAAGACTTAGAAGAAATAAACCTGTATGGTCCTATTCGTGGACTTCAAGAAGGCGTACGACGTACAGACAAGCGCTTGAAGAATTTAAGATTGACGACAAAACAAGTATCATCATCAAGGACACAATTAGACAAACAACCTTCAGAGTTAAGTTTCTAGAAGAATTTTCGGAACATTTCGTAATAAATACAAGAGTGAGGCAAGGGGAGGGATAATCGTCCATCATGTTGAACTGTGTTGGAAAAGGTGTTCCGAGAAACACAAATAGCTCTGCAGAACAAAGGAATAACAAATAACATAAGAGTGGGGAGCAAACAGGAGAAGCCTTCTCGGTTGACATGGATATTCTAACTGTATCTCATTTCAAAAACAAAATTGATGACCAACATCAAAGATGCTCCGCCAGAATTAATAATTAAATACGGCATCACACACAAGAGATTTAAATATTTAGGGGAACCTTCCTAAATATTGGCCTTACCGATTCATAAAATAAAAGGAAAGGGAAGATGGAATTAGTAAACTATTGAACAAAAGATGTTTACTACAGAAAGAGCATCTCTACGAACACCAAATTAAGGCATTAGTCATAAGACCAGCAGGCCTTATATGCGTTAGAATGCCTTTATTTAAATAGAAAGAAGCACGGCAACATGACTTACCACCTGGCCCAAATACTGACGGGACATGGTTGTTTCAGGTCCTTCCTGCTCTGCATCGATAAGGAGGCATTCACCCAACGCTATATTTGCGAGCGACTGCAGTAGACAAAGCCAGCCACGCCATAATCGATTGCAGGGAATGGGAGCCACCACAAAGCATCCTCAGAGTGACTGTCGGAAGCAAAAGCCTCACCACTGATCTTCTAGCATCGTTGATCCCAGAGGACCCTGGTATTTGGAACGCTCTCCAATCGTTCGGCACGGAGGTAATTCGGGTGAAAGAGAGGCACGCAAGGTAGCGGAACGCAGAATTTTCGGGAAAATATAGCCCAAACAAACCAGATCAAGGATATAGATTGCAAAGTAACAGCACGATATACTCGAAAAGTAAATAAGCACAGAAATGAAGAAAAGAAATATTTTGACCACTTAACCAGGATGGATCCTACCAGACTTACACAAAAATTATTTAACCACTTTAATTTCAAACATAAAACGAACAATGTCTAAGTTATAAACTGCAAAAAAGACCTACAAACATGTAATATTCAAGCAGAAGATATACAAGTTGAGAAAACTTTTAGGAAAAACATGCAGGAAGAATGTCTCGTAAAAACTAAGGGAGCAACGAAGCAAAACGACGAAACTGGTGCAAGAAAACGGCTGAACAATTATTTAAAACTATTATTATTTATTATTATTTTATTTTATTATTTAAAAATAATGTTGTTAACTGCGATCCATTGTAGACCGTTGGGGGTGTAAAGTATAGTCAACTACATCTTGGAGAAGTTAGACACTCAAATGTCAACTAGAGTGTATGGTGCAACGTCCGCGAAGGTAGCGTCAAATCACTGGTCTCCTCAGGATCTTACTTGTTGTCCAAGCGCCACACTCCGGGTCCGAGGGCCAAACCCAGTGAAGGTAGCCAGATTTAGCGAATAAGTGTTGATTGGACAGGAGCGGCAACAGTATCATGTGGCAGACTTCAGCCGCGCCGCCACAAATAGATGAGTGAGCCGCAGCTCTGGCGACGTTAACGGCTGACACACTAAGGCGCAGAAGGGAAACGGACGTCCTACTACACTATAATATCCACCAAACTCAACATGGCTAATACAGATTAAAAACGGCCTTCAATCCGCAGCACCCTTTTAAGTAGGGAGAGGCAACGGCCCTGCACATCATTAAGTCGTAGCTGTGCTCATCTCTTCTGCATTAGAGAAGTCAATAATCGATTTCGTCCCATTGGAAGATCGCGTTATACTTCTGAAACTTCTAACTTCTCTCCAGCTATGAAAGTGCTACAAGCGTAAGCCCCATCCGGCGACAAACCGGATAAGGCGCTAGAAGAGTTCTACTCCACTCGACGCCATGAAACTCACGAAGAAAGGAGACTAGTTCGCAACAACTTCAACGCCAGATTTGAGGAACGCCACTTAGATAAGGCTTTAAATCCAGAATGCACCAGGCGAAAACTAAATATTGGTTTCCGCGTTTCGTGTACTGTGATGAGGAAACCACCTCATTATAATCCCTACTACAATAATCTTGACAAACAACACAAAACAATCGGCCCAGTGCTAAGAATCACCAGAAGACCGTTAAATTTATCTGGTGTGAGTACCACACGACTTTCCGAATGCATGGACTTTTTCACTTTTGTACACTGCGTTCCATTTTTGGAGCGACCCAGCCCCATTATGCGCAGGAAAACTATTTTTACGAGTTTTCTTCTCTGCTACTGGACCTTTTTTGCTCTAATTTTCACTAGATCGTCCCAGATAGAGTTCTCATTTCCAAATTTGGTCGCGAGTCAGACGGACATACATACACACACATAGACATCAATAATCGGGTTTGTTTCGACTATTTTAGACATAAAACGTAAGGAAAATTGATTTTTTTCTATCTTGTCTGCGACAACAATACCTTCCTTATTCAGTAGTTTTTTTGGCCGGAAAGTTATCGCATATTTATATTATTTTTATACGAGACCTTTTCACTAAAACAATACCTTCCTTAAACAGCAGTTCGGAAATAGGAACATAGAATGTTAGAAGTGTTTATCCAACAGGAAAACTATCTAATACTGTAGAAATAGAAAGGTTAGGAGTTAATATACTAAGAATCAGTGGCATATGCAGTCGGTCTCCATAGGAGGTAGTTCGGCTTCGCCAAGAGGAAATCCTCCACGGACACGATCCTTGAAGTCCGGAAGATGGTGGACGAGGCTAACCGGGATACATGGCGAACAAAGAGGTACTGCATGATGGTCACTATGGACATTGGGAATGCATTCAGCACACGTGGAACGTGGTACGACGACGTACTCAGAATCATATTGCCGCATGATGTAATAGCCATAGCTTAAAGCAGACGACATGGCCTTGGTCGTCCGCGGTAAGACAAGAGAATGCGGTAAGCAAGACTAAGGAAGCAACTGAAGCGATGGCAGACTGGATGACAGGCATCGGGTTTAAAATTGGTGTAGACAAAACAAAAGTCGCCCTACTCTCTTATAAGAGGGCAGGTGTCTAGTCTGTCACTGAGGTCACTAACATGGGCGAAACATTCCAAATAAAAAGGCAGGCAACCTTGGTACTGTTGTCGAAACAAACAAGAACCACACACGCCAAGTGCAAAAGGCAACCCAGAAAGCGACACAAACAGAGACGGCACTGGCAAGGATCTTGCCAAACATAAGATGGGTCAAGAGAGAAAAAAACGTAGGCTGCTCGCAATAGTGTCCAGAGCACAATTACTACATGCAGTACCTGCATGGGTGGGTGCCGTTAAGACGAGAAGAAACACGGACAGAATAAGAAGGGCTCTACGCACCAGAGCCATAAGAATAATACGAGCGTACAGGACGACCTCTACTAACGCGGAGCCGCTGGCAGCAACAACGCCGGCGGAAGAAAAGACAAAAGCCTTCAACAATATCAGGGAGGGCGCGGAATCCAAAAGAGCAAAAGTTCAGGCCAGAGGCTATACTTAATGGCAGACGGCGTGGGAGACTACGACAAACGCGATATGGACCAGACAGATCTTCTCACAGATAGTTGCACTAGTAGATAGAAAACACAGACAAATCGACCACTTACTGGCGCAGCTACTGACGGGGCACGATGTTCCAAACTTATTTACACCTTTACACACATTTACATACACATTTACTGCGACCAGCCAGATGATCCGGCTTCTATACAGTTGGCACAAAGAAAGGACCTGGAGGAAGACGGACCGACGGTTGGGCAATTAATGACAAATGCTGACAAGAACTAGGAAACGGTCAGGAAATTGACAAATCCCGTAATGCGGTTCAACGACGACCTCCGGAACTGAGAAGACACGACCACCCAGCAAGACTAAGAGACGCGACTAACTGACCGACGCTAGACAGTGCAAGGGGCTAATGAGCCATTCACAATAAGCACGGTAGTGGTAAGGTAGCGGTAAGCAATATTTTGCATGGCTATAAAAATTCAGACGTTCAGAATTGGGCAGTAATGCTATGTGATAATTATGGTATAGATGTTCTGTCATAGTTTTACTGTTGTAAACGCCCGCATTTTTATATATGTGTGCAATTTCACTTACCGCTACGCTACCCCTACCGCTCTTATTGTGAATGGCCCATTAGAGTGCCTCTGAGGAGGGCAAGCTACTTGTGACAAAACGTGAGGATGGTTTTATTTGGTGAATCCTATACTACACATTAGGGTGGAACAAAATAGAGGTCAATAAAATGTTTCCCATTTTTTCCCATGGCTGAGTGATGAAAACAATACCTTCCTTACACAGCAGTGCTGTATTCGGAAAATAATAGGAACATCTAATGTAAGAAGTGTTCATCAAACAGGAAAACTATCTAATATGCTGCAGAAATAGAAATATATTAGAGGCCGATAAAATTGTTCCCATTTTTTCCGATGACAGAGTGATGAAAAGTTATCTTTTTAGTTATTATTAACGTGTAGAAACCCCAGCTCTGTAAAAAAAATCTTGAGGGTCCGCAAAGACTTTAAATTTTCTTATTTCTCCCAAACTTTTATCCATTTTTTATTAAAGCAGAATGGTTAAAAGTTTCCTATTGTAGTTCTTAATATCATGTAAAAAAAACTGATGAATAAAAAATGTCTTGTGGACTGACAATCGGCAAATTTTTTAGGAGCGTTTGGAATCTAATCAAATTTTGAAAATTAATTTTTTCATCCCACCCTACTACATATGCCTCTAACCCCAGGAGGTAATAGTGAGACGTGGGTGTCGTTTGAAGATTTCCTCCCCACAGGACAATAAAGGCTTTAAGGAAATGAACAAAATGATTGAAGGTGCAAAAATATGAAGGACCATAACAGCCTTCATAGACGAAGTCATGTGCTCTAAGGAGCACGACGAGAAGAATAGCAAGATAGATAATTCTGAAGAGAACCCACCAGGTTTGAAGTAATACGCGAGCGGTCCCAGGTCTGGGTGTGGGGGTTTAGCTGGTAGTACGGTAGTTTTAGGTGAGCACTTACTGGGGGGAAGTGCCTGAGCTAGGCCTCCCGGGCGTATGTGAAGATGTTTCTCTCATGCAAACAAATTATGTCTACGCATGTTTTGTCGACTATAAAAAGGCGTTTAGAAAGACGTCCAAGACGTTAGTGATTGTGACGGACTTGGAATGAATATCAACAAGATCAAATTCATGTTAATAAGCAATAACGCAACAAAGAATAACACTAGCCAACGATGAATCACTACAATATCAAAAGAGTCAATAAATACAAATACCTGGGTAAGTAGGTAAATGATAACAACGGCTTGGAACTAGAAATACGCAGCAGAATCAAACAAGATTGCAGCACCTCCATTTAAATGAAACGGTTCTTCTGTAAACAAAGTAACTCTCTTAAGATCGGAATGGTAATATGCAAAAGGATATCCCGTGTTTTTATATGAGGCCTCTTCACTCAAACAATGCCTAAGCGACAAAATCGAAGCATACAACGCATACTCTTAAAAATACTATTGTTGCTAATGAAGAGGTGCCATTAAAACCAGAAACCTCGAGTGATCTAGGTCGTAGATTGTATTGGGAGGAGAATATCGTGGCTGTGCAATATTCCAAAATGATTCAGATGTACCTCGAACCAACTATTTAAGGCAGCAGTGAATACGGCTCAGATTGTCGTGATGGTTGCCAGTCTTCTTTGAAGACGTCGCACCAAGAAAATAAGGGATTAGGAATAAGGAATAATATAATCGAACTATCAGTTGTGAGGCGTTTTCGCCGTCATAGGAGAAGCTGAGAGGAGTTAAATCATCCGATATTTACCTTAACTTCTCAGAAAACCTTTGTAAGACTGTGAAAGGTGATTTGCGAATATTCGCCCTGGAGGGGCTCGAACTCTGTCCAATGCTCTGTACGAGATTGACGACGCCTTTAACCACTCGGCCACTGATTTTCACAATTTCAATTATTACTTATTTTATCACGATAAACAATATAATAGAATATTTCCACCCGCTGAAGTCCCGATTTCCTAGCAGAGCGGCCGTTTTTGACGACATTTTTACGTCACACAAATAATTTTACGTGAATATAGTTTCCCACCTGAATGTACTGCAAAAACGCAATGAATTACGATGAATGGAGTTATTCAATTACATATACATAAAATGATTTGTGTGATGTGCAAATGACGTCAAAAAGAAGAGAAAACCAGGGCAGTGCAGTGGTTAGCCCCCTTGCTTTACGAACGGGCAGCCCGGGTTAGAATCACGACCGGGGTAGTCGGTACCAATTGTCATTGGGATACAATAAACGACACTTTAGAAAACTAGAAAACGATTATCTGAAGGGACCAGTCTTAACATTCACTAACAAATACACTAATACATTCCCTCTCAAATTAATTGCTCCTTTTTGACATTTCTAATTTGTCTTGTTTAATACTATAATAGTAGGGTTCTATTTTTAATAATAATAAAAGCTAAATCTAAATCGGTGTATTTAAAATAATTGTATTGATATTGATTTGTTGCTACCAAAATTCTATGATATAATAACGTTTGAAATGAGATTCCAGATTATTTTCTATCGCAAAATGTTATATGATTGATGAGATCCTTAGCCCTAAAGATCTCCTCAGTCAATGGCGTGCGACGATACAAAATAATCCCAACGCTCTCTCTAAATATAATATAAAATCTAAATTGGTTCAACTAATATTTTTTGTATTTCATGGATTTTTGCTACCAGCATTCTATGTAATAACTAATTTTAAACCGATTTAGATTAATTCAGCAACTAATGAATATTAAATTTTGGCTACCATGGTGTGTTTATGGAGATAAAATAACAAATAATAAATAAAATAAAGATGTGTTATACTGACAAAATAAGAAATAGAGGTGGGTTTATAAAGTTATTTCTTATTTTATATGAATATAAACACTACTTCATTTGTATTTCATATTCTATGTCTGCTTAACACAAAATTACCGGGCACCATTACATTTTTTGTTTCTTAAATTTAATATACAGTAGTTACAGAGTTGAGTAATTGATGATAATAGAACTATATTCTTATATTAAAAGAGATAAAATAAGAAATAAGGAATAAAATAAGCAATACGGAATTAATTTTAGAAGGGAAATTTCTATTATTGTGACAAAGTAAATAATAAAATCAGTAATAATACACATTATTTATTTGTTATTGCATGGCTATTATGGGTAAAGGTGTAATAATTCTGACATAAAGTAAGATATAAAATACGAAGTAAGGAATTAATTTTAGAGGGATTTTTGTATTATATATTTATTGTGATAAAATAAGTAATAAACACTAATGTATGTGTATTATTACTGATTTTATTACTTGTTTCATCACAATAATGAATATAATAGTAATTTTATATTATATTGTTGATTGTGATATAATAAGTAATACATAAATAAATGGTAAGTGTGTATTGTTATTTTGTGAGCAGATTGTATTCAAAGATGGTTGAAGCAGTTTAAGTGTGTGTTAAAAAATAAACAACTCTTAAGAGGGTTAAATATATACATTAACACTGAGAAGATCCATATGAGTGCTTTGATAATCAAACTTTGTATGTATTTCCATTGACACTTGTAAAATAACAACTTGCAACAGATCAAACCGAAGTGGAAAATATCTGTTGCAGACATGACTCATGCAGGCCCAGACCTGTTTATTCCATATTTCACCTGCACCATAACGTTAAAAGCGCATATACTGTATTAAATGCACCTTAATCATTTTATCGGTGGGATTGTATCGTATAAACACACAATCCAACCGTTAAAATGATTTTCGTAATGACATCACATTATGTTCACCATCTCGCGCAGGTAAGAAAACAAAAACAGACCTTGAAGGGCCGCCCCTAACCTACAAAAGTCACAAATAATAACAAAACACTCACCGTCTCCCCCAAACGCTCCAGCTCGCCGTGGTTGATCACCTCCTTCTCGTAGAGGAAGTCCAGGAAGGTGATGCGATTGTTGAAATTCTGGACGAACTCCTGCCAGACGCTGTTGAAAATCCTCCGTTTCAAATCATCCATTATGGGGGCGCACTCACTCGCAGAGACACACACACTCGCACACCCGCACACAACTTTCGCTCGGAACGCGACACGGTCCGCGGCAAACAAAAAAGGGGGCCCGAGGAGGAAGAAAAAACGGGATCGGACATAACGCCACGCACCCCGCCTAATCACAACAAACGGCTCGCAACGAATGAGACGCGCGCGGTTGACAGCGGCCGACGCGCTCACTGCGGCAAGCTGCATTCACAACAGTCTAGTAAGTGTGAGTTGCGTTCACCTAACTTTTATCTTGAATTTACAATACACGTCTAAATTAGGTTAACTATTGATATTGTAATTTATGTTAATAAGTAGTCAAATTATTAATTGGGTAATGATTGCACTGCACACAAACTTTATTATTTTAAATTGGCAAGTAACAGAATTGCATGTGGCGCCATCACTCGGCATATCTTTCATGTATACACGAATGATTTGAATCCTCCAAAAATTTATAGTACATATATAATTTATAAGTATAATAATATCATTCGCTATAATTCAAGGTGATATATTGCCTTTCTTCATTACATTAAAGTACAACTTTCTTTGGGAACAATATGCACCATTTCCAAGATACCAGGGGTGCGATTCTTGAAACCATTCTTTTAAAACGTTTAACTCTCAAAGTCACTCCGCAAAATACGGAATTATAACTTCATGTGAAAACAGCTACAGGGACGGCATGGAGCTGACTTGCCTCTACCAGCACTTAAGAGATTGCCCTCGAATTAGCAAACACCCTGTATATCATTCATTTATCAATAATATAATCAAGGGTTATAACTAACTCGCCTGTATACAACCGAGTCATGTAACTATTACAAAATGGTCACGCTGGATTCGCAAATATATTTAGAATATAAATAATAACTTTACTTGTAGTACCAAAATGTAAAAAAAACTTGTTGTTTGACTTATACAGTGTTTTACATATGAATTGCCCGTACAGTTATTCTCGTCCATCATCGTAGATTAATTGCTAAATTTATTTATTTATTTACATATTCTTGATACAAACGGGATAAACCTTAAAACAGTATACCAAGAAATTCATATTAAAATACGATTTTATAATATATATATATATATATATATATATATATATATATATATATATATATATATATATATATATATATATTATATTATGATATTCTATAGAAGACAAATAAAATGTTTTAATAAATAATCCAGCCGCATATTCAAACTAAATTTGTTTTCAACTAACGTCTTATCATTATAGAATTCTAAATCCCGAGACAGGTAAGTTATTATTGCATTGAATATTTTTAACGCTATATTAAAATATTTTTGTATTGGTCAAGGTCGCGAATATGCTAAGAATTTCGACGTGTATCCCCGCGGGCGGTTCTTACGCGTTTTGGTGTAAATGAACTCTTGTCACAGATATTTTCGATGTCCTTGTTTGTGTCTGATGATTGCATCATTTTTGCAGAGCAGTTGGGAATTTGATTTTTAACAGCCCTTAATATAATAAACTAAAATTATAATCTAATTATGACATTGCAATGCATGAGCGGCCTTATGCAATTTAGTGCAATAAGTTTCGTGGGGTATACTGCAGAAGATCTGGGGTGCGACCACTATGGGTGCGACTCACCACACGTTTAGAAAATGTACTCGGAATGTACGCTTTCAAAATCTCAGCCCAAAATTAATGATTGTTACTTAATAACGAAAATGTTCATGGGATGCATAATAATCAAGATTTGCCCGAGTACTTGGGTATGATTCCTACAATACATATTCCGAAAGAGTACACAAAATACTTTTATTTACTTTACTATGTATTAGTTTACAGACTGTAAACCGTAAGTAAATTCACATTTTATTCTAAAGAAACCTAGAATAAAATGTTAATTTACTTACGGTTTACAATCTGTAAACTAATACATAGCAAATTAAATAAGAATAACTCAAAAAACCTATTTTTGGGTTATTGCACCAAATATATTAATATTGTATACCCTTTTTGTTTGATAACTGTCATAAGTCTAGTTCATGTGAACGTTATTTGAGGGTACAGTTATGCTCAAAACAGGTATTTTAAGTTGTATCGTTTTCCTTCTTCCGAACAATCGATTGTATTGTTGGGAAGAAAAAGACAGTATTTATTCTATATATTTTGTAATATGGTTTTCTCAGGTGCCCCACTTAAAATAACTTTGTACATAAAAAATCCATACGCTTCGTAGACAAAATAACTACTAAAACATAGTTATAAGATACAACTAACCCCCTAGGAGGAAAGTTAAACGCCATCTGGCGGCACCACATCAATTAGCAATGCACACCCATATGGTAAAAACCGTCAACATGCTCATGCCATCAGAATCACCGGGTAGTGCCTTCTATAGAATAATATGCCCGATGGCATGCGCATGTATCATATTTGTACATAACCACTTGAGATATTGTGTGAATTCATCCTCACTAGCTGAGCAACACTGGTGAGATCTAATAAGATCGAAATCTAGATATGTAGATTGCTAAGAGGTGGGTTTACACTTATATATGTTTTACTAAAGTATAGTTATTTTGTCTGCGAACGAACTACTAAAGAATTGATCATTAGTTAGATATCATTCCGACATATTTGTCAAAGCACAATAAATCATCATTCATACTAAATAAACGAATTTCAATGTAAAATTGAAGGAAACCCAAACGAACTGGTGCCTAGGACCCTCTTAACTCTTAAACTGGCACTGGATCTAACAGCGGAAAGATATGAATTGTCGTATATAAAACCAATTTGTAGCCGCAAATAAAAGAATAGCATTTTCTGTAATGTATACAGGGTGTCCCTAAAGTATGGAATATATTCGATAAAACCTTGATTTCTAATTTTCACAAGAATTTCTGACACTTGAATTTGCAATTTTTAATGAAAGTGTAATTTTTTTCGACTATTTTTGAATGAGCACGTCACCGACAATTATTTCAAATGAGAACCCAACTTTTTGATTGCGGATTCTAAAGGGATTATTTGTCTGCGATCAGTCATTCATTGCTCATTCAAAAATAGTCGCAAAAAAATGTCATTCATTGCTCATTCAAAAATAGTCGAAAAAAATGTCATCATCATTAAAAATTAGCAATTCAACGTGTTTGAGAATTTTTTTGCAAAAATCATAAATTAATTTATCGAATTTATTCCATAATTTAGGGACACGTTGTATATATTACAAATATATGGTGTCCCTGTATAAGCGTGAGTTCATCTCTTAGCAATCTACAAATCTAGATTTCCATTTTATTAGATCTCAACAGTGCAGCTGAGCTATTGAGGATGAACTTCCAAGTGGCTTACATAGAAAATAATGTAACTTTTTTTCTCTAGAGAGAAAGTTTAACACCATCTAGCGGTAACCTCTTAGTGAATTCACACTTATATACTTAATAAGATTGGCATCAAGGTAAGTTCTGTTCTTCAAATGGAGGGTACCGCTCCGTAATCCTGATGGCATGAGTATGTTGAAGTAACCTTCAACATACGATATGGGTTTGCACCGTTAGTTAATGTTGTTACCGCCAGAAGGCGTTAAACTTTCGTTATAGAGAGAAAGTTACATTACTTTGTATATAAGCCGCTTAGGATTTTGTGAATTCTCATTACATACAGTACACTGAGAGCTCGTCCGCGCCGGTCGTCTTGTCAATTGTTTTTAGTCATTTGTGCATGTCGTATGCAATACATAATAAGTCTTTTGTTTTTAAATAAAAGCGTCAATCGCGTATGCGTCTCCCGATGCGTTTCGCGACATCGTTTTGTTTATTAATGTGACATTTTTACCTTTGCAACATGGACACGCACACAGGTTTGATACTTTGTGATATTGACACTTACCCCGATCCCAACCATGAAAGTAGTGCACCCAATTTCCTGGGCACGGAGACTTACACTGCCTCCCTATCCCACGCTGAACTCTTAGCGTTCGCAAAGGAACTGCTCCAAAAGAGAGCTGCCCTCGGAAACCACCCAGCGGCTCCATGGCCCCGCTACCTCAAAGAGCTTCGCAAGACCAATGGAGCGAAGAAGAAGAGGAAACTCTCTAGTCCTCCTGAAGAAGTTCCACGGCGCGATGTCGAAATATCAAACCGCTAAGACAGTCTCCCAATAGAGGATGCCACTGTAACCATGCATGACGAAAGCGAACTCGATGACATCTCCGCACCTGCCCCGTCCCAGCCCGACCAACAGTCACCCCAGCCCACCAAAAATCGAAACAGGAGCAACAACACCAGATACCCAACGAAAGACTCCAGAACCACTTCCGCTCCGACAACCGAGCAAAAACCACCTCCGGTCGTCTTAATGACAACAACATATCCCATCACACCTTCTGCCTAAAAAGCGATAAGCTCCTACAAGTCGTAATGAGAGGCACTTCCATCAGTTCCGAAGAAATCGCCGAGGACCTTAAAGCGCAAGGTTACCCTGCTTTTCACATATCCAGGATGTACGGTAAAAACGGAGCGATAACGCTGGCAGTAATAAAAATCGACAGAGATTATAAATCGATTTACAACCTGGGACTTTGCTGCAATCTATCGATAGCAATGGAGTCAAGAAGACTTAAACAAACCGACAACCAGTGCCACCGCTGTCAAGTTTTTGGACACACGCAAGCGTACTGCAACGCTGAATTCAAATGCCTCAAGTGCGGCAACAACCATTCAACCCACACGTGCACAAAACCTAGCACCACTCCGGCAACCTGCGCTAACTGCAGAGGAAGCCATCCAGCCAGCTACAAGGGTTGTCCTAACAACCCCCGAAACTTCCCCAAACTCCCAGTAACAAACGAACAGCGCTCATGGGCCAATGCAGTAGGAAGCAGCAGCATACCTACGAACCAACCACAAAACTTCAACAAAAGCAAAGAAAACGCGAACACCCCCAAAGACAACACTTCAAACGAAAGACGGATGAATTAACAACCCTCATAGGCGACCTAATCATCCGATTCATGGTGAAGAAACCTTCCATGGAAGAAAAAATAAACTTTCTCAATACAACCGACAACATCATCAACAAATACAACGCAAAATGAACACAAGGAAAAGACAAAGAAAATGCATCACACACAGCAATCCAACCATCACCAACTGTACTAACGAATCCGGAAATTACCGATGCAGGAACATAAGCCTTGAAAACACCACCAAACCCCCCAACAACACAAAGAGGGCCCAAAAAGCCAATAATCAACAAAAACTCAAACCGCAACAATACAAGATATGATTAAATAGATCTAACCGTCTGATCTCAATAAAAGCCAGATAACAGAGTTGTGAATTCATACTCAATAGGCGCTACACTGGTGAGATTATTTTGTAATGTTTTCTGGCCTACGAATTATTTCATTGTAAAGATCAAAACTGAAATATAATGTAGTAAAGAACTCGAACTAACGATTAATCACCACATCAATCGACAATAGAACCAGCAGGTTACCGTCAACTTTCTGAAGATCTAAAAGCCGTCTCCACGTTCACTTGCATGGCACATTCTTCTCGTTTACATCCCACTTAATCTTGTTACAATTATACAACCAGTGCTCTTAGCAATCACGGTACTCTAGGCCCATCCACTATTGTCTTCCCCTCTCCATGCTCCCACATCTAAACCTTGCTATCATACACTGCTTGGATCCTTCGCCCTTATCAGTTAGTTACCTCGACAGTCTGTAGTATTATGGTCGACTTTTTGGAGTACCTCAGGTTGTAACAGATGGCACTGATCTTTAACTGTCGCTGACTCCCGACTTTTCATCTGCCACTTGACTTCTCTCTCAAATACACAGCCTTCATTCACTAATCCGCACACGTACGTATCTGCTCTTTCATACATATGTTCTTCTACAAGCGCCCTTCTAGGACATTCTCTCTCCGTTCTTATTCTTTTCTTGTAACCATTCTCGATAATATTTTTGAAGCCTTTCATCCTCCGATGCATACACTTTTCTTTCAGACTTAGCCACTCTACGCGGTTCTGCTTCACATGCCACCTTCATAAGGTTCGTCTCTTCCAGCACTATATATGCTGCTTTATCGTTTTTCCTTTGGGGCTCTTAGCTCCATTAACATTTACAATGCATTAATTCACTAATCATATACGCACATATACGTATCTGACATCCCTACCCTTTCATACATATGTTCTTCTATACGCGCCTTTCTAGGAAATTCTCTCCCCGTTCTTAATCCTTTCTTGTAACCATTCTTCATAACCATTTCTTCAAGCCTTTCGACCTCTGATGCATACACTTCTCTTTCAGACTTAGCCACTCTACGCGGTTCTGCTTCACATGCCATCTTCATAAGGTTCGTTTCTTTGCAGCACTATGTATGCTGTTTTATCGATTTCCTTCGGGGCTCAGTTCCATTAACGTTTACGAACGGTATGGATATTCGCGTATGCGGATAATGGAAAGAATAGGTAGGTACCTTGATAGCATGTTAGTAGTGAATGTGGAAAAACCCAAATGGATCATGTTAAAGAAGGGGTAGGATGGGTAGATCGAAAGAGTTGAAATGGGTGTGGTAATGATTGAGAAAATGGACTGCTTTACGTATTTAGGTTTTACTTTGTTTAGGTTTATTTAGGAATCATTTAGAGTGAGTGCAAGGTTTTCCGAGATTGGCTTGGAGGATAGCGACGTGAAAATGGGGGAAAATGGTGGGATGCTGTAATATAGGAAAAGCATGTAAGATCTATATTGTTGTACAGAGTGGTGGTATTGCAAGATCTAATAGAACTAAAAGATCGACGACTTTTCCTGCAGAAAACTAATCCTATTCCACGTGGTGGGTGTTGTGGGAGGGTGAGTTCTATGAAGGACTGCAGAGTTTGGCGGAACAGAGATTAGTGTGGGTGTGGATGGAATGTAGGAGTAGGGTAGAAAGGGCAAGTAGAAGGATGTATGAAACAGTGGGTCTGAGGTCTGGATAGTTGAGAAGAAGCGCGTTTTAGGAGGTATATGAACTGAGTTAAAGAATGTTGAGAGGCATAAAAGGCAGGAGAGTGGGAAAGTACGAGGGAAACTGCTGGGCTACAGGGTAGGGTGGAACAGAGGAGATTAAGCATGCATGTTACAAGTAAGATGAGGTTCGGAATAGAGATGGAGGAAAGTTTAGATGGGACCAGGGTACACCGCGTGTGTACTGTGTAGTAAGGGGAGTGACATTTGATGGCACATGAGCAAAGAATGTGAGGGAATGCATGGATAGTGAGTAGGAATTGCATAAGGTGAGTGAATGGTTAAGAGGGGTTGGGAAAGACGTCGAAATCTGCAAAATGTGGGAGAGGAAGTGGCCGAGGGAAGGGTAGAGAGAGAATCTTCTAATATCGGACTTTCCCGAACGAAATAGCAGATGAACTTGCCAGGAAGGGATCCTTACATCTTCTAACAACCCAAGAGGATAAAATACTTTGTCTAGGTACTCTACTAAATAATAGAACATAGGACATATGCTCTTCACAAGGTAAGATGGCGAGAAACGCCGGGCTGCAAGCAATCAAAGGAAGCAATTAAGCAACCTTGAAAAATTGCAGCCACGGCCCGCCTTAACTTATCTAGAACTAATCTGAAATTATTGACCAACATCCTAACTGGACACTGCTGGGCTAAACAAACCCTACACACGATGGATCTGGTGGACAGCCCGTTATGTAGAGGGTGCAAGGAAGAACTAGAAACAGCAGAGCATGTAATATGCCTCTGCCCAGCTCTAGTAAACACTAGGCATCTAATACTATGGGAGTGCTGGCCTAGTATGGTTAGCATTGGCAACTCCTCACCCGCCAGAGTTTTGCAGCTCGCACGCAAAATTGACTGGTGAGAGGAGTGGGCAGCCTTAAAGGGAGGTTTCACAATGGGCCCATTTTGAGACCTAAGTGTCTGTAGCTATGATACCCTCCAGCCAACTATCCAGAATATCGCACCTTGAGACGACTACTGTCGTAACTTTATAACAGTTTTTTGATAAATTCTATAGATTGAAATAGTTTTACCATTGAGTATTACGTTATCTATGTTTAGTTTAAATAATAATTTGGTTTATTCTAAACGCACAAAAAGAATTATAGGAGCATTAAAATATACATAAGAATCACCAAAACTTAAATAATAACCTGAAAACTCATAACTAATAACGCGTATAACTAAAACCACCTATATATTATATGTAATCATAATCAACATTACCTGCACCACCTCGCTGCTAAACTTATTGTATATGTTTAATTTCATCACTAAAAACTGTAACTACCGCTACTTTATAACAACCAAAACACAGCACACATTTGTTTGAAACAAGAACGACAATTGACATTCGGATTGTTGATTTGGGGCCGCAGGGCTGCCAACCTAACAAATCAAAAGTCCCTATCTATTAATTTGTAATAAAACTGCTATAATCATGAGACAAACTACTAAAACATGTATAATAACTAATATTACATCATTACTTTGCACTATATATGTAATTTATTTATTATTTTCAACAAAAAAAAAGCGTTTACATTGCAGCAGTTTCGCCTGTTATGTTGGTAGTGTTCTTCGTTGTATGAGTTTAGTGTACAACTTACGCTAGTGCCTCTCAAAATATCCAGCCAAATTGGTTTTACAGCAGACATGGGAGTGAAAATAGTGCAGCAGGAGCGGTTTAATGGGTGAAATCAGAGGCCGCGGGGACATCGCGTGGGATATTGCAGGTTAGACGATTTTTGTAAATTTCTTTTAAGACTTGGCCGCGCCATTTGCACTCGGTCTCCGGGAGCGGGTTTGGTCATGCCAAGCGCTAGCCTTGGATACAATTGTGTGGAACTGTATTCGTATTCCTGAGATAAGAGCCAGTTTCGTTTATTGCAACTGTTCCCGTCTGTTCGTCTCGTGTTAGAACAGTCTAGAACATTTCGAACGAACGACAAACTAAAGCAACTACGATCATACAACACCAGGGTTCTCTACACATTTTCGCATTCGTGTCTAACTTCATACAACTCGTATTGTCTTGAAAACGAATTTTCCTTTCTGTTGTATTGTGTGCTGTTGGAGTTTTCCACAGTTTAAGGCTCTCTTAAGAGAAAACCGCGATTTAATAAGTGTTACAATTTTAATACAGTGTATTGCGTATTATTAGATTGCGGTAAGTAATTACTTTTTAATATTTATTAAAGCAGTATTAAATAGGTTAGAATAATACATATTGTCTTTTAGAAACACAATGATTCTTCAATATTTGAGGGGTGTAATAACTGTATAGACTTTATATAAGTGTGAACCCACCTCTTAGCAATTTACATATCTAGATTTCGATCTTATTAGATTTCATCAGTGTAGCTCAGCTAGTGAAGATGAATTCACACAATATCTCGAGTGGTTATATACAAATATGATACAACTAACCCCCTAGGAGAAAAGTTAAACGCCATCTGGCGGCACCACATCAATTAGCAATGCACACCCATATGGTGAATTCATCCTCACTAGGTGAGCTACACTGATGAGATCTAATAAGATCTAGATATGTAGATTGCTAAGAGGTAAGTTCACATATATATGTTTTATACGATTGGCCTTGTGCTGATATCTCAATCAAGCACTCTGTTGAAATATTATTCCATAGAGGGCAATACCCGGTGATCTTGATGGCATGAGCTTGTTGACGGTTATTACCATATGGGTGTGCATTGCTAATTGATGTGGTGCCGCCAAATGGCGTTTAACTTTCTTCCTAGCGGGTTAGTTGTATCATATCTGTATAGACTAGTTTACAATGTACTGTATACCCTGCTCGAGAAAACTGTAGTAACTATTGGCTTGCTGTCATTGAAAACATCCAATTGAAGAAGCATTCCCGAATCTGTTGTACGCATTTTGTAGGGGACCCAAAAGTACACAGAAAATTAGCCAGCCCCTCATGTTAGATGTAATGATAGAATCTCATGTCGAAGTAATTTTCTGTGTATTTTTGCACACCACAGACTCTTCTTCCATTAGAAAAAATAGTGCTTCTAAACCTCATGACAACCATCAGATTCCTGTTGAGATTGAAAGTGTAAAGTAGTCGTACAGAGAAGATGCAGATAATTGCCAAGCAAGACCAAAGAGGAAAAAGGTTGCTAAACATACAACAAAAAATTTATAAGCTCCCTGAACGATTAGAAAATGAATCAATTATATATTTTAATTCAAATTAGAAAATATAGAACTTAGAGGACAAAATCTTTACCCTAAGTTATTTCAAGCAGATTAGCAGATGTTATAAGTTTCTATGCAAAATATGTTCCTTCCTAGTCCTAAAATATTGCAAAAAATTATCAAGCAAAGTTGATTTACTGCCAGGTATCTGTAAACCCCTTCTTGAAAATTTAAGACAGCATGCTGCAAGAATGAGTGCAGAAGCCTAGTTTTATGTAGTTGAGTATGTGACGCATTTAGACACAGTACAGGGATATGATGATGATGGTATCAATCACTCCACCAAATACCTTCTACAAGTGCTCCTGATATTGTGAGTATGTATAAAAGGCTTCCTGGATCTATTACAGAAGTTGGTTTTACAGTAATTGCATGAGTATGCGACAAGGGTGCACCAAATATGAGGGCTTATTGAAGAGAGTAGATCGAATTTTGTATGAGTGGAAGACGAACAAGAGTACATGTGGTACCCCTTTTTGTTCCTCTTAAACTTAAAAGCTTCGAAATAATATTTTGAATAAGGATTAAAATTTCACTCTTAATGATCAATTATATCTTGCAAAATGACATAATAAATGCATTTTACTTAAATGCATTTTACTTAAATGCATTTTACTTAAATGCTGACCACCATACAGCTGTTATGCCCTCAAATTTAACTCTGGCTTGTGTTTTACCTAGTCAAATTAAGGGTTTTGGTGTGCACGAAAGTTATTAGCCATTTTTTATAAAAGTTGTTGATCAGCAGCATTATTTCATTCACAAATTATAATGTATCTTATTTAAATGTATTTTATCATTGTAATATACCATTCCTTTGCAACTACTTGTTATTTATTGATTTTATTGCTTGGCTATTTTTTATTGCTTGATTATTGCTTGGTTACATTGCGAATCAACGCGAGTTTGTCATTTGCAATGTATTTAAAATAAGATAGTCAAATAAAATATATAGACGTCACTACTGATTGACAGGTTAACCTATTTTACTATCTTTACGTCACTTTTGACAAATCTGTGACATTTGACACAAGGCATTATTACACTCGCGTCCGCAGAGCGTGGGCCATACCAACAGTTGTTTATTTGGTTGCCATCGGTAACAGACCAGTCTCATCTTACAGATATGCGTAGTCTATATTCCTTCCGTTTCTGTCAACACATTTATCCGGCAGCTAATTACTGCATTGGTGCACACTGGCGTAATATCGAAACACAAGAATATTTATTTTAGGCATGAGAGGTTAAAGTTAGTGGTGAGGCGTGGAGCCCAAAGCTATCTTAGGCCCAATTCACACATAAGCGGCGTCGGGCGGAGGCGCGGTGTAGGCGAGGTGCAGGCGCGACGTCGCACAGGCGATTGTGATGTTCATATGCAGTGAAGGGGTGGACATTTCACCTTATGTTTACATAGAGGGGGCGTGGAAGAGTTATGCCTCTCGCCTCGCAGGCACCGTGTTTCAGGCGAAGATGTGCAGGCGCGGTGAGAGGCACGACGCTTTCATGCCTCCTCTATATAAACATGTGGTGCAATGTCCACTTAGGTGCCGAGGCGCGGGCATGTGCCCGGTCTGCACCTCGCCCACACCGCGCCTCCGCCCGACGTCGCTTAAGTGTGAATTGGACCTAAGGGCTCTATGGGGCAAATAAGTAGCAGGAACCATATGTCGTAACAAGAATATAGTTTTAGTATGTAATTGCAATCCTATAAGTCTTTAAATTTGTAGATATAGTTTTGCGTTATTTTTGTACCCTACACCAATATCACCTTCCAGTGTAGCTATTTAGTGGTTGGATGTTTTACCATACATACACACCGGGTTCCCTGTGAGTTTACGTATAGTAGGGTTTCTCCTTTTTCCCCGCAACCTTTGCACGTTGGTGATTTGTCTATGCTCATAGTATGCAGATGTTTATTTAATGTGCAGTGTTGTGTTAGGAGACTTACAACATTCCCCAATTGGTTCCTACATAGTTTTAGGATTTCTTCATCTTGAAATTCTTCGAATGTTTCATGTCAGTTTGTGTTTCCCAGTATCTGCATTTTTTGGATACTTTCTCAAGCTTTTCCTTGCGGTGTTATATGTAACCCCGTAGGTTGCTTCGGGCCAATGAAATTTAATTCAATTGTCTCTTTTGACAATTTATCCGTTTTCTCATTGCCATTGATTACCTGATGTACCGGTGCCCACACAGGTGATACTTTGTTTTGGGCTCCCAGTATCATCAGGTCTTCAATGCATTCACGCTGGAGTCTAGTTCTCTCATTACTATATGTGATTGATATAATATTGATTTCTTTCTCTATAGTTTCTTTCCAATAAAGTTTTAACGCAACTTTAAATTGCTATGGTTTCTGCTTGGAACACGGTATACTCAACCAGCTGAGGACTTGAGCCTATGACTGTTAGTCCCCACGTTATTCGCCGACATGTCCGAAAACCTCTCACCGTTTTGTTCCTATGTTTTGTCCTAAATATTTGGCATGTCCCCCATTTGTATATGCCTGCTGAACAAAGTCGGTATTTTTATCTTATTTAAGTTCCTTCTATGTGTAAATGGTACTAGAGAGGGGTTTTGGGAGTTAAACGTGAGGCCCTTTCCTACACATCATCGTTCTACCATTGATAATCATCATATGATGATTAATCAATGGTTCTACGTGTTTGAGTGCACCTCGCAGAAGTTTTGAGGTAAAGCCGTCAAATTTACCGATCGTCACGTCGTCGACGTAACCTTGTACATAGCACCCTTCCTGATCTACTTGCTTTAAATGATCGTCTATAACTAGTCACCATAGTGGAGGTACCCACCGATACTTCCAGTGTTATTTCATTTAACGGTTCTCTTATTTTCCGCCCACTTAGCATTTGGCTGATTCAGACGAGGCACAGTGCCGAATCCCGAAAACGTGGCCAATATTACTATAACTTTATTTAGAAGTCCAATTTTTATTCCTTTTCGAGTTTTTCGTTGGTCGGTTTTAAAATTTCAAAATGGCAGACCCAAAATGGCGGACAAAAAAGTAAAGAAATAATTTGGTTCAAAGCGAGCCGAAGAGCGAATTCGGGAAACGGTCTTATCGCACGAATAATGTATCATATTTTTTGTACAAATAAATACTAAATATTTATTTAGTTCTTGTGACAAATAGGTTAGGTAACACTACCCATTACATATAATTTAAAGTCTATATTTTTTTCAAAATTGTATTTATACAGTACCATATCGTTAATTTTTAATGCTATTTGAAGTATAACAAGTGTACGCTGTGCTTGCATGCATTCTTATATTTATAAATACACATTTACATTGGTCCCGAATTTTAAGTTGGCACTAGTGCGGGAAGTAGTATTTCCCGCACCCAAATCACTGCGGGAGATGACTTGTCTTAGGACATGAGTACAAAAACAAATTTTATAATTCTTTGGGCCAGCCAATTTTGAAATATGTTAAAAGTAACAATATAAGGTTCAAACCCCAAAAGGAATCAAAGCCTTGATATGCTATGATTTTTTCGAAGTATCGATTACATAAAATTTGTAAATATTTTGTCTTTCATTTATGCCATTTTTTTAATTATATACATGCAAAATTGCGGCGTCAGACTTTAATATTTCGCCAGTTGGTATGTTTCCCGTCCTGGTTTTGGTATAAATACCGCCCTTACTTTTGCCCACTGACCCAATAGTGTACCGTTTATGGTGGAATCACCATTTCATTTTGGAGGAGTGCTGCGAAGATTTTGTGTTTCCCTGAAGCTTTGAAAGGCTCGAATGTGTTTATTGCCCATGCGAGTTTTGTTGTTGAAATTATGTTCCTTGGTAGTATCACAAATTAGCGTTTATACAGATATGAAACTCTCAGATTGACCTTGAAAAAAATTCCGGCAGATTAGCCATTTTGAAAAGTAATACCATGCATATTCAGCAATTGTGTGAGCGGTTTGGTCAGTGTCATTTTTGATATCGATTTATATTTAATCATGGAAATGCAGAATATAGCTTTGAAACTGATACTTGTGTTTACTTTTTACCCTAGGTAAATCGATCCTGCCTCACCAAGCGCATCAATTTATTCACTTGCCACTATCATTGATCATTGTGTCCTTATTCCTTTTGTGACGGCTTGCTCACCACAACTTAGAGAGCCGTTTCGAGTACATCCTATCTTCCTCGTAAGGCGGCCTGATGGCTTATAACCTTCCCCGTGCCTTCCTTAGGAAGGGCTGACCCCGGCGATGGACTTCAGCTTCCTACAGTTTTATGCACACAGGTGGTTTCTCAACCTCTCTCTAGGTTGCTCTTTTAGATTTCTATATTTCGTTATTGTAGTCAAGGTTTCTTTAGATGTTCCCCAGTCGCCAGTTCTTTTAACCTGGTTGAAGAGCTTGCTTGCCTCTGTCCTTAGTCCAGCATGGAATAATGCCTGCGGCTCTCTTAGGCCCAATTCACACATAAGCGGCGTCGGGCGCAGGCGCGACATTGCACAGGCGGTTGTGATGTTCGTATGCAGTGAAGGGGTGGACATTGCACCTTATGTTTACGTAGAGGCGGCGTGGAAGAGTTATGCCTTTCGCCTCTTCGCCTACCGTATCTTAGGCGAAGGCGCGGTGCCGGCGCCGCGAGAATCACGAGGCAAATGTCCGCCCCTCGTCACCTAAGTGGCCATTGCACCACATGTTTATATAGAGGGGGCTTAAAGTGTCGTGCCTCTCGCAGCGTCGGTACCTTGCCTCTTCGCCTAAGACAAGGTAGGCGAAGAGGCGAAAGGCATAACTCTTCCACGCCGCCTCTACGTAAACATAAGGTGCAATGTCCACCCCTTCACTGCATATAAACATCACAATCGTCTGTGCAACGCCGCTTATGTGTGAATTGGGCCTTATAGTTTCTGGACACCTTGACTAAAATGGTTTAATTATTGTATTCGTGATACTATCGGGTATTATTGCTCTTGCCCCATAATCTTTCTAATGTTACCTGGATTTATTTCCAGGCCCTGTCGCAGTGTTTCTGTGTACATGTCCCATTCATAGTTCCTAGGATTCTTAAATGTCTGGAGGTAGTTTTCGTGGATTTCATTTGAAATATAATTTATCTGTGATCACAGAGAGATGGTGTGATCTGATACATTTAATTTGCACACCCTGGTTTCTGTTCGCATTGTTCCTATAGTTACAATCTATACAACAGCTATTAGTGTAGCCGAATCAGCTCTAACCTTTTATTTTAGGTAACACAGGTTAGAATTTATTCAGCTGACATCCTTTTTCTTCTAACTCCTCGTTTTCCTTCAATTTTACCTTCAATGATAAATTGTATTATATCATACGCCTGGATTTATATCACGTGTCCTAGATATGCATTCTTCTTTCTAATATTATTATACTTACCAACTATGAGCAATGCAGAGACAGAAAATGTTAGACCAATTTAGAAAGTAGGATATTTTAGAAAATCACGTTTATTTTAACTACTAATAATATTTACTTACAAAAAATCATGTTCTACCTTAGAAAATAATACTATATTTACACAACATATCAGTTTGCTGGCGACACGCACCAAATATTTGATATTTTACAAAGAGCCAAAAGTATTGATTGTAAATATTTCTTAGCATCCCATTATTAATACATATGAGGGACAGACCAAATTTCTAATACAATGGAATGACCGGAATCAAATTGAAGTTAAGGAATCAGATACAGAAACTGATAGTTACCATTGGGTAGTCACAATCACAATCGATATAATTACAAATCTTGAGATTTAGGTTGTAAGGAGTGTCAATATAACTATTCTAGGTGAAATGGCTTTCGTCCGACGGGGGTTGATTTTTAAAAACAAACAAAAATCCTCCAAGCATTAGAATTAGTTCATAATATTGTATAAACCCTCAATACAATACATTACAGTATTCTTGAATAGTTTTAATAGGCTGATACTCCTGACAAAAATCAAATTTTGAAATTTGTAACTGAGTAAGACTAAAGCTGTATGTCGTTTCACAAGTGAATCTATATCTCATAATTGTGTATCAGTTGTGATAATTACAGGTTCTCCTGATAAAATAGTGAAGAACGTTGCGAATAATGTAAATTTACAAGCATTTCTTTTGTAATCGTGATTCGAAATTTATTCTTTAATTTTGTATTGTAAAGTCAAACCTTTTAACATTTAATATCATACTCACGGCATGAACAGTGTTCGATGGCTCTTTGTAAAATAAGAACAAATTCAACTTAAACCTAGTACAAAAATAGTCTTAATATTATTCAACACAACATTCAAACCGTTACGTCTGCAGAGTGGTCTTCCTATGTTGAGGTATCCTCGATAAAATACGCAGCATTGAAACGACCGGCGCTTCAAATGCAACGGAAACAATGAAACCTAACGCATACGAAGCCACCACTTGGCCCAAAAACAGGATAATCATAATTTCTTTGCCCAGATGGAGAGGACTGTCCATATTCATAGCCATCACTCTTATGACGATTGGATGCAGAAGGTATGCACAGTACGTCACACGACTGAATGGGTAAAGAATCGTGGCGGAGAGAATTGAGTTTACATACCCTGAAAATATACAAGATGAAACTATATCACTGCTATATGGTCGTATTTTCAACATTCAACTACAACTTGCGGTTATCAATTGTTAAAAAATGGTTTTTATGAACTCTCATAAATTGTGTACCATTCCATTGTCTAGTTTCTACCGAAAGTTCCTCAGAGTAATAAATAAACATTTATTTACTAGTCTATGGAAATATAATAGAATTCAATAGAATTTCACAGGTTGTACGAAGAGCATACACGTGATTCCACCCTTATGTCGGTATTCCGATGTAATTAATTTGTCTATATGTTAGTCATACGTACATAGAAATAATAAGAGAAATCTCTTGTTTTATATGATTGTTACCTCCGTGTCCTGTTGTACAAGCTATAACAATCCATGCGAGACCTAGTGCCCATACAGAATGACTCAAACTGCTGTACGCAGCTCCAGCAATAGGTGATAAATCAGATTCGTATAATCCGTAAACTAGCGAAAGTAAGCAGGCCGAAGACACTAGCCATCCGACAGCAAGATACAACTAAAAAAAATTCGTTAGACCTATTTTGATTAGAAAATCAGCGGTTACTCTTACCTTGGACATCTTTATTTTGCAATTTGTTTTGAAAAGAATATATCCAACGCCCATTCCAATCAAATATGGTCCTAGTCTTGTATAGGGCTTGTCGTATATTTTATCGAATAGTGCTAACGGATCGTCTGAGCTAGGCATGTGACTATTACTGAATGCTATGTACCCGGTTGTCATCCAAGAACTTAGCATGAATACGACTACTAGAGACACTGCACTCTTAAAATGGCTACAAATTAAATATATAATTTAATCCTCAATTTACAAAAAGATCTTTATTAGCAATAGCAAACACCAAAAAAAGAAACATATCTTTTACAACACACTAAAAACAATATATACACATTCAATTAAATCAAATTAAGAACACTCCTACCACTATACCCCTCTGCATTCAACAAATTCCTTTCCCACGCCAGCTTCTTGCAGATTTTCATGTCATTCCCATCCTCTCTTAACCATTTCTGCACTCCCTACTCACTCTGATTTCATTCCCTTGCATTCGTTGCCAAGGTGCCACCACGTGTTGCCCCCCTTCTTCACAGCATACACACGGTGTGCCCTAGCCCAATCCTCGATTATAAAAAAAACTTCTTTAGGGCTATTAGCCGATTCTTCAGAAAACCTATGAACAATTCGCCCCAATGTGCGGTTCGAACAAACTCAGTACGAGACGGATACCAGGGCCGTATATCTGAGGTGGGGTTTTGACCCCCCGACATGTTATGTAAAGTAAAGTTTTTTTCTTAATCATTCATAATATATACTAATTATTTGTCTGCGATTCTTTAATGCCCTCCCTCCCCGATTGTTTCCCTAGATACGGCCCTGCGGACGACGCCTCTAACCACTCGACCACTAAGCTGGATCAATTATTATTTTCATATATTTATAAGATCTTTTGGAATTCTAAATACATTCTCCCTAAATCAATCGATCCCATCATTAAGAGAAAAACAACAGCAAGCTACAACTACATAACAATTACAATTTCATACTAAAGCATTGATTTCCTGGGAAAGCGGTCACTTAAAATTCGTCTCGATGCGGTTCGAACAATACTCAGTACGAGACAGATACCAGGGCCGTATATCTGAGGTGGGGTTTTGACCCCCCGACATGTTATGTAAAGTAAAGTTTTTTTCTTACTCATTCATAATATATACTAATTATTTGTCTGCGATTCTTTAATGCCCTCCCTCCCCGATTGTGACGTAAAAATTTACCGGAGGGTCTATTCTGTTAGTTCAGACCAGTCTTGTAAAAAAGTGGACTGGTCAACAGACCATGAGTAACAACCCCTGGCAACCAAATTAACAATTGTGTTGGTATGGGCCACGGTCCACCAACACTAGTGTAATTAATGCCTTACGTCAAATGTCACAAATTGGTCAGAGTGATCGGATAATAACCTATTTCACCATTCTAACGTCACTCTTAAGAAATGAGTAACATTTCACATAAGGCAGTATTACACTAGCATTTGTGGAGCCTAGCGCATACCAACGATGAAATTGTTGTTTATATGGTTGCCATGGGAAACAGACCAATCAGCTTTTTTTTACAAGATCAGGCTGAACTTACAGAATAGACCTCCTGGCTTTAACTAAACTAAAATTAAGATGAACGAAACCTTACACAAATTCCCTTACCATCCCTATCCTAGTTTAACCATTCACTCACTTCTATTATTTCCCATCCTCCTTTAACCATTCACTCACTTCTATTATTTCTCATCTTCCTTTAACCATTCACTCACTTCTATTATTTCCCATCCGCTCTTATATCCCATACCGTTCTTCACACAACACTCATTTTATATAACCCTATACCTATCCACGCTTTCCTATGGTTTTGCTCCGAACCGTAGGTTTCCTTATCCTCATGCTGAAGCTATTTTGACGGAGGTACCTTAGCATAGCTACACACACCTGCCTCTCGCCATATCGCAGATTGCATTTACTGACTCTGATCTTACCCTGCCTCTCCTACCATTCCGATTCTTTAATTCTCTCTCTTACCTTCCTCCTCCAATACTTTTTATTTCACATTTCAACTTTATATCCATCCACTCCTCGAACATGCCTACCCTTTCGTACATTTTCCTTCTTTCTCTCCTTCACGGACTGTTCTAGTTTCTATTATTTATCGCAAATTATTTTCAATATATGTATTTTTAATTTTTTTTATTCTTAATTTATCTTATATATTTCTTTTAATTTTTAATTCATATTATGTATAGTGTATCTACAGTTAATACTGGCTAAATTTTCTTACCTTGTAGCTAAAATCAGCATGATAGCTCCGACAATATAAAACTGAGTGTCATCAGATAAGTACCAACTCCACAACATGCACTGCAAATACAAAGAAACACATTATATAATAAAAACGACATTATGTTATCCAATTTCCTACCATTTGTTCTACTGGAAATAGTGTATTGATGTACAGAATATTTCTCCACCAATATTGAGGGCAATTCTCATGGTCCAAAGTCGGCGGTTCGAATATGGAATTGTAGTTAAACCACTTCATTGTCACCTCTACTACTCCTAACACGAACAAGTATGGGGCACTCAGCCTAAAATAATTTCATAATGTAGAATAATGTTGATATTTACATGCCGATGTAGTGCAGTGTTGGGCACCCCCACTATACGAACGGTTGGTCCATGCGGTTAGTACTATTTGGCGTTTTGGTAAAAATTAACGACACTCGGGGACGATTTTCTGAAGGAGCACATCTAACACTACACTCACATACACACGGCAGAAGGACCCAAAGGTCGATAGTCAGTCACATAATTATAACAAATACAGTTTATTCTTTAAGTTCAGACTTGTCTGTTACTCATAGCAACCAAATAAACAACTGTTGGTATGCCCACGTTCTACGAACGCTAGTGTAATACTGCCTTATGTCAAAAGTCACCAATTTGTCAAAAGTGACAGGATAGTAACCTATATCACTATATAAACGTTACTTTTAACAAATTCGTGACATTTGACATAGGGCAGTATAACACTACTCTTCGCAAAACGTGGGGCAAACCAAAGCATTCCAACAGTTGTTTAGTTGGTTACCACGGGTAACTACTAGTCTGAATAGCTACTACTATACTTGATATTTCATCTATTTACAATCACATTTTTTGACGCTACATCTTTCTAACGGATCCTGTACTGTTATAATTATCCTAGTAATCAGACAATTCTTAACTTTTGAACATTCCATTAATGTTTTCCTTATTATTTCATTAGTCATTTGGGGTGCAAGTTTGACAACATTTGTTTCGAATGAACACAAGCTTAAAACGGGCGAATCGCATCTTAGATATGTATTTACATTTTCTATTAGTTACTTCTGATTTTATTTTCTCTTCTACATTTGATGTAACTCTCTCGTTGTATTTCTTCTTGATTATTTTTGTTATTTCTTATTATTGTTCAGTATATCTGAGATGGAAAATAAATTAAGAGGACGAAAAGTTATAATGAAAGGGATAAAAAATAATGTATAGAGACAGGACTCTAATATAATCTTTTCCACGTTCGCTGCCGGTCCTTTGTCGCTCTTCCAAGGCAAGGACTATATACAAGAGGACATAGAAATTGCATACGAGCAATGTAGACATGCTGACGCGCATTTTTTACCGTCGAACCTTGTTGGATCTCACACATATCGTGTTGCCATCCATATGTTAGTTGGCATGGTGATCACTCCTAACTGGTAGAAGTACCAGTTAGGAGTACTGTCCTTTATTTCCAGTTAAAAGTAAGCACATTAGAAGCATATATTTCCGTCAAATACAACTTTTAAATCAACTTTATAGAATTTTATGACTTTTTAAGGAGTAAACCGGCGCCATGTATTGTTGTATGCTAATATTTTCATAATAATTGTTAAAACTTATGAATTTTATTTTATTATTGATTTTATAAGATATTTTTTAATTTTCTTCAATATGTCCTTTATTTTACCAAGAAAAATATGGTCACCGTAGATATACGGCAACGCCTATCGGCTGCGTACTAAAGATGATTTATTATCGGCCCGACTGCAATGATATTTAAATTTACCGCCAAATAACTCTGCCAGATCACATTTGGTTGACGAACCGGATGGTCAATGGAAAATGTCTTCTTATATACAGTCCTTAATCTAAAGGTGTCATAATGTTTTGAACTGAAGGTGATTTCGTTTAACCGCCCCGTGGCGTGCTCTATCGCGCCAGATTTTGCGGTCGTGCACTGGTTGTAAAGCCTTGGTTTCCTAGGAAGCGGTGTCGACAAAAGCGGCCGTATTTCACCTCATTTTGACGTCACACATTTCTTTTATGTATATTTAAATACATCTGGTAATCCAGAGAGCGGTATACTTCAAAGTATTTAGAAAATGTCATGAATTACACTGGAATCTGGTGAGTTATTCAAATTACATATACTTAAAATGTATCTTGTAATGTGTAAATGACGTCAAAAACGGCCGTATTTATCGACAACGCTTGCTAGGAAACCAGAACTTAAGGGACGAGGTGGAATTGTGCTCATCGGGAGCGACAAATAGAACAAGAGACAAAATGTCCGGAGCAGTAAGTAGTGATAAACGAAAACAGCTTAAAAGATGAATATTGGCCATCATTATTTTAAGTTAAGTGCCTATAAAATTTTAAAAACCCTATCTGTTTTACTGATAGAAATATGTCCAATTGCATCTACCTTGCCCTAGGCAGGATGGACAGGTCGCACATCTTATAGTATTTTACTTAAAAAAGATTGTGGAGAATAATAAGAGACCCAGATAGATATAAGAAAGAAAATATATAATCTGGCAACTGATGAATAATAAGAGAGTAGATGTAAATGGCAATTTATTGCAAAAATACTCGCCCAACGTGGGGCTCGAACCCACGACCCTGAGATTAAGAGTCTCATGCTCTACCGACTGAGCTAGCCGGGCTTAGAGATAAAAAAAATATATGGTATGAGCACCGCACCATCTGGCACCATCTTCCGAATTAATGATTGACTCACTTGATATCTATGCGCACATGTATACCTTCGATCACGTAATTTTTTTCAATTTTTATTATTCTTGATTTTTCGCAAAACTGATTAAAATACAAGTTGTTCGAAATAAAATTATATACATCTATAATGAATTTACCAAATTTTTAGATAAATGAATCGTTAGATATCGATTTTGCTCAAATTCATCACCCCAACTCGCCTTCTCAGTAATTTTCCAAAATTGGTTGCGCTCCATACAATAGTTTCCTCGCAATTTTAAAGCATCCATACATCCACACACATGTGGTAAAAATACATTTCGTCGCCTAAGCAGCAACACCACACGTCTAAAATTTTATTTGTAGTTGACAGGAGAGAGAAAAACTGATTATATAAACTTTATTGCAGTTAGTTTACTCTGCCCAGAAGTTATCCATTTTTAATTTTATTGCTTATGTTTTATTTATATGAATTACAATAAACGTTTTATAATAAGTTTTTCTCTCTCCTGTCAACCTCAAATCATATTCTATATGTGTGGTGTTGCTGCTTAGGCGACGATTTTCTGATTCTTAACCTAAAAGCTGTCAAAGTCTAGGCTATCCAAATTTAATACATCCGATATGGTCTAGTGGCTAGGATACCTGGCTTTCACCCAGGAGGCTCGGGTTCGATTCCCGGTATCGGAAGGTATTTTTTGTGTGTAGAGGTTTAAACTTCATGTCTTCTCAGTAAAAAGCTTTCCGATACCGGGAATCGAACCCGAGCCTCCTGGGTGAAAGCCAGGTATCCTAGCCACTAGACCATATCGGATCTGTAAAACTTGAATTGCCTACATTTTGACAGCTGTGAGGTTAAGAATCAGACAATGCAATTTAACACAAGTGCGTAACTACAAAGAAACACTAGAAACTGACCATTTCAAGACTGATCTTAAAGCTGTCAATATATATTTTAATATTGTTACCGTTTCACCGAACGTGTCGTTTACCCTAATACTCTACGGTCAGTAGGGTAGAAAAACCGGGGTTGCGTGCGCCTCTTCGGCGGATACTAAGAGTAGGGGGCCTGTTTGTCTCCTATAAGAAACGTGCACGCACCCTTAAACCCAACGCATATTGAATTTCTGACTAGATTCAGCTCTTAGTATCCGCCGAAGAGGCGCACGTAACCCTCGTTTTCCTACCCTACTGACCGTAGAGTATAGGAGTAAACGACATGTTCGGTGAAACGGTAACAATATTAAAATATATACTGACAGCTTTAAGATCAGCCTTAAAATGGTTAGTTTCTACTATTTCTTTGTAGTCACGCACTTGTGGTAAAATTGCATTGTCTGATTCTTAACCTCAAAGCTGTCAAAATCTAGGCTATCCAAATTTTACATATCCGATATGGTCTAGTGGCTAGGATACCTGGCTTTCACCCAGGAGGCTCGGGTTCGATTCCCGGTATCGGAAACCTTTTTACTGTGAAAACATGAAGTTTAAATCTCTACACACAAAAAATATCTTCCGATACCGGGAATCGAACCCGAGCCTCCTGGGTGAAAGCCAGGTATCCTAGCCACTAGACCATATCGGATATGTAAAATTTAGATAGCCTAGATTTTGACAGCTGTTGGCTTAAGATTCTTATTGTTTTGAATAGTATATTATTATGAGAAAAAGCATTTTTTTACTAGGAGTCATAATCTGATGTGGCCAATAATATATGTTGCTATTAATCGTTGTATATTTGGTAATATTTCGAGATTTCTACCTATAAATCAATTTTGTATTTTAAAAATTTAATGATTATAAACTCATAATACAGCTAATAAAATAACTAATAGGTAGGGAGGTTCTTTGGCCTGGGAACTAAATCGTTACCGTAGGAAAATTCTATCAGTGAAGGTGTTATTGTCATCGTACGTGGCTGTAAGTAGGGGTAGGTAGGGAAGCACTAATAATAACTAATTCGTGAGAAAGCCATCATATTAATAATTATATGCATAGATTTACAACAAATCTTAATTATTATTATTTTATTTAATCATATGCCTTCTACTGTAAGTATCAAATCTGAGTTACTAGGCTATTTTTTTCTTATTTCCAAGCCCGGCTAGCTCAGTCGGTAGAGCATGAGACTCTTAATCTCAGGGTCGTGGGTTCGAGCCCCACGTTGGGCGATTACTTTTATATAATAAATAATATTTTACATTATTTACAGCAACAACAAAAAATGGAAAACATACTGTAACAACTATTTCGTTTTCATTAATACCATGTAACTATATATTGTTGAGGCATTGATTCAGACTATTCTTGTTTCAAATTGAGGACGGGATTAGGTTAGGGGATGTTGAATTTTTTTAACTTCATCAACATAGTATATTCAAAACGACGGATTAATAAAATGCCCATACTCCAAATAGTACAAATACCAATAATAACTGAGAAAAAGGAAGCGGAGTGAACGGAGCCACCAAGTTCGATCGCGGACTCGTGACGTGGCGTAATTTTGCGTCTAAGCAGTGACCAATTGGAATGAAAAAAGACTTTTTAGCAAGAGGAAGGATGGGAGGACATTATAGACTACAGGAGGATTTTACCTATATTGTGAAACACATGGTCAAAGGAATGAAACGTTGGAAATAATTTATTAAGACTTTGGATTGTATGTTCCAATAAGAATAATATAAAAATGTGTCTTTTTGTGGAGATATCTAAATGTGCATGACAACCTTGATTTCCGGATACAAATGCCTTAATATCAGATAATACTACAAAACTGAAACGAATTTAACTAGATGTTATAAGTTTAAAATTACTTATATTGCGATAGAAGCATATTTGTGCTTTTGATGTACAACAACATTTCCGATACCGGGAATCGAACCCGAGCCTCCTGGGTGAAAGCCAGGTATCCTAGCCACTAGACCATATCGGATGTACGAAGACTTTTTACTACATTTTATTTCTGTTGGCTGTACAAAAAAAACAGCATCAATAAACCTAACTAACTATTGCTCATATTCACCAACATTCCATAAACTTTATAGGTCCCATAAGCTATTGAATGCATAAATGGACAACGTCATTATGACAGTATATGTCAAAACAAATGTTAAACACCTTGACTAGCGCTTGCAATTGGAGCTTTGATGACACCTTTTGTTGCTTTTGTTTAATTATTCAGTGTTTGCAATAGAGAGAATCTAAAGTAACTACAATCCCTAGATAATATATTTGTTGTTGCTATAACAACAGATACTTATGGGTTCAATAGCTGTAAAGGCACCTTACACGATCAATATTACTGTCAATATTTTAGAATAATGACAGTATTACTGTGCAATGATATGTTTAAAATGTTCATTATTCTAAAATATTGACAATATTACTTATCGTGTAAGGTATAGTAACGAAAAAAATTAAGAGAATACTGATGTTTATCTGGATAATTGATTACTTGATAAATATAAAAGGAGGATTGAAGCAAATACTGACGGTACTAGGATTGACAGTATTATTGACCGTGTAAGGTGCCTTATTGATAGATTTATGGAACGTCGGTGAATACGGGGGAATAACTTGTATATAAATTATATAGAAATATTCGTCTCTTGGTTTTCTTTGTTACAATTTGTAATTCGACCTTCGGGGGTTCTACTGCCGTGTGTATGTTGAGTGTTAGGACTAGCTACTTCAAAAAATAGTCCGCGAGTTTTCTAAAGTGTCGTTAATTGTGTTCCAATTGTATCGACTAGAACTAGCTACTTCAAAAAATAGTGTTGTGTTCCAATTGTACCGACTACCCGGGCTGGGATTGGAACCCGGGCCGCCCTGTCATTATCATCTCAGTCATCTCTTCCAAAAATAAAATTCAATTTCTTGTCTTTAAATTATTTTAATAGCCCGGCTAGCTCAGTCGGTAGAGCATGAGACTCTTAATCTCAGGGTCGTGGGTTCGAGCCCCACGTTGGGCGCGTATTTTTATAAAATAAATTGACTTTTACATAACTATGTATCGATGAATTTGCGAAAACAAAAAGAATCAGCTATCATCTTCAATTTCTATAATTTCATCTTCCAACCTTGGGGATAGAGTAGATCCGTGGTGCTATTCTTCAGGTGCGATTGCTAACACCACTCGATTAGCACGTGAGCTATCAAAATCGCACCCAAATACTCCAAAATTTATTGTTTATTGTACAATTAATTAATATTCTTGTTATTAATAAAAAAAACGTTAGTAAACAAAAATTCAAGGATTCAACGAACCCAAATCGTAAATTGGCCGAATTCTGATTGTCATATTCAATACCATCTATGTATAGTAGTAGTATCGGTGGTGTTAACATATTCCGAATGTGTAGGTTAGAAACAGTTTATGTCAAGAATAGCACCCTAACTTAATTTCCAGGATTTGTGATGCTAAATACGAATAAGAGAAGTAAGGGAAGATATAAATTGTGCCCTCATACTATTAAACTCATGCAAATCGAAAGTAATTTCATTGCATTTATCAATCTTAAGAATTAGACTACTTATAAAAAATCAAGAATTACAACGAATCCTGCATTTTGAGTCTATCCCGATATGATGAAATTGCTTGAATAGTGCGAGCTGGAGTGTCAAAAATTAGTATGCCAAAAATCGTAAGACAAATTGTAGTAATTCAACGTGGATATCATCTAGAATGATTAAGCTACTTGTAAAAAAAACAAAGTTTTACCCTTATAAGTCTATCCGGAATTGATTAAATTTCTTGAAAAATACGAGTAGGAGTTTAAAAACTAGTATTTCAAAAATATTATGGAAAATTGCAATCATTTCAACGCGATAATGATGCTAAATTATGAGGCTGTTCAAAAATAAATCAAGGATTGCAGCGCACCCTGCTAACTACATTTTATATCAATCCGAAAATGCACGAGTTTAAAAGTTTAAAAAATGTGTAATTCAAAAATTTGAGGGCATCACTTTAATTTTAACGCCGTTGTTATGAAGCATTAGACTACGTGTAAATAAATAACATTAGTAATTGTAAAAAGTATAATTACCTTGCAAATCTATACAATAGAAGTCCGAAGAAGTGGAGACATCCTGAAATAAATCCTTTATTGCCCAATGTATCCAATTTACCCTTCGCGTTCGTTCTGAAATACAAAAAGGACACCAGCAGCCCACTGGTGAAGAAAAAGGTGTCCACACTGAAAGCTCCATTTGAGATCGTTTGGAAGAAGAATTCCTTTTGGACAACCTTCCTGTACTCCATATTATCTGTATTTATTATAAATCAAAGAGTTATTAAATGATAAACATTGTACAATGAAGTATGTTTCTTTACCTGAATATTTGAATGCTATCAAACAGGTGTGTCCTAAAATAACCCAAGCCATACTGATGGATTTTAGTCCATGGATAACAGGAATGGTGTCGCTTCCAACTGATCGATCGCAAATATGTTTTATGTTGACGCGCATCGAAAATGACAGAATTAGATCCTTGATTATTGTCTCTAATGGAAAAATATAAATTTAATAGATAAAACTATGGGATTTTTGGTAAATAGCTTTAAATTCATATATTATAATGACATGTTATAATAGTACTATTGATCTTACAAAATTGGTTAGTACTAATACTTACTTATCAAAGATTCTTCCATTGCTAACGACTCCATTCCCATTTCAGTTGAACTCATGTTATTGTTATTATTATTATTGTTGTTGTTTACAACGTATAAACTGCATTTACCTAAAATTTAAACATATGTAACTAGATTTCTAATCCTTATTAGGGTGAGTCAACATCATATTCAGCTAGTCTTTAAGACTATTTATGAATCATATGAACTGTGTTGGTTATATGTTGGTAGACACCTTACAATTTTCATTAGAGTAGTTTTTTTTACCAAAAATTACTATGGTTACTAGGTTTTGGCAAAAATACCACTGTAAACATCCCTATTTTTAAAACGCTTATAGTTTAGTTTTATTATTTCGTGTAAACTTACCGTTTTTCGTTATTGGTTCAGGTATATTCAAGTCGAGAGTAATCGTTTTATCGCCAATTTTATTGTGGTTCGGGTTCGTGTATGTCGCACAATTAATTTTTAATACTTTTTTGGTTTCATTCAAATGTTTGAGGTAGAGATCATATGAAGTTCCAATGATGAGGCATATGACTACTAAAGCTGTTACAATGCTATAACAAAATGAGTCTGATTAAATATTATAAACTTGCAAATTTTAGATTTTATTAATGTGTTTTTCTTAGCGATTTATATTATTTTATGGCGCAGAAAGCCAATTTAATTTAATAATACAAACTCCCAGACAAATTTTACACCCATTATATTAAACCACTGACCTAAGGGTAGACTTTTCAATAATCGGCTACTTATTGCATTGAATATACAATTAATAATCAAGATTGTTCACGATATGAAGGAATACACGTTTGAAATGTGTGGTGGGAGGTACAGAATCACCCAGAAATGTGGTTCCTTCTACCACAACACCTCTCGCTTGCCTTCTCCTTAACCCATCTTCCAACTCACTTGTGTAATAATAAAAACTTGATAAAAAATATGGAAAATGTCACTACTATCGATTATACCAGTAGCAAGTACATAACTGGTATAATCGATAGTAGTGACATTTTCCATTTTTTTTATCAAGTTTTTATTATTACACAAGTGAGTTGGAAGATGGGTTAAGGAGAAGGCAAGCGAGAGGTGTTGTGGTAGAAGGAACCAAGGTATGAATGGTAGCATATGCTGATGATGTAGTTATTGTCGCTAAGTGAATAGAAGAGATGCAACAGATGTTAGCAAGAATGTTAAGGTACCTCTATAAGAGAGGGTTAGTAATGAATATGGAGAAACCCAAATGGATGATGTTTAGAAATAAAAGTATGATATGTAGACCGTATGTTCTCTAAAGTACTAGAGATCTGGGCAAATGATCATAGGTCTCCGGATCGACGAAGGAACAAAAACCCTAGTCTGCACCTCCATGTGGTAGAGTATGGAAACATCAGAATAATGGTGAACCGTTATCGGGATAATATTCTTTTTTCGGGCCAAAGAATACCCTTCTTATCCTGGGAGCAAATACCCGCCCGCGGAAAGGCCATGGTTAACGGACGACACCTCTAACCACTCGGCCACTGAGCTGGGCCGTGAATACGAACCCCTACGGGGCGAATTTTTGCGAGTCGCCTTACACAGTGTTTCTGAGGTTTTCTGTGAAGTTAAGGTGATTAAATTTCTCTGAGCATCTGCCTTGTCCGGCGGAAAAGCATCATGGCTGATAGCTATATAACAGTTTTTGTTTGTAATTCACGCTTTATTTGAAACTAATATACGCTTAAAAATTACCTGCAAGGGTAGAAACTAAAGTGTAATTATTGTATGAAACAATATAAATGCCAAAGACATTTCCTATTCCTATGTTTATAATGGAATACTACATAGTAAGGGTAGCAGCAATACTATTTATTATATACAAGTGTCTCAATTTTGTCTGGGAGTTTGTGTTAACTATTACTATCTACTGATTATATGCATACCATAAAATTCTGAAAGTATTGTCTTGCCAAACATTGAATCTCTTATGAGGAGATCGTACTGCTTCAACGTGAATGGATACTCTTGGAGCTGCCTTCGAGGTTTCCTCCATAATCATCTTCACGTCGTCGTCTGTACAATCGCGCGGCATGCAAAGTCCTACGTGCAGAGTACGTTCCTAATACATAATAAAATTATAGTAGTACTTTTTTTACGGTGAGTACAGCCCCCGCTCCTGGGCTGTGTGCACTGCGGCCCTTTACGGACCTAATATGCCTCATTCATGATATGTTAGCCGTGTAAATTCTGTGTGGAAAAATTTCCCGGCTAGCGGTGGATTCGAACCACTAACGTTCAGACGCCTTAGGGCCAATTCACACATAAGCGGCGACGGGCGCAGGCGCGGCGTAGACGAGGCGCAGGCGCGACGTTGCACAGACGATTGTGATGTCCATATGCAGTGAAGGGGTGGACATTGCACCTTATGTTTACATAGAGGCGGCGTGGAAGAGTTTCGCCTCTTTGCCTATCGTGTCTTAGGCGAAGGGGCGAAGACGCGGTGCCGGCGCTGCGAGAGGCACGAGGCAAATGCCCGCGCCTCGTCACCTAAGTGGGTATTGCACCACATGTTTATATAGAGGGGGCTTAAAGCGTCGTGCCTCTCGCAACGCCGGCACCGCGTCTTCGCCTCTTCGCCTAAGACACGGTAGGCGAAGAGGCGAAAGGCATAACTCTTCCACGCCGCCTCTATGTAAACATAAGGTACAATGTCCACCCCTTCACTGCATATGGACATCACAATCGCCTGTGCGACGTCGCGCCTGCGCCCGACGCCGTTTATGTGTGAATTGGGCCTTAGACTACTGCGCCACGGACCGTAGTAGTATAAGGGTATAAAGTAGTCTAGATCAAACATAATAAGAAAAGTTATAATATTCAACGAGAGGAAAGGGAAAATTACATTTTACCACATCCATCAATAAACTTGAAGAACAAAAACTCTAGGTTCAATTGCTATTAGCACGTACTATGACCAATCTCGTCATGAATGAGACATGCGCGGTACGTAATTGATTATAGTACCAGCTCAACAACATAGTGCATGAATAATTGATACTAGAAACTTGTCCAAGTTTGTTGACGAATCTAGTACAATGTAATTCAAGCTTTTCACTCTTTGAAAGTTATAAATGTACTGGAGGGAAATCTCAATACAATCTAATACAATGTAATTAACGCTTAAGGTGCATAAACATAATTTTTCTCCCTACAAATGCAGTTATGGTTCGTTTATATTTGTTTTTGATTTAAACCAATGTTTCTATAAAAAAAACTTATTTTCTGTTCTACATCTAACAGATGATGAATATATAAATGCTGTATTAATTTTCAATATTTATTTATTAATCATTAAATAGTTACCTCTGCCGTGAAGGATGAATTAAGATTCACTCGTAACATGTAGAACGAAACTTCAAATGGAGGTATGGAAGCATGATTTAGTTTGCCAGGGGTGTATCCTTTCGACAAGCTTGGATTGAAGGTATTCGTCGTTTCTTGCGACTCCACATTTCTTTGAATACGACTCTGGTTTACCTGAAACACGTAAAATCCACTGTTAGTAATCGAAAGTAAACGAAGCACTGTAAATAATAATTAACACTAATAACAACAAGTGATACAAAATTAGATTAAACACTTTTAAATTTTGGCACTTGGTCAAACTCTGACAGTATCAATACAATGTTGTCATATGTATTTTTTACCGAATTAATTAAAATATAAAATCATTAAAACACGCGTTTGGAGTTGAAAAACATCTACGTAAACATAATTTTACCATTATTCTTTATTCTAATTTGCAGCTCTATATGTCAAAAGATGAAATAAAACTCATAGTGACAAACTTAATTTTCAAACTTTGGAGACTCCGTGATAGGTCCGATATACAGACAGTTACTTATATTAAGTACAATATATAGAGAAAAATACGTCATAATGATATTTTTTTTGTTTTTTTTTGCAAATTAACTAATGCGTTCATTTTTAATTACATAAACGTTCTATAAATATTGTATTGAATACTGTATAATAATAGCGATTGACTCCTCAAGACACACCTTTGAAGAATTTCCAATTCGTCCTAAAAACTCCCTCTATTAATTTGCATCAATTACAACAATCGAGTGGCACCAATTTACCATATATTTTTTGTGTATATACAAGACACTAACTATCGAAAGTGTTTCTCCATCGAGCCGCGATAATTACGGTGCAAATTTCACGCCAATTAAAGTTATTAGCGCATACAACATCCGGCGTCGAAAATATAATAATCTATACATTCTTATTATAATTAATTTGTTTATTTATTATCGCGGAGCTCCGTATATACTCACCCATATTTCCCCTACAATAAAAACGAAAGCGGTTATTCACGAGTGAGGATTGTAAAATATAATCCTGGTAAAATTTCAATGAATGATAGCGCCCACATTTTTTTCATGCATTATAAAAGGCTTACAGTAATAAATTCGGCTCATTGATTTACATTTTATGGTAGACAAAACGACTTGTGAGATTCCGCACACCAGTCATTCGGAACGTATTCGTACAACTGCCGCCTCACGAAGTACCGTCAGTTCACCTGTTGAAGTTGAATGATAGAATTTCGGTTAGTGTATTTTAGGGTTAGCAAACCGAAATTTCATCATATTAGGAACTCACTTCATGAATTGTCCATATTTTGCTGAATGACTTTGACACTTAAACCAATATGTTCGGAACGTGTGGTGTCAGGAATCGCACCCCTATTTCTTTTATTTAATTATATATATATATATATATATATATATATATATATATATATATATATATATATAAATATATATATATATATATATATATATATATATATATAAAGACATCCTCAGGACATGTTAATCCATTAATCCATTAAGAGTGGATTCTATTTTTTCATGTCTACTTATTCTGTAACGTTGTATGTCTTCTCCTTTCCTTTCTTCTATTTGTAGTCCGGGCACGGGTGCCCATTTATCTTGTGTGAATGTGTCCCTCCATTTCTTCCTGTCTTAGTATTAATTGTTTAATCTCTTGCCATTATATGTTTTTTCTTTTTGCTTCTTCTGTTGTCCCATGTTATCCTATGTAATTACTTTCTGTTGCTCTGCCCTTGTATATCATCATTCGTGGCGTTCTTTCTTTTGGCATCCGCCATATATGCCATAACCATCTGAACTGTTCTATTGTATTCTAGTTTATTGGTTATATTCGGAGGTTTAGTCTATATGTTCCGTTGGTTATTTTGTCCATTATTGTCCTGTTTACTATTCTTCTTAGGAATCTCATGTCCATGGCGTTTATTTTTGTTTTGTGCCTTTCTGCCATGTTGTATGCTGTGCATTATCGTCGGTCTTATTAATTTTCAACTATATCCGCTTTGATGTTTTTCCTACTAAAGAATGTCTTTTTTAGCCTATTAAAGATTTTACCCGTTTTCCATAATATCTCGTTTATTTTGTTATCTATTTCTCCATTGTTTTCTACTATAGTTTCTATATTTCAAGCTTTCTACTTGTTCGTTTTTTCTTGCGTTTAGCGTTATTTTGTGGATTTGGTTTTCCTTGGATATTACCACGCGCTTTGTTTTTTCTATATTATGTTGATGTTGATTTTTATATTGTGTAGTAGGTCTTCTTTTGACTTCGCGAAAATCGCCACATCATTTCAGTTACCTGTGTTTGTTTCATGTTCCAGAACCCCATCTTTATAGTCTTCAAAATTTGTTCTTGCCATCTTCATTGTTTCAATTAGAACTATTGTGAATAGTAGTGGGCTCAAGACGTATCCTTGTTTAAACCCTATTCTCGTTGTGGACTTCCCTGATTCTTCATTTGTTGTTCTTATTATATTTTTGTTGTCCTTGTACATTGATTTGATTATTTATATTGTTCCTCTACTCATCTCATCTAATCTTCTCTCTTGTAGTTCCATATGTCTTCCCTTTTCACTCTGTCGAAAGCTTTCTGTAAATCTATGAAGCATATATGTAATCGCCTGGATTTATATATTAGTTTTTAACTCATTTATGAGAATATCAGGTCCTTGGTGCTTCTTTCTCTCCTAAATCCGTATGGTGTTTCGTCTATAGTTTCCTATATTTTCTATATTTTGTCACTAATTCTTTTTCCATTATTCTTCCCAGTATTTTTCCTGGTATGCTGCATAGCGTGATTCCTCTCTAGTTGCTGCAATATCTCTTATCTTCCCATTTGTCTATGGGTATTATTATGCCTGTGTTCCATTCCTTTGGTATTTTGCTTGTTCTTATTATGCAATTAAGTAATTGGGTTATCTGCTTTATTCCTTGATTTCCTATGTGCTTTATCATTTTTGGTGTTATGTCGTTTTTGCCGGGTGCTTTCTCTTCATTTAACTTCTTTATACTTTCTTCTATGGGAAGGAGCATTCGCCGATGATGTCGCAGAAAATGAAGCTAATCTGCATCACAACCTGTGTATGGAATAGGCATCTAGAGAAGTATAATATGAAAATCAATTATAACAAAACAAAAGTGATGATAATTGGAAACCAGAAAGAACAAATAAATATAAAGATAGAACAACACAAAATAGAGCATGTAGAACAATTCAAATACCTAGGAGTAGCATTGACAGAAGACGGAAGGTAAACTTAGTAACAGAATAAAAAACACAGTTAAAACATACCATGCATTGAGCAATATACTGTATAACAAAAAAGAGATTAGCAGAAGGACAAAAATAAATATATACAAACGCATAGACAGACCTATACTGACATATGGGAGCGAGACGTGGAAACTAACGAAGAGGAACAAAAGTAGAATACAGGCAATGGAAATGAAATATCTTAGAGGAGTAAAACAAGTTACGAGAAGAGACAGAGTAAGAAATGATGACATCAGAAAAGAATTGGGAATTGAAGCTATAGAAAAGTATATAGAAAAGATACAACTAAACTGGTGGGGACATTTAATTAGGATGCACAAAAAGAATCAAACAAAACAGGTATGGAAAGCAAGAACTGGAAATAAAAAAGAAGAGGTAGACCAAGAAAAGAGTGGGACAACAGAGTAGAGGAAATAATAATCAAGAAAGGAAAGACAGTTAAACAAGCAAGAGAACTGGCAAAGAACAGAAAAGAGTGGAAACAATTTACAAATGTATAAACAACAACAATAATTGTAAAGTATAATGTTGAGTAATGTAAATGTAAAAGCCTACACCGAAAGGTAAAAGGCAAATAGATAATATATATATATATATATATATATATATATATATATATATATATATATATATATATATATACTTGTATCATTTCTATGTTTTGTATTATTTCTCGTTTATCTTGCGTTCTTGTTATGTGACTGTTCATGTCAGTTCGTCAAAGTGTTGTTTCCTTATTTCAATGATTTTGCCTTTCGTTAATACATTTCCCTCTTTGTATGTGCATCATATTATGTTCTTTCTTTTTGTTCAATTATTCCATTGTCCCATAGAATAACTTTTGGTTCTCCCTGCAGTTTTCTTCCATCTCCTTTACGAATTGTGTCCGTGCTTTGTTTTTGGCTTCCTTGATCTCTTTCCTCACGTTTTCTCTCTTATATTTTTATAGTCCTCTTCCTTCTTAGTGTTTATATATGTTTTCCATTGCACCCCCATTGATTGTATATAAATGTACTGGGTCACCCTTCCGATCGTTTTGACTAATACATAGTCTATAATCGAACCGCCAGCCTGGTAGCATCCATTCAAAATATCCCACCCCGCCTTTCTCACCCATTGCATCCACTCTGTTCCTTCTTAATCGATTAACTTCTAGTTCTGAGGGCATCTTCCTCTCCAGTCTGTGCCCTCTACGAGTTTGCCTTCTAACTCCCACACCCTCCCATTTCAGTAGCACCCCCCCCCCCCCCCCCACAGATAACCCATACCTCTCCATGTATTTCCAAATCATCCAGCACCTCTCTCAGTTCTATTAGGTGTTTGTTGTAATATACTCTCCGCACCCAAATAGTCCTTCTACCCATTGCTACTTTCCCCCTACTAACAATTCCATAGTTTTCCTCAACAACTGCTTCTTTCATGCTCCCACTAACTTTCTCACGCTCATCACCATTCCTCCCAGATCCTCGTTTCTTCCTACACCACCCTGCATCACCCAGTCCCATCCTGCCGGCATATGCGACTTCAGCAAACCCATTATATTCTTCGTGCCCATTGCCCCAGTTGTGTCGGTCCCTGGTGGCCCGTTTTCCGTTCACTTGTCCGATTGTGTCTGCATCCTTGGCGACACTATCTTTCATTTGGGGTTTCACACATTATTGTTGCCACAAGATCCGGTTCATTATATAGCTGCCCTAGTTCAAAATTCTTTCTGTGCCATGGAGGCTCATGAAACATGGATTCCATTTTCATTTATGGGGCCGTAAATTCTTCGTAGCATTTTTATTTCAAAACGGTTTAGTTTTACTTCGTGGGACCTTTTGATCGTCCACGTTTCACTTGCCATATACCACAATCGGTCGGATAAGTGTTTTGTAGATCTTAGCTGTTGTGTTACGAGATAGGTCTTTACTCTTATATTAGATCCTAAATATTTAATGGTAGTTACCACTTCAAACCTCTGCACGCGAAGAATTACTTCGGGTCCTATTTCTCTGCCTTCTTTTGAGAGTGCCATATGTTTGGTCTTATCGCTTTTTATTTCTGGTAGTTTATAATTTCCTCGGCCGCTTTTTTGCTTCTTTTATTTCTCAGATATTCCTTCCGACGATGTTTATGTCGTCTGTGACTATTGACTTTTTAAAAATTGTGCCTTTTCTAAGGATAGTTAAATATGCGCATCTCTTTTTCCGGAGGTCCGTTGTTACTAGGAAACTTTCTGTCAGGTCTCCTTGTATTCTCACCCTACATTTTGTTTCTTGTAGTGTCATTTTTGCTGAGATTAATTAGCTCCATTGGTAAGCCCAGCTTAAGCCCAAAAATCTGGCCTCTGTGAATGCGGTCATAGGTTTGTTTGAAATCTATGAAGAGTGCCTTCATTTCAATCTTATGCTGCCGGCATTTCGCCCGTAAGTTACGGATGCAGAAGATCTGGTCAGGATCATTATCTCTCCGAAACCCACATTAGTAATCCCAAAGGATCTTCTCCGCATAGATGTTCATGCCGCCAATGTATATGTTGTGAAAATACTTTGTAGGTTACATTCAGCAGTGATATTTCTTTATAGTTGTTGCACATTTTCAGTCTCCTTTCTTATGTAATTGGATTATTATTGCATGGTTCCATTCCTCTGGCATCTCCTCTTGTTACCAGACAGCAATTCATGGATTTCGTGACATATTCTTTCCTATCCATATTTTAATATTAAATTAAATATTGGTATATTATCTTTCCCGAGCGATTTATTGTTTTTTAGATTGGTAATTGCTTTTTTTGTTTCTTTATATGTTGATGTTTTCGATTCGAATAGCTGGGTGCTACTTTCGGTAATCTCGCAGTGCTTGGTCTGTTAAGTATCTCAGTAAAATATTCCGCGCACCAACTTAGAACTTTCTTTTTTCCTGTATAGGTGTTGCCCTCACTGTCCATGCAGCTATTGTTTCGAGGAACCCTATTTTGATACTGGCAATATTCTTGTAGAATTTTCGTGCTTCGTTTTCGTCATTTGCTTGCTCCAGTTCGGTAATCTCTTTTTCTTTGGCCGATCTACGTTTGGCTCGTAGAAATTTGCTACACTTCTTCCTGAGAGCTTCGTACTCTTGTTTTGTGGCTCTAGTTCGCCTTTGCAACATATTGGCCTTTGTAACATATTGGCCTTTGTAACATATTAGCCTTTGTAATATATTGGCCTTTGTAACATATTGGCCTTTGTAACATATTGGCCTTTGTAACATATTGGCCTTTGTAAGAGATTGGCCTTAGACAATATATTTCAATAATGTTATTCCATCTTATAACGATATATGACATGTAGAAGAAATATAAATATGCATTTTTTACTTTTTACTTTTTTATTCCAACCAAAAAAATACAAAATATCTAATTTACTCCTTCGCCTTCACACCTGAGGCGCCATCAGCGACCGCTCCATTTCTCTATCCCAACACACTGCTGTGTTTTTATTATAACATTCTTCCGATTGTTGTAAATTGTTTTACGTGATGAAAATGCAATATCACGTGCAATGAACCGGCAGTTGTTATTATCTCAATAATAGCGTGATAGTGAAAATCTATTATTTTTTTTATCTTCCAGCGTAATTCGTGTAAACTTTCACTAGCAATGATGTTTTAAATGTTGCAAAACTGCGAGTTTATAAAAAAAACAAGATAGCAGACACGTTACCTCATTCGATGCGCCCACTGGAGCTATGTTTTCACATAAACTCTGCGAGCCGGTCCAGAAATGGTTGCCCCAGAACCAGCCGGTTGAGTAGCGGCCGCTGGCATCGTCCACTGAAATAAATAATTCAATATTAATAACCAATTATTAACCATCTGCCCAAAAGTTACTGTGTAATTATATGGTAATAATAATAATAATTTTTTTCATGTAAATACATACAATGTTTACAAACGTCAAAGAAACAATTCCGCTATAACGAAAAATTTAATATACAATCACTAATACTATAAAATGTGATTTTTTATTGCTTAATACAAATATTTACTAGTTGAAATGTTCGCCGTTCGACGGGGATGATTTATACTTACCAAAATAAACAAATCCTTATTTTTAATACAATGTATATATACATTTTTAATTGTAAAAAGTCAAAACTTTACTTCAAAACAATAAATACTTATAAATAATGCATAAACAAACAAAAATTACGTCGCGGTAGCAATTCAGATCCGGGGGCCGCAAGTTTTAACTCAAAAACATACTTGACAGGTCGGTCGGCTTCAAAATATTGCCTTCGTTTTTATATTATCGGGATGATAATAGTTCATATATCGACTGTGTAACGCAAAAAAGACCAATCTGCTTTTTTAATCAAAGGACCAAACTGATTTTAAGAACTTAATACTAATCTTTAAGTTTTAACAATTGTTAAATAAGATTTGAGAGGGAGCCAGAGATTGGCCCTTTCAGTTTTTTTTATTGTCTTTTTAATCAGTTTGGACCTTTTGTTATAAAAGCAGATTGGTTCTTCTTCTGCTACACCGTCGATATATATATATATATATATATATATATATATATATATATATATATTATATATATATATATATATTATATATATATATATATATATATATATATATATATATATATATATATATATATATATATATATATATTTGTATTTGTATATCTTGTCATTTTTGAATGATTTTATAATGTCCCTCACTTTAATAAATGTTGTTTCTTCGCACAGAAAATAATCGTCAAAGCTTGTGGCGGTAATGAAAGTTGTTGGCAAATACATTATGCGTATAGAGTGCCGTAACTATCAAAATTTTGGGCCATGTGTAAAACAAACAATACAACAAATAAATTATATTATCTAATACTCGCATACACATACACTAACACATGGCAGAAGGATTCTAAGGTCGATAGCCAGATACAGAATTGTAACAAATACAGTCACTACTACTACTAGAATTTATATATTATTTGGTGCGAATAGCCATGCCACTAGTTAGTGATTAATCGTCGTTCAAGTATAGCTTATTATCTAATTATACTAGTTGTCTAAATATTTCCTATTCATAGTAATAGACAAGAAATATTCTATTGCAATAAATTCTGTTTTTACTGTTCACACTTTTCCTACACGACTCCATTCAGCCGCTGATAAACTCATGGAATTAGGTCTGTCGCATACCCTGAATTATTGTGATTGAATAAATTAATGGGCGATCACGCTCAGTCGAGCATTACAAAAATTAATTTGTATACAAACAACTTTCTTTAGTGCTAAAATTTTTGTAATAATATTGGATAGAAAAGGAATATTAAAATGTATGCATAATTTAATGAGTATTGCAAACAACTTGATTCATGACTGTAATAATATTAAAATTCTTGTATTATAAATGCATTATTAGGTAATTGTACAGGCATCAATTAATACATGTCCAAAAATAAGCCCGCTAGGTAATTTTAGATGGAGATAATTATAATGATAATACTGTATCAACTCAAAAGATAAAATCCATGTATAGAGTTTTTGACAGGCTTAAAGTCCTGGTTTCCTAGCAAGCGGTGTCGATAAATACGGCCGTTTTTGACGTCATTTACACATTACAAGATACGTTTTAAGTACATGTAATTGAATAACTCACAGGATTCTAGTGTAATTCCTTATATTTTCTCAATACTTTGAAGTATACCGCTCTCTGGATTACCAGATTTATTTAAATATACATAAAAGAAATGTGTGACGTCAAATACGGCCGCTTTTGTCGACACCGCTTCATAGGAAACCAAGGCTTAAGTGAAATTCCTGTCGTCCGTAACGATCTTGCTAACTCCTCTGAGCTCATATGAATATTTTCCTCTCAAAATATTACCGAACTTAATATTGTATGCCATGCGTCTTCTTGCTCTAGTAACTATGCAGTTGCAATTTCTAAAATAAAATTAGAAGCAACTATCCTACTATCGCGTTGTTTTTGTCCCCACTTGACGAACAATACTGTCAGGTATAAAAATACGTGTCGCTACATGCACAAAAGTCATAAATGACATTCGAAACATTATCCTCGTTTTATATTATTTAGTGTATTATATAATAGGGATATAAAATCTTAAACTATACGATAAGTAGCTTAAATGATAATTTGAAGCGGATTTTAAGCTAAGTGCATGTTATTACTACTAAAATATTCTAAGCAGTAATATCTAGTTTAGATAATTTATCATGATTGAAATCAGATATTGCTGATTATTAGTCTAATAGACAATTGAAATGGTGTGTTTATATGTAAATATATGCAAGACGTTGACGATAGGTAGTACCGAATGCAAATAGCATTTCTTCATTGGCCTGTACACGTCCTCTCCTGGACAAAAACCTCCTCCATGTAGTCCTGTTCGGTGCCGTCTATATCAAGTTTCGACCTGCGTGGCGCTGGATATCATCTTGCCTGTGATCGTCCAATGCTTCTTCTGAATTCTATAGGTATTGACTGTATCCCGTTTTTCTCCTTTTCTCCTCATTCCGAAGTTTATGTCTTAAGCTCATCGCTCTCTCCATCGCTCTTTTACAGCTTGGAATTCGTTTTATGCAATATTTCGTAAGCATTCTCGTTTTAAGTCTGTACGTTGCTACAGGTAGTATGTACACATCGTATATTTGTCGCTTGAGATTGATAGGCATTTTAAGTTGTCAGAGTATATGGCTGAACTTACCGAATGCTGCCCATGTTAAGACTATGCTTCTGGTGGTCTCGGTTGTCTGGTTTTCTTCCAAGCTTTATATTATATCCGAAATAGTTTTCGACTAGTTCGAAAGTGTGGTTTTCTATGATAACAGGTATGTTGGTAGGGCTCATAATTCTGTAAGTTCATTTTTAGACCCACTGCTTGATAGGCGTTCTTGTAACATCGATGCGAGTTCTTCAGGGTCGCTGCTGAACATCGTCAGCATAACGCTGAGTAATTTTCCGTCGATGATGATGCCCTTTTGATTCCACGATAGGTCTTGAAATAAATTTTATAGCGGAAGGGGACTGTGCCTTTTTGTCAAGCGCACCATAAAAGTAACACTTCGCAAAAATTACAAATTAACCTCATCTATAAACACTCCCTCTGCCCTCGCCACTTTCCTCTCCCACGTCAGCCTCCTGCAGATTTTCACGCCTTCCCCATCCTCGCTTAACCATTCAATCAACTTTCTACTTGGCTAGGTTATAGTATCTTGAGTCAATACGTGCTTTGTCCATCGCCTGTGAGAATGAAAGTGCCGTAATTCACATTTGAATTGTTTTGAAAATTAGTTTGCGTTTGGTATTCAAGTACAACATGAAGTCAATTTATTCATAAATAAAAATGTAACTACGTACGTCGATTTACATAAATACCAAACGCAAAATCTTCTCCTTTTCAAAACAATTCAAATATGACTTACACCACTTTTATTCCTACAGGCTCATATCTAGGATGTGGTACACGATGCATTTTTGACGAGTGTGTGTACCGCTTGAAAGTAATCGGTTGTGCTATATCTAGGATTGCCAACCGTACTCCTTTTGAGAGGGAAAACCTCCTTTTGGCCATAATATACTCTCATTATCTCTCTTGTTATAATGTCCTCCTTTTAATCGGGGGATATTATTCATCTGAATTTTTAAACTATGTGGATGATATTTAAAAAAATTCTCACCTTTATTAAACTACCCCTAACCTTTTTTTCGGGTGAGGGAGGAATCTTCTAACCGCATTCAAGACACACTAAGCTCCATCACTCTGCCAGGGCTGGAATTTCGGGTTTTCAGGGTTGTTTGTCGTCTGCCTGTTGTTCTGGTTGTGGTTGCTGGTATGTGCCATTTCCTTCCTTCACGTATCGTCTATGGCCTGTGTAGTTTGGTCTTTGATGGCGGGTATCAGTTTGGGTGTCATTCTGCCCCGGTCAGCCTTCACCTGTATGGTCGCTGTCTTGGTCTTTGTGCGTTGGGTCCACTATCCCGTCTGGTCTTCTAGTCCTTCTGGCCTTGTTGCGATCCTTTCTCTTAATTGGGCATCGGTCGCCTTCGGCGGCATGTCCTTCTGCTTTACATAGAGCGCAGAAGAAGACTGTCTGTCTCTTGTAGTGACTTGCCAGGTGCGTGCCCTTCCTCACCACACCTCAGGCACAGTTTTCTTCGATCCTCCCCACTGCATCCGTGAGCCCTGTTGCAGCCGCGTGGCAGTTCTCTATCCGTGTTGCACTGCTCTGTACCATACCTACTCTTAGCCTTGCTGCGGTGAGGCCGTCAGCACCTTTCTCGGTTGGTATTACTGTGATGTTTTTGGTCTCGTTCCGGGTCGGCCTAGGTTCATCTGCCCTGTACTGCTCCTTATTTTTGGTTACTGCCTTGGTGGCTCAGCCTCTGTCTTTGTTGTTAGGAGATCTAGGCCCCTTTATGGGGACTTACGTCCGCCCTCCTGACCCTAGCATCTGTTCCCGGTTCCTTCTCGCTGATGGCCTCATACAGTGTGTCGACTTTGGAGCCACTGCCCCTTACTTAGTGTAAGGAGGTGGCCATTGTCCGTTTTTTCATAACGGGCGATATTGCATTTCTCGGATCCTCCGGCCCGCGTATTACCGGTCCTGGGTGGGTGTCCAATATGAATTATTTCCTCCTCGCCTAAAATTTTGCCATGTGTGGGAGCTGTTCCCTGGGGATTTTCAGTGACGTGTTTCTCCTCTAGGTTCCTGATCATTGCTTGGATAGACAAGCGTGCGAAACGGTACGATTTTCATTATATTCCCTATGGGCAGCCTTGGTGCCTCAACTAGTATTTCCTCTATCCTGTTTGCCTCTGCGATTGCCCTGAGGCGTTGTAGGCCATTGTGAGTGTTTTCCATCATATTGTTCTTACTGGCGGTATCACACACTATGTAAGTGCCTTTCGTTTATCACTTTGGGCTGGTACAGGCTTATTGTTTCTTGTTCTATTTGCCACTTCCGATGCGCATAATTCTACCTCGGCCCTTACAACCGGCGGCGCAAGACCTGAGCGATACTGCACTCCACGGGGGCGACTAGCAACGATAAACTATGCTAAACGAAAGCGCATATTATGTATGTAGCGCTTGGTTTTCGCCGGGGCTTCGTGACTGTAGTGTGGCATGTTGTGGCCACCTCACCCTCCTCCAGGTTTAATCTTGCGAGTGCATAACGACCACGAGTCTGGTTTTGCTTTTCCGGCAGCTGGTCACTGCTCTGCAGTCAATATCCATTAACTGAGTGTTTAAACGCTCGGGGTCCAGTTGGATCCTCATCACTTCCACGTTCTGGAAGGTGCCAGTGTTCGGCCATGGTCTCGGCTGCTTTTTTGTCATACTTCTCAACAGAGCCCCGTATTCCACCTATGGCCTCTTCCGTTGTCTCCACTTCATCTGGTGTAGGGGTCGGTGCCGTGACGCATGTTTAGATGGCCAGTTGGTCCAGCCATGCGTGCATGTCCGTTATTTATATGCTCATTGTCTCTATCCCCTTGCCCTACTGCGCCTCTACCGACTTCAGGGCCTCCAACTGGTGTTTGAGATCTTTTGTTTCGGATCTTTGGGGGATTCTAGTGGGTTTCGAGTGACCATTCACGAATGTCTGTTTTTCTTCTTTCCTCAATTTGTCCCTTTGTAGTTCGACTGAGTTTCAGGTTTTTATATTTCTGAACTGTAGTATGCTTTGCTATCGGCTGTTCATATGCTACTTGCAACTTTAATTCATCGTTCAGTTCCATATCTTGTATATTTTCGATTGTTGCTAGTTTTCGTTTGAGTTGGATATTGCGCACAACGGGGCTTTGATCTATGGCTTCCTAATAAGAGACGAACGGAGCCTCCAACCAAATTTCAGAGAACTAAGACAGAAAGAAGACTAGTACTTTCTGTCTTAGTTCTCTGAAATTTGGTTGGAGGCGCCGTTCGTCTCTTATTAGGGAGCCACAGATCAAAACCCCGTTGTGCGCGAATCGCCTTACACTGTTTTCAGAGGTTTTCTGTGCAGTTAAGGTGAATACCGAGCGGTTACACTCCTCTGAGCTTCCGCCTTGACCAGCCGAAACGCCCTCGAGCTGATAGCTATAAAGATGACACAGTAGTGCCTTTCGTTTATCACTCTGGGCTTATACGGGTTTATTGTTTCTTGTTCCATTTGCCGCTTCCGATGCGCATAATTCTACCCTTACAACCGGCGGCGCTCGACCGCAAGACCTGAACGCCACGGGGCGACTAGCAATGATAAACCATGCTAAACGAAGGCGCCTATTGTATTCGCTGCAATCTAATATATAATATATTATAATGACACCCACCATTGGGCATTTACTTAACTAAAAATACCATCATAAAAATTGAACGCGAATTAGCCAACAAAATGTATGTTAGTGCAATAAGGCCATATTGCCATATTTAGAACTAATAAACTAATTCTCTTTTATAATAGTAATTCTCGCACAAATTAATCGCTTTTACATCTAATTAATATTTTTCCAATAATTAAATTTCTAACAGAAGTTTCTCTACATCAGTCGATTTGTTTTGGTAGTAAAATCTTCGTTGCAACGTTTGTGGCTTATGTAACGGCACGGTGCTTGCAAAATACGCATATGTCTGATAATTGGTAATAATTAATTCTCGCAATTTCGAGTCATATTGGGCGCTGTTGCTGTTGGTGTCGAAGGAAATGCGTTTCGTGAGTGTTATTATGATTAATTGAAAAAATACGTGTCCCAATTTCGATTGCATTTCCTTTTATTTATTGCGGTGAAAGGTATATGTGCTCTGTAATTAAAATATGCGCGTATGCATGGCATGAGTGCACCAAATAGAGATGAATTGAGGTAAAAGTTGAATTCAAACCATTCCGTAACTTATCAGTACAATGGAGGTTTTTTATGTGTTTTCAGTAACTAGTTTTCATAGATTTTTTTTTAATTGTATTGCATTATTAGATATTTTAGATAATTCCGATATATTTAAATGAAATCAATTATTTAATAGCTTTCTACTGTACAGGTTGTATTTAAAAAAATATATATATCTTAGGCCCCAAAATAGGTTAATCTGGCCGTGCTTCAATTCTTCAAATTCATTCGTAAAATTGTCTGCTTCGTTGCCTTCTGCTACTACAGGGCCGGTCCTAGCGGGCGTAAAGTTCCTTCTCATTATTTTAACAGATGAGGCTTAGATAAAAATTTAATTTAATAACTTTTTACTGTACAGGTTGTTTAAAAAAAAATATATCTTAGGGCCCAAAATAGGTTTATCCGGCCGTGGTTCAATTCTTCAAATTCATTTGTAAAATTGTCTCCTTGCCTTCTGCTAACAGGGCCGGTCCTAGCGGGCGTAAAGATCCTTCTCATTATTTTAACAGATGAGGCTTTGATAAATGATTTATTAATTTCTTCACATATGTCCCCACCCTGATATCCTATATATTGAATTATAAATTTTTAAATATCAAAATATGTTTGCACACGGGCGGCCAAATTATCTATGCAACGGACGGCCGACTACCTAGGATCGGGCCTGGCTACTAATATTCACACAACACTCATGTGAGTGAGGAATAACAATTTGTTATAGGTAATTAAATACATATGAAATTGGATTTAGATTTGATTGATAAGTAAAGGATGGAAGACCACGCATACAGCGGTGGTCCGAACTACCAAAATTTCACATAATATTAACAAATCGTGACCTACACTAACCAAATATCGTTGAAATCGAGTTCAAAACACCTACATAAACGATGATTTTACACATTAGAATTCAATAATTCTTATCTTCTATTAATGTATAAGATTATAGTTCACGCGCGGCTCTACATATCATCCTTTACTTACCTATAAGGAAACATGTATAATCACCCGTTAAAATATTAACTTGCGATTTATTACTTTACATTTCTATTATAATAACTAAAATGTTTATTATTATATGGAGAAAACGAAAACAACACCTTGTTCGTTTTAGAACTCAATAATTGTCGCTTATAAAAAATACAGGTTTACCTACGTATACTGCTTATACAACTGCAAACTTTAAATTAAATAAAAAAATAAAGAAATAGAATGTATATCTTAATAATCGTAATTAATATATTTATAATTGAGGAAATACGCACTCATATACGCACAAAACGAATATCTGTGTCAATCGAGGGGGTTTGATTATGATTATATAAAATACTAGGAATGCTGTAGTTTTTGTGATATGTAACTGTAGTAAATGCGTAAATAATTCTGTTGCATAATTACAGTCGTGTGGTATATGTAGCAATACTAATAAAACGTTGCATATACAATCAGCAATCTCCAATTCACCGAAACGGATGTGATTGTTTTGTATCGGCATTAAAGACACTGTAATTTGTAATAAGTATGTCAGTTAGTCGGAAAGTTTATAAAAATTTGTATTACGACGAATTATACATAATGCAATTTAAATAAATTAAGTATCTATTGAGTGATTTTATGGATACTTTTGTAGTAAATTGCAGATAAAAAAGTTAATGCAACCATCGCGTTTAAAAAATCCTGCAGTATACATACCGTTACTTTAGCCTGAATAAATGCAGTTCTTTTTAAAAGTTCAGAGGTTCTTCAGGAATTACTACAATGAAACCAGACGTTACAAGATCTAATAGATATTACAGCAATACAATACAAAATAGAGCATTAAAAGACATAGCTAAAACCTCAGACATCAGAGGACATGATACCACAAGGATTTAATTGAAAATACACAAAACAAGACTAAAATTATTACTTCAGTCGCCTTGTGACAGGCGAACGTAGTAATAGAATAGAATTATAAAAGGGTCAAATAACAATAAATTTGACTAAAATCCACTATAGCTCCATAGAGCGCAACTCTAACTAATGATGTATAAGGGCGGGACCACATCCATACTTATCTTATGTCGCCATTTATGAAATTGTATTGAGATTTAAACAAAAAATATACAACAAAATGGACTACAAGATTTACATGTTAATAAAACCACTTTAATGTTGGCTCCAAAACTTATTTTTTAAGATTGTTGTATCTTCTTCTTTTTATAATTATGAATTAAGATCATTAATTCTTACAAAATAAGGTTCAGCGCCAACAGCAAAGTGTAAGTAAAATTAAAATAGTGTACGGTTCTGGTGGATCAATTTTACTAAAAGCTCAGTACAATTTCTCAGTTCGCACCATATGAAAACTATAGACGTGATGCCACCCTTAACATCATTTGTTAGATAAAACAGCACATTATCGGGCTGCAGTGTGTTTTACTCACATTTATTGTTATTTTACCCATGTTTGCAGTAATTTACTCGTAAACTCCTTTGCACAAAGTTCGCGAATTCCAGGATTTTCAACATCTATATATATATATATATCCATATATATATATATATATATATATATATATATATATATATATATATATATATATATATATATATATATATATATATATATATATATATATATATATATATATATATATATATATATATATATATATATATATATATATATATATATATATATATATATATATATATATATATATATATATATATATATATATATATATATATATATATATATATATATATATATATATATATATATATATATATATATATATATATATATATATATATATATATATATATATATATATATATATATATATATATATATATATATATATATATATATATATATATATATATATATATATATATATATATATATATATATATATATATATATATATATATATATATATATATATATATATATATATATATATATATATATATATATATATATATATATATAATAAAACATTAAACAATGATTAAGTAAATATTCAGAAATAATACCACTAACGTACTGGTGTGAAGTTAACCTCCAAGGCCCAATTCACACATAAGCGGCGTCGGGCGGAGGCGCGGTGTAGGCGAAGTGCAGGCGCGACGTTGCACAGGCGATTGTGATGTCCATATGCAGTGAAGGGGTGGACATTGCACCATATGTTTACATAGAGGCGGCGTGGAAGAGTTGTGCCTCTCACCTCGCAGCCACCGTGTCTCAGGCGAAGAGGCTAAGACGCGATGCCGACACGGTGAGAGGCACGAGGCAAATTCCCGCGCCTCGTCACCTAAGTAGGCATTGCACCATATGTTTATATAGGGGGGCGCGTGCCTCTCGCCGCGCCGACACCGCGCCTTCGCCTCTTCGCCTCCTATGTGTGAATGGGGCCTAAGATCCCAGCCTCTATACCGCGCGCACGGCGGATTGTTTGCGGGTCTATATTGACCAATTGGGTTTACCAATAAAATCCTAATTTTGAGGATTCTTTTGTTTATGTCTAGCTGACCATAATATATAGTTATATATTTTTATTAATAATTATTATAGGCGTTGTTGTATAATATATATTGTAACGTAAATTATTATTTTTGATCATGAATCCGTCATACAATTGATTTGAAAAAATTACACAAGGTTTATAACAAAATGACAATAGAAAATGGAAAGTTTCCATCTTGGCATATTTTTCCTTCTATTTATTTTTTATTTTGAACTTTTACGCTCCTATCTCGATATGCCAATTTTAGAGGCTGGGTCGATATAAAAATTATGCAACATATTTTGTTTAATTTTTTTACTGATCTTAGTGCAAAACATATCAGTGCACCAGATGCCGGAAGGAAATTGGATAATTTCGATTATAAGTATATTTTTTTCGGCGACCAAGTCGAACATATTTCATTATTATTATTTTTTACCATGGATCCATCAAACAATTGATTTGAAAAAATTACACAAGGTTTATAACAAAAGAACAATATAAAATAGAAAGTCTCCATCTTGGCATATTTGTCCTTCTATTTATTTTTTATTTTTAACTTTTACGCTCCTATCTCGATATGCCGATTTTAGAGGCTGGGTCGATAAAAAAAATATGCAACATATTTTGTTTGATTTTTTTACTGATCTTAGTCCAAAACATATCAGTACACCAGATGCCCAAAGAAAATTGGAAAATTTTGATAATAAGTATTTTTGTTTCGGCGACCAAGTCGAACATATTGCATTATTATTATTTTTACTATGGATCCGCCATACACTTGATTTGAAAAAATTACACAATGTTTATAACAAAATGATAATAGAAAATGGAGAGTTTCTATCCTGGCATATTTTTCGTTCTATTTATTTTTTATTTTTAACTTTTACGCTCCTATCTCGATATGCCGATTTTAGAGGCTGAGTCGATAAAAAAATTATGAAACATATTTGGTTTAATTTTTTTACTGATCTTAGTGCAAAACATATCAGTGCACCAGATGCCTGAAGGAAATTGGAAAATGTTTATTATAACATTTTTTTTTTGGCGATAAAATAAAGTATGCAATATGTTTTGTTTCATGTTCTTACTGATCCTTATCCATAACATATCAGTGTATCAGGTACCGAAAGGAACAATTTTATTTTAATTTATGATTTATTGTTCATAATGTATTTTTTAATTTATGATGAGATGAGATTTTGAAGATTTTCAACCTGAATCATATGGTTTCTAATAATTACGCTAGTCTTTAAATTCAAATGAAATATTTCTCTATATTATGGTTGTAATTATTATTAAATAAATTTATTATTATAATTCTTATTATTATGAATGCATCTAATATTACCAATCATTTTTTCGAGTGCGTTGTTTCGTTTATAGTGCAACGTCAATAATATTATATTAAAAAAATAATAATTTTAGTGATTGATTCAAATACCCCTAATAATATAAAAAAGGTTTAAAGTAAGAGTTTTATTAGTTTTAACTATTTTTGTTTTCTTGCAAAATGACCGCTAATTTGCCTAGTGTAAATAGTCAATCATTTTAAAAGTCACAAAATTAGCAGTAATTAGAAGGCTCGTTGGGTCAAAGTTCAAAATTCTCACAACTTACAAATATCACCTGATAAGAAACTGCAATATGTAATAAAATTTTATATTGTAATATTTAATACATACATTATTATTATAATTACGCAAATAAAAAGTAAACAATTATGATGTAAATATTAAATCAAATTTTATATTGCAATATCTAACACATTGATGATTATTAATTAAGCATATGTGACATGTAAGACGAACGGCGATGTGACCTGAGCGATGAACTACGAAAGCCATAAAATTATATAAGGTGTCTCGCTTAAACATATGTAAATTATTAGTTGTAATTATTACAGCATCCTCTTTAATATGTAGCGACTGGCCGCTACCTTGACACAGTTATTGCAGTATTATAATTAATTAATTATAATAACAGTTAGTTTCCTACAATTAAACAATAATCTATAGTAAAAATGTGTATCGTATATAAACGTATTTTAAACATTGAAATAACAAAATAAACTTAACAAAGGGTTGAGAGAAGCCTTGCCAACTGCACGTTTTGTCGCAAATTGGGCTACTATAGTTTGAGATTTGAGGCACAAACAATCTTCTTCTTTTTGTACATAGACTTTTGCTTGTTAGTTCCATCACCAACCTGATGTCGAGTTCCAGCACTCTCTTCAGTACTTAGGCGGTCTCTCTGTACCTCTTCTACCTTCCTCGTCCTTTACTATAGTGGCCAGACAGTTGTCTATCATCTTGTTTATATCTTCCTTCCACCTTTTCCTTCTAGTTCGTAACTACTTTGCTACTCTTTATTTTGTTATGGATGCTTGTTTATGCAGCATATGTCATAATTGTCCTCACTATGGTTTTGTAGATTCGCGATTATTCCATATCATGTGTTTAATGAAATATTGTGGATGTTTTAACCCGTTCAGCCCTGGATTTTTAACTTGAATTTTGTGTGCAAATGCCGCCAGCAGGTCTTAAAGGCACCTTACACGGTCAATAATATTGTCAATTCTAGCACTGTCAGTATTTACTTGAATTCTCCTTTAATATTTATCAAATAATCAATTTTCCGGAAAAACATCAGTATTCTCTTCATTCCATTGTTTCTATACCTTACACGACCAGTAATACTATCAATATTTTAGAATAGTTAACATTTTAAACATATTATCGTACAGTAATACTGTCATTATTCTAAAATATTGAAAATTTGTAATTTGTTGTGGAAAAAAGCACACAGTCATTTTACAATCATGTTATCAAATAGTGGTTCAAGTTCAAATATACTTTAGATAATTATTCATTAGATATTGAATTAAATATTAGAATAACAATCACGGCAATACAAAATAAATCTATTGTATCATTTATATTTATAACACATTAATTTGCCACTACTAAATTTCTCGACTCATATTTGTGTGCCGCCGGCACACGTGTGCAAAAATAATCCGGAACTTTCTACACCGCACCGATTTATTACTTTTCATACATGATTGAAGTTGCGACATTTCGCGTGTTATTTATAATTACGGTAATTGCGGACGATAAATAACATTCGCAAAACGGGCACATGTGATTCGGCAGGATATGTTCAGCAATATCCAATAAATAATTATGATGCGCGACCGAACGCGCGCGCCTCTCTTGCGGAATGGGCCGGTTGACAAAGACTAACTTTTGTGCAATTCGAAGGGGTCTACTGACTGTGGCAATGACATGCTTATGAGTAACAAATTGTAAACATTATTGGAATAAATTATAGTGAAATTTTAGTTAGTAGGCAACAAATATATGAGTGGCGGTGTACACTTTCATTCTCACAGGCGTAAATTGTTTTGAAAATGAGAAGATTTTGCGTTTGGTATTCATGTAAATAGACGTGCGCAGACGTGAAATCAATTTATTCATAAATAAAAATGTAACTGCGTACGTCGATTTACATATATACTAAACGCAAAATCAATTCAAATGTGACTTACAAAACTTTAACCCTCACAGGTTCATACAATCAGCTAAATTATGGTCAACCCTTATGAATTTGGGTAATTATCTTATTACTTCGCAGTTTGTTTTGAAACCCCCATATATTGTACGCACAAAAAAAAACATATCTAATGTAGACTTAAATGATACAACTAACCCCCCCTGGCGGCACCACATCAATTAGCAATGCACACCCATATGGTAATAACCGTTAACATGCTCATGCCATCAGGATCACCGGGTAGTGGCCTCTATAGAATAATATTCCAACACAGTGCTTGAGATATCAGCACAAGGCCAATCTTATAAAACATATATAAGTGTGAATCCACCTCTTAGCAATCTAGATTTCGATCTTATTAGATCTCATCAGTGTAGCTCAGCTAGTGAGGATGAACATATATCCTAATTATAACAAATTTATTAAAATTACTTTTATATTTAGAGAAAAAAGGTAATTAGATTATTCCCTGCGTCCGCGAGGTTTGTGGTATTATATTATATTTATTTATCTATGCAAAATGTTAATGGAAATCATAAATTAATTAATATGTGTTCATTAGTAACACATGTAGTCTGGGATTGCACACATAACAGTATATGTAAAGATCCTGCCGGGATTAGCGATGGCTACTAATATCTGTTTTGTTTTGATTTTTTGAGGGATTACATCACCTTGGTGCTAGGAAAAAGAGGTATACATTTAAAAAATTAAATTGGCGCAGTCATTAAATAGTATATATATATATATATATATATATATATATATATATATATATATATTGGCGCAGTCATTCAATATAAAAAAAGACCTTTATTTGGCATATCAGCCCAACCCTACCCTTATACATTCCAGCCGAAAAAAAACAGTACTTTCTTTCACAGAAAGAAATCAAAAAAGACACACAAAAAATAATACAAATTAACATAAAATACATTTTTCTATCCACTAAAATAAACCCCCTCTGCCCTCGCCAATTTCCTTTCCCACGTCAGCCTCCTGCAGATTTTCACGCCTTTCCCATCCTCTCCTAACCATTCGTTCAGCTTTCTGCACTCTCCAACCCACTCTTCTTTCACTCCCTCACATTCTTTGCTAAGGTGCCACCACCACGTGTCACTCCCTTTCCTACACAGCGCACACGCGGTGTACCCCAGCCCCATCCACACTTTTCTTCCTCGCTCTTCTGAACCACACCTCGCTCTTGCCATACATACTTTGTCCTCTCTGCTCCACACTCCCCTGGCTAAGTAGCTCGGGAGTTTCCCCTGCACTTGCCACTCTACGTAGCCAGGATTGTATGAGCTCTCAGCCATTCTCACTTGCCTTTCTTGCCACTCAATATCCCTCAATCTCTCCCTTATCTCAGTTCCTAGGCTACCCCTTTCTCTCAGTTTCTCCTCTACCCACACCTTTCTCTATCCTTCCTCCATCTAATCTCTGTTCTACTCTTACACCTCATTCATACCTTCCGCACCAGTCTTTCCTCGCCCAAATCCTGCAATCTTTCCTCAAACTTCACAACCCTCACACACGACTCCCGCCACATACTCATACGACTTGTCTCCTGCAACAGCACTGCCCTCGGTGTCGACCTTTCGAGCCCTCGCAGATTATTCAGAAACCAATCTTGCTCCCTTTCTATTACCTCCCATTCACGCAATCCCCATACTTCCACTCCATACAACAATATAGGTTTTACACACGCATCCCAGATAATGCACGCCATTACGAGGTTACCACCCCACAAACTCCCCCATTTTCTGCACGCAATCCCCCAAGCCATTCTTGCTTTCGCCTGCATACACTCCACATGCATCCTAAGCCCTCCTCCACAGTCAAACCAAAAGCCCAAATATTTAAAGCCATTCACTCTCTTAATCAGCCTTTCCTTCCATTTCAGCCCTTCGTCCTTACCCCTCCTGCCCCTATTCCTAAACAACATCCATTTGGTCTTTTCCACATTCACCACTAGCCCCCTCTTATCCAGGTACCTACCCATTCTATCCAACATCTCTTGCATCTCTTCCACTCTCTGGGCCACCAGCACCACGTCATCTGCATGCGCCAACATCCACACTTTGAATCTAGCCACTACGACCGTACAGATTAAACTGGAGGGGACTCAGCGGGAACCCCTGCCTTACTCCCACATTCATCCTAAATTTCTCAGATATTTCTCCATTCACTCTTGCTTTCGCCCATGACTCTTTATACATCTTTCTCACCCACTCCACTCCTTCCTCTTCCATACCCAATCTATCCACACATTCCACCAGTTTCCCCCGAGGAACTGAGTTATACGCAGCTTTTAAATCCACAAACACCGCATACACTCTCCCTTTGCATTCCAGCGCTTCCTCCACCATTCTCGCCAGCGTGAAAATCTGCTCCCTCGTCCTTCTTCCCCTTCTGAACCCACCCTTTCAGGCAGCAGCCCTTTTTGTTTCACTTCCCTATACATTCTATTTTTCACCATAGTCATCATCAATGTATAACCGGCACTCATAATGGTGACCCACTTCCTCCTCTCCATTCCACACCTTGTTAATACCCTGCCGCTCCTTCTCCCTTCCTTCCTCCGGTAGCTTTTTGAAAGCCTCTGCTTTCAGCCCATCTTCCCCCACTGCCTTTCCTAGTTTTAACTGTGCCAGGGTCACCTCGACCTCTTTCCGCGAAAACGCCTCCCTTCTTACCACCTGTCTCGCACTCGAACTGCCCAGCTCCACCTCAGACCCCGCCATCTGTTTACAACTCCTCTCCTACTCTGCTAGCTCTATGTTCACTTTGCCCTGATTCACCGTTCCCTTTAAGATCTCCCACATCCGTTTCTTCACCACACACTCCCTCAACCTCTTTTCCACTTTCTACAACTCCTCCCTTCCGATACCTTTGACCACCACATAGTCCAATACCGAACACCCTCCGTGTCTATAGAAAGTCTTCTTCCCTTCCAAGTCCCCTTCGCAGCAGCCATTCAGTACATCACACCCCGACTTGGTCACTTTATCCTGCGATCGTCTTTCTCTCCATTCCTCGCCCTCTTCGATTCCTCCTTCCAGCTCCCCCACCCTCACATTCCAGTCACCCCCGACGATCCATTCATCTGCCTCCGTTTCGAGCCCATCCAGTATCTCTGTTAGTTCTAAACGGTTTTTGTTACAGTACACGGCCCCTACCCATACCGACCTTCTATCCATTTCCACCTTCCCTATTACCAATCCCGCCGCTTCCCTCGAAGACTCTCTGATCCATTGTCCCACTGACTTCCTCACTCCTAACAAGATTCCTTCTTTGGCTCTCCCCATCCTCGCTTCTTTCGTTGCACCTTGCATTACCCAGTCCCACCCTGTCGGCATGCAGATTTCTACCTGCCTCCACTCCTCTTCTGTCATCCACGTCTCCAGTAGCCTCACTATGTCCTTTGAGATGAACCACTTCTCCAGTTCCTTTTCCCACACTCCCCCTAGCACTTTTTTCCTTAGACCCGCAACGTTCCAAAAACCCACCCTGCATTGCTCCACTCATACTCCCGCCTCATCGACCTCTCCCCATTCATTCCTTTTTTGACAAGCAGTCCCCCTGCCAGACCCACCAGACGTCCGCAATCTTCAGTTTTCGATATCCCACCCTAGCTTCCAATCCTTTGGCTCTTTCTTCCTTAGCTCTTTCTCTAATTTTCCTTTGTACGTCCCTCTCCTCTATGGTTAGATCGTCATCAATGTATATGTTCGTGCCCTTTAGTTTATATTTTGATCGCATTATGGCTATTTTTTCGTCCCAGTTGGTTAATTCTATCAGGACTCGGTCACCTCTTTTCCCTAGCTCTACTACCTTGCGTATTGGCACTGAGATACTTCTCCAGCATTATAGCTACTCCTTCTCCTCCTATACCCGACACCGCCACGTTATTTTTCCTCTGCCTGGCTTTTTCCCTCTTCTCGATAGTATCGACCTTTTTTTCAACCACCCGGACCCACTCCGGTGCCGTTCTCTCCGCTTGCTCGTCGCTAGTTTTACCAGCTTGTCTAGTTTCTCCATCATCTCATTCCTGTCTTTCAGCCACTCGCATTGCATTTCCCTCCACCCATCCATCATCCGCATCCACTCCTTCCTCTTTTTCTTCATCTCCTCCCTCTCTCTCTTTATCTCTTCCCTTTCTGCTTTTAAGGTTTCCATCCATTGCTGCCTCTCCTCTCTTGTTTTCTTAACCTCTATTTCCAGCTCATCCATCACTTCATTCATCTTTATTAGGGCCTCCCTATTGCCCTCCTTCGCCTGCTCTGGCGTCAGTAACTCCCATTTTCTTTTCTTCTGATCCGGCATTCAATATATAAAATATTTTTAATTTTTGTGAACAATATGAAAGAATGGCATATACATTTTTTTTAAATAACGCAGATATTAGTTGTCAAGTAGGACCCTTTTCTGAAATTCCTTGCTGATTGTGTTGTTTATTTCATTGACCACGCAAGTATAACGAAGAAAAAGTTCAATATTATAATTCTTAAATGATCAACTACTGCCCTATCTTTGTTTTGCACATCCGATATGGTCTAGTGGCTAGGATACCTGGCTCTCACCCAGGAGGCTCGGGTTCGATTCCCGGTATCGGAATATGTTTTGTTTCAGTAACTGTCCATTAATTTCAACAAAATTTAACAAAGTTAATTTACTCCTGATTATTTACTCATCATCTAAATTTAACGCCTTTAGTCTTTCAATGAACAAACAATTATAAGGAAGAAGTTATTTTGTTTTACAAATTTATATTTTGAGCTGAAATTAAGAGAGGTATGTATATTTTGTTTTGAAAATTGCCTGAGTTAATCGAACCGATAAGTAATACTGGCAATATTTTACAATAATGAACATTTAAAACATATTATCATACAGTAATACTGGTAATACTGTCATTATTCTATAATATTGATCGTGTAAGGTGCCTTTATAATCTGTTATCTGTCGGTGTATTGTTGTTATTTGGTATTCTAAACGAGAAACAGAAAGTAGTATTAAAAAAAACATTTTTAAAAGTTGGCGTATTCAATATCTTTTTTTTATAACATCAAAAAGTGATTGCCGAAACCAGGGATCGAACCAGGGACCTTTAGATCTTCAGTCTAACGCTCTCCCAACTGAGCTATTTCGGCTGATAGTATCTAGCTGACCTGACAGTCTCACACGTAAAATTTATGTCACTAATATCCATTTTAATGGTAATTACTTTAACTCTTTTCAATATAAAAATCCTCTATAAATAATTCATTCTAGGATAGCTACCTATAGTCTAATTCATTTTACAGTGGAAATAAATTAGACTATAGGTAGCGACTATAGATAGTTACGCATCCATCGAAAAACAAATAATAGATTAAAATTCTATGGTTTTTATTCAATATGTTTAATTGATAGCCCCTTACAGATATTTCAGTTTTATAGTACATATATTAGTAGGCGGTCTGAGTCCACGCCGTCACCGGTTCGAGTCCGGTATTAATTACGACTCTTTTCTGTTCGGAATTTGGGTTTAATAATCCATGTGTGGCGTGTCTTTCCATAGTCAGTGTGTGTTAGTGTAGAGATGGAGTAATTTTCATATATGAATAAAATAAAATAAAATACATAGTTGGTGACTGAGATAATCAATAAATTAAGGTGTTACACCACCTTGAGATTTTCAGAAAATCGATTTTTTCGACTAAATAAATTCTTTATACTTTTAAGAATATTTTAAATGTTTAATCATTTCAA